>JAKKIB010000186.1:735000-1935000 GCA_023089585.1 Melophagus ovinus | reverse complement strand
TTTGTTGCATTGGTGTTGCCAACTCAGTTCAATATTTATAAAAGTGTACAAATGAAAAAAATATAAATTTTATACTTTAATTATACTTTTATTTAGGAACGTGAATCTTATTAGTTGCTAAAGATTTATAATTTTTTCCTTTAAGATTGTATTGGCAATTAAACGTAATTATTTTCTACTTTTCCATATATGTAGATTTACTTAATAACAATAATATTCAAGAACCAACATACGATGATGATGAAGTCGAAGAAGAAGCAGACAATTGTAATGCAAGTCAATCGTCAGCATTAATTGAGGAAGAAATAAAGGTAAATGCAGTGATGTCTTCGCTGCTATCGAATAATGATGAAGATGGCCCAGATATCAGCGAAAAGAAACTGGAACCGTTATTAGAATTGGAATATTTACAATTAAGAAACTATAAAACGAAATTAGAAATATTAGCTTTAGAGAAACAACTAAATTTACCGCCATCGAAATTCACTTGTAATATGTAAAAAATAGTAAGCAGTTGTTTTTCGATAAAAAATATTTATATCTGATGCATGTCAATATTTACTTTTGAACCGAAGCAAATTTGTCCGAAAGCAAATACTTTTGGATAACATTGTACATTCGTTACCAAATTATTATTAAATGCTGTGCTACGTGATACGATAATAAAAATAGTAAACAAGTCAACAATTTTCACAAAACTGTTCCTGATCTTTCAAAGTACATAGCATCGCGGTCACATCCTTTAGAAGGACACTTTGGAGCCTCCACTCAATAAGGCTTTACCCATAAAGCATAAGAAATATAAATCTTATCTCCTCCTTTGAGAAAGAAGCATCGCCTAAAAGCCACACCACGCAGTTTGGAAGTTGATGATATGTAAATTTATTATCACCACAATCGGTTATAATGTAAATTTACTTTGTAAGCAATTTTTGTTTTAAAATTATATATAAATAAAAAAAAATTATCTTTTTACAAACTACACTCTTCTCAAACAAATAGTTTGGAGATATTGAAAAAAAGACATTGGCATGTAAATTATTCCAAACTATTAAAATATTTGCTCCATATGGAAAGAAAATCGTTACGAAAGATTCAGAAAGTGCTCGCTTGTATAAAATTGTTTTTTTTTCTTTTTTATTATTTGCCATTTCAATTTGTTTCTTATTTAAGCATCTGTTTCAGTTTCCAATTTAGTTAAAAAGGAGGCCTTATGTGCGGCCACTTTAGCTTTACGTTCTTCATTTGTAAGTTTCTTAGCATTCCACCGTTTCTTAGTAATGCCAGTCTTTTGCACCTTCTTATGTGTCGGATCGGCACGTATAGCTTGGTGGGCTTTTTTATAGATTTCTTCAAGATCATCAGCACGTATACCAAGTTTTATGTAACGACTAAATTGACGTTTATAACTCTCCTCGTCCTCCTCTTCCAGAGTACGCATATAATCAGCTACATGTTGGCCAAAGATGTGAGCACGATGTACATCGGCATTGAAACTTTTATTCTCCGATGAATAACCTGGAAAACGTTTAACCGAATGCGGTATATTTAAACCACCATCAACGGCACCTTTCATAGCACCAAATACCCGAGCACCGGTTGTTGTGCGAGCTAAACCAACATCTAGATAACAACGGAAAGCACCAGGCCCTTCAGCTACTGGTTCCACATTAAATTCTTCACCAGTCACTTCCGTACAACCTGTGTACAGGGAATCTAAACCCAATTTATTTAATATGCGGCGTGCTGCTAACAAACCAGTACAATAGGCAGCAGCATAATTAGTCAAACCAACCTTAATGCCATATTTTGGTAATTCATGAGAGTATGCTGCACACACGATACGATCACCTTCAATCCGTGAATAGGCGATTTGTACAGTTATGTCCTTATTGGATAAACGCACAATTAAGCGATATTTGGGTGTATTGTATTTATTTTTATCTTGGAATATTAAACGTTTGCGTGCATAATAATCAGTTTTGCCCTCACGACGTCTACGAAATTTCACTTGATATCGTTTATAGTACTGCTTGTTCTTCACTACTTTAACGAAACCCATTTTCACATTTATTTACAAAATGTAATATACACGCGAGGTCTTCTTCTACAGAAGTTTGCGTGAAAGAAGGAAGGAAACACAGTTTCACTCAGTTGGGTACGTTTAATGTTCAATAAAAGAAAAATTATTTGCTAAAGTTTGTGAAGTGCAGCTAACTTTAGATTATGTGTTATTAATGTATAGTGACTTACATTGCTTATAATATTTTACAATCAATTAATATATAATATATACATTATATTAATATATAATTATATTATATTAATGTATAATATATACATATATAATAAATACATTTAGCAATTTTTTAATTAAATTATTTAATAATTATGAAGCAAATTTTGCAAAGCTAACTTTTTAAAATTCCCAAATGAAATAATTTATTATCTCATGAAGACGTGCGTTTAAATGATCCAGCTGATTTTATTTGTCGTAAATTTAACAAGAAGAAGAACAGATATTGGTGTAATATTTCTACGTATAATTTTATTTAAGGTGTAGTAGAAAAATAACTAAGTAAAAAACTATAATAAATATACTAAATATTAATAGAAAAAAAACTCAAATTAAAAATAAAGTGTACATGTATATATACATATATACATATATATATGTAGAGTAAAATGGGGAATGAAAGTTGTAAATTGAAAGGTTTGGAAATCGAAAAAACCGCTGTGGAGGTAAACGATTTTTGGACCTTATCTAATGCAATTGCTTGTACTACAACAACTAATGATGGCAAACAACATTTATCCATATTTCAAGGAGAGCTGGTGGCTAATGAGCAATTATGGCTGTGCCAAGGCCCAATGGAGAGAGTTATACGTGTAAATTAAATAAACCATATATGTAAAATTTAAAAAACATATATTAATATATATATATATATACATATATATAAAATGTTTTATAGAATTTGATGATATTTCGCCATCCATATATATTAAGATTTATAACAAATTGGGAACAAGCTGGTCATAAATATTTAGCTACCGAGCGTGTTCAACCCTTGCAAACCGTTATAATGCAACAAAGTGACATACAAATTTGTCTGGGTCTGCGCTCCATACTCTGTGCATTAATATTTTTAATTGAAAAGGTATATTTGTGTATGTGCATAAGTGTACATTGTGCATTAATATATATTTATATAACTGTTAATAAAAAAGGCCATAGCTCGACATTTAAATATTTGCATAAAATCGATCTATGTAACTGAAACAGGAAATTGGCGTTTGGCTGGCTTTGAATATGTTTGGAAGGCACAGGATGTAAATAAATCTCTTTTAGATTTGGCACGACCGTATCGTTATGAAAACGCCATCGGTCCCAAAGAAAGTACAAACAATGAACATGCTATAATTGATGGCATTGAACAGTATGCATTTGCCACGCTCTGCGAAGACATTTTCAAACAATCAGCACTGCAAAACAAACACCAGCAGCAACAGTATAGCGTACCCCATGTACAAGATTTCCGTGAATATTGCTCCAATCATTTGAAGCACAAAAACGAACAAATGCGCCCAAAATTATCAGCGATTCTCTTACATCCATATTTCAATCATGAGTTCGCTTTAATACACGCCTTTTTCTTTGAATTGCCGTTGAAGGATAATCGAGAAAAACAAGAGTTTTTTGTTGGTCTTATCGATCGTTTGCGCTACTTTGATGAAAATTTGGTGGCATCGCAATTCGCCAACGATCTATTATCACGTATGGTTCTTTTAGATGGTACCGCTCAAATATGTGTTATACCATTTGTTTTACATACAAAATCGCAAAATACTGCCGCATTATTTTCGGCGAATTGTTATCGCAAATATTTATTACCAATTATATTGAAAATGTTTCTTGTACGTGATGCTCAAATGCGTCTAATTTTATTGGAATATTTTCATGATTATGTACATTTAATGGCAGCGTCCGATGTCCACGAATATATATTACCATATTTAAAAGTTGGTTTAAATGATACCAATGAGTTATTGGTGGCTAAAACATTACAGGCTATGGCAGAATTGATACCTATTTTAGGTGCCACAATTGTCTTGGGATGTGAACGCGCCAAGTTATTTTCGGATGGTCGACCACAAGGTTGCGCTGGTACAAAGACAACAAGAACATATTGGACGGAACCACGTTCCATAACGCCAGTATTAGATGAGAATTTAGATATAGAGGAATGTGCCATTGTATCGGGTAGTCCCTTGCCTTGTTTATCAGCAGCTGTATTAAGTAAAAGTGGTAGCTTTTCGTCGTCTTTATCAAAAACCTTCAATTCTGATTGTTATATACCACCACGTTTGAGTCCAGATGGTGGTGAAGATGTTAAGTCGCCATTAAATATTGATACAGATGCACACCTCGACGAGAATAAAAAAATGCACAGCTTAAAAAGAAATCAGAGCACTCTCGTGACTGATGAAGATTACTTAATTGCAGTAAACGAAGAAATTAAGAAGGTGGAAGAAGAGGACGAAGAGGTGACATGGTCTGATTGGGATAATGATGCATCAACAATACAGCAACCAGAAAAATCACAATCATGCAATTTGAAGTCTAAAGATCCTGATCAAATCTCAAATTCAATATATAGAAAGAATGTAAATGATCAATATATAAGCCACAATTTGGCTAAAACTAAATCATCACATGTCTCATTAAGCGATTCTTCGTATTATACCGTTAAATCATCTGAAACATCATCTCCAATTCAGTCTCAAAGCCAGTCTGAGTCATCGCTTAAATTAAATGCAGCTTCTATTGCCACTGCCATTAAATTACCAACGATTAATGATGACTTCAGTCAACTTGATATACAAATAAAAGTAAGCACAAGCACCGCCAACAAGAGTGACATAAATGTTAGTGCCGGACACGTTGACACATCTAGTACATTGGATTTTTTCAAAGATATGGAACCAGTTATACAATCATGTCAAAAATTTGATGTAAACGTAATGAAACCAGAACAACAAATAAAACAGCACCCATCGCACGCAATAGATATTACAGGGAAAGCAACGACAATTACTGCAAAAAAAACGGTAGATATTAAGGACATATCAATAGACTCGAATCGATTTGCTGCATTTCCAGCAAATGAAGAAAATAATATTGGCGGTTGGAATTGTGATGATGATGATTTAGATATATCAACAACATTAAAAACCTTATCAACAATAACAAAAACGAAAACCACAGAGGCCACATTAGGAAAATCAATTAGTAGTAATGCATTATCAAGTCTATAATGCAATATTAAATTTTAACATCTAAGATTAGTATTTGAACGTAAATAAATGTTTACGTTTATATAAACGTAAACAAAATCGCTAGCGTGAATATTCATGCTAGCGATTTTGAATTATACATAGAAAAATAGCAAAAAACGAAGTACGAACTAAAAATATTACTTAGTTCTGAAATTTTTTTTTTTTTAAAATATGACATTTATAAGGCTCAATGTGGCGAGTATTTGTAAAAATTTTCTGATCTTACTTTAATTAAATTTCAATAAAATATTTTAAAACTGCGCCTTTAGAGTGGTTTTGATTTACACAAAAACATGAACAAATGGATATATATGGAGAGGCAGGTAGATATCTTATAAGAATTCCAAAAGTGATTCTAAATCAATCTAAAGTTAAGGGATACATTGTATTTCAGTACCCCTTAAATTTTATAAATAAATCGACATAAATAAGATACAATAAGAGTAGAAGAAAGAAAAAGTGACATTAAACGTAAAGCAGAAAAAAGACAATTGGCATAATTTGCTGTCATTTTCAATGATCGTTTTCTGCTTAAGAGAAAATTGATTTTTTTTATCAAATTATTTTTTCAATGATACCAAAATCAGGAAGAGATAAAGAAAGAGAATAAGTTAAACAAGAAGAGAATGGGTAGAAGAAATGATTAAGTTTGCTAAAAATTGCGGTAAAAGAATAAATTAAATTTCCCTTTAAATATCTTTTTGGTATTGAGTTGGTTGACTTATGAAACTTTTTAAAATTGTATCAAAATTTTATCTCTGAATAAAAAGGATATTTGCATTTATTCTTGGCAATAAGCAAACTGCAAAAGGTCAATAAATATACAAATCAATCGAGTTTATATTTTGTAGATCTATAATTATCTTATTATTATTTTTATTATTATGCCTTTTTTAATTAATATACTTTTTTTTGCTTTTCTTGAATTTTCAATAAACGTCATCAATTTTATTAGTATTATTTTAATGTGTGTATAAGTGTGTCTATATGTAACGTGATAAAAATTTATAGCCTCTAAAATGAGTTTGTAATAGACTCACCTAGAATTACGTCGTAATTCGATTTCAGCTCGTGCGTGCTTTTTTATTTTTATTTTTGTTTAAATGTAAATTTGTTATTAAAATACAAACAGACAATTTTATAGATGATATTAATGAAACTTTCATTTAAAGGCAACGGAAATTTAATGTGAGAAAGTTTCAAAAATGTTTATGATCATTTCATATATGACGCTTTATATTAATAACGATTGATGTTTAAGAAAAAAATTCTATTTTTTAATATATTTTGATGTTGTTATTTGATATTCTAAGAATGTAAATGTATCAAATTTGGTTAAAAACTGTCTATTTTTTAGATTTTCTTGCATATAAAGAACTTTCCAAATCTTTCAAAAATCACAATTTTTTACTTTCTTTATTTGTAATTCATTACACTCACTACACAGAGGTTGATGGTATGCTTATTTTGTTGTAATGCTTGCAGTGCCAAAACGAAGTATCGGAGACCATATGAATTATGAATAGATTTAATCATGCTGTCCGTCTGTCCGTATATGTGTCTATGCAAATTTTTACATATCGATTTCAAATTTAACGAAAGCTTTGAAAGTTTTTGCAGCCGGATTGTCAATAAAAATGGGCAAAGTCGGACGTCACTTTTCTAAAGCAAAATTTAATAGTTTTTTGTTCATCATCTGCAAAGTGCGATGATAGAAGATTACAATTTTGAATAAGTAGGAAGATTATTGATCTACAATGTCTATGTGAAAATCAGGCAAAATTGTACAATAACAAATTTCATTTTTTTTATTTTTACTCTTTCTCCTTACTATTAAAAAAGCTGAAACATAAAATATGAATAAAAGTATCATGATATCTGGATGGTGGGCATCCATAATTTGGAATCAGGTCTAAGTTTACTTGTTATTGCTCGAAAAGCACAACCGATGGGCAACAGAAGTTTTGCACGTATTTCAAAAACAAATGAATAGATAGATGAAGTTTAATCGTTTACAAATTAAAAATTTTGCGAATAAATTTTCTTTATACTAATTAATTTGAAAAGGATTCGTTTAAACGTAGATATCGTGCTTAAGTTTGACTTTCAAAAGCATCTTCACATTTAAGGCATTTATGGCAATCGTTTCTATATTTGTAAGTTACAATTACCTTATGAGAAGCCTATTTTTTAGAAGTGGAAGTAGAGGGCCATGAATATTATTATCTTTTTGTGTAGGGTTAGCCACATATCAGTTTAGGGCTTCTTAGAAATCTTTTCGTTTGCCCCATTTACCAAATGAAATACACATATTGTTTTTTCACAGAATGCGCCCATATAATGAAGGGTACAATATATTCCTACGTAGAAGTTCCTTGATACAAATACAAATAAATTCCATGTACAATAGTGTATGATAAAAAAACTTTGTAATAAAACAGATTTTTTTTGAGAACTTAACAAATCGATAAAATTCATATTATACAAGTCTTGATTAATTGATTGATTTGAATAATGATTAAGTGCATTATTAACATCATTTATTTGCAATCGAAAAAGAGAATTGATATGAGAAAATAGTGTGGAACTAAAAGAGTTCTCAACCAAAAGACTTGTTTCTCATTCTCTTTCGCTTTCTTTTTTATTTATTTTCATCTTTCTTCCTTCTTCTACCATTTCTTGTAAATATATATCTATTTCAACGATGTTCGCATTTTTCTCATATAAAAAATGTTGTTTGGTTAACTAATTTTTATAGTTTTTTCAGAATTACTGTGACAGTTTTTTTTAGTGGTGTTTGCTCGCAAAATATTTCATTATAAGAATTACTTGTTTTTTCTTTTTCTTAAGTAAATATCTTTTCTTTTTTTCTTTTTGTTTTTATCTTAAAAAATAAGAATAAAAAATTAGAGTATAAAAATGATAATGTGGAAAATAATAATTTTACACAAAATTTGGGAAAGCTAAAAGACTGAGATGAAATAAAAAAATACAAAAGATTATTATTTTAATTTTTTCAAATATAATTCTTGTATATATATTTCATTTCATTTTTTATTTTAACTTTACAAGTTTATTTTTTCAATTTTTTTATTCTTTTTTTTCAATTTCATTTACATTTTTTTGAGATTTTTCTTTAATTACATTTTTTTTCGTTTTTTTTTCTTTTTTTATTTTTTAGAAATAATGGTGAGAATTATTCTTTTACTTTTTGTTGCTGTATTATTGAAGTGTGTTTGGAAAGTGTTCTCGAAAGTTGCAGTTGTTATTGCTAAAAAGGAGAGCAATACAAATAACTGCATAAATTAAAAAAAAAGGCAAGTACATAAATAAAATCTGTTATCTGTTTTTAAGGGAAAAGTAATAAGAGGGAGAAAGGGCTATGGAAAAAGTCTTTCTATTTTTTCTATGTATTAACTGTGTGGATCACATGCACACATACACCCGATTTTTATTAAGAATCAGGAAAAAAAATGAATGAAAAATTTCATAATAACTTTGTTTTTGTCTAAGCATAACTTCTTCGTTTTCTTTTTACAAGACTGATTTACAAATGACAAACAAAGAAAAAACTTAAGCAAAATCTTTAAATGCTTGCCATTAAGGAAAATTTTGCATATACCTCTAACTGTTGCATGTACGACTGAGTGCTCATTTGTTGGGTGAGTGACGGAGCCTGTTCCACCGATATTGCTACATATTATTGTGCTTGTTTTATATAAAGCTTTACTTACTCATGCTATAATGTATGAAGACGAACAAGAAAAAAAACAGAAATTAGACATCGTAGGAATAAGGACAGAAAAAATATTTATAAGTATCAGTTTCTGTGGGTTTTGCGGTGATTCATTTGAATTAGTAAATTGGTGTACTTCGGGGAAATAGAAAAAGAGCAGAAAGGTGAAACGAAGAAGGAAGTATAGAGGAAGACAAATAAATGGACATAAATGTGGCTAGAGAGGGTGAGAGAGAGAGATAGAGACAGAGAGAGAGATAGAGAAACAGTAATAAGGAGATAAAATATTGAACAGATCTCATCATTGTAATTGTCATTTTTTGTTGTCATTATTTCTAGTATAATTTTTACTGTATTGTTGTTGCTGTTGATTTTTTGTCATTATAGTTATTGCCGTTAATGACGATGATATTGATAATGGTAGGGCTGATGATGCTGGCCATATAGACCAATCAATTTAATTCTTTATCCTCTAAGTACTTGTATTCAAAGGTAAAACCCTCCTTTTTCCTTTGACTCCATTTCTCATAATCGAAATAGATATAAGTGCCTTGTTCATAATCATCATTTATAATTTTGGGCTCTTCGTGACGTTGAAACCACATCATGTATTTAGTATGGAAACGCCAGCTTTGTTTTTTTAATGCTTTCGCTGCCAAATATTGAGCTTTCGAGCCTTCCATATAATAAAAAACGAAAAATAACGTTTCCGTTGATAAACGTTGATAAAATTCAACTGTATCATAAATAGGTAGTTGTGCCTATTACGATGTAAGAGAAAAGAAAAAACATGGAAATGAAGAGTAATAAAGAAAATTAAATTTTTATTTGTACAATTATATGAAATAGCATAATCGTATTTATAAGTACCTGCGGATAATATGGTGGCGTTTGTACTGGTGTCCGATGAAAATACGTGGACAATTTTTCCGAATCACTTGGTGTAGGAAGATGATAATAAGCGGCTTCCATCATTTGAAATTGCACTTGATGATCTTTATGTAGAGGTGATGGGCCCAATGGAGCCACACCCAGCAATGGCGGTATATGAGCTTCATTCGTTGGCTGTTGCTGTTTTTGTGATTGCTGCTGCTGCTGCTGATGTTGAGACTGTTGCTGTTGCTGCTGTTGTTTCACATTAATATTTGATGAATTTATACTACCAACACCACCACCAACCGCCTGTAGTTGTTGTTGCTGTTGAGCATTTGTTGAATTTGCTGTTGTCGTCGTTAAAGTAGTTGAATTGAGTACATTAGTAATTGGCCCAACGCTTAAATTATTATTTACAGTTCCACCTCCTAGAACTGTTGTATTACTTATGATATTTGCAGTGGTTGGGCCATTTGTCGCTGGGGCATTTGCTGCTGCTGCTGCTGCTGCTGCTGCCGCTGCCGCCGCCGCTACTACTGCTGCTGTTAAACCAGTTGTATTATTTTGCTGTTGCTGTTGTTGATGAGAATTGGCAGTTGTGTCATTTGTAAAATGCTGTTGTAGTACTTGTTGCTGCTGCTGTTGTTGCTGTCTATTTTCCATATGTGCCACCACCACTGTCGCCGCCGTTTGAGTCAAAGTATTCGTATCAATAACACCGGTTGACCGGTTGATTGCTTCTTGCGCCATAGTTTTCAACGAAATGGCATCCATTGAGTTATTGTTGTTATTATTGTTATTGCCCAACTGTAAACCTTAAAGATAGAAAGAAAATGCTCTGCTTAGTATTTCCAATATTACCAACAGTAAGGATTCCAATAACTTGAATCTAACTTACCACCATTCATTTGCTTTGGTGATAATAAGCCGGGTGATATTCTAGTTGCATTAGTGGCACTAACACCGATCACTTGCTGTTGCTGCTGTGCATTATGTAGTTGTTGTTGTTGCTGCTGCTGCTGCTGCTGCTGTTGTTGTTGTTGTTGTAAACCGGGCATGCCGCTCGGTGAAATGCAATTTGTTATATTAGCTGATAAATTTTTCACAACACTATTCGATCCTTGTTGCTGTTGTATTACATTTGCCATACTGTTGATCGTTGTGTTATTGGAAGTACTATTATGCGCTATAAACAGAACAAAAATATTGATACATTTCTTTATAATTTATTTCTATACTACACGTGCATTATAAACGATTAAATATTATAAATACGTATAATGAATTTCAAAGGTTTATTATACGTAAGGAGATATAATAGAGCGACTTAGACAAAGATGAAGCAGACCTTTTATTATATTGTTGTCTTTAAAAACATATTCTAAATTTGTTTATCCACTTTTTTTTATCAAAATACAGCCAACAATTTTAAATGCCCAAAAAAGATTTATATTAACAACGTAGAAAAAATTACACTTTATATTGAAAATATTAGAATTTCAACATTTTTAATGTAGATAAAAAATCTATTACTAATATGTCAATTTTATGAATCAACTGTCATTTAAAAAATTGTTGTATTGTTATGAAAAGAAGTTTAACTTTATACAATTTTTTTTTAACGAGTTAGCATTAGCTTCCCTTCTGCCATGTCCTTCCGTTTTATAAATAGTTGATATAACTTGGCATACTGTAATAAAAAAGTAGCCTTGATTTTTTTTTTTTTTTGGCAGTCAATTAAAAATTATTCCTACGAGTTCTCTGTATTTTTATTTTCAAAACAAAATTTTTTATATGGAAATTGTGAAATATGCTTGATGAAAATCGCCATGATGTAGTATTTTTAACATATTTGCCATATAAGCCATATTTAGATCAGATTTTAGTAGGCATAGGGTGAAGGCAATATAAGAAGCACTTAAATTCTCTAACGGCTATTGAAAATTATTCAGAACTTTATTTTTTCAGTTGATGAGTAAAAAGCTACAAAATTTTGCATTGTGGGCGTATCCTACGACTGATTTTGCCCACTTTCAATTCCAATCTACGTGCAAGAACTTCTAATGATTCTGCCAAATTTGAGCTCGTTATCCCAAATTTAACAACTAGAATATTGATGCCCTGTTCATTTATGGTTAATTAACTGTATTCTGAATATATCTGTGGCTAATTTGACCTATTGTCAATACTTAGTTTAGTACAAGAGCGCCCAAGGTACGGATCATATGTAAAAAGAATATTTCTATGCTACATTTATCACAATTGTTTTAAACTGAATGAGACTTATTTTTTTAAGAATTATTTATCCAAAAAATAGAAATCCCAGAAAATATCAAATTTTTCGTGTTGTAGCATGTATATTAGCCTGTAGTAGTAGTCCGTTGCCCCAAACACAAAAAATATTTGCTATACTGTAATTTTAGATGAACGTGGACAAGCGACACAGCACATTGAAGTATCACTAATTTAACTTTTTTTGTTTATGACAGACGGGCTTTCAAAAAAACCATTAGTAGATACAATTGAAAATTTGAACATCTAAGCTTTTGAATGAGCGTGAGTGATTGGCATTATTTTTGCACAGATATCATAGTCGTGAACGTTTTAAACATAAGTATATCCCTTGACCGATTTGCTTATCCCAATTTCAATTTTCAATTTTGCGATATTTAAAGCATTTATAATCAAATCGATTTAGAACTTAATGCTGATCAGGAATATGTAGATTTTGACTTTTGCGCTAAGCATTGAATGTAAAATATAAATAAATAACAATCAAATAAAGGAAAATCAAATACCATTTTGCAAATGTGAGGAGTTCGCTTGTAAATTGGACATATGCTGCTGTTGCGTTTGACTGCTAGCACCGACAATTGCATAGCTGGCAATACCATGCATAAGTCCATTTTCATGATGTGCTTTTTGTTTCAATTTTCACACAAATGATAAATGACAAATAATGGAAAGAGGAGCAGATATTAAATGACCAGATATTTTGAGCGAAATTTGAAGAAGAAACTTACTCGTATTATGTTTCGCTACTGCCGAAAATGCTATTGTGGGCGTTGCTTGGATCACAGATTGACCTTGTAAATTGGGTCCACTAACAGTATTTGTTGTTGTTGTGGTTGTGGTTGGTACTGTTGTCGTTCCTGCGCCGGCCGCAACGATTGAGGCTGCCGTTGAAGTTTGCAAACTAGGCGCTGGCACATGCTGTTGTACGCTGGCAGGATTGTGCATTGTTGCTACCACTCCATGTATCGCCATATGCTGTTGCTGTTGTTGCTGCTGTTGCTGATTGTGATGCAACTGTTGCGTTTTGTTAGTAGCTCTGACAGCAGTTGGCTTAACAGGTTGCTATGAAATTTAACAGAAATTTAGAAGCATTTATTATTGCAAGTTTAATACACAATTCAGAATTACAATTTAGAATTAAAAAAAAATACTTCACCTTAGGTTTATTTATCGTAATGCTCTCACTTTTATTACGTTTATCCATGGCAGCAGTATCCGTCCCTGTTAAATCATTAGCATAATTTATATTGTTTTGTTGCTGTTGTTGTATGATAACTCCACTTGTTGTCGTTGCTGTTGTTGTTGTTGTTGCCGCTGTTAGCGGTTGATTGTGTTGTTGTTGTTGTTGTTGTTGCTGCTGCTGCTGCTGCTGTTGTTGTTGACCTGGCAATGGCGATTGTGCAGGACTTCCACCAGATGTTATACTGCTGGGAGAGCCGCTTGTTTCATTACTATTATTACTATCAGTTGTAGCTGATGATGGAATACCAAGTGATACACCTTTACCATTCAGTTTTCGTTTTGTGTTTATTTTCATGTTTTTTATTGGTAACGTTATTGTGTTTGTTTTGTTTTGTATTGTTTAGTTTTGTTTTTAGTTTTGTTTTGTTACATACATAACATTCAAGGACATAAATTTTAATTATTTAGAAATAGGCGATTTTTTATTATTATGGTACAGATTTTACATATACATATATATATGCATGCATGCACATATTAATTTTTATAAATATTATATAGTCGTGCAGACGTTGGGTAAGGTCAGTCCGCATTTATTAAACAATATATACAAATAAAAAAGCGAAAAAAAGCAAAGGAAAAAAACAACAAGAACAATGAAATTATAATAGAATCCAAGTTTTTCATTAAATAGAAAAATAAAGGATAAAATAGTAACAAATTTATGATGATTTTTTTAGCAGTGATTTTAACAACAGGCAGACGCCAAAGAAAATATATAATGTAGAATATTTTAGTTTATTCATTAAGTGCTTAATAATATACCGATTGAATTTACCTGTTCCCGATAATTCAACTTCGTCGAGACCAATAATGTCATCATAAAGGAATTCATTTTCTTCAAAATCTGGATCTTGTGAGGAGTCGATATAATACTCAACATCATCTTTAATTTTGTTTACCTAGATAAGACAATAAAGCACGTGGTAATAAAAAAAAATATTCCTACGTTTAATGTGATGAAATAGTTATGAATGGTACCTAAATAACAAATAATTTGAGATGCTCGATGGTGATCTATTATTGAAACGAATAAACTCACGCAGACCAAATACAATATATTAGGTAACTACTTGGTAACAATTTTTACTATAAACTTCTATACTGCTTTTAAAAAAGTGATTCTAATTATTATCAATAGGATTCTATAAAATTGTGCCTATAAATCCATATAAAATTTAAGTGGGCTGGCTCAAGCTAGGTAGATAAACAGACAAACTTAAAACGACTCAATAAATAATTCGCAGTTCATATTGAAGTATGTATGAAGTATTATTATTGAGGTATTATCAAGTATTATTATAGAATCTACACCAATTTATAATACCATAAGTGGTATACAGAAAGTCCTACTCGGCCGTATACCTTACACCTTCTATAACGTTTATCTATTTCAATATAAAAAAATTTTTTCCAAAGAAAAGTCTTCAAAAAATTGAATGACCAGACTGTCTTACTGTAGAATTACTTTACTTATTGTCCCAACCTTCATAAGAAGGATGATTCACAAAATTTCAATAAATTTTTGCCATATATTTAATATAATCAGTCAATGCCCGTTTTATTGATATTAGGTGAATAAAAATCTGACATTGTGACGACTATTTTGGGTAGTTTATATATTGTATATACATCCATCCATTCATTTCAATGAAGCGTCACTTTTAGTTTAAAAGACATCTGCGTAGGTAAATCTACACAATTACTATATAAAAATGAAGACGCATTAACAGACTGCAAGCTTAAATCTATTTAGAAAATTATTCTAAATTGACTTTAAAGTAGAAGACCTCGTCTTCCTATCCAGTGTTGTGGTATATGGAACAGAACACATGTATAGGGGGTAGTGCATAATTTAAGTATATTCCAAATAATTTATATTTCCAACTTACTTGTTCAGCCTCAACATTATCATTATCTAATAAACGTAATAATGTTTCCAATTTGGTAACATGAAATTTATGACGATCTAATTTCGATCGTAACTCATCCATGCGATCTTGTTTATCACGATCTAAGCGTTTCTTTTTACCCGCTAACAATGACTCCACTTCACTTTCGTATTGATCGATTTGTATTTGCAATGTACTAATCGAGGATGTTAGCCAACTGCGGGCCACATCTTTTAAACGTTGTGCAGGATCCATTTTTTGTGCAGCACCCAAACCCTCCTTTGAATACGCTTTCGTTTTTGTTTCACGTTCCACTACTTTAAAACGCTCCATTTGCTTTAAAATCAGTTATACAAAATAGAGAATAATTATAAAATAGTTAAAAATCTATTCACTAAGAGCAGAACTAAAAAAGTAAAAAAATTGTTTTTGACTGAGGCCAAATCTTCGATGCCCACCACCCAAATACGATATTACAAATTAGAGACTGTCAAATTTTTCAGTAATAAATGCAAAGCGTACACACAAAACGGTGAAAATTTGGTATTGTATAATTTCGTGTAGATGCAGCCGATTTGCATAATTTTCAACATGTTTTATACAATGGCCTTAGTATTTGTTTATTTTATCCTCTGCGAGTAATAAGCAAAAATCATCACATTTTGCTTCAAAAAACAAATTTGAAGTCGATATCCTTTTTTAAATGTTAACAATACGCAGACAGATAAATAGACATGTGTAAATCGATTCAGAATTTGATACTAATCAAGAATATATATGCTTTATAATGACCTCGACGCTTTTCCTTATGGGTGCAATGTAAAAAATATACCCCCGACCTTTGGGTAGTGGTATAAAAAGAAAAAAAAGTACCGTTTCAATAAGTCTACGATTTTCTAATAGTGCACTTTTATCTTTAATTTCAGCCGAGGCAATCCATGATTTAATTTGATCGCGTAGCCTCTGCAATTTTTTAATTTCTTTCTTGAGATCGGCTTCATATTTTTCCTAAAAAATATTTTGAAAATTCCAATAATTTTTTTATTTAAAATATGTTTTACAGCTTGCATACTTTTTGATTACTGTTTGTGGCATTATGTACTTTCTTCCAAATATCCTCGAATGTCTCTACACCTTCTGCTACTTTCTTTAAACATCGATCTATTTCACCTAATATTTCGTATATAAAAAAAATATTTTGCTTTCGTTATATATATTATTGTTTTAATATTATTAATATAAAACATTTAAATACCTTGCAACTTTCTAGTCGCAGCCATGGCTATGTTTGTTGACGTTGCTCTGGTATATGCAAATGATTAGACATAGTCCACTAGAACTATATCCACTTTTTATTTAATCAATCAATCAATCAACCAAACCCTTTTTGGATCTGAATTCAATGAAACTATTTATTCGTCTTTTTTGATTATGTTCTTTTATTTGTTTAGTTTTGATTGTTGTTGGCGGCTTTTAATTGATGAGAATGTAACGTGAATGCTTGCTTAAATTTATACAAAAATATGAAAGAGAACTCTGAGAGTGCTTCTATCGCTACAGTTTAACTTCCTTTCTTTTTTCCTTCGCTTCTTCTTTTCTTCCACATATATACACAAATCTAGAAAACTAGAAAATGGAATGCGAGGATTTTGTTTATAAATATATATATATAGGTAAAATGTATATGTAAAAAAAAATGCAAAAACTCTATGTTTATGATTAAACAAAAAGCAAAAGAAATCAAATATAGAGTTTTATAAAAAAATTCTGGTAATAAATGTACAATCGTTGTATTGGACACATTCAATTGAACTAAAAGAAAACTACGAAGAACCGTTCACAAAGCTGTAGTTGCACTATTGTGTTGATTAATTTTTTTGTACAATTTGAATTTATTTTTCTTCTTTCTTTTTTCCCTTTGCACCGCTTTTCACTTTTTTCTTTCTTTTCAGCCCTTTGCAACTTATTCTTTTTTTATAGTTAGAGCGTAGAGCTGGATTCGATAAAAGCTGAAGAATTATCCTTTTAATATTGACGAGTTTTGTTGGCAAGCCAATAATTTCATAATCATCATTTCATTGATATTCAAGGAGGAAACTCTAACCAAAATGGAAATGGCAAACACATTAAACAAAAATAAGAACATAAAAATTCTTCTTTGCTATTTCAATTTTCGCACACATGCATCTTATATACGGATTTAATTTATTCTTTTATATACTGCATTAAGTGCCTGTGCTGCTTCTTATTAGCTGCAACCTACCAAACCAATAATCATTCTTTTTCCATTCCATATTATTTTCAAATTCGTTTTCCCTTTTTCCTGTTTGCACTTTGGTTAATTATTTTAATCACAGTTTGATTAAAACGATTGGAACTCACATTTCTTTCTTTACGTATAATATATATATATATATATATATATATATATGAATATTATAGCATTATACCGTTGTGTAAGTGTTTATATATTGTTTTTTCACTTCTTAAAAATTTATAAAATCAATTACAAATGGAATATATATCATTAAATTATCGTGTCACATACAACACAATTTTTTTCCTTAATCGCTTCTTCTTTTTTTCTTGCTTTATGGCTTTTTCTTTTATCCTAAGATGGAGCAATTATCAATAATTTTCGATGTTATTTCTCTCTGCACTGCACTAATATGAAAAAAATTTCTAATAAAAAAATACAACTCTATTATTAAGTACTAAACAGAGTTGTATTGTAAATGAAATTATTTATCTAGATGAATTTGTTAAAATTTAATTTAAAATATAGGCATAATTTAAGCAAAATTTATTTTCTTCCATGGATATAAGTATTTAAAATTCATTTGGAATTTCATATAACGAAAATCGCACTTGTATAGTATAGGAAGTGCTTAGATAGTTTTGTGCGCTTATGTATAAGAGGATACAAGGGATATGCAAATTCTGTATAAATGCTTCTATTAGCCATAAGGCCCCGAGAGAATTCACCAATACTGATTGACTTAGGATCACTTTCTAAATCAATTTATAATGTAAAGAGCCGGTTGTCTGTTTACTTAAATTTCATATCAAGTTACTGACGTAAAATTTTACTTACATAAAATTTTCTAATAGATTAACATATGTTTTGGTTTAACAACAATCAGGAATGAGTATGGCAAGTAAACCCGTTTAGTTTCTACGACCATTCTTCTCATAACGCCCTATTTGAAAGAAAATTGACATGTAGACAAAATTTATTATGTTGAATATTTTTTTCTTGAAAATAGGTGCATCGTGATTTTTTGACAAATTAAATATGTACATCAAAATTGGTTCATACCGGATAGAACCATAATGAATTAAACAATTTCTTTGCCGTTCTGATTAAAAATTATTTATATGTAACATGCATAGAAAAAAAGAATTTAACATTATTCTTAATATAATAATAATTAGTGTTTTAACAAATAATAAATATATTATTATTGATCATCTAAATATTTCATAAAATTCTGCACGTAACTTACTATAAATTCTTTTTAAATTTTCTAAACGTAATGAACTATTATTGTTATGATTATTATTATTATTATTAGGAGAGCAGGCGCCAACATAATTTAGTAAATTTTGATCCAATAAAGTTAATTTACTTGAATTGAATTCATGATGGGTGCGTTGCATATCATATTGCATTTTCAAAATATATGTAAGTAGTTTCTCCGAATTGTCTGAGCCATCTGTACAAACAATTGCATCTTTCGAATGTTGTAACACGTACACACAATTTAATTTCATATAAAACAACACATTGGGATACGAAGATGTTAAATTAAGTTGTCTTTGTGAAACTTTATAATCAAGAGTTATTAAATATTTGCCTAAAAAATAAAAATTGATGCTTTTGGCAACATCATTTTCTAAGCCAACCAGTAATTCTTTTGTATGAAAATCAAGATTTTGTAATATTTCCATAAACATTTTTATACTATCTATTGAAAATATGTATCTAAAATTGTTTCTCCTTTGTGCAACATTTATCTTTCTAGTGAATTGTTCTAAAAAGCCGGTTAAATCCATATTAATTAAATTTTCTGGCATGTAATACATTTTCGATGTAAATAAACCATTATAGGTACGCTGATCCTTACGTACATTTATATCAAAATTGAGACATAAATATTGAGAATTATGTTGTAGGAATGTGGTAGCTTTTAAATGTGGTTCTTTTAGATTTAGATTTAAATCACTTGTTACAGCAGTTGCAATAAAACATAATTCTTGATCATTTAAAAGTACATGTCCTGGTAAACTTAACCAGATACTTTGCCCTTTATCATATAAATGTAAATACCAAAATGTCGTGGTAAATGCTTCCATTAAAGAATTACTAACTGGTTGGACCAATTTTAAATAAATTAATATATAATAAGATGTCCGGTGGCCTAATTCTTCATCTCCACTTTTAGCACACCAATTAAATTGTATTGGCAGTGTATTTTCTGAAAAATGCTGCGCTTTTGGTAAATGGTAACTATATTCTAAGCGTGCTTGAAATTTCTTATACATTATTTCACTTTTATTACCCATTGCTATAATGACTTGTTTCTGATATTCTTTTTCAATTTGCTGATGCAATAATGTAGGCTTCTGTTGCAATTTTTTCAATAAATTAGAGCGTTGCAATAATTTCGTCATACGCTTTTCCGTTAATACATACAATTGATTCAGATTCTTATATTGATCAGTTGCACAGTCTGAGAAATTTTTTAATTGTCCACAATTCTGTTCAAATGTTAGACAATAGAATATATTATTGGAGCTTAAACATATTAAATGTTTCATATGTTGTACCCAAGTGCATGCCATTATACCACTAATACATTTATAATGTGTATTAATAATACACTCGTCTAATTCGATTGCTTTGCCTGCATCATATTTATTGTCATTATTATTTCTATTGTTATATGATATTTTTAATTGTATAACTTGGTCACTTGTAACGAAATAAAAGGTCGTATCGTTGGCACAATAATCGTAGTGTAAATATGATGATACTTGAATATTTTTACGTAATAAGGCACCATTACATTTATGACTTTTATACCAGACATCTATGTAGCCACATTTTAATAAAACAATCAATAATTGTTTATCATATTCATAATGTACAAATTCAATATTCGATGTATAAAAATTTAATAACTGTATCTGGAAATCTTGGCCTTCATGTTCGCCATGATTTTCGTCTTGATTTATTGTTTTGTTCGTTAAATTATCTGGAAATGCTAAAATATATCTTTATATTATTCTGTGTATACAACATTGTTACTGTATTTTTATCATCACCACCGCCTAGAAGGTAACGTTGGAGACCCTATAAAGTATATATACTCTTGATCAGCATCAAACTCTGATTTGATTTAGACATGTCTGCCAGTCTGTTGTAGACATTCCTCTGGCCGTAAAATTTAACATATCGAGTTCAAATTTGGTAGAATCATTGAAAGTTCTTGCACGCAACTTGGGTTTGAAAATGGGGAAAAATTGGTTAAAGGACACGCTCACAGTGCAACATAAACTGAGAACACCATCATTTGTTAAGCATACTTCGGTAGTTTTGGTAATTTTTTCATCAACATTTACAAACTGTAAAAGAAAATTTGCGCTAATAGGGAGACTATTGGTCTATAATACCTATCAAAGTATCATGTATCATGGTGTATTATGGGTGATGGATATCCAAAATTTACCCCCAGCTAAATATATTTTTCTTGCCGTTTATTATATATATTTACGTAATTATATTATTTTCAACTTACCACCAATTAATATGAAGAGATTGCCTGATATTGTAAATATTTGTATATTTTGATTTTGTTTTAGGACGACAGTATTTGTATCCGCACCAAAAAAATTTGTTCCCATATTTGCTAACTGATTAAGAAAATCTATATTCTCTTTGGTAACATATAAATTTAATACAGTGTACTGATCATCTTTCCAATGGCATTCAAAGAAATTATATTCGTCAAAGGTAATATCATAACTAAATACAGGGCAATTATTGCGAGCTATCGATTTGCCAAAATTTGTATAATCCGAAAAGACTTCCAAACACAATAGTTTCCCCATTCTTCGCCTCACTTGCAACGGCATTCAATTTAAAACGTATTAAACTAAATGTATTTGGATAAGGTGATAATGATGATGTTGAATTTGAACTAATGCAACGTACATCACTTAGCCAATTTATTAATTGTAAAGTTTTCACTGAACTAAAATAATAAATACGACCACTATGCATTAGTACTAATGTGTTATATTCCAAAATTGTTATTTGTTTAATTTCTTCTTGAACACCATTAATTTGTTTAGCATTAGTGCCATCTTCATATTTATATATAGGCACAATTAATCGCACTTTCGTCAACGTTGTTTTTTGTGTCTTTTGTGAAGTCTTAAAAACAAAATTTATTAAATAATTCTCATTCCATGTTACAAATACAGTTTTACCCTTTACGCCACTGTGATTAATTAAGCCCTGCGCACAAAACAATGCATCGGCGGGCTCATCTATTGGCCATAATACTGTGGAATTCGCATCATTATAGTCTTCATCTTTCGTTTCATCATCATCGCCATCATCTTTATTATGATTATTAGGTTCAATTTCCATTATTGATTTAATTAATGTCAGTAATTTTCTAAAATAATAGGCATTTAGATTACCACCATTATTGATGATACCATTAGGTGATTGCTTGTAAATTTTGTCGTAAATTAGCACTACATTATGTATGTTTATTATTTTCTACTTTCTTTATATAGTAATATAATTTTATATTTCCGCGTTTATAATATATTAGGGATGGAAATATTCACTTAAAGATAACACCACAGAATAAACTATGATTTTCATGCCGAGTTAATGTTATAGGAAACAAACAATGTAAAATTATCAGCTGCTTTCTGCTTCTTAATCAGCTGTTTAATTATAATTACAATTTAATCTATTTGACACTTATACGTACATATTTTATTATTAGAATAAAATTCAGGCAGAGTCAAAGAGGAGTAAATCAGCTTCCAATTGTAGTAAAATTCGGTATTTTTCATGAATAATGGGGCAGAAATTAGCGCGGAACGATTTTGAATGGGTTTATACAGAAGAACCTCACGCCACTAGACGTAAAATTATATTGGAGAAATATCCGCAAATAAAGAAACTATTTGGTTATGATCCGAAATTTAAATGGATTGCCAGTGCCATTGTTATTATACAAGTATTATCATTGTTCGTTGTTAGAGAGTTGTCATGGCCAATGGTGATATTGATAGCGTACGGTTTTGGTGGCATATTAAATCATTCGTTAATGTTAGCTGTTCATGAAATATCCCATAATTTGGCATTTGGACATAATCGTCCTCTGCCTAATCGAATTTTAGGTTTCCTATGCAATTTGCCAATCGGTTTACCTATGTCAATATCATTTAGAAAATATCATTTAGAACATCACAGGTACGCAAAAATATCTTATATGTACTAACTTTTTATTTATTGTAGGTAAAAAGACAAGAAAGTATATTACAAGTCAAAACAGTGAAAAGTTGTAATTTTTAAACGGTTTGTTATATGGGAACGAATCCAACAAGTTTGTCGATCTGTACCAAACTTTGCACATTTCCTTAGTATGTTAAAAGTCAAGGCGTAACGATTTTTGATGTAAAATAAATGAATTTTTAATATTCTTTATATATTAATTCTTCGGAAGATATATGGAGAGTGGTTGTACAAATTATCCGATCTTGCTTATAGTTATTTGTAGGTTTCTCTCAACAAAACAGGCAAATTTTCCGAATTTCGTACACAAAATATCTGTAATTGAATTGTACCTTGATAACAATACAGTCAAACAGATGCTTGAATGTATCCAGAAAGTGCTTCTGAGCCGATCAGTGTGCCTATCTTAAAGTCTTCTTGGTATTACATACATCCGCACAAGCACATTAAATCGTCTCCAAAATATCATACGCATGAAATATACCTACGTTTTATTATACTGGTTTATTTGAATCAATTTTAGCATATCTTACCAAATTACAGCTTTTGACTTTGTTGACTTGTTATCCACTTTCAAGGAAATTATGTAAATATGTTGAATGTAAGAAAATGTATAGAAATTTCTTTCAAAATAAGGTATATTGGGGTGAAAGATAAAAAACATTTTTCAGTATTTAATCAAATTTCATTAAAGTATTAGAAAAATCGTATTTTGTAATTTGTGCAAACATTAGACATCGGAATAGGAAAGCTTAAATCGATATAATAAAATGGCTCTGAGTTAATCGCTAGAATAAAATAAAAGATAGGTTTATCGTGATGCTCTCTGCGTATTGCAAACGCATATCCTATTCTATAAGAAGTTCCAATTTTAAAATATTATTATTTTTATAGTGGACGCATTCTTTGAATAATAATTGCAAATGTTTATTCCTACTTATTATTAGATATCAAGGAGATGAAATTATAGATACGGATATACCAACACGCTTGGAGGCTAAGCTATTTAATTCATGTATTGGTAAATTTTTTTGGGTATGTTTGCAACCATTTTTCTACATATTTCGCCCATTAATAATGAATCCTAAGCCTCCGTCACGTTTGGAAATTATCAACGTTATTATACAGTTACTATTTAATACGTTAATTGTATACTTTATCGGCTGGAAGGCAATGTTTTATTTAATTATTGGTTCTATATTGGCAATGGGCCTACATCCAGTTGCTGGCCATTTCATATCGGAGCATTACATGTTTGCAAAGGGTTTCGAAACATATTCCTATTATGGCCCATTAAACTGGATCACATTTAATGTAGGCTACCACAATGAACATCATGATTTTCCTGCTGTACCCGGTTGCCGTTTACCAGAAGTGAAGAAAATTGCTCCAGAATTCTATGATACAATGCCGTACCATTCAAGTTGGATCCGTGTGTTATATGACTTTATAACTGATCCAACTGTTGGTCCATATGCACGCATAAAACGTCATCAGAAAGGATTAAGAGCATAACTTATCATCTTAATTGTCAAGACAACATAAGTACGTATTGTAAAACTGGAATAAAGAAGTGGCGCTTGCATGCAAATGAGAAGGGTTCGCAATGTAAACTATATTTTATTAAGTAATTCCTAAAATACCAAATATTTGTGAATAAGAATTATAAAATAAATTGATATATTAATAAATCTTTTTGGACATTCATGCATCTCAAGCGAATACAGGGGCCTTTGGTAAGTATTATCCTTATACACTCGTTGCAGATGTCATATTCATATGAACAATGTGCATAATCAAAAAAAAAAACAATTCCAATAGTGTGGCTTATTTACATTAGATTAACTTTTTTACGTTTAACTTATTATACAATAACGAAGAAAGATTTTTAAATAAACATAAAAAAGCACTTTTTAATACTACATTTTTATTTCATTTTAAGAAGATTAATTTAAAAAAAAAACAGTTGTTGAAATAACTTCTATACAAAATTAATGTTTCGTGTGTTTGTGTTGGTATTCTTGTGGTTCGTACATTTCATATTCAACATTTAAGATATTTTAACTTTATATTTCTCTGTCTGATCGTTGCTGTTGTTATTTTATATATTTTTAAATATATTTGCATATGTATATACATTTATATTGTTTACATCTTTCTCCTTTTTTCACCTTTCTAACACATTACGTATCCTATGCTTTGTTACACTAGGATACATTACCAAAAAAAAAAAAGAAGTGATATGCAAATGTGTGGCTTCTATTCCCAGAAATATATGCGCATCTCTCTGCCAAAACATAACAAAGTTAAAGAAAGTTTGTAAACTCAAAAAATTCAATAAATTATATTAAAATTTTAGATTTTTAAATAAGTCACTCTGTATATACATATATGCAATGTGTTCCATATTTATTCTCTCATTCCGTCAATATTTCTTTAATTTGAAATTACTTTTAAATTTCTGCATAACTCAAAAACCTAACAAAAAAAAAAACGTAAAACACTGCACTAGATGTCCGTTTGTTTTACACACTCACTCTCGTTAAAGTCCTTTACATAAAATTTGTTTACGAAAAACCAAAATACTTTCATTTTCTCCTTTACTTCGGCTTGCGCAAAAAACCGAATGGCAAATAGGTTTTACTAATAATAACAAAAAAAATAAAACAAAAAAAGTAAGAAGCATGAGGACAATACCATTTCTGTGCTGAAATAAGTACAACAGTGAGGCTAAACTTTATTTACACGTTTAATGCTGATACTCGTAAAGGATTATTTGGAACAAATAGAGCAGAGAGAAAAAAGGAAAGAACACATTTATATATTTCATGTTTTAATGTGTATATGCATACATATGCATGTATGTATGTGTAAAATAAACTGATGACAATTAATATTAATATACATGTTTGTTCTGTACTTAACAAATGTATCAGTTGCTCTAAAAATGTTTGCGTCCACTAGTGAACGAAAAACAAAACCACAGTCAATAGTATATATATATATATATATATATATATATATATATATATATATATATATATATATATATATAAGAATGCTTGTATTGATTTAAGCATTGCACAATACGGAAAAAAATTATCGTATTGGTTGTGTACGAGTACTTGGTTTGTTATTCTGAACAATCGACGATGATGTTGACCCTGATGGTGATATTGATGGTGATACTGATGAATTACTTTGTTGATTTCCACTGGCACTTGTCATTCTACTTGCTGCTACCGTTATTGCTGTTGTCGCCATTGTTGTAGCGTTAACCGTTTTGGAGCAACGCACACAAATGTAGTCATCATCAGCTTTTATTTGACTGCGATTTAAACCAACACAATACATGTGAAACCATTCGTTACAGCCACCATCACATTGTACCCAATCCACTTCACGGCCAGTTGGTTTGTGGCAATTTTCGGCGCGACATTCTTCTTCATCATCATCTTGTTGCGCTAATTGAGCTCGTTGAGAATTTTTCTTTTGATTGCCACCCGTTGATCCACTATTGTTAATGCTACTTACGTTATTAGTGAGACGTTTCCTTTGCTTCTTTTGTTGCTGCTGCTGCTGTTGTTGTTGTTGTTGTTGATTTTGTCCTATAAATGAATTGTTGTTACCTTGTGATGAACCATTATTATTTGTTAATTTTGGTGAACTTTGATTAGCAAAATTCTCATCAAGTGCTTGCTTATTGTTGCTGTTGCTATTGCTGTTATTGTTGTTATTACCTTCTACTTTCCTCGATGATTTTTTGTTATTTGACATGGTAATCACTGCTCCTGTTCCAGCAGCCAACACTCCTGAAATTAGTTGTTGTTTACTTGGCGTGACAGCCTTTTTTCTAGGTAATGTACAGCCCAAACTCGCATCTGCAGTCCGACGTTTCTTCGTGCTGTTAGTTCCCGATGTGCGTCCACTTAAACTACCACCACTATTACTATTTGGACTGTTTTGTACAAATAAGCTATCATTGGAATCTTCGGCTGCTGAATTAGCAGCCGAAGATATTGACTGATGTTGTTGGTGATACGATGAATGGATTTGATGTTGCTTTTGCAATAATTGATGTTGCTCTATAAGAATTTCGGCTTCAGTTTTATTAGATGCCTTTACTACAGCTAAAACCCGCCATAATTCTTGCGATTCATCTAACGACACTTCCAATAAATCACCTTCCATCATAAGCTCATCCAGACTATTCACATCGTTATCCGATAACAGTTTACAGATGTGCTCAAGTGTATCTGTGTCTACTGGTGTAAGGTATTCTCCATCATCATCGTCATTACTGAAGTTATCTTCCACAATATGCAAACGACCTTCTTCTTCGTCGGAGTCTACATTATCAGAAATGCCATCTTTTGAATTACATTGGCTACTCCTCCTCTGATCCTTTTTGTTGGTATTGTCCATATTACTACTAATACTATCAACGCCACCGCTTGTGGTAGTGCTGCTATTCCTAATAATTCGATGCTTTCGCTTATTGTAGCGTTGTTGCATTGAATTGATAGCTCCTAAAGTAGCTGCAACATCAGGACTAGTTAAAGTTTTGCGTGCTCTATCCTGCCAATTCATTGCCCTCTCAGCAAGGCAACGTAATGCTTCATCTTCCGGCAAGCGTATTGGCAATGTTTGCAAGGACACCAATAATGGTAAAATTGTTTCCAATCGTGGCCTTTTAGAACGTACACAGGACGGACATAACCATTTAATTTTTATATCAATTGACGTCGTATCATTTTGATTGGTGTTCATTAGTGTCAACGGTGATGATGACACTGGCGGTGGTGGTACGCAACCATCATGAAACCAATCCAAACATAATTGACAATTATACATTAAACCGTTGAAGGGGGATTTGCAAAAGCAATAATCACTGTGGGCGGGACTTTTCAATAAATTTTCTCTTCTTAAGGAGCGCATTTCACGTAGCTCTTTCTCTTCAGCTAATTTAAATGATTCAACAATTTGTGCGGGGTTCATTTCTTTAACAAAATTATCTTCGAAAGGTTTCTTCAAATCCGAATCTATAGTTACAGGTTCCGAACGTGGCATTAAAACTTCAAGTAATGTATAAAATGTTTGTTTTTTAAGAAAAGCCAACTCAGTATTATCTTTCCATTCGTATGCGCTTTTTAGGTGCTCTTGCATACGAACTAACTCTTCCAATTTTATTGGGATACTTTTACCACGTGTCACTATATTTTCCAGTGTATGACAATAAGGGAAATGATCATTTGATTGCAACTGTTCAACGGAACATAACCATTCTTTAGCTTTACGTAAAGCATCTTTTAGCAAAGCATGCGATGGCACTTGTCCACCTATTTCAGTAGCCGTTTGTAAAAATTTCTCTATTTCTGGTAATTCATTACGATGTATGACGCAATTAAAATATTTAGTTGCTTGACATTCCCATGTCTCGATCATTGCACCAATTTTCTGCAGTTTTTTTATCTCTTTGTCTATGATGGGATCGGTGGGTGCAATATCCGCTGCAGCAATGTGAAGAAGATTTTTTATATCATCATATGTTAATTTTGTGGTACCATTTCGTATACCTTGCGACCTTTTATACCACTTCAATTGTTTTAAACGCATATGAAGTAGTTGCATTTGTTTCAATTCAATGCGCAATGAACTGCCTTCATTAATAAGGCTCTCCAGATCAGACTCCTCAACACTACCTAATGATTGTTTTAGTATACGATTAGCGCGTTCAACAAATTGTTTACCCAAGACAAAAAGTTCACGAACTGATGCACCTTCCTCAATAATACAACACAAATTGTCAATTTCTTGTACAAACAATTCAAGCTCTTCCATTGTCAGTTTATATTGAGCGGCTTCTAAACTATTGTCTGAACGAGTACGAACCTTAAAAATTGAAAAAAAATAAAAGAATTATGTTTAGCATGGACCAAAAGATTATGCCCCTTACTTATGTAATTATTGTATTATATGTATCGGTGAAGCAGTCAATTTATATAACACATAAATAATGTATACAAAGAGATATGTTCAAAAATTACAAAAAAGTTTATATTTAGGGTTTTATAATTTTTATTAAGCTAGAGTGCATTTTTTGAATTTTTAAATAGACATTAAAGAATCTTGATTTAAATGAGCGTGTGCCAAATTGGTGTTCCTTTTAACAAAAGGTTTGCTTCATGTTTGCGCAAACAATGTTTGCGTCTACCTTAAGCAGGGTGTACCCCTTTTTGTGATTAAGAGAATTTTAAAACCACTCGGACAACCAGACAGAGAGATATGGTTTGATCAATCCAGAATTTAATGTTAATCAAGATCTTTAGATGCTTCTGGTTGGATGTTGCCATAATCGAAAGCAGTACACTTCCGCAACATGTGGATAATCGGTGTAAAAATAACAAGTGCATAAATTTAGGGTTGATGGGGCACATATTTAGATTTTCTTGAATTAGACATTTCCAAGTTCGACCGTATCTGTAAGAAATTAGAACAAGTGTACTAGTCGAAATTGGTTTAAGAAAAATTCCTTTAAAGCGGAAAGTGTCAGTATTTTTGAAAGCTTTTATTTAGTCAAGTTATTTATATTCCCTATAAGGAAGAATTGTGCTACCTTATTTATACCGAGTTGTTGAATAACGGTAACGCATTTTTCAGCTTCTATAACCGCAGCATTTAAACGATCAATTAGTAAAGATGACGGAAATTTTTTAACCTCAGCCTCCTTACAAAGCTCTTGTAATTCTTGCAAGGTAACTGATGTTGGTGTACTTGCGTCAACAATGTCACGGCATCGCGATAACCATCTTTCAAAACTTTGAGCTTTTGCTTTCAATTTCTGCAGCATTAATGGCATCTCATCTAATGTATAACGGTATAACAAAGTATGCTTGTCTGGTGTACAATTACATAAAACCGTATAATGGCGTAAGCAAACTATAGCCTTTGTGCATTCGCATGATACGGCTGAGAGGAAGCATGTGGTATTACATTCTTGGCAATGGCGCTCATCATCTGGTACCAATTCAAACGGTTTACGTTCTGCTTTAGTAACACCCCATTCTAACAAAGATTTGCGCAATTTTTTTTCAGAATCAACCATTTCAGCCATGTCTATGTAACAGGCGGTTGCTATGCCAAATGTCAGTTTAGCCGGTTCCAATGCCATTTTACAAACAAGCTCATCGTGGGAAAATACGCAAAAACGGCGCAGCATTGAATAATGGTTAACGCATTCACGACCCATTTTTAACCAATCCGCTGGAGCAAAATTAACAGCTTCAGCAAAATTATAACCTTGATTGAAGCCAGCATGATAAGCCCGTGGAAAGGTTATAACAAATTCACCGGCATTTTGATCGGTACGATAAACGGGAACTCCATTATTCATTAAAATATTCGGATTCATTATCGTTACCAGCTGATGTAATAAATCTGGTTGAGATGCAAATAGTTCAGGGGCAGCTTGCTTCATAGTCTCTTCAAATTGTTCAGCACGACTACCCGGAACACCATACCATGTTTTTGGTTCACCCCAATGCAAATAATTTATAGAATAACTCCAATGATCCTCATTATGCCAGCAAAATGCAGCAAAGCACATGCCCACATACATCCATGGCGCATTCATACCACTTATATCAGCATTAATATGACCTAATATTGAATCTTCCAACAATGGTAGATTATTTAAATTCCAACTTGACTCAGCATACTCTTGATCACCCGATAATAAATAAAGAGAACTTTTTGTTGGGAAACCGGAACCATGATCCATTGTATGTAAATCAGCTCCATATTCAACGGTGACATCTTCATCAATTGAAGACACAATGCGCCAAAATTCACGTTCTACTAAATTCGTCGGCACTAAATGGACAGCCATTTGAAAATAGTCCTCTTTAAATTTATCGGCCATTTGCCCGAAAGCGTGCAATGTATATTCACGTTCAGCTTGTTCAAAACCAAAGGCTTCCGTTGGTTTACTAACTTCTTCTACCACACAACGTGGGCAAAGCCATTCACCTGTAAATAAAGTAGGAAGGCAATAAAAAATTAAAAAAAGAGTAAACAGCCTTTCTTTATGATAATTCATCTGGCATTTGCTCCGTCCCTGGCTGAAAAAATTATAAGAGTGTATCAAGTTAATATGTAACATATTGACAATGGTCAATATATCGACAATGGTCAATACGTTACAAGGTAACTTTTTTTGTTGTTTTGCATGCAACAAACCTTTTGGTATACTCGATAAAGGTGGTAGTAGACAAAATGTATGGTAGGAGTCATCGCAACCGTCACATAAAAGCATTGATTCCTCAACGTCACCCCGATCGCATATATTACATATGTACTTCATGAGTGGATCAATTAAAAGTAAATCTGGAACTTTTTTCGTTGATGAATTTAACATACCCGCAGCAGGTACATTGCGATTATGATTATTTGTAGGTGCAGTGGTTGAGGAAGCACTAAAGGAATTCATCAGATCTCTTTTAAAGTCTTCTTTAGTTTCCGTTTTGACCGCCTTATTGCTGTTATTAGCGTTTGCACCTAGGCCACAACCCACAGTTGAATTAGCGAAACGTTTAGAGCGGCGTGCATTATTTTCATTGGGTGGAGCAATTTTTTGTCTGGTTGGTATTTCATGTACCTTATAATCTGTACCATCCTCTAATTTCATTTCGCCTGCAGGTGTTGCAGGTGTTGCTGCAGCAGTAATTGGTGTTGTCGGCGTTTGTGCCGTTGCTGCTGATGTTGATGTAGCCGTTGTAGTATTACTGATGTTTGCTCCCAACACTTTCCCCGACGTATACACTTCAAAAGGATGCAAAATACGTTCATAGTGCGCTTTTAAAGTAGCCCCAACACTTTTACTCGAGGGATATGACATACGGTTTGCGACCTTTGCCCATTTGCGCTCTTTTGTTGTTTGTTCCATTCCACCTTCTTCTTGTACAATACGATGTAAAGAATATAAGTCCAATGCTTTACGTTCTACCATGGGTATTTTAAGTGATGAACCTTGTAATTCCCAAAATTTCGCAATCTGATCCAAAAAATTCAATTTAACGCGAGTTTTTGCCTCTAACTCATTAAGACGTTGTATACGTGGCGTAAATTTTAATTTATCCACATCAACAGCAAATGGGGGTGACCATGTACTCGGTGGCAAAATTTTTGCTATGCCACATTTCTCCGCTATTGGTCGTATTTTACTAATATAGGCCAATGGATTTTTAAATTCTTCATTAGTCGGCCGAAAAACGGGGCATTCCATAGGCGTATCAAAACTGAATTCCTCCGTTTTACTCATATCGAAACTATTCGTACTGTGGGCTTGAGAGTGTGGTTTACCTTTACGACTTGAATTTGATGTGTGAGGACAACTATTATGATATTTTTTACTAGCTGTTATTGGTTTTTCCTCCGTATTATTATTGCCATTTAATATATTTAATCCCGAATCGTTAATAGTATTATTTCTTTCTGTAGGTGGTCCATTTTTCTTATGTATAGAGGGCGATTCACTAACACTACCACTGGTTGAGGTTCTAGTGCGCAAACGTCTAACTGGTATTAAATTACTGCTTGTTGTGCCTGATGTTGTAATCGATGTAACAGAACTGCCTCCCACACTGTTGTTGTTGCCAGTAGTATTATTGTCACAAGTCGTTGCTGTCACTGTTACTGCTGTAGTACTTGTTGTTGTTATTATTTTACTTGACATTATTATTGTTAGTTATAAACTTATCTATATATATATATATATATATATATTAATATATATATATATATATATATATATATATATATATATATATATGCATATATTTTGTATTTGTACTTATTATATACGCTTTTAAGTGTTTATATACAAATGTGGAACCGGAGGTACGTTGTTAGATCTATCACTTATATTTAATTTTCAATTTCACCATATCACCACATTAAAACACTTTTCTTATTAGGTATATATAATTTCGATCTTACGGTAAATCATATTGATAGATATATTGTTTATATATATATAGCGTTTGTTTAAGTTTATTCTCTTTTTACGTATATTTTTAAAATATTTTCCTCATGCGGTATCTATTTTTATATTCAATTGCATTAAAATACGGTAAATCTCTATCTGCAGTCCTTTAATTTTTTTTGATAAAAACTTAATAGATATTTCCCATATTTCACAGTCTAATGGAGACCGTCTACTTTAGTAATGGAATATACGGGAAGCCATATTGTTGAAAGCAAAAAAAAAAACCGAAATCGAAACCGAAATGGAAACCGAAACCAAAACGAACTACTAACATATACGATTTACAAATTATTAGGCGAAGTCAAGTTTACACCATTTATAAAAATTATCTGAACACTGTACATGAATAAAATGAGGACATTTAATGGATAAACTTATGGAGATTTTTATTTATCCTTTTTGTATTATTATTATACATATATATATACATATTGACGCAAAGTTTTGTATAAATGGTTCTTCCATTTTGTTTTTACTCATTTCACACGGACACACTTCAAAAATTGTAAAATGTTGCATTTACTTTTTCCTTCCTATTTCAATATCATTTAATTAATTTCCTAAGGCTGTATTTAACGTAAGATTACGAAATAAATGACTTTTTAACCATTTAGGTTTTCTATATTTCTATAATATGGTCCCTTCAACTATAATTTTTTATATAAAAACTACAAGGAGAGGCCCTTTAAAGAGAATATGTCGGAAAATTTATACCCAAATTTCATTTTTTAAGCTAAACAATGTTACGTATGTATAAACACAATTATCTCCACCATTATGCATTAAATACAATGCGTTGTATTATTATTATTAAATGTACGTGTGTTTTGCATAATTACTAGTACATAAACACTTGAAAATAGCATCAGCAGCAATACGTTTCTTGTGAAGTGTCTATTTTTTGTCCTCGTAAAACGGTCACAATTTTATTAAAACATATTTCGTATACATAGATTTTTTTTGATTACAAGCATATGTCTATATTCACAGAAAAAAAATATGAAAGAAAAAAGGCAAAATCCAAAGTTGACAATAATTTCGAACGTTATATATATGTATATATACACATATTATTAATCTTTAATTATATACTTGTGTTACACGCACTTTTTAATATGGAAACTTAGAAGAGTATGGGTCTATAAAGGCACCTTATACTCAAACGAGATTAAATTTTTTGGTCTTTTTTATGATATTATTCATTACATATATAACACGTAAATTTTGGAAATTCGCAAAAGATATTAACACCCTTATTAATTTTAGTCAATATATTTATTTATGATTTTTTTTTCACAAAATTTTGTAGTGGAAAAGTGATAGTTCGTAATAATCGTGAAGCAAATATTACATATAGCGTCATAGAAATCTTTTAACCTTTTTCACTTGTAATTGAAAACGTTGTGTATAAAATTTTAATTTTTTTTTTGCTTTATTATTTCTTATTTTACAGCTCGAAATTTTCTTTGATTTAATTTTTATATGAATACTGATTTAAATTTTGCTTTACACGAAGGCATATTTTTTTATACCTTTTCTACACTTCTGTCAGTTAATGTAATTAATAATTGAAAAATATACATATGTATATATATATATATATATATATATATATATATATATATATTAATATATATACATGAGTTATGTAGCATGTTTGCAATATCGACTACCCGAATATTGTATTCTCTTTAGTTACTTTACATACAAAATGTTTGCTTTAAATCGATTTTGTACACAAAGTTGTTTTATGACAAATGTGATCTCTTTATGTCATGTGATTTAACAAGGTTGCCACAGTCTATACAGTCGTTCCGCATCTAAAATTTACGAATACTATATATAAAAAATCTCAATCCCTTCATATGAATAGCTGCTATCTGTCGAATGGATTCAAAAATATGCTAAGTGAATTGACGGTGCAGACTGTGTGTAAAGATAAGGCGACATAGACATAGAATGTAAGAATTAGAATTTTTAGTAGTATGTCTCGCTTTTTTAGTAGGAAAAATTCTGCGATTTTAATAAGTGGGCTATATGAAGTGTCGAAACTTTATATCAACTTTGTAACATTTTTGTAAAGCTTAAGATTTAAAGATACTTCTTAAGTAGATAATTACTATTGTTAACTTTAATGATCCAAAGTTTTATTTTTACTTACTTTATTGGCAAAGTATAATGCAGAACTTTGGCAAATATTTTGATAGAGCTATTTAATTATTTTATTAATTTTAAATCAACAAATGTAACCTCACTTTTTTATCATTTGTTCTAAAAAACTTATTGAGAATTTTAACATTAATTCTTTAAATGCGTAATGCAATCACATGGATTTGTAGAAAAGTTGACTATATTTATCCATTTCACTTTGTATAGCATTTATTTGAATATATTCATTTTAGGGCATTTTCTAATTTTGCCAATATTAGCAAATTAATTGCTATGTTTATGATTGTTTTGTACTTAATTTAACGGTTCTGCGCTTAGCCATATGCGACATAAGAATATATGTTCCTGGTAATATTAGTACGGGTAAATAAAATTTTAAAAATAATGGCATGTCGAAAGCGAAGTTCCATTGATTTGGCATTGTAACTGTAAATTTCATAGTTTCCTCGAAATATAAAATGCTACGTAATATAAGTACACCTTCACAGAGTATACCCATAAGATATAGCGGTATCCAAATGGTATACCGTAACCATGTTAATATGCAGAGTTCTTTTTTAATAATAGTACTTATGTAATAAGGATATCTATAAAAAAAAAAAAGAAATGATAAAAAATTGTCATAAAATTTTCAGTGCCCTACAACAAAAACAAATAAGACAATTCTATTTGGCTGGAGCCAAATCTTGTACGTCCACCATCAAAACACCATGACATTACGATTCGGAAACTGATTCAGCTTTTTAGGAGTAAATTGAAAACGTAAACATAAAAAGAAATGAAAATTTAGTATCGCATAATTACGCAGTTTTGGACAGACATTGTAGACCAATAGCCTCCTTACTTTTGCAAAATTCCTTTACAGTTTGCAGATTATTAGCAATAATATACCGAATTTTGTTTAAAAAATATAAGGTGTTCTCAGTTTATATTGCACTGTAGCGTGTCCTTCAACCAATTTGACGCATTTTTAATCCCAACCCGCGTGCAGGAACTTTCAGTGATTCTGCCAAATTTGAGCTCGATATTTCAAATTCTATGACCAGGTGAATGTCTAAAATAGACAGATGCACAGACGGACAGAATTTGGTGCTGATGAGAATATATATACTATATAGGATCTCCAAGGCTTTTCTCTAGGCAAGATGGCAAACTCTGGATGGTGGGTATAAATGAATGCATACCATTTACATACCTTATTATTTCAATTAAGGACCATATAATGAAAATGTAAAAGACAGCTGGCTTTATCTGCATACGTTTTTCACTATCAATTATTATAAATAATAAAAAATTGCGGCCACTAACTTGGCTAAATGGTATTAAAACGCCACCTTTGGTATACCTAAATATGGGATGAAGTACTTCTAAATATTGTAATAATTGAACAAATTTCATAGCATTTCCAACGGATTCATATGCATTCGTTGTAGCATCACTGCCATCACGATAATATAATACGGCAAGTACACATAATATGTATAAAAATCCAACAAATTGTACCAAATTATACAGAATCATATAAACTTTTTTTGTACTTTCTGCAAATGGAAAAGTATAAAATAATATTTAAAAAAATCAATCGGGTACATTTACGGTTTTGATTTTTGTACTCCACATCATTTAGGTGGTTTAGGGTATTATAAATTTATGGCGATGGATCGATTTATAAACGCTTTCTAAATGGTTTTAAGCCTGTTTGTTTGTCTTTTTGTCTGTTTCTTAAGCGACTACAAGTCTTGTCTTTATTTTGTTTTTGTGGTGTGTTGCGTCTTCACCTTTAATATAACCAATCTCCTCTTTTTGTAAACGTTTATATTCGTTTGCATAATCCTGTACGATATCTCTTGGTTTTTCATTATCGTCTTCATGGTCCTTTTCAACTTCCCAACGATCAAAATCAATTTTTAACCAGTGTGGTTTTTGTGGTGTAGCTGTCAAACGTGGCCACCATACATCTTTTGATTTCCTAATATAGCAATCGATTTTAATATCATGTACTCGGTACGTTGATTCCTCAGCATTAATGACATTATAAAAATTAATATGAAATTTATATAGGTTAAAACCTTTTGCTCCACATCCTTGTGCATAGAATTTCATTGACTTAGATGTGAATTCCACATGTGCATCTTTTGCATCTTTTATGTCTACTCTAAGTGTAATTTTTTGTCTTGTTTGTGCCCAATAAACGAATGGACTTAATATTTGAAAAACTTCTTTTGGCTTTCCATTATCTAGCTGCGACTTTACCATGTTTCCCTTTTTTTTTGTTTGTGATAATTATCTTTTTAATAAAACGCTGTTAATTCAATAATATTGTAATAACTTTTAATAAATACCATAGTCTACATAGTTATTTCACTTCTTAAATTTCACGCAACTATTATATAAAAAAAATTTCAATTTCTTCGTATGTACAGCTGTCACCCATCGAAGTTCTCGTCAGAGATAGCACTAAAAAATATAGTTGGCTCCCTTGAGCATTTCGACTGACATATAACCGTTCTTTTATATGAAGTTTTTGTGGAATTTTGTGTAGAAAGAGATAGAACAAGTACACTTGTTTCTTACGCAAAACTGTACAAAGAGCACAAAGTAAAGAAAGTTGAACTTAGTGGAAGCAAGATAAATTTAAGTATCAAAAGTAAAATAAAACAAACTAAAAGGTAATTCGATAAATGATTGTTGAAAAAAAGCTTTCTCTGCAGTTTATTTATATTATTATTAAAATGAGTAAATTTCTATGCGAAAAAAACAATAATGACTCTCACGAGAATATTGAAAGGACGATATACGTACGCATATGCATATCGAATTCTATGTGATATATATTTATTGGAGTTGTGTTCAAGTCAATCAGTCAATGTGTTAATCAGTTAAAATTTTCCTTTTGTTTCAGCTTGTAGATCTCGCAATAATTATAGAAGATTTTGTTTTCTAATTATTTTTTTTTAATAACCAATAATAAATATAAAATAAGACGGAGATTTTAATAACCACATTTTATTTTTATTAACAGTATTTAATATTATAACTACAGGACTAAGGAGAATCATAAAAAAGAATATTTGAATAAAAAGAAAGGTTGAAAAGGTCAATAAAATAAAAAACGATATGGAGTAATTAAAAATAAAAAGAGGAAAATATGTGTAGAAAATTATTAACCGTACATTTTAGATTTTTATTACCTTAATATTTATTTGTTTAATTTTTTTTCAATATTTTCCTTTAGTGTGCGTAGAAAGTGCGCGTGTAATTACATGTAATACATGAAATTAGATTAAATGTGTCATATGAAAATATTTAATACTTAGTAGATATTTGCCGTAAAGAAAACATAAATTATGAAAAAAATAGGTAATGCGAGAAAAGATAATCGGTGGTGAAAAAACCAAAAAAAAATCAAAAAAAGGAAAATAATAATAATAATAAAAATATGTGCATAGAGAGAAGTGAGTTAACAAAAAAAAAAAAAAACGCAAAATTACAAATTGAAATAGAGAAAATGGACGACATAATTTTGCAAATGTATTCATGTAAGTTATGTATATACGCATGTACATGTATGCGCTTCAAAATATTGGATATATCCTCTAAACGAAATAGAATATGATAAGTTAGAATGCGATACATATAATATTATATTACCGTTATGTATTTATATATGAATAGTACACAAAATGGCAAAGCAAAATATTATTAAACATTTTACAGGAAAATGTAAATAAGAGGGATAAATAAATAAGTAAAGAAATTAACAAATGTTATGTAATTAAAGGGGAGAAGCAAAAGAAAGAAAAAAGTACCATAATATAATAAATAGTGGACCTTACATGTCACTTTTAGAACATGTAGACACGCACACAGCCAAACACTTCTCTCATTATAAATTGAACGTGAATTGTACACCATTGAATTGTCTTTTTTTCTTTTTTTTTCAAAATTAATAAGTAGAAGGCAACTAAATAAATAAATGTAATAGAGAGAGAGAGAGAGAGAGAGAGAGAGAGAGAGAGAGAGACAGATAGAGAGAGAAGGTCCAATATATCTTTAATGTTGTTTAAGTACAAAATTACACTTTGTAAGCATTTTCATAACATGTATGCAAGTAAATGTGCATGCAAAAATATTTCAAGGTGGTAAATTTGAAAATAAAAGTTGTCGCTTGTAATTCAAAATTAATAAAAACAAATAAGAATATTTAAAAAATACATATGTACATATACTAACAAGATATGTAAGAGGTACTTCGATCGAGTCGTTTTATATAGTAACGAAATTTCTGTTGCGTAATTCAATGTTAACTATTAGTTCAATGTTAACTAGTAGCTTTAACTATTTTTTAACAAATGCTGTATTTCACTTAACCCTTGGTAACTCTCATATACAAAGTCAACCTTTTAACTTATTCTCGGTAATATCAATTATAATAAGTATAATAATTTTCTATTATCCTTGCATAAATACAACTTGACTTGCTAAATTTAAAATGAAATCCGAGCTGCGCCTAACTTAATATTCGTTGTGTACTTTATTTACATTAACTAATTATTTCATAGATTAAACAACAAAAACAATAATCTTTATTTAATTTACTATTAATGTCTGAACGGTTGATTAGCTAGCCCAAAACGAGAAATAGTGTCGATTGCCTATAATATTAGTATGCAAGTTATTGTTTACGCAGGGTTGCAACATCTCTCTCTTTAAATAAATTTTGGGGATAGAGATATCGATTCCATCCGGTTCCTGCATTTTGATATTCTTTGCAGCATATTTGCTATTGCTGAAAGTTGTTGAGCTGGATGTGACAATTTAGTATTCAAATTGAAATCGGATAATAAAATATTTAATGGAAAGTTAATTTCGTCAATTGCCGCGTCTTTCATTTTAAGGACTCTATGCTTAATTGATCTGTATGGACTCTGATGAGTTTTTTTCTATTTCTTAAATACACGGCCTTTTCGTTCAATAATTTCACCTTTTTCTCACTTATTTTTGTTTACATAAAATTGTCGAACGTATACGAAATCTTCTGTTTAAAATTTTTAATTTTTTTCTACGGTTCTTGTTGGATTGAATTTCCATGTTCATATTTCTTCGCTGAGTATAAGTTCCCGACAGTTCATTCCTAATTTTTTTAACGCTGGTTATAGCGTATCAACAAATCTCTTTGTCTAACCATTTGAACTAGAATGAAAACGCACGGTTCTGATGTAATTAACTCGCCATTGTTTACACCACTCTTCAAATTGATGTGCGTAAAATTGCGTTCCATTATCTGATACTATTTGTTATGGATTTGCGAAAAAAAACGTGGTAGTGTACGTTTAATATGAAGCCGCATACTTTAGTAAGAAAATAATATTTGGCTTTAATTGGACCTGCGTAGTCTATAGGTATCCTCCGTAGAGCTTGTGTAGTTACTGGCCCTGAACAGAAATTTGCTTTTACCGGTCTCTTTGCTACTGCTTGGCATTTGCCACATCTTTTGACATATTTTTTCATGTCCGCCCCTATTAATATTTGGCCAGTACCTGTAGCTCCTTGCGAACAGCTTTTGTTCGATCAATATCTTTATGCCCATTATGTAGTTCCTGTTTTTATTCGAAAGTTTACTTTTACGACCACTTCCCGCATAACGCCTCTTTCGAAAAAAATCATTACGTGTACAAAAAATTGAGTTTTGAATATATTTTAGCGAAAATTGGCAGTTTTGTATATTGGCATGAAAAGTTTGAATATCAAATTTGATCCAGATCGATCGGTTTTTTTGAATCCTCTAACGAAATTTTTAAATAATTGAGCAATAATTTTTTTAAATATTATTGACTTATAATTCTCTTATTTGATTTTAATCACAATAGGGTATTTAAGAATCGGCCCCGACCGCCTATAAAGTTCTTGTTTAAATTACTTTTTTTGATGACCAAAAGTTTTAAGTAAATCCTACCTAAAATTGAATTTTCTTGAACCAATTGTATCATCAAATCTACCAAGCATTAAAGCAATAACTGACACATATTCTACCTAAACCTAAATATGAAAAAAAATTAAAGTAGGATGTGCAAAAAAATAATGTATGATTTAACTTTTTATCAAAACTGACACTTTCGATTTTGTTGAGAAGACTGTTTAATGTAGTAATTATTATTTCGATAAAAGTTTTGGATGCTTTCTAGATTTCATACAATGAACTAAACCACAAAATTTTTTCGGGTGTAGCCAAAGGAGTTTATATAAAAAAAATTTTGTTCTTGTTTTAGAGCATTACGATTACTTAATATTGTAGTTAAATTACTATGCATTATACATTACTGTTTTATAAGTAATAATCCTTAATATAGTCGGTCGAATATATTAAATAGCATTATCCATTCTTAATGTAAAAAGTATGAAAACTAGAATTTTTTGTAAAAATTAAAAAAAACACTTTACGGAAGAGAAGCTAAAAAAGGCAACTTATGTGGAATAGCGTCGTGGTATAATATTATGTTTGTGTTATGATTGTGGGCCATTTCATAAGAAAATATTTCAGATTGTTGTTTTGTTTTTGATAAAGTTTTATTTGTCATATGTCTCATCATAAATATTATGAATACCGAGTCGCCTTGATAAAAAACCGCTACATATTACATTTCATCAGCATACTGTGCAAGACAGAAACGCAGCATCGTTCAAATAGAGGCTTATATCAACTAAAAAATCATTCTGAACTAAGCGGTATTAAAGGAGGGAACTTTATATTTTATTGTTATACTCACCATCCAGAGGTCACTTTGTCATTATGTTTGTAACGGCTAGTACCATATTCTGAATCGATTTAAACAGATCTGTCTTTCTGTCCATCTGTATGTCTGTCAGTTGTAAACATTCCTCTGGTCGTAAAATTTTAAATATCGGGCTCAAATTTGGCAGAATCATTGGAAGTTTTTGCAAGCAGATTGAAATTGTAAGTAGACAAAATCGATTTAATCGGCAAAATTTGGTGGTTTTTTGCTTATCATCTGAAACTGCAAAAGGTAGAATTTTGCACAAGTAGAGAAGTTATGGGTCTACAATGTCTGTCCAGAAATCATGTAAATCGAGTACATCCAATTTTTACTGTTTTATATTTACGCTTTGATACAGGTTTTGAATAAAAATATCATGGTATCTGGATGATGGATATCCAAGATTTGGCCCTAGCCAAATATAATTTTCTTACTTGTTTTAAACTTTTGAACTTTTACTTTTCTAGCTCTTTCTAGCTCTTATTATTGGACCATGAATATCATAATTCTATACAATAAGTTTAGTTTAGCTTCTAAAGTAGTGTTGATAATCAATATAAAACAACTTATCTCTTTCTATTTATTAAAAATCTATTTGCAAAAATTTATCATTCCTTGCATACCGTTTAGTAGTCATATTATTAGTAGTATTCTAGCCTATTAAACAAAAAAAGGCATTTTTCTATAAATATTTAACTGCAAAACTTTGTACTAGTTTGTACTACTTTCTATTTTCCTTCTTAGGAATATATACATTTACTTTACTTTTAATTTTTGCACTAATGATAAATATATATAATATATTCAAGAAATGGCAACCTCTGGTGGTGGGTATAATGAGAAAACAAAATTTTTATTTATAAGTCGAAATCTATCTTGTTATATATTTCCTCATTTCTATACTTCCTTATTTTGTAGTATGTAGTTACAGAAATTTTTTCAGTGAACGAGTAGAGTATTAAAAAAAATAGCATCAATAAAACAAAACATTTGCGTACATATATACTTATAATTATTTGTGTGTGTATTGATTTTATTTACAACAAAAATAAACAACAAAAAGAAAAACTAATTCAAAAAAATAGCGCGAAAATTGAAATAATTTAAAGAAATTTACATATATGCCCACAGAGAAAAGTTTAAACCGGAACATTCGTAAAAATTAAAGAAAATCATTTACAGTTTACAGTTTTACATGCTACACATGTGCATATATGTCAAATACGGTTTTTTGTAAAATGTTGATGTAGGTAGTGTAAAAAAAAAACATTTAAGAAGCAAGGAAAATGTACGCTGCAGCTGGTGGCGCATCATTGGCTTCGCGTCAAGCGCGTCAACGTCAAAGACAACAAAAAAAGACTCAACAGCTACAAGCGAAATTACATCCACCGAAAGCGCCCGGAATAGCTGTACATGGCGATCATGGCATAGCTACACCGACAAGACATTCACGTCAATTTCATCAATTACCGACCAATTATTTACGTACACCGCAGGCGCAGGTTCGTAAACTCAGTGCCGGTTATACAACACAATCTAGGTTTTTACTGCCAATTGATGAAGGAGGAGACACTCAGTCTGTGTTTCAAATGCGCATGCATTCTCATGCTCATGGTCATGGTCATATTGCAATTCATGGTCATAGTCATACTCATCAACAACAACATCATCAACATCGTTTAACTCATTATAATGGATTACCCATTGTACATCAGCATCAACATGGTCGTATTAGTCCCAGATTGGGGCATCGCCACTCTGGTAGTAATGACTTTAATATACAGCAAACATATTTATCAAAGTCAGCAAGCGCTACCATTCCTTTGGTATCGCAAGTTCAAGATACAACACCACAAGATGATTTATTGTCAGATGCTGCTGCTGAAAGGCAACCACTTACAAAAGATATTGACACATATGAAAGTGATAGCGATAATGAAAATAAGCAACAACGTCAACAACAACAAGAACAATTACCACCGATCGGGCAATTAGAACGTAAATGTAGTGTATACCGCATGAAAGAGTTAGGTGCCAGCACTATAAGTGGAGGCGTTAAACGTCAATTGAAAGAATTACAATTTAGTAGTCAACAGCAACAACGTTATGAACCCTTATTGTCTGATGAGCCACAAATGTTATTTAAAGGATTACCCCTACCATCAGATATGGGACGAAAAACACAAATATGTGCATATTGTGAAGAAGGTATTTGCACCTGTGAACACATTGAGGTAATTAACATAATCAAGAGGCGTCAAGTAAACAAATATCCAAAAGAAAAAAAAAACCGAAAGAAAAACAAAGGCTGGCTGATGCATAAGCTGGCTGATGGTTCAACGCTGTCTTCTTTGCTTTTTTTTAACCATTTCGTATTGTCGTATTTGTTTTTATGCAAGCTTCATTTGTTTTCTATCAATGTATGGTGGCATATGTGGCTTCTGTTGTTTATATAAAAAATTGAATTTATCTTTTTTACAATTGCAAACACACACAAATGATTGCATTTTATTTTTATATATACATATACATGACAAATATATGTTTCTACTAAATAGAATCATCGTTAATACGTGACTTCGTTAATTAATATACATAAAAAGCAATATTAATTAGCAATATTAACATTTTATTCTCTTTAATAAATATTTCCAATATCTCTAAGAATTTTATGTATATACATGTCTATACATATATACGATTTTTTTCAAACACACAAACGAAAAACAATTATCAATTATGTCTTTAATAACAGTATCTGCAAAAAAAAATTAAAAAAAAACGTATAAAAACAAAAAAAATATCTCTTATTTGTATCGTTTTTTATTCTTTTTAACAATTGCTATTTAATTGCATGAAACGATTTATCTTGCATATTTGTTGCATGTTTTACATAACTCAGTAATTTAAGGAAAGTGTGCATAATAAGTTAAAATATGTTATTGCATTCAATATGCATTACATTACAATGGCATTCGTATATTGTCAGCATAAGAATTAATACGGGAAATACAATAAATTGCTTATCGTTTATTCGTTTATTCGTACATCGTAAATTAGCTATCGTGTTTTTGTGTGTGTGTGTGTGTGTATGTGCGTGTGCGTCACTTCTCTGTAAATTAATCCAACAGAGAGAGAATTTTAAAAGCTAACTTCTAATTTTTTTGTGCATACTTTTAGTTGTTTAGAAAAATTATACTTCATTTTGTTTGTTATATGATATTGTTTGATCTAATCCGATCTGATCTGCTGCAATGTGTGTTAAAGTTAATTTGAAGGCCAAACTATTTTCAGTTATTAAATATTTATATTGAATTGCTTCATTGTGTTACATAAACAATGATGCAGGGCAATTCAAATTTACATTAATCACACATATTTCTTTTTTGTGGGTCAAAAAAAGGTCAAAAATTAATGTTATGCCTTTTAAAGTAACTCGTCGATGTATTATCGTCCATCAGAAAATAATTATCCTAGTAAATTCATAGGCAATTACGTATTATGTTTTAAAAGTTATTTTCACACGAAAATCTGACAGAGATTATTACTTCCCGGAAAACCATTTTAATGTGATAAAAATAATAAAAAATAAAATTGATAAAATTGTAGAATTAATTATGTTACTCTATAAAGGGAGTTTTGCCTTCAAATAGGTTATGTTAGCTTAGGAAACTATTTGTTGTATGTTGTTGCAATTTTACGATAATTTCTTTCATATAGGGCTCAATTACTTGTTAATCTACTAACACAAATTTAATATTAATTCTAAAATAGAAAGAATCTTCAACGTAAAATAAAATCATTATAACTTTTTAACTAAATAATAATTTCCATTTACTAGAATATAATAAAGTTTATTATGCAGAAGTAAATTACTTTAAATTACAATTACAATTTTAAGACGTGTGTGATACCTGAGACTTTCACCTAACCTCAAATAAATGGATCATTCTAAATAAATAAATAAATTCAAAGACAATTATAAAAATTTTTATATAATAGAAATTGAATTCGTTTAAAATAATTGAACGCAAATAGTTGGTCAAGGCGGACTTTGAAAAAATCTAGCAAGTAATTAAAAAATTCAATATTACGAAGTACAAGTCAGGAAAGTAGTAGTTTATTTTCCTAGTATTAATATTAGTATTAATAATAATATCAATCTTGCCATTTATATGAATATTATTAATATTAGAAAATTTACAAGTCGCCTTAAAAGTCTTTGCTGTAAAAGATATTTATTATTATTATTATTATTAATTGCCACAGGATCTTAATACAAATGATATATAACTTTTTCTATAATTTTTGCATAGTTTCATCTAATTTGCTTTATGCAATTTAGTTAATTTTATAGAAGTCTACTTTAGTAATTAAATGTCGCAATAAAACTTGAAGCCTATTGGTTAGTTACATTATTTTTAAATATATTGTACTGATAACTTTATCAATACTTTATTTGATTAATTGACTCTATAAATGATTTTTGTAAATTTAGGTCTTGATAATTACAATATTATTATTTCAATTTATGTTCGTGTCAAATGAAAATTTTCCACAATTAACGATTTTTTATTTCACCACATTTTTTAACTTTATTATCTATATGTAAATAAAATTGTTATGACCTAGTAATGTCCTAGTTTTGTGCGCTTCTCTATTCCATATGTAGTCTATTTGTGTGTTATATGTGTTGTTGTTGTTGCTGTTTTTTTGTTCGCTTTCATTTAAAGCAAGAATTTTAATAAATGTAAAGTCAATTGTTCAATTATAGATTTTTAATATGATAAAATTAAAGCAAAAGTATAAAAAGTTAAAAGAAACTCCTAAATTTTAAATATATTATAATTATTACATGTAAAAATAACTCAAAAATAGTTAGCGGCCTTAGAAAAAAAGAAATTTATAAAATAAATTGTATTTATAACGTAAGTAATGGACGCAATATTTAAAAGTTAAATTGAATTTGTTTCAGTATTTTTTTGTTTTATAATTAAGTGAGTTCTACGCCATTTGCGGTATGTGAAAAGCTTATTCTGGAAAAAGTTACAGCAAAATAAAGTAAGAATTTTATAGTCGTTCGGGACTGGCTTTTTTAAATGCCTTACATCACTTTGCTTTTTGTGATTAAAGTCAAATAAGACAATTACAGTACAATAATAATGGAAAAATTGTAATTCGTCAATTATTTAAAGAGTACGCTATATAAAGGTAAATGGAACTATCTGGACTAAATTTGGTATGTTAATTTTTTATGTCAAAACATAAGACAATGCTAATTTTTGCTAAAATATATACCAAATTAAAGCTTTTGTTTATATAATACATTTTTTTTAAATAAGACTTTATATGGGAAGATGTTGTGAAAATGGACCGATCTGGAACAAATATGGTGTACACATTTTTTATGTTACACTTTATTTAAAGGCATTTTTTCAAATAAGGAAGGCACCATATGAGCGTGTTCGTAAAAATTTTCCGATTTTAATCATTTTCAATAGGATTCATTTCCATGCTAAAACGTCCACATGACAAATTTCACTGAAACATCTTAAAAATTCTAACCTGTATTTTGATAATAAATTTATATGGACAGATATAAGAGGGATAGACGGATAGACAGGCTCAAATAATTTTGTACAAGCTTATCTGATTTGCACGATTTTTTGACAAACATTGTAGACCAATAGTCTCCCCTATTGTGTATAATTTTAGCTTTTTTAAACTTTATCATTATATTTGTAACGTCTAAAAGAAAGTGTTTGAGAACATATAAAGAATATGCATTTTTGATCAGCATCAAATTTTACAAATTTGGAAATGGGCAAAAAGCCATATCAATCTACCTGCAAGAACTTTCAGAGATTCTACCAACTTTGAGATCGCTAATCTTAATTTTACTACCAGAAGAATGTTTACAACAAACAGATACACAGATGGACAAATGGACAGATGGACAGATGGACAGATATGTCTTAATCGTTTCGGAATTTGATGCTGATCAAGAATATATGTACTTTATGGAATCTCGGGGTAGTGGGTATAAAAATACGGTCTACAATAAGGGTCGTATGAAATTGTATGAAATCAGAAAATGTAAATTAATTAACGATACTGGCAAAATGACTACTATTACATATTTTTAAGTTGAAATTTAATTTTTATATACATTTTAGTTGTAACTACCATCCCATCTAGTTTCCAAAAAAAAAAAAAAAGGAGAAAACAAACTGTTTAACATTTATTGTACTAAACTAAAAGTTAACAAAAAAATATTAAAAAAAAAACCGAAAAAGACATTTTAATATATGACAATCAAGAAATCTAAAAAAAAAAGCAGAAAACAAAAAGACATTCCTAAAAGTAAAAAAAAGGAAGTGCTCACAATGTGTTAAATTGAATTATATGGATTCCTACAAGGCAGTACAATTATATTAAACATGTTATACGTTAGTTATAGGAAAATGATTAATTTATATTTTAAAATGATCTGCGACATATTTATAAATTATAAAGTACCATCATCTTTGCTAAAAATTAAAGGCATACATAAGTAAAAATCCATTTTCTCATCAATAAATAGTTTATTTTTGCGTATAAGTACAATAAAAAAATAATGTTTAATATTTAAACGACTTAATTAATTAATTAATAATAATAAATAATAATAATAATGATCATAAGAAATAAACAAAGTGAACAAATCGATTTATATCTTAAATGATAAGTGCTTATTGAGTGATAATTATGTCAAGAGCAAATTATCAAATTAACAAAAAAAAAAAAAAACAAAAAAAAAAGCAAAAGAAAAACAAAGTTTAATAGAAATTGCTTTCACAGTCCTTAATGGTTCATATTTGAAATTTACTTTCTTGAAAACGCCATAAATCATTTATAGGCGACATTATAAATGAAATTAACAACGATTAAAGGACAATCAAATCATCAAAATATAAGCTAAAGCAATAGCAATAGCAATAGCAACAGCAGTAGTAGTAATTGTGACAACAAAACTAGAATTTTTATTGAATTGAATTGGATTTGAAATTGGTTTTTATATTTATATTGTTTATTAATATGAACTTAATAAATTCAAATTGAAATACCCTTTTCTTCGTTTTTGCGATTGAGCCTCATTCAAATTCGCTCACTCCTTCATTTTATTGCAGTTTGGCAGTTTGGTAATAACATATAAAAATATAATAAAAACTAACAACTAAGATCAGAAAGTATTTGCATCAAAAATTTTTTTTATTATCAATTCATATTGAATTAAAATAAATAAAAAAAGAAATAAATAAAAAAAGGAATTCAGAAGCAATTTTAATATTAAATAAATAATATCAGGGAATTGTATATAATGCAGATTAATATAAATTTGCATAAAAAAAGTCAAATAATTATAATTATAACAAAAACAAAATGAATCGTTATATAAATTGTTACATAAAATGGAACGTTCAAAATGATCAAGGAATTCATCACGTTCGTTGGTACAATTGTGTAACAGCAAGCTAAAGGATTTTCAAATGATTAAAGGAATGAGCACGTTTAATTAATATTTAATACAAATACAAAAGAACAAAATAAGCAAGTACCAGAGAAAGAAACAAACAACAACAAGTAAGAAAATCATATTTGGCTAAGGCCAAGTCTTGGATACCCACCCCAAACGCTATGATGTTAAGGTTCAGAGCCTTCTTCCATTTTTCAGTAACATTTACAGTTATCGCTTAATTGCATGGTACACTGAAGAACTGTTTTTGCGATAAGATTGGTAGTCGCACCTACATGGTACTGTCACCTTAGCTTCAGATTTAATGTCCCTATTACACTTTGTATACGTAACTTAACCTTTGGTAACTAGTTTTGGAGATTCCCAAAACCCTTAGATGTAGTTTTTTTTTAGCTCAGGGGGTCTGGCCAGTTATCCATTTGTTAAGGGAAATGGAACCCCACAAGACAACCATAGAGATATTTGATTGAACGAATAACGCTCAGCTATTAAAACTGGTGATACTGTGATCATGTGAACTCATGAACCGCCCCTAAGGCAGTTCCAATTGTGTTGGTCCTCAGTTTTTCAGTAGCCATAGAATATATTTAAGACTAATAGCTTTAATATTGGTACAAAATTTCAATTTTCTATATTTTGATGTTTTTGATTAAGAAGGCAAAAGCTGAGATGTTCTCAGTGTACCGTGGGCGAATTGTACGACTGATTTTGCCTATTTGTAATACCAAAATGTCTGCAGGAACTTTCAATGTTCTCGTTAAATTTGAGTTCGATGTGCCGTTTTTTATAACTGGAAAAATGTTAACTACACAGGGACATACAGACGCTCAGACATGTCCAAATCGATTTAGAATTTTATGCTGATCAAGAATATGTATACTTTTTGGGGTTTCCAACGTTTTTTTTTTGGATATTACAAACATACTGACAAAATGAATATATCACCGGCCTCTGGGTGGTGGGTATAAGAAAGCGTAAACAAATTAATCGGCACAATAAACAATAATTAAAATTATATAATTTAGTTTGTCATTTTTTTTTATTCATTTAATTTTTTGTTTGTTTGTGCTCGAGAGCCTAACGTAGCTTAAAGTACACAATTATTATACAAAAATGCAAGCTGCATTGATGCTAAGATCGAAATCTCGGGTGGCGAGAAGAAGAAAGCTACGAAAATTAGGGGGAAGACTTGAATTGCCAAGTAATGTAGCAACTAAAGAAATAGCTCCATTTCCTCGTTTTCCACCTGAATCATGGGTAATAATTTTATTATACATAAAAAAAAAACAAAGAAAAAAAAAACAAAAACCAAAACCAAGAGAATCAACTTAAAGACATAAAAAAAATAATAAATAACTATTAAGTCCACTGCTTTTTTCCGTTTTCCTAAAAATTAATTCAAATACTTTAAAATTAAACGAAATTATACAAAAAAATCTTCATTTTTTTAAGCTTTCTTTTTTATAAATATCTTCCGAAGGTACCTACCCAGTTTACATTTAAATTTTTTGCGCTCTCTCTCTCTCTCTCTCTCTCTCTCTCTATATATATATATATATATATATATATATATATATATATATCTTTGTCTATTAAACTATACGCGTATCAAGTTGGCCCTTCAAATCTACCTTAAAATATTGCGTTATTAAAATTTTTATTACGTTTTGATAGAGAATTAGAGAATTAATTTAAATTAAATTACCTCTTTCTCTTCATCTTTCTGTCACAAACTTTGTCTGTCTATCTGCCTCTGTCTTTGGCTTTTTATCTCTGCCTCTGCCTCTGTCTCTGCCTCTACCTCTGCCTTTCTGCTTAAATTTTGATTAAAGTTTTAATGAGTCACTTACTATTAACTGAATTAACGTTGCATTTTCTTTTCTTTTATTTATAATCTGAATTATTAATCTATTGCATACATTTCTTACTAGGCACAACTTCACTAATAAACCACCGCCATAATTATTACCATTGCCACCAAGACATAAACTTATCACTAGAAGTGAAAGTAGATGAGCTTTTTTAATGCTTTTATAACATAAAATCCATATATAAAAATTTTTTATAAAAAGAAAAAAAAAACTGTACAATTTTTAAATAATTTAAATAACAACAATAATAAAAATATTAGAGAGCAAATTAAGTAGATGAAGGCACTATATCACATTACATTTAAATTTATTTAAAAATTTTTCTTATTCAATTATAATTAAATTGTAATTCGTTTATTGAAATTTCAGAAAACTATCACTTCTTTGATTTAAATTTATCTAACTTCTAATGCCCACCATTCAGGAGTTAACGTTCAAAATAAACTCTACAATGTTCAATATCCCTAAGATCCTTATGACAAAAATTTTATTTTTTTTTTTTCAATATTTTTAAGATGACCATAAAAATTTTATTTTATATCCATATCCGCTTGTATGTCTGCATATTAACATTGAATTATTCTATAAGGATTTTTCGTAAAAAAAAATCCTAAAAATGATATCGGACTGCTTATATAAAATTAAGAGAAAATGATAAAGTATGCGCCAAATATAATTTAATTTCTGGATTGTGGGTATTCAAAATTTGGCCTAAAACAAAATGTAACTTATTTTTTTTTTCTTGTGCATATTGAATTAGTAAAATAACCCTACAATCATAAAGTTATTTCTATTATAATAATGTTACTCTTCATTCAATTTAATTCTGATATTATTTATCATATATATTCATTGTACTTAAATAATTTGTTTTACTTAAATACGATTACTGAACCATGTACATTTGAAAACGCCACAAAAATGATATATGTAAATTGCTAAATTTGTCCTCACATTTGTCCTCAGATAACTTTTACAATATAATTTACACAAATTGTACGATAACGTTAATGAAAAATGCTTGCAATATAATGCTTTAAAAATGGAATGAAACTCACTTACATTAGCGATACTTATTCTAGTAAATATCAAGTTAACTGGGACATTCTGAGTAAAGAATTATACCACATGAATATTTTGTCCATATAATGACTTTTTTGAGCAAGGCATTGTATGGGAAATAGTTGTTTAAAATGTCTTAATCCGTATAAAATATGGTATTTTTTATCTTCAAATGTATTTAAAATTATAATTTTTTTCTTTGCCGTCTCTGGGCAAAAGCACATCCGTGTATCAAAATTCACTAAAAATTCTGAAAAATAGTGATCTGTAATTTAATAATAAACTTCAGGCTTAAATCAAATCACAGAGTACTTCTAAATCGTTGGATATAATAAAAGGTGTATCTATCAATTCCTTTTGAGTGTGACAAACATCTGTATAAACTATACCAGGTTATAATAATTTATAATATTAAAGCACTATTTGCCATAAATTTTCATTATTTATAAAGCATTTTTTGCTTATGCATTTATTCCTTTATGAAATTTTTAGCGAAGGAATAAATGATTTTAATTTACATAAAATTTTTTTGAATAATTAATGAAGCCTAAAATTTTTCCTTATTTAAAAAAAAAAACTTTTTTTAAATTGAACTTTATTCCAAAATTATACTTCTTACTCGTTGCTCTTTATATTAAGAATAAAATTAAGTCTTTTTTATTGAATGCGTTAGATAATTTTAATTAAATAGTACAACTTACCTAAAATGACTTTTGAAGCGCAGGCATTTTCATTAAACATGTACATTATTTGGATTTATTCTGTATTTCTTTTGTATTTTAAGTTGAATTTTCTCTCAGATATATGGAAAAAAGTTTGGCTTGTTATGGGAGTGTTAATTGGTTGATTTTTTTTTTGTATATTATCTTTAATTAAACTTAAAAAGTAGTCGAATTTGGCCGATTCTTAAATATCCTACACCGTATTGCTTAAATTAGATAACGCTATTCTGTAAAAAAAATCGTAATTTTTAAATAATTTGAAGCGTTTATATGGGAATGGGTTTAAAAATTGTCCATCCTGAACTAAGTTTTGGGGTCATTATGCAGTAAGTAAGTCAAGTAATTACTGTCAATAAAAATTATTAAAATTTGCACATGTTTCCATATAACAATTTTTTTAAAAAAGGTTTTGGTTTTTAAAATTCTCCGATTCTAATTAATTTCAATGGAATCGTTTATTTACCACCTTTCAACATAATGCCTCTCAAATTACATCCTGTACTTTAATGATATACATAAATGGACTTATTAACGACTTATCAACGGCTAAAACGCAATTGAAAAAAATTGTTCTGAGTGGTTCAGTATAATGTTACATACATACATATAGAACAAACTCACATAAGTGTATCATATAAATATATCCATAAAAGTTTTCAAAAATTTTGTTTTTTAATTTTAATCATTTTTATTTACATTTTATATTAGCATTATCAAAAAAAAAAAATCCTAAAAAAGACATTGTAATGACTATTTGTCATATTGACAAAGAACACAACAGTAATAAAAATAAAAATAAAAGAAGCTCTATCAAGTTTTCCTAAAACGATTCTATTCAGCTTGCTTGCCTCTCAATCCCGTTTTCGATCTAGGAGCTCAACTTATGTCAATATAATAAAGTATTTAACAATAACAGAAGTTGACCAATTACACGACTAATATTTGAAATAAGTTTTTACATTTAATTAAATAAAAAATAATAGAATGATACAATTTTGAAAATCTATCGCATTAAAGGCATTCAAAAAATTAAAGTTCTTTTTTTCTGTAAGCATGCAGATGCCATAAATAATTAAGAATTTTAATTGTAACCATAATAATACACATCAAAGTTACATGGCCAATTTTACCGATTGTCCATCAATTAAATCAACTCATTAAATGTGTATCTATCCATATATAAATATAAAATATCGTTGTAAGTATAAACTAATAAAGTAAATTTGCAATAATTTTGTACTAATTCTACAAATATGAATTAAACAACTAATTAAATTAACAGAAAAATAGAAAAATTAAGAAAATTATATTTGATTGATTGGAATTAAATCTTGAAGACCCACTGTTAATGCTCTGCTTGATATTTTGTGATACAGATGGTTTAATACCCTATTTCTAATTAGCAAATAAAGTTACATCCAAACAAGTAAGAACTTCATAGTTGAACGGTGCCGGGTCTTACATTTGCTCTACTATTTTGCTCAATGTCATTAAAGTCAAAAAATCATATTAAACGTTATATCAGAGAAGATTAAAAAAATTTATTGATCTGGACCAAATTTAATACGCATAATTTTTTATGTCAAAATACAAAATTACCAATTTTCGTAAAACTATGGCAAAAATTATATTTTTTGATACACATATTTTCCATATTTTATGTTAAAACTTAAACGCCAACTTAGATTAAAATATAATTCAAGTTGTAATTTTTTTCCATATAAGGAGCTTTTTTTATGAAAAGCATTATATGGAGATTTTAATCATTTTCAGTGGAGTTCGTCTCTGGGCCAAGCACTCCCATGTACCAAATTTCATTATAATATCACACAAAGTGTGACCTGTAGCTTGACAATAAATTTACACGAACAGACATCAAACGAACAGACAGGCACGCTTAAATCGAATCAGGAAATTATTGTAGACGATTTTGAATGTTACAGACATCCGCACAAACTTAAAATACCCTATTTATCTGCTTTTCTCCTGAAATTTATCTGACACAAGGATGTGCCTACAACACAACATTATTTGATATAAATGTTAATAAGCGAGTAGTCTGTTATAATTGTAGATTCATTTCTTGAAGCATTTTGATTTTTTATAATGAAACAACTTATCCTTAAGATATTCTTGGTCTTCCGAACTGGTCACTCAACATAAAATATACAAGGTGCTTTTGTTCAGCTAATTACGTACTCTGAATATAATTCTCAACGTATTAGTAAGTAATACATGAGCCACTTAATTACATTTTAAAGGCATCAAGGCTGATCAATTACAAAACTTAAAAAGGAGGGTCAGTCCATAAAAGTTTTACTAAGCGAACTACATACATACATTATAAAAAGTAAAAAGGACGACAAACTAAAAGAAAAAGTTAATTATTCAGATATTTCGTTTGCTGAATACAGTACTTTCATACTTTGTTTGATAGATCTAGCTATGGATAGATCCATAGAAAAGTTAGAGCGCTTATAATAAAAATGACCAGAGGCATCAGCTTGTAAAACATTTACAGCCAACAAATTCAAATTACGCGGTAGCTTGATGAGATAGCTTAATTAATTAAGCAGAAATACCAAAAATCCAAATTTTTGTTTTGCAGTTATTATTCAAAAAATCAAAGGATCATTAAAATAAATAAAATAATTTTGTGGTAAAATGAATGAGGCCTACAATGTGTTGAAATACTGGGGTTTAATAGTCTTGTATATTACGAAAAACAAATTAAACGGTTGCCGCGCAATATAATGGCATAGGAAAAATGAGGAAGGGAAGATAACGACATTTAAGCAGTTTCTAGCCCTTTTAGATTCGCGAAAGTATTTAAAAATTTATAAGCGAATGTAAGAGCAAGAACGCTACGCATATTTACTGTTACAGCACAAAATAGTCAAATGCCATAAATTCAGGCAATTGAAAATCCAAGGTAGCTTAGGAATAGGTAAAAAATTACTGATTAGCTTAATGCATGTTAATATAAACGCGATTCAAGAGACACCAAGATCATACGCCTTATTATTAACAGCGTAAGTAAGGATTCGTGATGCATTAAGAAATTTACACTAATGTCGAGCTTTATTAGATAGCGTGTCTCAAAGTACACTCATCACCGATGCAGGCGTGCAACGGCTACAATTAAGAGAAAGATTTGACAATTCGAAATTGTGGGTCATTGGCAATATGCGCAGCGAGCATACAAGGAGCGCAGTTGCCATAAGTATAGTAATAAGCACAAAGATTTTTTGCGTGTTTGAATCACTAGACTAGCTCCCCAAGAGTGAAACTTGTAATGACAATTTCAACTGCTTCGAAGCACAAAGATTGACAGATGAACAATGTAGTAAGAGATATAATAATAAGAGTCGTTGTATTTGGAGAGTATCGCAAAAGTATCTAACAATTCAATTCACCCATTTGAAACTCTATTTCACTGAGTAATTTTTGGAAAAACCTCGCAATCAATTCAACTTAACGGAAGAGTTTCGACTTATGTAGCAATGGATGTAAATATTTTACTTTAACGTTTGTGGGAAATAGAAGAAGTAAATACCTCGAATCCCATTTTAACAGGTAAAGAACAAATTGCTGTATAAGGAGAATGTACCTCGTGATAAGAACAAGGATGATACAATTGCTATAGACGAAGGCAAGATTTGCATAGGTGATTACAAAAAAATTGCCCTCTGGTCCTACATTGCAAACTGAGTTGTTTGACATCTAAAAAATTCCCAAATTTGAATTGGGTGATGTTGAAACTATGTTCAGGCAAATACGATTGCATTCATCAGATACACCATTACAACGAATATTTTTTCAGTTTATGTGGCCCGTTTAACGTCCTTTGCTCAGTTTCAATATCAACCTGCCTGCAAGAACTTTTTTACGTTCGAGAGAATGTTTAACAACACACGGACATACGGAGACATACGGAGAGATAAAGAGACATGACTAAATGGATCCAAAATTTGATGCTGTGGCACTTTGCAATAGTTGTTCTTTATTTTATTTCAATTAGAGTTTACATTAGGCTGTTAAAAATTAAACTCAAGCTAAACTTAAACTCTAGATCTTATATTTACGAGATTCTCTGTAAGAATGATGATTACTTAGGTCAAAACTCATGTGAACCAATTTCATTAGTTTCATTTAAGTATGATGGTATCGAATCAGGTGTAGACGCTAGCTAAACAAAAACATGTGTAAAGATGCCTAATGTGTATTAAACGTTTAACCTCGACTTGCAAAGTACTTTTATTGCTTTACACACATATACACAATACGTACATGTGTTTGCATAAATATATTTTAAATGTGCTATAATATATGCAATACATGTATTCAGTGTTATTTAAGTGCATGACATATATATAAATATTTTGCTATTCAATCCTATTATTATACCCTACAGCACTTGTGGCATAGGGTATTATAAGTTTGTGCATATATTTGTAACACTTAAAAGGAGTTGAGATATTATATAGATGGACTCAGAATGATATCTTGATATAATTAAAGTTTGTCTGTCTGCAGTCTGTCCATGTGAAAATTGTTATCAAGATGCATGTAGCAATTTTTGAGATATTTTAGTAAATATGGCCCAAAACGCAAACATTATTGAAAATAGTCTTTCTTAAAAAAAAAAGTCGTTATGTGGAACACAAAAAAGCAACATGAAAAAATCATTCAGATCGTACCACTTTTATGACTCTTCTCACATAACGCCTTTCCCATTATTCCTCTTTTCCGTTATTATATGAATAAAAATGAAAATTTTTAATATATTTTACTAAAAACTAGCACTGCCCTATACAATGATGTAATAAATGTGTGTACCGGTCCAGATCGTTTCATTTTTTGTATTCCTTCCATATACTTCTTTTTAAATAATTTTCAATTATTTTACAAATTATGTTATTTTATAAGTCCTTCTGTTAATTTGTTGTAATTCCTTTATTTAATTTTTCAATCGTATTAGGCAAAGTGATGTACTTTATTTAGAAATAGCCCTGATCGACTGTAAAGTTCTTGTTTGTTTCGAATTGTATAAAGAAATTAATAAAGTAAGGGGAGTACAAATATGCACAAAAAGATAATGACTTTTAAATGTCATATACGTACATACATAAATATAGACACTTTATAATTTACGCTCGTTCTCGTTTCATGCCCGTCAGTTCTTTCATTATATCAATCGTATATGTCAATTATCGAAATAAATATGAATTATTATTATTTTACACATAGAAATAAAAATATTTTATAAAAATTAATATTTTTATTTAAGTATTTCAATAGTATGAAAGTAGAATTTTTTTTAGAAGAATCTCTAATGTTTGTTTTATCATTTTATATATAAAATATTATACGCATTAAATGTATACAAATATACGTGTAAAGTGCTAAGTTAAATTTGCCTGAAGCCAAATATTTATAATTCATTTTAATAATTTTATATTTTAATTCTCTTTTCTGATATCTGATGTCTGTTTAAATAACTTTATTATAACTTTAAAAAAAGATTGTTACTTGAATAATGTCTTCAATAAGCATGGACAATTTATTTAATTTCTGAATAGATACATATAAAATTTCAATATTCACTGAAAATTGAGAGCATTTGGTTTATGCTATTCAAACGATTCCACCTATTGGGATTATCAGTTTAAATTATGCATTATTTTCCAATAAACATAAACAGGAAGGTAGAAGGATGCATTTAATCGAATAAGGCTTGTTTCCTTTTTAAAAATATTTGTATAAAAAGTTTATGAGATCTTACAATGCATTCTTTTGGTTAATAACATGCTATCAATCACCTCTGATTGTTATTGTACAATTACAAAAAGTTTCATTGCTTGCCAAGGTTTATTTATTTTTTATAATTTAATGGAAAATCTTAAAAAATTCTAATATTAATTCACACTTATAATTAGCTATGGTTAATAAAATTTGAGCACGTTTCACATAAAATATTTGCACATACATTTATTTATTTTTTATTTATTTTTTAATTTTATAATTAAATGCGTCCTGCTTGTTTTTTTAGCTTTGTCTCTTTAACTGTAACTTAAATCTGTAAAATATTTTTGTCTATGGCTTAATTTTATTATTTCATGCTATTAAGTGTACATTTTTTTTCTATGATTTCGTTAAATATATAATATACATAAGCATTACAATTTCTATCATTTGATTTGATGATTCAACTTAAACAATATAAATGATTAATGTAGAATTTTGTATTGTGTGAATTTTATATTCTGTACTCGATTATAAACACAAACGAACGCTAATGATAATATGGAACAGTGCGCCCAGGGTCGAGCTGCTTGGCTAGAACGTGGTCGCCGCTGTAGTGTACAGGAGACTCATCAACAAGCTGCATGCCATAGACGATGGATTAAAAGAAATCGTGTACGTTTCTTTTTCAAGTACAACAAAACATTCATCTCTATTTTACATAACGATATATATATATATATATATAAATATGTGTGCGTGTGTGTATGTATATGTATGTATATACCGTAAAGTATATATCTTGTATTGATTTGTTGGTAAGTTCACCCTACACCCTATACCCCACTTATGGCACAGTAAATTGTAACTTTAGGCATAGAGACCCACTTTTTATTATAGCAATGGCCTAAGAATTACTTAATGATACGATTTAAGCCTGCGTGTCTGTTCGTCTGATGTCTATCTATGTAAATTTGTTATCAGTTTACTGGTTACAATTTTTGAGATATTATAATAGTATAAATGGTTATGTTTGACCCAGGAGCGAAACCTATTGAAAATAATTAAAATCGGACCATTATTTCAACCACTCATAATATAACGCCTTAAAAAAAAAGTAGTAATATGAAAAAAATCCCAATTTTATTTATATTTTAAGGTTAATTGGTGCTGAATTGTATTTTAACATAGAAAATATGTGCACTAAATTTGGTCCAGGTTGGTCCATTTTTACGATAATTTCTTAAACAACGCCTTTTTGGAAAAAAATCTTTGTATAGCCTACAATTTGAACATATTTTACCAAAAATTGCCACCGCTTATAGTTTAACATAAAAAAATTTGTGGAGCAAATTTGTTCCAATTCAATTTATTTTTTTGAACCTCCTCTCATATAACAAACTCTTTAAATAATTGAGAAATTACCATTTTTAAAATTTTGTTGGCTTGTAATTTTTTTATTTGACTTTAAACACATTAGGCAAAGTAATGCAGGGTATTTAAAAGTCGACTCTGACCGACTACTTTCTTTTACTTTTTTTTTTTTTTAGTTTTAAATTTAGTTAGAGTGAGTTAGAGGTAGTATTTTTATTTTTTCGATTAATTAATTAAGAAAACGATATTATCAAGAACTCTGGAAAGAATAGTGCCAGCAGTGCCCAATATTTCAATAGAAATGAAAATGGAATTATATAGGAGTAATACTTTAGCATTCTAGATACAACAGATGACAGATGTTACAATTACATTTATACATATATTTTTGTTACACATATAAAATTATAATAAATATAAAAAGAGAAATAATAATTGAAAAATTTTTACAGTTTGCAAAAGTTGACTTTTAAAATTTAAAAAAGTCAATATTTAAAAGTTGTTTCACGTATGAATCTCTTTATATACTTAAATATCCTTATAAGTGCTAATAATATTTACCATTTGAAAATTGTGGCGCACATTGAGTTCATAGAATCAATCAATGTTTAGGTGACAAGTTTATTACTTGGTGAAGTACTCAAAATAAACTGACTGACAAATAACGATTTTGGAAAGTATAATTTTTAAGATTAAACACTGCAATTCATTTAGTTGCAACTAATTAAGTGATTTGAGGTAAACTGAACCACAATATGATTTATTATTATTCATCTCACAATAATAAGTTTTATTTACTATATTCACCACCCAAAAGGTTGGGGGTCATTGTCATTGTGTTGGTAACGCCCACAAATAAGCATTGGAAATTCCATAAAGTACATATATTCTTAATCAGCATGAAATTCTAGATTTAGACACAACTATCCGCCTGTTCATCTGTCCGTCTATCTGTCTGCCTGCCTGCCTGTTGCCGTCTGCCTGTTGTAAATATTCTCCTAGTCATAAAATTTGAAATATGTATCTCAAATTTTGGCAAAAACACTGAAAGTTTATGTGCATTGATTGGTGTTGAAGATGGGCTAAGCCGGTCAAAGTGAGAAAAATTAATAGTTTTTTGCTCACAACCTGAAAAGTGAAACAGATAAAAAGATAAAATTTTGTAAAAATATCAAAGTTATTATTCCACAATAATGTGGCTAATTTGCATTAAAAAATCATGCAAATTGGCTACAACTTCCCGAAATTATACAAAATCAAATCAATCTGTACAATACCAAATAGGGTATGGGTGCTGAATATTAAAGATTTAGCCCCAATCAAATATAATTTTCTCATTAATTTTTAATTTAGGGCGATGAGATTTTTGCCATATTGTTTTCTTTGCTTAGCTTACATGTATTCTTCTCTAGATACAAGATGCCTCATTAGGTGGATCATCAGATGATGAAGACATTTTGGGTGTGTTAAGGGGCCCTAGTACTTTTGCCAATACATTTTTATATGTGGGCCTCGGTACAATAGCACTCGGCTTGGTGATAGCTTTTGTTGGTACCGGTGAAAAAGGTTTTAAAACTGTTGAATTACGTCTAATTGGGCCGTCTCTTATAGGTGAGTTAAACCTTTACACATATCTATGTAAAAATTATTACAGAAAGTATTATCCCGTGTCATAAACATCTAAATGATTGAATTTTTGTTTTTTTTTTCTTTTTTATGGCATTGTTATTTTTGTTGTTGTTCTTATAGTTATTATAATTATTACCATATTTCAGGATTAGGCTTCGTATGTTGCATGTTACGAATATTATTTTGCATTTGTCCATCACATTGCTTAGCATCATCAAAGAAAGATATGAGACAGAAAACTTTTGGTAAATTAGATGCTGATTATACAACGTCATTATTACGTTCAGAAAATAAACGTGCCTCTGTAACACGGGGTGCTCATTATCCTCAGGTTTGTTGCTTTACGATTAATCAAATTGTATATAAAACTTTTTTTACAAAGGAAAGAACAAAAGAACGATGCATTTTTTTCCATTCTAATCAGCGTTATCCATTCTCCCATAAACGTACCAACACTAAAATGCTTAATGAGGGCATGGAGGCTTTACGACAAATTGCTACAACATCTCTATTTATGCAAAATGAACAAAAATTGTTAACAACAAATCGTATAGTTCCTATAATTAAAGAACCTGATAATATTAATGGTAAGTTTTATATTTTAGATTGTACATTTGTGTACTTGTACAAAATATAACAATAGCGGCTTAAATTGGACGTATCTTTTATTATATCGATTAACTCGGATTTATTTTACTAATGATGAATACCTTTAAAGTCCAATTGCTTGATAGATATTCCAGGAATTTCCTTTTAAGCAATAGACTATAATTCTAAAGATATTTTAATGAAATATTCTCATTTTATCTCAATGGAATTAAAAATAATTTTGCATGTGAATTACTATGCGAATTTACTATGTTTTCAATTAGTTGTATTTTTTTTAGAGTCTTAATTATATTATTGATGCATTTAATACTCGGCCATGTGTTACGTGTACCTTTTCTACTTATTTATAATTTTAATTTTTAAAATTATAATACGAAATAATTCTTTTTGTAGGAGCACCATTGGAAATGAAAAAATTGGATAGTATTGTGAAAAGTGGTGCGGATGGAAGCGGGTTAATTAAAATTACAGAAGCTAATGATAATCGAAATAATTATCCATTAAATCGAATGGATTTCAAAATACAGGGCAAAGAAAATATGGAGAAGGCTACTGCCTCCATAAACGCCGTTATATCACCAAAGGATACATGCAATAAAAGTGTGATAGATGACAATGTCACAGATCTATCAGATAATTATATTACCTCTAAAAGTGTTTTATTGCACAAGCAAAAGCAGCAAGAACTACGCCAGCAGCATCAATTACAGCAACATCAGTTACAGCAAAAGCAACAATATCAAATGGTAATTAAACATATTAATACACCGGAGTCACCTTTATCTCACTTACCGTCTACATCTAGTGAAGTTCAAAGCGGAGATCGAATTGAAATAGAAACATCATTAAATATAACAGACAAGAAATGTCAACTTGATAAGACGGTAGGAAGCAGCCCTATGGCAATGACAATATCAATGGCCAGGGCAACAACATTAAAGTCGCCCATAAGAGCAAGTACAGCATACACACCTATACATAGACCGAATCTAGAAAAGAACTCTGTACGAGTGGATGCGAAATCTATAGAAATGACGAAAAACCGCATTGCAGATGTAAGTTACAATGGAAATGTAACCATTAATACTGCCCTATATAATAAAAATTTAAATGTAAAGTATCCGAGTACTTCAATAAGAGGACCTTTAGGAATGCCAACGCATTTACTTGATACAATAATAGCAACGGCGGCAACGACAGCGACAACAACAACAACAACAACAACAACGACAACGTCCACATCAGTAACTGCAACAAAAATTAGTGGCAGCCGTATTTATCAACTGTCTAATAATACATTGTACAATTCTAATTTAACAATATCACCAAATAATTTAGATGTATCAACAACAACAACAAAACTAATAACAACAGTACAAGAGAATTTACCTGGTCAAGTGCAAGGTGATGATATTAATAAAGTAATAGTTAAAATTCCTAATAGAACAGTGCCAATAGCAACATCAGCATCAACAATGCGTATAACAAACAGCAGTACTACAAATAATTTAAAATTTCCAATATCATCTATAAATTATACGGACAGCACATCAACATTATCCTTAAATAGCCATAATAATAATAATAGTAATGCTGTTTATCCAGCATCACTTACAGCAACTTCCATGTCATCAACATCGATAACAGGAAAAATGGAGCCAGAACTTTTATTAAGTCCCGCTAAACTTGGTCGATAAAAGAAATTTACTTTTTTTTTTTTTTTGTATAAAAAAAATTTTTAACCTGAAAAACTTCTACAAAAGTTTCACTTCAACCATTTTAATATATCGCTAAAAAATGTGTTATGTTTTAAAAGTAAAAGTGTTCTCAATTTAAATATATCACTTTCATTCAATTTCAATTATTTGAAATTGAAATAACGATTAATTATGTGGATTTGCATTATATAGATAACGATTTCTTTTTAAGATACTACATAATTAGATGGGCAAATGAAAGTCACCTTAATAAGGACACTTCATATATTAAAATATAAATTGCATTATTATTTTAATTTAACAGCATAGCATAGCATAGCATTTAAGTGCATGGCCCATTATAAAAAATTCAAAGATAATTTAATTTATGCAATCACTTGAAATGATCCAAACTTGCCCATCAAATCAGCTTCACATAAATAGTTATTGGTATTGTATATGAATATAAAATGAATGCCAATAATTACTAAACATACGATACAACAACATTGTGAATTTTTGTTAAATAGTTAAATTTTATTAGCTTAGAAAATTTTATCATCTAATAAATGTGCAACTATAGGTGATGTAACTGTAAATGTAACTGAATATATATCAACATTCCCCATGAGACTATCTATCTATGTATGTATGTAAGTATACTGTATAAATATATGTATGTATGTATATATAGATACATATATGTACATGTATAAGAAAAAGTCAATTCAGTTTATTGAGCAGATGAATTATTGAATAATTAATTAATTAACTCTTTAAGACACACATAAGATGATGGATGATCATAAAAAAAGAAATGCGGAATTATGAATTATGAATTTTGTGTAACATTTAATGCGCTCATATTCTCTTTAGTTGACTTGAATAATGATATCGATGTACAATTTTGCGTTTTATATGGTTCCATGGAACGTGATCGTGGACGAGGACTAGGACGATTATGTACAGAACTTAATGGTGTACGTCCATTATGTGAATTTTCTACTACAATTTTATTTTTTATTTCAGTTGATGCATTTTTATGATCCTCATAGATATCACGTCGCGAAAATGAATGTTGTAGTTTTAAATCTTTATTTACACTGCCTATTACGGTCTTAGGACTTTTTGTACGATTATTGCTCAAATTAACTAATTCTTCATTAGCGTTAATGCTATTTGTGGTAGTATCAGATGTAATGCTAGCACTATTCGTCATATTAAATGACAATGTTGATAATATATTTTCTAGCATGGCATCTTCCATTGTATCGTCATAATCATTATCAATGTTAAGTGTAATCGGTGTACGTTCAACACCAATTGAGGGGGATCTGGGATCAATATTTTGTTGAGAGATAAGTTCAATTTTTGTTTGACTTGGTGTAGGAATAATAGGAATTTTATCATCATTACTACCATTACTTTGCTTAGAATTGCTTGCTGCAAAGCACTCTGCTTCCTGTACAGATTGTAAGACAGTTTTTAAATTGCCTTTAGTATTTGATTCGGTAAATAAATCAGCAAATGTATCATCTAGATTGAAATTTTTATCGGAATCATCTTCAACTACTAATGGTGTACGGTTTAATTCGGGACCTGGAGAACGTGGATCGCATAAATTATATGTATATGTTTTTAAAAATCGTTTCTTCCATACATTTCTTAGGTGGTTGTTATGCTCCAAGTGCGTTATCGGTGTACTCTTAAATAGGCATTTTACAATATTGTTAGAACATTTTTGATTACAAAATCTACTTTTTAAGCCAATTCAAAACACTTACATTTCTGCCCACTTCGTTCGACTCTTTTACATATTGCAATACAGGAGAATTTAAAGGTTCACTCTTCACTAGTTTTGAACCCATTATTCAAAATATATTTCTATGAACAATTAATAAATTATCAATAAATTATTTTCACACTTAGGCGCGCTACCAAACAATTATAAAGGTTGCCACTTATAAAAAATATTTGACTTGGCAGCATTTCACCAATTTTTTGTTTATGAGTAAATATACTACAGGGTACTTATAAAGTTTTACAAAAAACAATTTTATTTAACACTACTTATATGGAATGTGCTATTTTATGTGATTATATTCAAACATTATAAATTAATAAATAAAAAGCATTTTAAGAATAGTTGCAAGAGAAAATCAATTTTAATTCAATTACATTTCTATATTTATATAATAAAGTAATTTTTATAAGGAGTACTTGAAATAAACCATATTTTTTTTCGACTTTTAACAGGAAAATTATAGCATATTTTCGGGTTATTTTATTTATTGTTGCTTTTATTAATTTTATATTATTACAAGTATTCACATAGAATTTAAATTGGGATTAAGATATATTTTTCATCGTGTTCCAATGGAGATACAGAAACCGCAATTGTAGATTTCATCGAGCTTCCTTTCATATGTCATTCCACTTCAGTTATTTTTCATTCAATTTTTGTATTTTTTTTATATGTCTATATATATAAGAACGACATATGTTTTTCGTTATGTATAATTTATTTAGGTCAGACTGTGTCAGAGAAATAGGTGGTAGAAATTTTCCATGTTTTATTAATTACAAATGCGATGTGGCAATTTTGTATTAACAGCGATTTCTTATTTTGTGAACATTTGCAATAATATTCATAACTTTTATAAATGTAATTTAAAGTAAAGTAGATTTACATAGCATGACATAAAAAAGCGATGTTTAAATGCTTACATTCACAATTATATTAATAGTAGGCGAAAATATATTAGAATGTAATTAATTTGAAGATTTTTTTTTATAAAATATTTGGGCCAAATTGTAAAAAGTATTATGGAAGGCCCACTAAAGTTTTAATAAAAAGTAGCACTTTATACTTTATTAAATAAAATAATGAAACGTAAAAATGATATAAAATTGTAAGAGACTCCCGAGTTTATCTAAACGCAAATTTCTGCAATATTGGTTCGTCTCTTTCTTTATGATAAACTCTTACTACAATAATTCGAGAAAAACAACTAAAATATCTCCGTCTCTTTCTTCAATTCTACAAATCTTTAAAAAAACATTTCCAACTATAAACAATAGTTTTTAGTGTTATCCCTGTCGATAACAATGACAAGTCAAATTCCTAAATGTCAAATTTGATTTTATATTAACTTAAATTTCCAAATGTTTGGCATTATGTTTTACAATCGGATGGCATCTCTAGGTTTTAATTTTTCTTAGTAAAAAAAAAAGAGTTTGTTTTTTGTAACTTGCAAAATAATTGTGTTTGTGCTTTTTTTGCCGAATCGTAATGTATTTGGAAAATTTGGACGTTGCCCAAAAGGAAAAATTACCTCAAAATAAGCACTTCGTTAACGATTACAAAGAACCATAGCATTCATTTTATTTTAATGTAATTTTTGTACAAAAAAAATCGTCAAATAATAAACACAATTAAACGGGGTGTTTAGGTGCAGTAAAAATTATCTCGACGTGTAGCCCATTATGTGATGTGAAGGGCAAAAGCAAAAACGGAAAAACAAAAAAGTGTTTATTGCGAAAAGTTATATTTGTTAAAAGAGGTGCATAAAAAACGGAAAAAAGGAAAGACTAAACAAAATTATATGCATAAATGAACATGTTTATCTAACGAAATAAATTCATACAAAAATATATGTACACATATGTTTTCATAAAAATATGTACATTCATATACATTCAAGGAATAAAGAACTTGTTTAGTATTCCATAATATGGCGTCTAGTTTAATATTGTCTGCAGATGTAAAGCAAACGACAACGGCAAAAACATCTGAAGAAAATGATAATGGAACACCACCAGCAACTACATTAGGTTCTTGTGCTAGTGATCCCGACTTCGCCATTATTTGTGCATTTTTGCAAAAATTTAACAAAGATTTAGGAATTGAAATGCCGAATATTAAACATTTACAAGAATGGTTAACAAAAAATGAAGGTAAAGTATAAGCAGTCTCAGTTATGGAAAATACTATACTTTTGAATATGTGTTTCCGGCATATTTACAGTTTCTCCCAATTTACGTGATTTGCATATAAAACTTTTACGAAAAACACGTAAAACTGTCCATGAGAAGAGTTGGGAATCAGCTATAAGCAAATTTTGCTTCACGTATTCCGCACAGGACGGATGGGAAATTGAAAGGTTCGGTTATAAAAATTCCAGTATAAAAGTAAAGTTAAGAATATTGAAGGTTAGTATTTGCCTAAGGAAATGATAGAGAAAAAGTGCGATTTCATATATGTTTTTATGTGTAGGAACTGCTGGAAAGTCAATTTGAACGTAATATGAAATTTCGTGCTAAAATACTTACAATAAATGCCGATACATTAAGATCTCAACCTATTGGGCGCGATCGTTTGGGTCATACATATTGGATGATACAAGATAATGACTGTAATTTTCGCATCTATCAAGAGCATTTAGATGAAGAAATATGGCAAGTGGTTGCCACAAACCGTGATGAATTTGTTAATCTTATTAAACGTTTAAAAGGAAATGAAGTAGTATTACCATCAGCAAATATAGGTGTAACTGATGAAGATACTACTAGTAGTACTAGCAGTTCAAGTATAGTTCAAGAAGACAATGAGGATATCGAAGAGCAGGGACAGCACAAGTGGAGGCAGAAAATTCCAAATATACGTATAAAGTTGAATAATCATCTTGAGATAACACAAGAACAAGAAAATAACGTAAACGAAACTAAACTGACAAATTTGATGCAAAAAGATTCTAGAGATGTTAAAGATGACAATGAGATGATAATGAGGGAAACTGATGAAGTGAAAATAGAAAATTCTGAAACACTTAAGCAAGAGGAAATTGCCGTACATATGGAAAATAATATTGTTAAAATAGAAATAGAAAGAAAAGTATTAGCAGGTGCCACTGAAATTAAACCTGAATCAGAAATAAAAGTTGTAGAGGTAACCGATAATTTTGAAATGCGCTGTAAAGTTTCCGTTAAAAATACTTTTTCCTTTATTCTTCGCAGGAAGTAGAAACTTTAGATAAGAGTAATATGGGAGAAAATACATCATCGTTTGTCGACAATAGTCATAAAAAGAGAGTAGCTGACAGTATTACTACTACGGGTGAAGAAAAGTATACATTAGTTAATAAAAAGTGCCGATTATCCAATCGCAATGAGAAAGATGATGATTACGATTATGATAAGCCAGCCTCGGATTCTGCAGAGCAGAATAATGATGAAAAGTACAAAGAAACTCTATGTGTAGAAAGACATAATAAAATTTATGTTATAGATGATAAGTGTAGTTCAAACTACATTGAAGGAAAAGTAAAAGTAGAAGATGAAATAGAAGGAAAAAAAAATGATGTGGTGAAAGAAGAAGAACAGGAAGAAGAAGAGGAGGAAGAATACATCGAAGAGGAAGATATTGATTCGGCGGCCGCTGAAGAAGGTGAAAATGAAGAAAAAGAAATTGAAGAATTCGATCAAGATGATGAAGACGCCCACGAAAATAAATCACAAGATATTATTGAAGAATCTGTTCTTTACGTACACGGTAATGGTGCTGGCAATGATTGTTACGGCAGTAATATATGGCTATCATCCATGTCATCACTAATAATAAATGATGAGTTGACAACAGCAGCAATAACAACGCCAACTACCATTGTGGAAGATGTCATTGAGGAAGAATTGTTTTATGTTTATGGTGAAGGTAATGGAAATGATTGCCTTGTTGGAAATGATGAAAAACATGGATCAACTTCTCCAGCTTCAACTAGTTCATTAAAAGAATCTGAAACTCTTACAACATTATCATTAGAAAATATACGAAATAAGGAAAATGATGATAATCATCATGTTATAACAAGTAAACAAATTGAAGACACATCTACAGAGGATCACGATAAGGCCTTGATGTTAATAAAGTTGGAACTGAAAAGTGACAATAGTGAAACACAACTCAAAAATAATACAAATAGCAGTTTTGAAAAACAGTTAACAGGCCAGAGTGAAGTAATAAAGGAAAATTCTAATGTAAAAAGTAAAGGTGATACTCTAAGTCAAGAATCGAAGATTGCAACAATAGAAAAACGATTTGAAAAAGATGATACGATAAAAATTCAAGGAAAAAGTGTATTAAATATGTCCAATAAATGTACAACCAAAGAAAAAATGTCTGTTTTGGAAACCATAAAGAAAGAATTAAGAGAATCAAAACAAAAATCATTAGAGAATAATATACAAATGATAAAAGAAAGTAATATTACTCATGCTGCCGCTGCTTCTGCTGCTGCTACTCCTGGGGCTCCCTCTGCAGCCTCTGATAGAGCAGTTGTTACGGCCACTGCAACTACAGCTCATGCTGTTGATACGGCTTGTGTTGTTGCCATACAACATGTTGATGGTGCTGATGGTGATGCTGTTACAGGTTCTGATGAGATTCCTGCATCTAAGGCTGATGATACGGCTTATGCTGCTGATAGGGCTACTGCTTCTACACAGTCTGTTGCTGCGCCTGCCTTTGCTGCAGCTGCTGCAGTTACTACGGTCAGGGTTTCTGCTGCCAATGTTAACACAACTGTTACTACCACGACTTCTGCAGCTACGGCTGCTGCTATCACATCTAACACAACTACGACTACTACAACTACTGTCATTGCAGTCAATGCTAACGATAATAGCGCAGTACTCGATAAAAGTAGCATAATTGCGACCACAATATCGAAATGCCTACCGCTCAGTCGTAAAAGACGTTTGGATGATATAACTGTACAATCGAAAATAGAATTGAATAATTCAGAAAGTGATATTGACAGGCAATCTGAAAATGCTATAGTTTTAAGTTGCGTAGAGGACACCGCAGCTGGTGGTAAGCGACTTAGATGCCGAGGTAAGCAAACAAATATGGATTTACGTAAAAAAGTAGAAGCTCAAAAAGTGGCTGCTAAAACAGATACAACTTCTTCGAGTGGAGAAGAAGATAGTACTGCAGGAGGCAAAAATGTTAAGCTAATGACTAAACAAAAGCTACCGCTGCTATCAGCAATAAAAGATGAGGCTAAAAGTATTGATTCCCCAGAGGAGACGCATTGTTTTCACAAGAAAGTACCACCCGATTCGCACCAGTTGTCTCTACCAGATTACACAAAAACGCAGGTTGAAGTAAAATCTGAAATTAATTCTAATGAAACTATTGAAAACAATGTTAACGAAAATGCGAAAAGTACTGAGCACTCTATGGAGCGCCATTCGGTTGCAAAGAAACCAATAATTATGAAGCCTTTGAAGAAGAACTTATTAACTCAGATACAACAGCAAGTGCAGCAACAGGAACAACAAAAACAAAGTGAAAGGGAAAAAAATTGTGATTTTGGTGCATTAAATAAAAAGCGGATAGTGGCTACCAAAATAAAGTTAGAGGTTAATGAAACAGAATTAGTTAATGTAAGTTCAGATAAAGCAACAGAATCTAAAAACTGTACGATTGAAGACAGAGATGAATATGCCGCCTTTAATAGGGATGTAGATGTAAAGGACATAAAGAAAACTACCGAACATGAAATGTCAAATCAAGTAAAATCAACTAGTAACCATACATCTGATAATTGTGAATCGTCATTAGATGCGGAAAAAGACAAAGTAGAAATAGATAAACCTACCCACATAAAAGTAATGAAAGTCATAACTATAAAGAGGAGATCGGGAAGGCGTGGTAGCGGTACAGTTCTTCATACCGAATTACACCAACCAAAAAGAACTCGTAATGTTGTTAAGAAAACTGTAAAGCCAATTAAAAAAGGTGAAATTATGAAAACGATAAAACCCGCTTCTTTTATTGTGCCCGATGTTAAAGGCTTGAATGCTGACCAGCCTGATGTTAAAAGTAATGTTATTAAATGTGATGAAGGAGTTGACAAACCGAAAGAAAATAAAGAACCTCTTATTCAAAGTAAGACAAAAAAAGAAGAAGTAAAAGCACTTACCATCAAACCTGTAAATACTAAAATGGAGAAAACAGCTATTAAGATACCAAGTGAAAAATTAAATCCTGCTCCTACTACGAGCAACATCAACACCAGCACTTCTTCCATTCGAGGGAAAGGTTCTCGAAAGAAATCTGACGTAGACACTATAAATATAATCGACACAATCGATTCTGAAACACCAGTCCGGCAATCTAGACGAATAGCTCAACAAAAAATTCGTGAAGAAGCCGAACGGCGTAAACTGGAAGAAATCGCTTTAAGGACGATGAAGCAAGAGTTAAAGAAAAAGAAGAAAGCAGAAAAACAATCAGATCCTACTGTATTTGAGTCATCTGAACCATCATCAGAATCGGAAGATAGTATGATTGATACGAAAAGAAGAATACAAAAGCGGAAATGTCCAGGTAAGAATGGAAATTGGTCATCCGATTCAGATGATCAAGAAGAAATTGATGATGAAGAGGATGAAGAGCCACACCATTATGAGACAGATCCAGGTTCACCACTATTTAAATCTGATCATGAGTTTTCACCAGAATCTGATTTAGAAGATGAGACACAAATTATTCCAATGAAACGGGCACGTACCGTAAAAAAAGAAGATGCTATGACTGATGATGATGTAGGGCGGGATGAAGAAGAGTCTTGTCAAAAATGTGGAAAATCTGATCACCCAGAATGGATATTATTATGTGATATATGCGACAAAGGCTATCACTGTTCGTGCTTATCACCAGTATTATTTTACATACCGGAGGGTGATTGGTATTGCCCACCTTGCCAGCAGGAGCAATTAATTGCAGCATTAGAAAATAAATTAAAAGAATTCGATCATTTGGTATTATTGAAGAAGCAAGAAGAAGAGGAGAAACGTCTGGCTGTTGAGAAAGAAGAGTTAGAGAAATTAAAGGAATATAATGAACCAGAAGTAAATTCTGATAGCAGCGATGAATTTTTAAGTATAACGAAAACAAATAACACAAATAAATATAAAAATAATGATGATATGGGACGAAGCAATTCACGTACAAATCGTAGACGACGACGGGCCAAGTTAGCGTTAAGTGAAAGTGATAGTCAAGATGACAGTAGTACTAGCTCCAAAAGCAACAGTTCGTCATCCTTTTCAGAAAGTGACAATGAACCTATTTACAAATTACGCAAACGGCGTCAAATAAACGTTAGTTATCGTTTAAATGAATATGATAACTTAATTAATTCAGCTCTACAAAAAGAGATGGACGAAGCGGCAGGTGCCGGGAATTTAGGTCGTGGAAAGGATATTACAACAATAATTGAGGCAGATAAAGAAGAAAAGGCCCGACAAAAACAATTAGAAGAGGAACGAATAGCTGCCCTAAGTGAAATATCCGTTAAAGAAGAGACACTTCACAATAGTGAAGTTTTGCTGATTCCCTTAAAAGAGGAATGTAAAAGCAAAGTGGAAGAGAACGAAATGGATAATTTCAGTAGTAAAAAAGATGACGAAATAGATATTGAATCTAATAAACGAAAATTAAAACCAAAGTTGAGGTTGAAGAAAAAATCTCGAAAACTAACAAAGTTAGATATCAGTACTGAGGATGATGATCCCTCCGATGAAGATTTTAAAACGTTTTCTGTTGATGGGGACGATGACGAAGAAGAAGACGACGAAGATTCACTTTTATCGACATCGAGTGGTAGCGATTCAATTTTAGAAGTATCTAGACGTCGTAGTAAAAAGAAATTTCGTCAACGTAAAGCTGCACGTCGTTCAATACGCAAAAGGCGCAAAGGCCGTAAATTCGTTATTGAAGACAGTGATGAAGATGATGAAGACAATGCAAAATTATCAACCTTAAAAAAGAAAGCAAAACGAGATAGCGACTATAGTGAAACTGAAATTGACGATGAATATGATTTATCCGAACTTTCTGAAAATATTGATAGTGCTGATTTATGTGATGATACAACATCAGAAGAATCCGATGGTCAATGGAGTCCGAATAAACGTAAAAAGCACTCTAAACAACATTCCATTGTGAATCGTAATTCAATTAAATGTAGGAAAAATGCAGGGAAAAAGCAAAAAAAAGTTGAATATTCTGATGACGATATTAGTGAGTCAGAAGAAGATGACGACGATGATGCAGATGATAATATAGGTAAGGGATCTGGTAAAGGTTCAGGTAAGCAACCTCGTTCTCAACCTGTTTTAAAGCACATTGTAAATACCGTGCGGACATTTACTGGCAAAGGCAAAGGAAAAGTTTGCCCAACCAAAAATAAAAAGAAAACGTCACAAAGTTCAGCTGAAGACGAAGTCAGTTTCAGTGATAGCGGTGACAGTGCACGACGAACTCGGGGCCGCCGTTACGCATATATTGAAGATTTTGATGATGATAGTTCCGATGGTGGTATTAAGCCAGGTGTTCAAAGACCGGACACTCCTCCCGAAGAACGGGAAAAATTTATTAAGCGGCAAGAGGAGATTAAGCGCATGTTAGCGGAGAAAAATGCGGAAGGTGCGAAAATGGCTGCTACTCCACGGCTAACGCCAATCAAATCGAATGTTGAGAGAAGTGGCGCGGATAAAAAATTACCGTCAAAATCTTTAAGCGTTGCCGAGTCATTATCTACGGTACCAATGTCTGTAATAAGACAAGCTAAAGCTTTAGATGTTGATTATTTACAAAGAAAAGGCGAAAGCATTAATGATTTAGAAAACGATGATGTTGAAGACGGCGATGGCGTTGATGACTTTGACGATGCCGATTTACCGGATGATTTACCTGATGATATGGATGAAGATGCTATTGCACGTATGGTTGAGGATGAAGAAGATTTTGGAGCAGCTGCTTCTAGAGATTTGTCAGCAGCAGATGATGTTCTTAAAACAATCAGTACAAAAGTTAAAGTAAGAGAAGATAAGCCGACAGTATTAATTACTCCGATAACCAACATTAACCCAGTTGTAACATCTTCATGTGCAACGTCAGTGGCCACCCATTTACCATTATTATCCGCGGCATCCACAAATATTTTAACATCAAATTTACAAGAGCCAACGCGAAAAAGATTACCAATGCCTACAACACATCCGCCACTTTTGCGACATCAATTTCCATTACAGAATTCTATTACGTCGCACATATTACCACGAATTCAACACGGGGCAGTTGCCTCGCATTTACTACAAAATGCTCTATCGGCCCCATTGTCGCAGCCATTATTACGCAATTATCCATTACAAACGTCCACAACTCATTCAGATATAATTGGTCGTCTAAACCATGGTGTATCGTTGATGCCTTCTACATCACGCTCCACGCAAAATAAATCGCCAAATACTTCTCCGTTACATTTGGTGAGTCCTACTTGTTTGACAAAAGACGTACACCCAAATTTACATTCAAAAGGGCAACATGCAGTGCCATTTAGTCAGTCGATGCTGTCAGCTGCAATACAACATGAAGGGAAACCACGAGGAAGACGAAAAAAAATTACTCCATTACGTGATACACTGCAAAAACAACAAGCTGCAGCGGCTGCATCTGCAGCAGCTACTACAGTAACCACAGCATCCCCGAATAAAATAGTTGCCACGACAATGGTTGAGAATATCAGCGTTATAAAAGGTCGAGGCCTTCCGCTGTCCACCACTTCTTTGCAGACAAGTGTTATTACAACTTTATCACAATTATCTCATTCTGCTGCCCATCCTTCTCTTCTTCCTCCCGCCACGATATCTGTTTCCGCACCTCCGGTTCCTGGTTTACATCAAGGACCAACAATACCCCCAATGCCGCCATATTCGACCGCAGAAGGTTTTTATGGATCTTCAAGTAATGGGTCAATTTTAATGGGAATTCCACACCGAACACCAGCATCACATAATTTGCAATCGAGTTCGTTACGATCGCATTCAGCAATAACCTCTCCGTACGGTCTTCCTCCACCGTTAAGGGGCAGTAGTGTGAATGTGGGCGGCAGCGTACCGCCATCAAATCGTACTATACCAACGACCAGCAATGTACATACCCGCTTTCCAACGTCAGTATCATTAGCAGCTGCAAGGGAGCATCAATTATCCTCCTATATTTGTGCAACGCGACCGACTGGACCACCTCTGAATCATTTTAGAACGCAACTATATAATAATACAAGTTTTGGAGCTCGTCTTGTACCATCCAATACAAGTAATTTGAGGCGTACTCCATTACCACCGCCACACAATATTGGGTATTCAATAAATCCTCGTTCATTTCCTCCGTATGTCTATTATCCACCACCTCCGCCACTAACTACACAAATTCAATCGCAACAACAGAGGTTACAAAGGTCAAGTCCATTGGTGTCGGCACCATCACAAGCAATAGTAACAGCATCAGAATCCACATCAGTTATAGTTATAGCACCGCCTGCTATGCCATCAATCATTGTATCATCTCCTAATGCATCTGTAGGCGATCATCCCAAAAGTCCGAATGTCACATCAAAATCACGTATTACTACAACTACTACAACCAGATTAAAATCGCCCCCGCCATCACCAGACCGTTTTATCTGTGACTCTAAATCAATAACAAATCAATTAACTAAAAAGTTAACAGCTTTGGATACATACACACCCAACACCGCAGTCACAAAATCACCTTTGCCTTTGGATAGTCATGATTCATTGAATGCTACAAACTCCTCAAGTATACAGATACAGACAGATACAGATCCGCCTGGCGATTCCTCGTCATCCCACGAAATATCAGATAATCCAAATGCAGATCAAACAATTGATGATAAGGATCGTATTGGTAGCGAATTCAGTGGTCTAGTAAGCTATTTTAGTTCACAACACAATGACTACAATACATAACAATTCCAAGTATTATAAATCAATGCATATATATAGTTGTCTGTATATATATAAATATGTAACAAAAATACAAAAAAAAAAGCTTTAGAAAGTGTGTAAGGTTTCGTGGTTACGAAACGATTAGTATTGCACGACGAAATTAGTAATCCCTATAATTTACATATAATTCTTTGTATACAATATGTACGACATGTACAGCATGTATTATTAAGAAACTTATTATAGAGTTTATATCTTTTTAGTGAAGTATGTTTTTGTGGGCTTTTTTTGTCTGTTTTAATTTATGAATTAGAAACATCACAAAATCATCCTGTAAGGGTTAGAATAAAATTTTTATATTAATATGGGTACTTTCGAAATATAAAGACCAATATTAATGTTTCTTTTAGAGTCGTATTCGAAATACGAAACGAATTATTCATTTATCAAACACTTTGTTCTTGTTGTTACAATTGGAATTAAAAAAAATTTTTTAATTAATTAAAACGCGTCTCTTTTTAATTTGCAAAAATATATTATAAGCCACATTATAATATTAAAATATATCATACTTAGTTTTTGCCGTAATCAAAATCTGCTTATGGAATTAGAATTTCTTGGCGTATATAGAAAATGTTAAAAATTTTCATATATAAATTGTACTATTAAAAAAGTATATATTTTGTTTTTAAGAACAATTCATTGGTATGGATTTTTGAATATTCCACGCCAGCATGTTAAATAAAAAAAATGAAGGGAGATTCATAATCAAAAAAAAAAAAAACAAACCATAAATGAGAAAATGTTAAAAAATGTATTTATTATAAATAAGATTCATATTCGATATAATCAATATATGAAAATATTTGTACAGAGGAAGCTATTATCCAATGACTTCTGGTAAAAAGTTAAATTTCAATATTATTACCTTTAAATAGGAAATTGCATATTAAAAGTCTTCTTAAAAATTTTGTGTTGGCAATAATATTTGTTTCCATGCCAAAAGTAATAAAGCATTAAGCCACGCAAGCATAAGTCGTTTTAGTGGTAGACAGCTAGATAAAAGAAGACCATAATTCATGCAGGATGTAATAAAAATTTTACATATATATTTTTCATGTTCCCAGAGTGCAGGAATTGGACAAAAATGTGTTATTAATGGGTTGCTTACTCTATACAAATATTTATTGAAAAATTAAAAGCACAAAAAAACAAGAAGAAAATATTTATTAAATTATATAAAATGATTGATAAATGTTTAGAAGTAATGTATAAAATTTTTAGTTTAAACAAACAATATTAGCTTTGTTAAGATTATGTGTTAGGAAAAAGCGATTTTATTATGCTTATGATGGTAAGAAGAACAATATGTATTATTTTGATTATTTTGATTACTTATTGTAGAAAAAAAAAGTATGACCAGATTCTAGACAATTAGTTATTAATATTTGTAAATGCTCAAGCATTTGAATATATATGAATAAAAACATTTCATTTAAAACTAAATAAAATTCAATTTATATATCTTTATATAAAGTGTATATGGCTTCCCTTAATTGATTATTTTTCATTATTAACATATTTTACTTAGATTTAATTAGAATTTTTAAACTATTAATTACATGTGTCATGTATAGTTGCGCTTTATATTGTACATACACATAAGCAAATATAAAGCAATATCCAGTACTAATTTTTGATCGATTTTTATACCCGGCATTTGTAATTCAACTAAAAAGTCTTATTATACCTCTCTGACTCATATTAAACCTGTCTGGTAGTGTGTCCATAATAATATAATATTATCAAAATATAAGCTGTAACTTTAGAGATTGAAATTTAGTAGGAAAATGGATCTTGCTTCAAAGACAAACTGTTAAATATGAATAATTCCTGCGAATATTCCCCATATAATTTTTTCTTCTCAAGAAAAAGTGTTTCAAAAAAAAAAAAACTGTACAATTTTAAATAGATTTTTGAAAAAAGTTGCTTTATGAGACATTCGACAGACATTAAAATGCATAATATTCATATGATCATGAAATAAGTAGATTTCCTTGACGGTCTTTTTTCGTTTTGTAAGATGGACGGCCTAAATGTTTTCTACTCGCAGTGTTCTAATTTTTTTTTAATAGGAATTAAGTTATAACTAACTGCGTATTACAATGTGAAAGGTGAAAGACTCCATAGAATACAAGAGCCACAGTCACTTTAGCAGGCAAATGTAGCAACAAAGGTTGGTAGCTACACTTGAATCAATTCTGATATAAAACTTGAAATGGCCCACTGCTTCTGCTACTGCAACAATTGCTCCTGGCACGGCTTATGTTGTTACAATGCAGCTTGTTAATGCTGTTCTTGCAAATAGTACAGCTCCTGATACGGTTCCTGTAGCTGAGGCTGTATGATGCGGCTCAAGCTGCCGTGGTCAGCGTTTTTACAGATCCTGATATTATGACTGCCTTTGCCGCAGCTGCTACAATTACTGCTGTAAAGGTTTCTGCTGCCAACGCTATTGGAATTCTTACTACTACGTTTCCTGCAGCCATGGCCGCTGCCATTATATTGAACAGAGATGCAACTATTGCCACCATTGCAGTTATTGCTAACGATAATAGCTTACCAAAAGCTGCAAAACCTAATAAATGTACCTTAATTATGACCACTTATCACCACAATGTCAAAATTCTTGCCGCTCAGTCATAAAAGACGTTTGGCTGCTTATAACTGCGCAATCGAAAATAGAATTGAATAATTCAGAAAGTGACATTGACATTATTGCACCATTATATTAATAGGCGAAAATATATTTGAATGCACACAATTTTTGTAGTTAACTTGAAGAAGATCTTTTTTTTTAAGTAGCACTTTACACCTTATTAAATAAAATAATGAAATGTAAAAATGATATAAAATTGCAAGAGATTCACAAGTTTATCTAAGATCAAATGAAGGAGTGTACTGTTCTGCAGTATTGTTTCGTTTCAACTTGAAGAAATAAATGCTTTGTATCTCTTTCTTTATGTTAAACTCTTAGTATAGTATTTCAAGAGAAACAAGTAAAGTTTCTCCGTCTCTTTCTTTAATTCTACAATTCCTTAAAAAAAGTTTCCAACTATAAACTAGTTTTAAATGTTATCTCTGTTGAGAACTTCGATCACTGACAGTCAAATATATGAAGGGATTTAGGTGATTTATATAGTAGTATGCGTGAAATTTTTGAGTGAAATGACGGAGTAGACTGTGATTAAAAGTAAACTTATTTATATCAGATGAAATAAATTTTTTAATTTTTGCGTGAATGCACCTTATAATTTTACTTTGGAATTAATTCTTAAAAATTTAAAAAAAAAAAAGAACGAAATTAAAATCTTTGGAATAATATAAAATTACATTAACAAAATGTCCGATAATGATGATGATTTTATGTGTGTGGATGATGAAGATTATGGTTTGGTAAATATTATTGTATTATACATGTTTTTTAATCAACCGCAAGATTTGTGTAAAATTGTTATTTTGTTATTGCCATATTTAATATATATTCCACATTTCTAGGAATACTCTGAGGATAGTAATTCTGAGCCGGATGTTGATTTAGAAAATCAATATTATAATAGTAAGGCATTAAAGGAGGACGATTCAAAGGCGGCTTTATTATCATTTCAAAAAGTCTTAGATTTGGAGAATGGTGAAAAAGGTGAATGGGGTTTTAAGGCTTTAAAACAAATGATAAAGATTAATTTCAAATTGAATAACTACGATGAAATGATGTTACGTTATAAACAATTATTGACGTACATTAAAAGTGCTGTGACGCGAAATCATTCAGAGAAATCAATCAATTCCATATTGGATTATATATCTACATCGAAAAATATGGAATTATTGCAAAATTTCTATGAGACTACTTTGGAAGCTTTGAAAGATGCTAAAAATGATCGTTTATGGTTCAAAACAAATACCAAATTGGGTAAATTATATTTTGATCGTAATGAATTTGGCAAATTACAAAAAATCCTTAAACAATTACATCAGTCATGTCAAACGGATGATGGTGAAGATGATTTAAAAAAAGGTACACAACTATTAGAAATTTATGCATTGGAAATACAAATGTATACGGTTCAAAAGAATAATAAAAAATTAAAAGCATTATACGAGCAATCGTTGCATATAAAATCAGCTATACCACATCCCTTAATTATGGGTGTTATACGTGAGTGCGGTGGTAAAATGCACTTACGTGAAGGTGAATTTGAAAATGCTCATACTGATTTTTTTGAGGCATTCAAAAACTATGATGAATCTGGTTCACCACGTCGCACCACATGTTTAAAATACTTAGTATTGGCTAATATGTGAGTCACTTATCTTAATTTATTTTATCATTAAATTTTTATTAAGATTTTGAAATATTTAGAATGTATCAAACCAAGCGGTTTCAATATATTTGCTTATTATTAAAATTTATTTGAAAAGTTTTACGAAACATCAATTTTTATACATTTAAAAATATTTAACTGTTTACACTAAACTACAGAATATATTAAGCACAATCTTAATTATTAATTATGCTTATATAACTAATTAACATTTATTTTTTAGGTTAATGAAATCTGGCATAAATCCATTTGACTCCCAAGAAGCTAAACCATATAAAAATGATCCAGAAATATTAGCCATGACAAATCTGGTAGTTGCATATCAGAATGATGACATTAATGAATTTGAATCGATTTTAAGATCTAATCGTGCTAATATTATGGCCGATCCATTTATACGTGAGCATATTGAGGATTTATTAAGGAATATAAGAACGCAAGTTTTAATCAAATTAATACGCCCATATAAAAATATTGCTGTACCATTTATTGCTAATGCCTTAAATATAGAATCGAATGAAGTTGAAAATCTTTTAGTATCTTGTATATTGGATAATACCATTCAAGGTCACATTGATGAGGTGAATCATGTTTTGCAATTGGATAAGGAAAGTAATAGTGCATCACGTTACAATGCTATCGATAAATGGTCCAATCAAATTGAATCATTACAAATGGGAATTGTTAATAAAATGGCTTAAATATTGTAAAATATCATCTAGGAAGTGAATCTTTCTCTATTGCTCTTCAACATAAATGTTTGTTACATATATTTTTTCTTTTTCATTTATTATTTTTATTTACAAACATATAACTTTTAATCGTTTTAAATCACGATTCAGTTGATTTTAATAAACATTTACGATATAAACTGATACGTAATTTGTATACACCAAACAATATTACCGAAAATATTAACGTGAATAGAAGGCAACCTAATGCTGTAAGTATGGCAGCTAATGGTTTTGTCCAATCCAATTTTTTATAAATATAACAGCGACCAAAACTTTAAAAATACAAATGTTAACATAAATTTATTATTATAAATCGCATTATAAATATTTTGTATATATAAAGTTATTAACTTACATATTCCGGCCATTTGCCTTATAATAAATTATTGAAAATATTATATAGGTAGCACCGAAAATAAAAGGATAAATAAAATGTAGAAGTCGTGATGGGAATGCGATTAGCATATAATCCAACATCATAATTATACAATTTATAGCATGCGACCAAATGGTTGATAAACACAATTTTGCGTTTTCTTCATCTTAGAGTTTCAAATGAGAAATTATAAAGTTATAAAAAATCTAAAAATCTCTATTATATTTTATTTTTTTTTTTTTTAAAAAAAGTGTCTCATTTTATCATCTATTTTTTTTTTTTGGTGACATTCAAAGCATCTTTAAAATAATGCACTTAGGGATAAAGTGGCTTTTATCTACATCTCTGGTTATATATTAAAATTTATTACTGGATTCGCATCATGTGCCAGGACAATGAATGCTTATACGAAATATCTTAGAGTGGATTATTTATATAATCACGAAGGCAACATATTTTTAACTTGTATTGAGTAAAACGATTCGAATTTTCTCTTAAATTTTTAACAAGCCACAGATGAATTGGGAAGTTATTTTAACGTTTTTAATGGAATGTCGTAATTTTAAGAAGTATGTGCTAAGCATTAATGCCTAATCAAATCTAAATCGTTTAATAAATTATGTATAAAAATAAAATGAAATTAAAAATTTGACAATTTAGATCTTCATGGCAATAATCTTTTAGAAGTCTTTCTTATGTTGCCTGTTTGTAAGTTACATATAATTTAACATTTAATGTACCCATAAAACGTAAACTCCAGTAGACTGATGTTATACATGCAGCATTAACGGCACTTAACCAATAACATAACCAAAAGAATTTCAATGAACAGCTATTACTACCTGATGATGATGTAATGAAAGATGTTATTAAAAGAAAATCAATTTGTTAAATTAGATTAATTATAACTTTTTCTTTACTATACCAAAATAATTTGGTTTGATATAATAAATAGTAGAGATGATAGATCCATATATTAAGGTAAATAAACATAAGCTGTATCCCCAATTAGTAAAATATACAAGTAAGTAACGTATTGACCAACCGTCTAAAACTGCTATAGGTATACCGGCTAATAAGAAAATTGTGGAACACCAACGATATATTACCCACCAAATACATTTTTTTGATGTTTGCCACTAATTAATTGAAAGTGGAAATGATATTTGGGATAAAAAAATTACAAATTTAGGCAATTTAAAAATTCATTACATTTGAAGAAAATCCTAGAAAAATACCTGACTTTTACAAAAGTCGTCCGGTGGTTCATGTGTAAATAAAAAATTTCGCTTTTGAAATTCATTTCTTAATTGAGAACAACAAGAATTTTGATTTTCGACCATAGTTCTACATTATATCAATTAATTCAATAATTGGTTATGTTGATGCTTTGCATTGTTCCATAAATATTTTTTTTTTTTAGGCCAAATATGATATCAAGAATTTTAACTGGATACTTTGTAATTTATAATTTAAAATGAATTAGATTATTTACAATTTATAATCGTTAATAATAAAATTCACGAATCCTTAAAGATTTTATAATAAATAAATATGCAAATATCCTGTTTCACTACAAATTTAATAATTAAAACAATAAAAATCTCTGTGACTATTCATTTGAAATTGATTTTATATTATTTATGGTTTCCACATATTTTTAATAAATATTTCGAATATTTTATAATTGTATATTTTGAATTAGTCAAAGAAATCTTAATATAATAAAATCTGTAACCTTAGTATATAAATTTTGTGCAAAGACAAAATATATGTCAAATTTTTTATATTAGAAAGTAAGAAATTATATTTGGCTGTGGTCAAATCTTGGATACTCATCACTCAAATATTATAATTCAGAGTACGATTTAGAGTCTGTTTTTTTAATAGTAGATAGAAAACTTATACAAAAAGTAAATGTGAAAATTTTGCATGATCGGTCTCTTTACTTATACAGCTTTATTTCAGCTTTCTATATTTTATCGTTTGTAAGTAATGCGCAAACAACCACTAAATATTTCTGAAAGGAATAGAGGTGCTTTCAGTTTATGTTGCATTGTGGGCGCTACCTTTGACTGGGTTTAGCCTATTTCAAGCCTAACCTGTACGCAAGAACCTCCAATTATTCTGCCAAATCTAAGCTTGATATTTCAAATTGTACAATCAGAAGAATCTTTACAACAGACAGACGTACAGACAGACAGATATGTTTAAATTGATTAAGAATTTGATGCTGTTCAAGACTACAATATACTTTATAGGGTCCTTAATGGTTCCTTCTGGGCATTACAAGCAATTTGACAAATGCCTAAACTCTAGGTGGTGGCTATAAAAAAAAATTATACTCCATATCCATTCTAAAGTACTTTCTGCAGGCTATAAACTTTTCGTCAAAAGTCGTGTTGGTAATAATTTAGAAATAACCGTGAAAATGGAAACTGTTTCTACCACTCTGAAAGTGCATTTAATACTAGTACCATTAATGAATGAATTAACCTAAAACTTATTAAGCCGCTATAGTGATGGTCACCAAAATGTACATACGCATACTCCACCCATACGCACTTTGCATTATTAAGACCTATTGTCTGTTACCATAGATCATCAAATAATTCCGTAATTCTTTCTTAAACAATTCCGAACCCACAAGATTTTTAATATCAATAGGTAAAAATATTAAATATCCATTAGCCGGTATAATAATGACCTGACAAAGCGGTTCTTCTCAAATACGTACCATTGAAATTATTTTTTTAGGAAATCAGTTATTTTCTAGGACATATCAATTTCTTTTTGTAAAATTCTTAATGTAATCGCCGAGGCATGAGCATTTTGAATATATTTTTGACAGATTTAGTCCGCTTTATTAAAGTTGAGGTTATATATTTTTATATCGAGATATTCAATATTTCTTAGTATTATGGGTAATTAAAATATTTGCATGAACTTATGCAGTACATGCAGTACAAGTGACGTAGACGTGACGTGGCAGCCACTATCGAATGATAGTGGCTGCTATTTATATGCATTTGCACAAGATCATGATAATAAATTACGGTTCAAGAAAGTGAAAATTACGCAAAGCTGGACAACTCTTTTGTATGGGAGTTTAAACAAAATACTCAACGTAGTACTTTTTTCCACATAACAGTTTTTTTCAAAATATGGAGGGGTTATAAAAATAAATTGATCTTAAGCATTTCGCGTAGCGTACATCTTGCTGTCCAAACACCCAATTTTATCGAAGATTATTAAAATTTTTTTTTAATTGAAAAAATTGTATTTGAATAACAAACATTGAACAATATGAAATTCTTGGGCGGATCTACAAACTCAATTGAATTAGGTAGCGATTCTGAGTGGATCGAAACAAGTAAAGGTGAGCCCAAGTTAAGCTATTTTTGCTAAAATCATTTGCATAAACTTAAAGTATTTTCTAGGGAAAGTACTGTAAACTATTAAAAAAAACATAAAAGCATGGAGTAAGACAGGAAGAGATAGAGAGAGAGAGAGAAAAAGCAAAATCTTTTGCTATTTAATATTAATTGATCTCAATTGGATGTGATATATTGTCAATTAATAAGAGATGTAATTGAATTATTGAAATGAAATACAAACAAAAAGAAAAACAAGTACAAATGTTACATTTGATTGGGAATATTTTTAAAATGCACAGATGTCAAATGGTTATAACATGCGATGGGTGCGAGCGCGCACTTTATGAGTGTAAAAATTGAATGTTGTAATTTGATTTGCGATATAAATCAAAATTTTCACTCTTCATTTTATTTTTAATTCAAAAGTTTAGCTAAAAATAATAAAAGGCTTAGTGCTCTCAATATGAAAAATTGAATTTAAATTTTGAATTGAAGCCGAATTTTTCACGGACTCTCTGTATGATTTTCTTTTGTCAGGCATTTTTCGATTTTTATACTCACCGCCCAGAGGTTGGGGGGTATCTTCAGTTTGCCAATTTTGCCCATTTTCAGTACAAACGCGACTGCAAAAATTTCCAATATTCCTATTAAATTTTTTACTTACTACTGGGAAAATGTTAACAATATAGGCAGATATGCCTAAAACGATACAGAATTTTATGTTAATCAAGGGCTTTCGCAGCAATTTTATATGAATATACCTTCAACCTTTGGGTGATTGGTATAAAAAATGCTAATTTAGAATTGCATAATTTAACGGAGGCATAGTCTATAGATTTGGTAACGTAGATGGCCAGAATTTGATGCTACTCAAGTATACATATATTTTATAGGGCTCTCAAACTCTAAGTGTACTCCCAAACTCTAAGTGACGGACATAAAAAGAAAGCCAATTAGATTTAAGCAGCATTTTATTATTTTACTCATCATTTATGAAAAAATTATCCTCTAAAAATAATAGCGAAATATTCCTGCATTAGCTTTAAAAAAATCGAGCGCGTCCGTCCTTCACGTACAAAACCGTTTAGTAATAGCGTGTATCAAAGTTATAGTTAGTATTAAATTTATAAACAAATTTTATAAAATTCGTATTAAATGTCAAAGAAAATTTTATTATTATTCGTAATAGTACTAAGAGGACATTTACATTTAATTTTTATATCCAAATAAAAAATGGGGTTTTAAATTTCTGGCTCACAGACAATTAGTCAAATCAGTTAAAGGACAAATCAACAGAACAATAAACGCTGAAACTTAGTCTGCATTTTTTAAAAGATTTTTTAGAATTAGAACTATTATTTTTCAAAGCTTTTTTAAAAGTCGTGTAAATTGACAAAACTTATTAAAAATTAGAAGATATAGATAGCCATGAAAAAAAAATTTAATTATAATAATTCTTATATGGATTATTTGGTTTGGTTATGTTAAGCCATCATTGCCTTAAATTATTATTACCAATAAGATATTTCTAAGTGTCACGTGCGCTATTTAAGCCATAGAGTTTTAACTTAGTTTTTATTTTACTGACAAAATATTTCACAAAGTTTTGCTCTTGTTATGTATTAAATATTTAGATGGCATTAACAATATTTTAATGGTTTAGAAAATTAAATGTTACCTCTAAAGAAACTTATATATTTATGTTATTGTATTATTATTTAAAATTTATGGGGAGTGTACAAATGTCAATAATGTAATTTAATCTTAATTTAATTAAGAACAAAATTGCATTTAATGTTTATATTGAGATGTTGAAGTTGATGTTGACGATGACGATGACAATTTTGTTGAGAAAGAAAGTCTAATGTATATAAAATTTTTATATCAATTGAAATTTCTTATGTGTCTACATTGGCATTTGATTTTTATTAATTTGTTTAGTTTACCAAATATATACATACAAATATGAAAACATATGTATATGAAATAAATACGTCTATGGCTGATGATTAATATTGTTAAAATAAGTGCATTGATACAAACAGATGAAAGCAAATAATCATTCTCATTTTACAGAGAAAACAAGTAAGAAAATTTCATTTAACTGAAGCCAAATCTTGTATACCCTCCAATATTGCTTCACAAATTTAATTGTATGACAATTTTGTTTTATTTCTTTTTTTTTTTTTTTTGTAATTTTTTTTAACACACAAAATATATTTGGGCAGATTTTTATTGATTGTAACCAATGTAATAATTCTCAAGTATATCAAGCAAATATGTAGAAATATTTTCAACTTACAATTATTTATATCATAAATATATTCTTGTAGCAGTTTGGTGCATTTGCAAGATCAATTTTTGATAATGAAATTTGCGATTGCATATTCAACTCCCGGTATAAACGAATGATGTTTCAATTGGTATTTCAAAGGAATTTTAATAATGCGCCAATAAAAGTCAAACGCCTTAGACTTTGGCATTATAATTTAAAAGCAATTCAAATAAATATGGAGATGGATATGTAGATGTATAGACGTCTGTGGACATACATAGCATAACATAACATAACACATTATAACATAACGTAACGTAACATAACATAACATAACATAACATAGCATAACATAGCATAACGTAACATAACATAACCTAACAAAACATAACATAACATATCGTAACATAACATAACATAACATAACATAACATAGCATAACATAACATAGCATAACATAACTTAACAAAACATAACGTACCATAATATAGCATAACATAACATAACATAGCAAAACATAACATAACATAACGTAATATAACAATATAACATAGCTTAACATAATAGATTCAGAATTTGATAAGAGTATATAAATAATAATAAAGAAAGAAGGCCATTTTAGATGTTGCAAATATTTTTACATAATACGTATTCTGTGGACGTATATCTAGTGAGTGTAATACGTAATATTAATAATTGCAACAATGTAGCATTAATACCCTTTGCAATTATTATTCCAACTACCATCTGAAACTTGAGGGTTCATTCATTTCATTATTATGTTTGTTACATACAAAACAAAACATTGGAGATTCTATAAAGTATATTCTTGTATACCTTCATTGATCAGCATCAAATTCTGAATCGATTTAAACATTCCCGCCGGTTTGTTTATCGCGGTCGTAAAAGAAAAGATATCAAAATCAAATTTGATATCTCGGCTTTTTTTTTAAGCAAAATTTTAAGAGTCCGCACATTACATGCAAACTGTAAAACATAGAAAGCTGAAATTTTGTAAATATAGTAAGATTTGTGATCTAAAACAAAATTTTAACTTTTTTTTATTTAAGCTTTTCATTTATTTATTGAACATAACCTGAAATGTACTCTAATTTAGTAATAACATGATGCATGGCTGATGGATGATGGGTGATGGGTATCTAAAATTTGGCCCCAGCCATATATAATTTTCTTACATGTTTTTATTTGACTTTTTCGTTGCGTTTTAAAAAGTTTTTTTTTTATCTGTTTTCATTTTGTTTGCCAAAGAATTTTTATACTGTATAAATATCCGCATTTATATTATTTAGATATTTTGAAAAAATATAAATGTAACTTATATCTTTTGAATGGTGGCGACGGGCACCAGCCAGCAACAGCCAGAATACTATTAAGAATGTTAGCAACAATTTTTAAACAACAACTACAGTTATACCTGCTGCAGCGGCAGCAACAATATTTTTTAAATAATAATAACAATAACAATAATAATAACAATAACAATAACAATAACAATAACAATAACAATAATAATAGTAATAATAGTAATAAAAACCGGCAACAAATAACAATGTGCTGATGTTGTAATCCGTTAAAAAGAAGCTACTAAATGCAAAACGAAAAAACAAAAGTAAAAAGAAAAACAAATTAATGTAGAAGAAAAATAACTAATAAAAAGCAACAATAAGAGTAATGATAAATAATATAAAAGGCATCACGACATTAAAATAATTATTATATTTTATTTGTGGCGTATGGCGTATGGCGTATGGCGTATGGCGTATGGCGTCTTCCATGCACAGTTCTTAAGTGGCTTTCATTGCGTTTAGAACAATTAAGTCTTTCATTTAATTGCATTCAATTCAAAGTAATTTTATAATTTAATATGAATCTTCAAAAATAAAATAAAAGCAAAGAAAAAAGAAACACAAAAAACACAACACAACAAAGGAAAATAAAAAAAAAAAAAATTAGGAGAAAAAAACCTTTGAATGATAAATAGAAAGCGTGATAGAGGAATGAAGAAGTTAGATTCAGAGTAAAAAAGTGTGAAAGTGACAGGGAAAAATTGGAAAACGTGCTCTTCTATAGAAATCAAAAATAACAAAAATAACCAAAACAATAAAAAAAACAGTAAAATAAATATCGCAAAAAAAAAAAGAAAAGAAAATAGACAGAAGTCGATCACCAGTAAAATCATTTGAAATTATTAGAAAATTTTGTTGAATTGTTTGATAAATTGTTGGCACATCACAGTTGCCTCTTTTTTTTTTTATGGAAGTGTTTTCATATAACAACATATCAATACATTGATATTGACAATATATATAAACATAAATTTTACTAGTAAGATTTTTAAAATTATAATATGAAATTAATTGATAATAAATGTTCAAAGAAACGTTTGTGTGGTAATGAATTTCAATTGAAAAATTTCACGTTTCATCACAAGGATGTGGATTTATTTTATCGTTGTCAGGTATACTTTTTTTTTTTTTTTTATTTATATAAATAAATAAATTATAATGAATAAACCTTTATGCAGGGCAGGAATAATTATATCACGTGTAATTAAATAATTTCTACAGTTTCGTATAACATTCATTATAAATTACAAAAATAAACAAATATAATAAAAGAAAACAAAAAATTGAAAAATTATTGAGAAGAGTTATAGAAAATTAACTAAAATAGTGAAAATGTTTTTTTTCAAATGTTGCCTTGTGTAAATAAAATATTCAAAAATGAAAATAAGATTTGTCCATGCCTGTTAAAAGTTAAAAGTACTGAATAGTTATTGATAAGATGATATGATCATGTAGATTGCTCTTGGAAAAATTTAATCAAATATTAATGTTGTCATCCTTTAATTTCTTTCAGCAGATTAATATAAATCAATCATCAATCGTCAATCATATTTTATAAATGAAGTCAAAGGTGGCACATTTTGAATTTCATTTTCTATACTCATCATTAAGAAATAAGAAATAAAGAGCAATATCCAGAAGTAAGAGTCGTAGACTCTACAAAATATACATGCTTTTCATCTGCATAAAATTCCAAGTGATTCCAACCGTATTTATTTGTCTGCCTGTCTGCCTGTCTGCATGTTGATACAATTTTCTTACAAAATTTGTAATATCAAAATTAGATTTTCTCGGAATATTGGCAGCACTTGCATGCAAATTAATAGTAAATATAAGTTAAATCTGTCAACGGATGCAAACTAAAAAAAAATTTTTTTTTTTATATAATTCCAACTAATAGTTATTAAAATACATGGGCTTTAATAACTATTAGTTACTAAAGCCATATATATAGAATAACTATTAGTTGTTCTATATCGAGTACACCTTTCGTTTGGATTTTCTAGCGATTTTCGAAAGAAATCTGAAATATAAAAAACATCTACCATTTTTATATAAAATTATATAATGTTGCAATTTTCCTAATATTTATGTTTTTATTATTTGTAAGTTGCACAAAATATAAAGTCTAAAATTTTTGTGCTATTTTTAAATTTATTATCTGCATTATCAAGTATCATGCCTTGTCAAAGTCTTGAGTATACGAATAATGTCATTTGGTGCAATATATTTTATCGAACGAATATTAAAATCCGTAGATTTGCGAATTAATTGAAATTGAAAAGTTACAAAATACTACGTATAAACAAAATAAGAAAAATCTACACAATGTGGTGTAGATTTTTCTTATTTTTGTTAGGTCATTTAAAAAAATGGGAAGTTGGGAATATGTAAGAAAATTGTATTTGATTGGTGCTAAATAACGCCTGTGCACTGCATTTTAAAAATGGAGCCTACATGTAAATACACTGCACTATTTCGCTTTATTTAATGTGTTTTCGAAGCAAGAAATTAAGAAATTGTAATTTTGGGATTATTTGAAAGAGTTTTTAGAACGAGAGGTGCTTTAAGAAATGAAACGATCTGCTTTTGGTCTTTCTATACTTACATATAAAATGTAAATTATTTCCAAAAAAGCACCTTGTACCTTGATAACTTTACATGGACACAACATACTTAAAATGAATTAGGATACGAATTCTGGTGTTATCGATATAATCGGTAGGTCCGATATTCCATACCTCCATGCAAATTCGATTGATGCAGGGCATGAAAAATACATCACATTACTTTTTGAATTATTTGGTAAGTTTCTGTGCGACGTGATCCAAACAATAAACCTATGTGGTTCAAACACGACACATTTATTTAGTAAATCACAGTAAAAATTTTATTAACCTTTTTCATTTAAGAATTTTTATCCAAAAACAAACCAAGCATAAATATGATCCGATATTAGCTATTTTTAATATAATTTGTCTTTGGGAAAAAAAACTTACCTCAAAACATTTTAAAAAAATATATACATGGACAAACAAACAGACAGGATTAAATTTTATTTAGTTTTTTTTTCTTTTTCTTTTGTGTTTGGAGACATTGAGAGTTCATAGTAATAGGTAAGATAAAAAAAAAAAAATTAAAAATGAAATTAATTAGAGCTGCTTTTACATTTATTCAAGTGATAGTTAATTTTAGATTTTGAATTTCAATCGAAAAAAAAAAATTGATGTTAATTTTAATAACATCTTTAATAGTTAGTTAAAGCATTAATTTTAATAATGAAATTATTTTTTGTTTATATGATTTGCATGTAACTTAATATGAATGATGATAACTCGTGGTATATCCAGTGGCAAAGGGGTATACGCAGTTGGTGTTTTTTAATCTATCGATGGATATGGGTATTATTTTTTGCTGTCATTTTTACAATAAGCTTAATATTACAATTTTCCCATGGCAAATTTTTTATATACTTAACAAATTGGGGTTTAATATTTTGCTTGGCGACCCAATTACTTGGTGCTATCTTAGTGACACGTTGGCATTTTAATTGTAATTCAATACGTACGGAAATTTATGAATCTCAATTGTCAGCAAAAACACTTACAACAAGCGCAATGCATACGATAACATTTACTAAATTATATTGGCTATTGCATGGTGTAACAATGTCATTGGCACTGGTTATAACAACAATTTATTGGGCTTTTTTACATGGTCGCATGAGTAAGTTTCATTTGATGTTATTATAAAGATAAAAAAAAAAAAAAATAAATAAAAAAAGAAAAGAAAAAATATGAAAATGAAAAATTTCTAATAAGTAGAAAAATAAAAAGCAAAAATTATAAATATAATTAATCTTAGATGAATAATAAATCGTTACACTAATTCATTGTGTTTATAATAAAAATCAATGAAAAATTGTGAGTGAGAAATGCAAATTGTAAAAAAAAAATTTAAAAAGTCATTTGTTTGGGGAGTCACTCTATACAGAATTTTTGCGTACAAAATTTGATAAAAGTTGTTGACATATACAAACGACAATAAGTATTTTATGGTCGTTAAGGGCCGACACCACATTTATATAAAGAAATAGCCATAATTGTTAATTTTTCCACATAAAAGTTGTTTACAATTTAGGTTGCTTCAAAATTAATCTTGGCATTTTTTGGGCTAAGCCACGCCCACAGCCTTATACTTGGCTAAATACAGACAACATATAGATGGACAAACAGGTCTAAATCAAATTTTGATTAAGATTTTGAATCGATAGTAAAAGGTGGGTGCAACATGCATTCATAATATCACAAGTGATGTAGGATGAAATTATTTGACAAATTGACTTATTAGTCATTTTTTAATATGTTTAATATGTTCGTCATTCAAGAAAGGTAGGCCTATTAGCAAGGTAGGCCTATTAGCAAACCAAAAATTGCGGCACTAAATTGAATAAAAAGGTAAAAAGGATCTTCAAGTCAATTTAGTTGTTGCATTCATGTATACGCGCAAGATTTACATAAGTGACGTAGCGCATAGAACAAAAACTTCATTTATTCTTTTAGTTATATTAAAAACTAAGTTATGTATGTCACCTTAATCATTTGTTTTTATTTTATTACTTAAATTTTATTTTAACTAAAACTTTTTTTTTTCGTATGCTTTTTTAGATAAACCAACGCGTTATCCAGCATTAAGTTTTGTAACACATTGCCTGAATTCCGTATTCATGTTAATCGATTTTTTTGTGGTCGCATTTCCTGTACGTCTATTACACGCTTTCTACGCCATGCTCTTGCCCATAAGTTATTGCATTTTTACAGTAATTTACTTTCTTTGTGGCGGCACAGATGAGTAAGTATATTGCACATCTATATTGCTTTCTGCTCATTTCTCATTTTCTTCATTTTTCTTCTCTCATTCTTTTTTTCTTTTCCTATTATACAAAATTTAATTCAATGTAACTTTTTTAATTATCATCATGTTACATTGTGGTGCCGTGGTGTTTACATATTAATAGACGTGGCTATCATTATGTTTATCATATATTGGATTGGACAACACCTGTACGTGTCATGATCACTTTCATTGGGGTTTTTATTCTTTATGTTATTTATGCCATTATATTTTATACTTTATATAAAATTAAATGTGCTATATATTGTTCATTGAAAACTGTTTCGCCATTGCGTTGTGTTGATTTGAAATGATATGGCCCCAACTTGTCTGCCGCACATATAAAATTTACATATAGAGAAAATGAAGACAATAGACAGCCGACCGTTATGAGATAACGGTAAAGAGAAAGGGAGAGCGAGTAAAAGTCATAAAGGAGAGTTAAAGAAAAAATCACAAAGTGACATAAAAAGAGAGTAAGAATAAGAGGGACGGTTATATAGAATAATTTATATGAATATTATTATTTTTATTATGTGTTAAAAAAATATTTGCGTATTATTTTTTGCTCATTAAAATGTAATTAAATTAAAATATATACATTCCCAATTAAATGTGACCCATTTATTTCTTTGAGCTACACATTTATATGTGTGAAATCTATAAACTTGCCAATTAATTTTTATTCGGCTACTTGTAATGTATAATGTGATGAAAAATTTTAAGAACTATAATAACAAGAATCAAATGTATAAATTATTATTATTTAATTGTATTTTTACACACATACATACATATATTTTACACGTACCTACACTTACTCATATATGTTTCTTTATTATTATTGTTTATGCATTATATGTAGGAGTGAAAAGCAAACAAGCAAAAGCTAAATTTATTATAATAACTGTATGTCAAACATGCATGTACATACATCATAGGCGATCGAAGCCGACTATTAAATACCTTGCGCTAAACTTTTAATAAGACGTACCCACATTGATTGTTGATTTTTCGTAACAGAAGTCTTTTAAAACGCAGATCATTGTTTAGGACGTTGCCGTAATAATTCTCTGATCTTAACTAAAATTAATCCCGGGAATCTTTAAGCTAAACCACGCCTATATACTAAATTTTATTTAAATAATTTTAAAATTGTATTCTGTACTTTGATAATAAATTAATATGGGTAGATAACAGGTAGACGAACAGATGCATAGACAGCCTCAAATCGAATCAGAAAGTGTAACGAAGTGTAAGTAATCGTTATAATAAAATATGAATCTATCCCAAGTTATTCTTGGTGTTACAAACATCTGTATAAATTCATAATAACTGATACCACAAGTGGTATAAGCGTACATTTTTTTCGTGTGTTCTACTTTCTTTCTTTTTTTTATTCATATACACTCTTTTATTTCAAGTAAGAATATAAAAAAACTTTATTAAAAAACTTGAAATGATACGATTTTATTTTATATTAAACAGTTTCAAAAATTGAATACATTTATTTGATATAAACGAACGTGTTGAGGGCATTGAAGCATTTTCAATTATCAAATAAATATTAATTAAATTTTATATATATATATATTTTTACATATATACATATATGTTCATATATGTATGTACATATATCTCATAATTAATAAAATACGTTTAGATGCAGGGTGCCATTTTAAAGGATAAGGTGCTAATGGACTATGATACAATATTTAATATAATCTCTTTAGGAGGGAAAGATATTGTACAAATACCTTTACAATGCCTCATATATTAGGTTAAAAAAAAAGCTTTACTGATGGCAAAATATATATTTATTAATAAAAATCTTAACAACGATATAATTTGCTTAAATTTCTTAGTTAGTGCAAAGCCAAATGCCAAATAATTATTTGGTTTTCATTTTAAAACTGCATAATTCCATAATTCATTGCAACATTTTTCCAAGCACTTTCCAGTTTCTGCAACATTGATTTGTTAATATGTGCTCTAACAATCTGAAATGATAATAATCCGTTTGCTCTAGATCTGGGAGAAAGAAAGGAAAATGAAATAAAAGTTTCAATCAAATGCTTTTAATTTTATTTTTTATTGACTTAAACAGGGTCATTGTCATGTCATTTCTTATGCACCGAAGATGATCTTGAACTATACAGAATATACAGAATATTCGTAGCTAATTTCCAAATTATTGAAACGGCATTTAAATCTCTCTGTTATTGCCATTTTCATGCGACATCTCTGAGATTTCTGTTTCCATTTTTACATTTTGTAAATCGTGCGCGACAATTGTTTACTTTTAGGTAATCAGTATCGGTAATTTCGTTTCCTGCTTCGTTGTAGTTCAGGCCTTGCTAAAAAAAGTTTTGCATCCTATGAAGGAAATGTGCTTTTTCTATTGTTGTCTTTTCCTTTTAAAAAAAGTAGAAGTCTCTTGATCAAAAAAATGACATTTGCAATAACGCTTGAACTTAACGTGTTTACAGGACCACGTTGCGTCACAACGTAAGCAGGAATTAGCTCACTGGGAAAAATTTTTATACCTCCGATTATTAGTGTGAAAGTGTCAAATGACCGTAATTTTGTTTCTTAATATAAATTCACTAAATTAAGTTTCATTTATAAATTATGAACGTGCTTAATTTTTAAGCAACTTTGTGTAAATTTCTATAAAAAATTATTAAATTGGTTAAAATTGTCGAAAAAGAGCATTGTCGGTAAGAGCATTTATTCATAAATATTAAATGATTTTTTTCTTTTCACTACTGATGAGAAAAAAACCACCAATTAAATTTTAACTTCCATTTGAAACCTTTAACTTCCATTCTAAATAAAAGGTATGTATTTCTCTCAAAGAAACAGCTTCTACTTTTGTCAAAATAAATTAATCAGGCAGTTATATAATTGCAAATTTTAAATACGAACAAAAGTTGAAAAAGTTTAAAATCATGATCATGAATTTCTTTGTAAATTTACATGTTCTTTTATGCCAAATTAAATTGGTAATTTGACACACTTTTCAGTTAAATGTCATTAGAAGCGTTATTTATCAAAATAATTTTTATATACATTTTTTTTACAAGTCTACTCTTTTATGCACAATATAATTTTTTGTCTACAAAAAAAAAAAAAAAAAAAAAAACAAATGGAAAAGTTATATTTGGTTGGAGCCAAATAACGCATATCCATCATAGAAACATTTCTTACTTTGGTGGATCAGACAGTGCAGTACCATAATTATAATTATCAGTTATAGTAACGTAGAAGAACTTAAGAAATGGGAAAGGTAAATAATTTACATTGTCCAATATTTAGTAAGTATGCCTGATTTGTGGCATTTTTGGATCGATATTATGAAAAAGTCGATTTGTATATTAATGAAAAATTTCCAAAAAAAAAAGTACAATTTTTATCTCTTGTACTTTTTAAATAATTAATAGAAAAGTTATATTAAAATAAATTTTATTGAAAATAATTGGTACTACATTAATTTTTCTGGCCACTTCCCCTGATTCTATGAAAAAATTTTACATTTTACTTATATTTTAAAGAAATTTGCCATAGAGTTCTTATTTGATATATTAAATAAATTTTTTTACACTTGATGTAGATCCATTTTTAAAAGTGACACAACTTTTAAATCACTTCTTAAATTTTAGGTCACATCTTTCAGTTTTTTAACTTTTTAATCAGTTTATGCAAAATGGTAGGTTATTTCAGAGTCAGCCCTAATCGTTTATAACATCTTTACCTTTTATGCATCTGTACAAAATCTCAAAAAAATATTTGTGAAATCTAGAATCTTTGAATTGATAAAAAAAAAAACAATAAAATACAACGATAGATATCAGGCGAAAGGACGATTGGCCAAGAAGATAGAGATTTTGAATCAATCGGTATAGTAAAACATGGGACCTGTACAAGCCTTTCTAAATGTGTAGATGTTTACATGTGTAGACTATATTAAAAAGGAAAAATTTGCGATCTAATATACTTTTATTAAATAATGTTACATATATTTTCTTTTTTTTACATTGTACCTACGGTCTGAATTTGTATTTGATATTCATTACTATTATTTGTTATATGATTAATAGTGTTAGAATTCTTTATAGGGAAATTCGATTTGTGTACTCTTCTGTAGATAATTATGCGTAATTTATAAATTATAAATAGTAGCATATATAACGCACAAGTTAATATTAAGACACCAATTATTGTTAAGGATGCATTTAGAGGATCACGCCAATCAATTACATGGTATATGTACGGATCACCTTCCCTAAAAATATATTATAAATTTGTCATAGAATTTTTTTTTGTACTCCCACCATCCAAACATTGATGGTAGTATCATTTTGTTATTTTATTTGTAACAAAACTCAAAACTGCAACCCAACTACATTTAGACACTGCAAAATATATATATAGTTAGACATATATATTTTTGATCAGCTTTAAATTTTGAATCGTTTATTCATATATGTCAGTCTGTCCGGGTGTTGTTAACATTCGCCTGTTCGTAAAATTTGGCAAGAATATTTGAAGCCGTTGCACGTAGGTTGGCATTAAAAATAGGAAAAATCGGCCTCCAGTAAAATATAAATTGAGAACACCTTTGCATTTTAAAAACTTAAATTTGATCAAAGGAAACATAGATGAAATTTTTGTACAAGTATTAAAACCATTATAAAAAAATGACGTAAAATGGCCCACTTATGCGAAATTATGCACTATCAGTGCATAATTCAGTTTTTAAGGCTTACGCTAAAATTCGAAATAGTTTCAGTGCCAAAATGTCACAGTGTTTGGATGGTAGTTAACGAAGTTTTGGCTCCAGCCAAATATAATTTTCTTAATTTTTTTTTTTTTTTTTTTGAAACTTTCAATAAGCCTTACTTACATATTTTTTCCACCGCATGTTTGATAAATGATGGAAAATATAGCATATATTAAACCAACCGTAAGAGGTAGATAAATGTGAAGTAATCGTAGAGGATGTGCCACTATTAATAAATCGATAAACATACAAACTGAATTGACGGCATGCGTTATTATATTGACGCTTGTTAAAATTGATGTTGTACCTTTTTTTTTTTTTTTTGTTGTTGTTTAAGAGGGATGAAAGTATAGAAAATGTATAGAATGTCGTATAATTCCAATTGAATTATCTTTTTAAATTTTTATATGACTGGCCTGAATATGTTATACTTACTGTCATATAATACACTCCAATAAACAATAGTTATAACTAATGATAATACCAAACTGATAACATGTAAACTCCAGTAAACACGTATGGGACAAGTTAATGTTTTAAAAGTTAAGAGATAATCAGCATATTCTGGTTGGAAATGCCATATTGTTACTAAAATAGCTGCCAGTACATTGGTTACGAAACAAAATAAAATGCCCCAATTAGTTAAATAAATGAAAAAAAATCCAAATTGTGAACAATTATAAGAGTCTACCATCGATAGAATTATCGCAAATGTAAAAAAAAATCCAATTAGCCAACGATATAACAAATATATAAAACTTTTAGTACGCATCTGCCACTAAAAAGATAAAAGTTAATGCTGTAAATTTGGTAGATCTGTATCGTATCGTATAAATTATATTTAAATGAGAATTATTTAAAAATTGCCTATGAATTTCTTAATATTTGAATTAAGTATATAAAAATGAAGTAACTAATTAATTTATTCCATTTCCGTTTTATTAACTTTGTTAAGCCATCTGAGAAATATAAGCCATAATAAGTACAAAGCCAACTTTTAAATAGTCTCCATTTTGTCTACACTTTGTTTAATGTCTAATAAATATATTAAAAAAACTTTAATAAGAAAATTATATTTGGCTATGGCCAAATCTTGGATACCTAAATATTACGATTTCAGTTTAGGAGTAACAGAAAACGTACAAATTAAAGATGAAAATTTCGTATTGTATAATTTCGCAAAGACTTAACCCAATCGCATTATTTTACCATTTTTTAATACTTGTATAAAATTTTAGCTTTATATATTTTTTTTAATGATCAAAAAAAAAAACGATCAAAATTTGTTTTGAAGAATAGAGATACCTTCAGTTAACTTTGCACCGGAAACGTGTTCTTAAAACGATTACGCTTATTTTCAAAATCAATTTGCTTGTAATAACTTGAAAAATTTCAGCTCGATAACTCAATTTTTACCAGTAGAATGCCAACACCAGAGGTCTCCTCTTCTTTTTTTTTTTTTTTTTTGACAAATATAATAAAATATCATCAAAATTATAATTTTCATGTGATTTGAGAAGTTCTTCATATAAGAAGGGATGTAAGAAATGTTTCCTTTTTGACTAGATTTATTATACGATAATCGTTTCGCTTTGTCTATATTTTTCTTGAATATTTTTTAAAATATCACCAACTTGAACATTGCACTGGCTTTTGATATATATGATAAACAGACATTTTTAAATCGCTTTGTAGCTTGGCCCTTTAATAAGATCAAGGATTTTATTAAAGGGCCGTTTAAAAATCATTTGAGTATTATAAACATTTGCCCCAGCATAAATAATTGGTAGGGTATAATTTAAAATATTAAATAACATTTTGTTATAATTTGAATTTTGCTAGAACAAATTTTTATGATATACATTATGTTGATTATTTTAATTTTCAATTTTCAAATTTATGTTAAATATTTGGCATTTTATATTTGGCAGAAAATTACATATAAAATATCAATAAATTATTGAAAAATTTATAGCATACTTACTTGGGATTTAATGAAATCATCTGGTGATGTATGATCCAAGGTACATTTTTCACGTTTAATTTCATTTTTAATAGAATGAAATGTTTTATTTATTATTTTCATATTTATTCATCTAATTGGCTCAATTTTTTTTTTACTTTTTAATTAAATTAAATTTGATCAAATTCCAAATATTTATAAACTTTTTTTTTCTATTTACTGTTGTTAGTAAAAAATTATCTAGTATTATGCAATTACGAATTCTATTTAATATTACAAGAGATCACATTTGTTTGTTATAAACGTCTACTCATCTTTCAATAAATCACATTTTATATTATTTTATTTACTACATTTTGTTATTGTTACTTTTATATTATGCTTTTTTTTTTTTTTTTTATTAAATATAGTACGATAAGATATATGAGCGTATTTTATACATCTGTTTTAAGGCATCGTATGATACTCATGGTTTATTGTATATAATTAATTCTTGAAGACTGCCTAGTCTGCCCACTAGTCTGCCCACTAGTCTGCCCACTAGCCTGCCTTCTGGTCTGAATAATGGCAAAATTCAAGTTATTTTGCTAAAACCACTTGTAGTACCGAGTATTATAAGTTTGTGCAAATATTTGTAACATCCAAAGAGGTTAAGGTACATCCACCTTTTATTATACCAAATGATTTAGAAACACTTCCTGTTACCATTTAAGTCTATCTGTCCGATTGTCTATACAACTGCCTAACTCTCCATGGTTAAACAGCAGGTCACAATTTGTGAATTATTTTACTAAAATTTTAAATTTGGTACATGATTGTGCTTTGGCCCAGAGACGAATAATATTGGTAATATATATAAAATCAGACTATTTGACTATTTACGACCATGCCCCATATAACGCTTTTTTTTTTTAAATTAACTTTTTGGTAAAAAAAGTTAATATTGTAAAATTAATATGAAAGGTATTTAAGTCTCGACTACAACATTGATTATAAAACTTTTGCTTGTCATGCTAACCATTTGTATCTTGGAAAAAAAAACAATTATTTTCATTTGTGAGCAAAATGTTAAAATTCTCGTTTTTTTTTTTTTTTAATTATACCAGAACAATTATGCTCTCAGAATACTTCCAACATTTGCTGCCAACGTTTATTTATTTTTTTTTGTATTTCAAAACCTTGAGAATTTTATGGATGACAAATATATAAATCTCATTAAGTTAAAATTGAATGGTAGGAAAGAAATCTTAAGTGATCGATACTTTTTGCTTTTAATGCAGCACAATATAAATATATTAAATTTGGTTTTTTATGTTTGTTATAAACATCTTTTTGAGAAAAAAAAAATATCTAAAAATGCTCATTATTTAGTAAATTTTTTCTTATTGGCTGTTTTTTTTTTTTGGTTGATTATTTTGTTACTAAAATATAACAACTAGCTCTAGAGCTTAATTAATTTGATGTTGTTTTGTATAAATATTAAATCACTATGAACACTTAACTGTTTGTACAATTTCTATTCGATTAGAAATATTTTATTTTGATGTATAATTTAAATTGTAAATAATTGAAAATAATTGAAATGGTAAATTATAAAACATTTCGTATATTATTCGTCTATTATTCTTTAATATTAATATAATGGCCAACTAACTACGTTTCGGATGTTGCAAGCGAAACATTTTTACATTTATTTATATTCTTTTGCAATTACCTTGTAACTAATTAATCAAACACAATTTTATTTGAAAGCTTTTTGTGTGTTAGCCTTAAACAGTTGCGAAGTAGAGAAGCAAAATTATTTTAGCTATAATGTATATCATTTATATAAATTACTGTATAACTATGTATATGATGTATAATGTCAGAAACTAGAGAGTATAAACCTTAAACGATAGATCTATTAGTTTATATAAAATTAGTATAAAGAGAGCGAGAGCAATAAGAGAAAAGGTTGCTAAAGTTGTTTGATTTTTTTTACTAACGTTGCTAAACTTATAAATCTTTATATTTATAAATAAAGTTTCATATGTATTTCTGTATATAAACAAATAATATAAGCAAATAATTGTAGTAGCTTTTTCTTTATGTTTTATGTGAAAGAAGGAATGCAGTAGTTTTAAATGTTTTAAATACTATTAAACAGCAAGAATTGTTCATTAACATTTCACTTTTTAACAATTAGTCAAAAAAAATGTAGTTGGTGATATTTTTTGAGCAATAATAATTAATATCATAAAGAGTAAATGCACATCGCTAGATCAATTGCTGTTAATTGCTCTTTCGTTAAGAATCCTACTTATCCTTCCAACGCAGTGGTTGAATATTTTTTTTTAAATATTCACAATGAAGAAGAAAGACACGTCCTACTGAATACAAATATTTTTAATTCTAAATTGCTTGGATAAGCTTGTCCATTCCTCTGTCTATAAAATTACTTTCGTCGTACAAATAAAGATAACCACATTAAATTAAATTTGTTAGAAACTAGATGGTATTAAAAATAAGTTAAATCAGGGTAGGGAAATGGGCAAAACTAATGCTACAAATTTGTAGTGTATTTGTAGCAAAAAATTGAGGACTGAAATTTTACTTAACTTGACTAAGACTATTGATCGGTTACATTTACCCGGAATATATTATATTAAATATGTATATTTGTCGTCTTTTTATATTTTCTACTTTTTGCTCGTAAATTGCAAAGCAGAAATTTGCACTATAGAATGTAAATTATTTGATGGCAGTACGGTCAACAAAATTAACCAAATTAGTTACGGTTATCTAAAATTATGTTGTAGTGAGAAGACCTTTAATTTATTCGTTACATTATTTTCTACTTTTAATAACTCAGCAAAACTTTATACAAGCTAAATTCAACGATCTTTGCCATTGCACTTTATTGCGTGTTATTTTATTAGTGTTATTATTGCAAGTATCAAACTACAGGTAAAATGATATATAAATAGGAATTTAAAATATGTGGGCAATATTAATAATGTCAATATGTAGGTCAACATGAACAAAAATTTTAAAAATGCTAAAAATAAATAAGCGAGTAAGTTATTAAGAAAGTTAATTGAAAAAAATCAGACTAGAAAAATGATTCTAGTCTCGAACACAAAAGTTTAGGTTTCTCGTATTTACTTTTATAACTCTGAGTAATTTTAATGATTTCAGCGATTTAATGATTTCAGCGAGCATAGGCTAATACAAAACACTTCCAACGATTTATAATATTAAATATAAGTTTCTTCATATTTTAACGATTCGTACCGACTTTGTGAAAATTAAAAAAAATAATAAAAGTTTAAAGACACGATAGTTGCCTATACGTATAAAATAGTGCAAGATACGTATTTTAAATTGGTATGCTTTTCATATCGTTATCGTTATTTCGTTATCTAGTCATTCTCAATTGTCACTTAGTATGACACGTGGTACTGCAATACTATTCAAAATTACTCTTTTTTACTTATTACCAGCCTTATTTTTATTGATTCACGTTAGAAAAATGAAATGCAATGTTGAAAGGTCGGGGCATATACATTTTTCGTCGAAAAATACTGACCATGCTGTATAATAAAAAAAAATGTAATTATTTTTCACAATTGAGTTATTCTTAAACGAGAATTCCGCGCGAAACTTAAATTGGCTTCCGTGAACACTTCTCGTTTAAAGGCCTTAATTTTGGTTACTACTAACAGTAATCATATGCCTCATGCACAAAAGGCATTAGTACGTACCATAACGAAGGTCACAAAAAATAGATTGATAGATAAATTTTCGACCAAAACGTCTATCACAAGTATTACTTTCATTATTATCAATGATGACACTAACTTAATGACATAGGCCTTCCTTATTATCCCATGAGAGATAAAAAAACTCCCACAAATGTTTTGGCAATATTTATTCATTACTTTTAAATGTAGATTTCTAAGAACAAGTTGAGAATTATTATATCATCTATCTATCATTTAATCGTTATGTACTTACCATAGTTTGGTGTACTTATTACAGGTATGGTGTGTTTTAATAAATATGATACTTATACAAGTTTTTTTGCTTTAGAATTAATCACTGGCAAAATGTTGCATGAAGAAAGTAGTTGATACAAGAATGGAATTGATATAGGAAAGGAGTTGATTTTATTACACGTATCGATTTAGAATTATTTTCTAAATTAATTTAAAAGTGTTTTTTCGTTTATTGCCTCTTCATATAAAGATTTTATCATATTGCAAGTGGTAATTTTCAAGAATTTTAATATTTATCTGGTTTTGATCCATACACGAATTATATTGCGAATTAAAAAGATCGATTCAATTTAAAAAATACGTAAAGTAGAACGTATAAGAGAACCTGCATAAAATTAAATATGTTTAATGTTTAAAGCCTTTGCAGAGTTTAGAGAAAATCGACTAAAATAACTGTTTATCTGAAGGTCTGTTGTTAAAATTTTTTGGATGGCAAAAATTTAGATTTAGAGTTTAAGTTTGGTAGAAGAAATGAAAATTCTTGTATGCAGGAAGGAATTTATAGTTGGTCAAGGCCCATACCACTTTGCCTGATGTGTTTAGAAGGCACTCATACTATAATTTTTTAATTAGTTGAAAATTATTCGAAAGGTTTTATATGGTAAAGAATTTTAAAAACTGCCCGCAATTAATCAAATTTGGTATACATAGATATTTTTTTTTTTTTTGTCAAAATACAAGGCAGTCCCAAATTTCTTTTTTATTAGCTTGTAAATTCCCTTATTTGATTTTAATCACATGAAGTAAAGTGGTGCAGATTATTTAAGAGACTATAAAGTTTTTTTACTCTTAACTTATAATTGTGTTTCCAATAATAATAATTATAAATCGGGTGCTGCATTATCTGAGTGATGAGCCTTAGACATTGGCCAAAGTCCAATATAATTTTTAAACTTATCTTACTTCACTTTCAGCAATTAAAATATACCTCGGTGCCAGGTATCTGAATAAAGGGTAGCTCAAGTAGCAATTGACTTTATAGTCCATTTGAATGCTAAGCACTCAAATGTGTCAGAATCTTCTAATTATTTTGAGTTTTAAAAACAATTTTATTATTCAGAGTGTCAAATTATATTTCAGTTAAAGTGATTGAAGTTAATTCCTAATACATTTATATGCTAAATTAAATGTATTATAGGCCAAGGATAGTACGATCAAAAATGTTTGGTGATTAAGGGTTACTTTCCTATTTTTATTTTATGTATGTCATGGTCGTAAAATTTTGCAATATTCATGAAGGAATCTAATAAAAATTGAAAAGAAAGTTATGCCAAGTTTTATTTATTTATTTATTCGTTCATTAACAAATACACGCCTTGTTTTTTTTAAATAATAAATAATAAAGCAATCGAATATTAAATGCTAATATGATTTTGAATTATTGTTGTATATAAATCAACAATAAAATACTGATGAATTTTATTAAATAATTTCGCTCAGAAAAATTTACCGCCCATTGGCCTTTTAAGTCGATTGTATTTTGAAAACTTTACGCCTTGTGTCCTGTATGTCCATGTCATTTTCCAAACTATCAAATGTCATCAAGCAATAAAAATAATATGTACAATAATTCACTTATATTAATCCTTTTAAATAAAATGCTGTCTCTTTATTGATCTGCATGGTCCACATTAACTGGATTACAAATAAAATTGCAATTGCATAATTTTTTTGGCATCTCATATAAAATTTACTCCTTGGCATAGGGTAGGCTTGTATGTTAAAAAAATTTTATAACTAGCATTTTAAAATAAAGACGTAAAATTTACTTTTTAAAAATTAAGATATATTTCAGATATTTTGTTGCTAATGCTTAGGGATCATAGCATTTATAATAAAAGTCAATGAAAGGGCCCATATAACTTAGGTAGTATTTGTTTTCTAGACCCTTATATTTTCCTATATACATCTGAAACCATGCTTATGTGACGAGCACTGAGTACGATACGCTCGTAAAGAGCGCTTGTGTTCTTCTTTCTAAGGAAAATTTTAGAATAGTTAAAAAAAAAGTGGTCATGTCTATTCAAAATTATAATGCCTAATATTTTTAAATTCTTACTGCTAAAATTTTGAAAAAGAAAAAACGGCCCTCATCTATCTGGCATAGCGTAATCTTTAAGCCTCAGTTTCAAGCAGCTATAAATTCTTTATTTGTTTTTCTTAGAATTGGGTTTAAGTGTTATGTAATGTTTGTAATGTTGTTAAAATAACACTTCACATTGTTTGAAATTTTTATTTGGGAAATCAATAGCTCTTTTTATAAATAATTGAACGCTAATAATTTTGTTATTTGTTTTGAGTTAAATGCTTCCTTTCAAAGTTTCAAAGTTTTATTAAATAAAACTAATACATTTTACAAATACATACTTACTTTTATACTTCCCTTTAAACACATACATTTATCAAAGTGCTTTGTATGTGTAAATAAATTAAATATTAATAATATCATTATTTACCAGTTGAGGGCACAAGTGCATCACCAAACTCCTAGTAGAATAATTGTTTTTCTTACAAATAACAATTTTTATATCCCCATCAAAAAGAGGCATATTCATTCTGTAGAAATGTATGGAATTTATGAAAAGAAATTCTCAAAGGTCCTATGAATAACTTAATGAGATTTTGGTATGACGTTAGTGGGTGTGTTTGGTTGAAGAATTTTTTTTAAGATTTAAAATAACAGGCAACAAATAAGAAAATATATATAAGATCAAAATTGATTCTGAAGGAAAAAATAAAAGGCCAAATAGACCTGATTGATTTACTTCCTTTTTTGATTAGGTAGCGTTTTGATTAGGCTTTCATTATGTCTAGAAATTTTTTTCAAATTCATACGTAGCAATTATAAAGCAAAAACTAGTTCAAAATTCCTACCTAGTCAAGCTTTTTTGATTATAGATTATAAATTTTTGAATGCGCCTATTGCAAACTTTATATGGACAATGTCTTTGTTTTTTAAGTAAAAATTTCTGAATTATATTGTGGCCATTAGTTGTAAATTTTAAAAATTAAAGACCTAAATTTTTCCCTGGTTTTGTAATATTTATATTAAAATAGAAAATATTGAACCTGCCAAATTCAAAATTGGAAAAATTAGTTAACAAATTTTTGTTATCTGTTTAAATGGCGCACGTCTAAGATTAGACTTTCCGTCAAAATATAATATTTTTCTGGTTCACTACTTGAAATAAAGTTATTAGAAGTTTCTGTTGATATTTATAACATTCAGAAGGGTTTGATATGTACGCCTATTTAATTATATCGAACGGCTCAGAAACATTTTCATTTTCACATTTTCAATTTAAGACTGCCTATCGTTTTTTTTTTTAGATAGTTTGATGAAAATTTTGTACACAGGCCCGTTTTATTTCAATGATAAATAGTGTTCAAAATTAATAGAATACGGGCAATTTTTCAAGTTAACATCCCATAAGGCGCCTTTATAACTTAACTAATTTTATATATAACTTTAAATGATTTTTGTAACATAAATGTATTTTTATATATTAAATTTTTTATATTTTTTTAGGCCGGTCCATTTTATGGATTATTTTGCTATAAAATGAACTTTTTCCAATCATACAAATATTATAATTTTAATTTTCTTGTAATTTCTTAATTTATTTCATGTTTCATGAATTATTTTGCTTTGCCTTAGGCAATGTAATGTAGGGCATTCAATAAACAACTTGAACAGATTATAATGATTTCACTTATTTTTTTTTCTTTCTTTATTAACTTTGTTTAAGGATAATGAATATCAATATTTCACACACAATTCAAAGTTTTTTCATATGTATTATTAAAAATTGATGGAATGTGATGGAATAATTTTCTGCATGAATACGAGGCGAATTATTAAAGTAATCAGTTTTAAGATTACTCAAATCCTACAATATAATTTTAAAATATGAAATTTCAGAGAAATAAATTTAATATAAATTAATTTGTAAATCAATTTAAAGAATTTTGATTTACTTTAAGATTAAGCTAAGTCAATTTTATTTTGCCATTATTATACAAATTTATATTCAATAAATACGATTCAATCTAGTAATTTTATGATAAAAAAAAAACAGATTGACTGTCATTCATCAAAAAAATTTAAATGATATTTAATAAAGGGAAAAAAATGCTTGTGAGATATTACTTTGAATCAGTTATGGAACATAATATTTATTTGTGTTATACATAAACATATACATAACATATAAATTGCACATGTATACGTAAGTGTATACATTTTAAATAAATATACAATAGAAATTTCTCATTATAAGCTTTTACCCTTCCATACCATACCATAAGTTTATATCATACCATTGTAATGGCCAATTGTTATTATTAGAAAAATATTGGTTTAGATAAGTTCTTGAAAAACAGGTATCCCTATGTTGTTGTGGTGTGTGCATGCATGCATATGTAAAAACTTAGCTTAAATATAATGTGACTACTTCTTAGGAAAATTTTTTTTCTTATATTTATGCGATTATTTCAAATATCCAAATGATTATGTGGCTCTGTTAAAAGATAATTAAAAATAATCATATGCCATTATTTTTGTGTTAAATGATTTGATAAAATAAATATATTTTCAATATTAAAGTAAAGTATTTGGACTATAAAAATTAAATTAAAAAAATACTTTACTGTGAAAAGTTCGTTTTCTACACTTTCCCTTTCCCCTTCTCTTTCATTTTCTCTTTCTGTTTATGAGTGCTGTCACTTTTATTATTTTACAGCTATCTATCCATCTAATGTAGATGGTTAGAAAGAGGTGACATAACAAAAAGCACAAACTATTATAAATTATTATCAAGCCTGTATGACAACATGTATAATATGTAAGTGTTCAAGTAACTGTATATGTGATGTATCTATTTCATTCTAATGCAAAAGGACAAATAGAAAAGAAACAAAAAAAAAAAAAAACTCATCAGAAAAAGTGAATTGAACAAATTGCTATTTATTTTCAAATTAGTTGTTTGTGAGCGTTCATTATCAAAAGGACGGTATTTTAAATGCCTAAAAATCGTTTATATATAATTTTAATTGAATTTCGTGATTCAATATGCGTACGTATTAAAATTATTATTATAATTAAAAAAGAAAAAAAATATGCTTTACTTTTGTACTTGTGAAAATTGTGCAAATTGTGCAAATTGTGCAAATATTTCAAAATATTAAAAGCAAATGAAATAAGCCCAAAAAAGAGATACAATTGTTGGTTAACATTGCTCAATAACAAAAAAAAAATATCGATTTTTTTTTTTTGTTTTTATTTTTATTTTTATTTTTTATATTCTTAAACATATTTAGATCGTATGTCATCCGTATGATAGAAATTGCATTGAATTTGGGCAGTTCTATGTAACACCGGAATTCAACCCAAAGGCGTGCGTTATTAAACATATCAACATTGATCCACATTTTGAAATGCTTCACATATAAAAAGTTTATCAAACAATATTCAATTATTGATATATTTCTATAAATATAAAAAAAATGCTATTTAAGCGCATTTACAAATTGGCCATAAACAACTATAACGTTTATATATATTTATATAAATATTAATTGTTTTTGTCGTTTTGCTATTTAATTCTTTCTTTAATTTTTTTCTTTTGCAAAAATTTTACAAATTATGTGGTAGTTTAAATAATAGAAAATCATACAAATGTTGGATGGTGCTAAGTAAGTGAGAATCAGAATAAAACCACCAAAAAAAAAAAAACCACAAAACATAAAAAAAGGAAAAAGTTAGAAGAGAACTTCTTGTGAAGAAAAAAAAGTACTGGAAATAATAATTATAATTAAATAAATGGTCAATATTAGCGAATAAAGTTGGAGTAATTTGCTTCACTTTCAATTTCATAACGAATGGAGGATGATGGGTATTTGTTTAGATACAGGTTGGATGGACCCTTTTTTTCTTATAACACTAAACCGCACTGAATTGGCATTCTGCACTATTATCGCACATTTGTGTTATTTATGTACATGTATGTACATGTATTCTTCATGTGATACCGTTATTAATATCACTTGAAGCTTTAATTTTACTTCGTCATTTATTTCATCTGATTCGTTTTTTGTTTTTTTTTGTTTATGTTCATTCTTTGTTTACAATATAATTTCTTTATTGCGCATGAGTTTTTTTTTGTCATTTTTTTTATACATTAATATATGACGATCAAGGTATATACATGACCTTGCAAAACTCTTCTTTACACATTCATTCATTTATTGTATTGTGATTACTAAACATTACATTCATTCAGCACTTTATTATTATTAGTAATGTAAGGAAATTAAATGACTTGTTCTTTGGTAATTAGACAGACGAGCATATATTTTTTGATGTAGGTGATATTTTAGGCATTCTTTTATTAAAAAGAAATAAAATCTTAATAATCATGATAAAATTAATGAGTTTTTTTGTAAGTGAAGTATCACACATATTTTACATATCAATTTTCTATTATTCAACAAATTTATGGGAAACAAATAAGAACTTTAAAGTCGGTCTGGGTACCAATTCTTGATTACTATTTGTTGTTTTACTCTGTGCGTTGTATAATTAAAAAAAAACCTATCAATATTATTAAATAGAATTTTCATAACTCATCCATCATTTTTTCATATACATCACACATAAATTGATATAATATGTAAAAGGGTTTGATGCATGATGTTTCATTTTATTTTATGTCAATCTATTCTGAAATACTTTTTGAGTCTTTTTTAAGCTAAAATACCTTATTTTTAAAATATTTCAGCAAAATACTTTTATATGCATTTATTTTAAATTGATGGCACATATCATTTTAATGTAATGGTTTTAATTTTATTATGTGCAAATTTTTACGACTATTTTAGGCAACTACTATTTTTTGACATATAAATAAATTGCCCACCAGCAGAACATGAATGCTTGATTACACTATAATCTCTATCGTTCAATTTTCTTATAATTTACATCACTTATGGTACAATAACTTTGTGATAACTTTGTATAAATATTTGTATCACTCAGAAAGTGTTGAGATAAATCCTCTTTTTATTATACCAAACTATTCAAAATCATATTCTGATTTGAGTTAATTCCTTTTCGTCCATTCCCCTATAAGATATTTTTTTTTTTGAGATATTTTAATGAAATTTGGTTACAGAAACGAACTATTATGAAAATGTTAAAATTTAAGCTACTTTTTCGAGCTTTCCCTTCTTAGCAATTTTTTTTTTTTTTTCAATTCTGAAAAACTCTTACAATTTTGCATTGTTGAACCGATATTGGCGTTTTACAGTGTTTTCAAATGCCTCATTTATTTCAGACGAGTTCATTTTTTTTTTTTTTGGTAACTTTTTTTCACTCGCATTAAATTCATTTAACATTTAGCAAAAGTACAAATATTATACATTTTCATCGTCATGCATATATCAAAACATTTGTTACTTCAATTATTAAAGGACATGCATACATTATATTATTTTTTATTACAATATAATTTCATTAAATTGCTATGCAATAGTACAATTACAAGAGAGTTTAATGAACGGTTATATCCATAATAATCAATTTCAAACCACAACCAAAAAATCGTTGTATATTATAAAATTATTGTGTTTTATTTTTTTTTTTTTTTTTTTGTAATACCCACCACCTAGAGATTGGTAGTATATTCAGTTAAATATTATGTTTGTAATGATGACAACGAAATGTTAAAGACCCTACATATAGGGTCTGCATATTCTTGATCGGCATCAAATTATGAGATGATATAGATTTGTTTGTTCGTTTGTCCGTCTGTCCGTGTGTCCATATGTCGTTGTATCCATTTTGTGGTTACAAAAGAAGAGCTATCGAACTCTAATTTAGCAGAAGCATTGAAAATTCATTTGCATTGGTTGGATTTGAAAATGGGCCTGAGGGCGTGTATTTAAGTTTTGGCCCCAGACAAGTATAATTTTCTCACTATTTGTCTATTTATATATTTGATTTTATCAGTATATTTAAAGTGTTTCCATAAAGATCTATTTGAATAAGGCTTTAATAATTTATATAGTCATAAGGAGAATGTTCATTCAAATAAAATGGAAAATTTGTATTTGTGGAATTACTTTAATTTAAATTTTACAAAAAGACAAAACTTTCTGTTAAAACTTAAAATGCACATGCAAAAATTTAAGCAAACGATATATTTCTCAACTATAGATATAAAAATTTCAATTTAATCAAATATAAACCTGCAAATATTAATTTCAATATAGATGTCAATCCAAATCAATCAACCGTAGAAAACAATGATTGGCAGAAACTACAACAAATAAATAATACACACGAAAGAAATGATTTTAATACAAATCTTGATGTTATGGAAATACATAATGTTGGTAAAATAAAATTCGATCCACCCAAAGTTCCAGTTATATTTATTTTAGGTGGTCCAGGTAGTGGTAAAGTTACCCATTGTGATACGTTTATACAAGAACGTCGCGGTATAACACATATAAATATGATGGATCTATTACAACAATATGCAATGGGAAATGAGATGCAAGACTTTTCTCAATTGTCATCGAAAACGGTAACAGAAGTTTTAATGTTAGAAATGAAAATGGCTCCAGCTGCCAAAGCGTATTTAATCTCAGGCTATCCACGTTCAATGCGCGATGTGGTCGAATATTCTGAAAAGGTAATCATTCAATGGATTTGTATGAATTGAATACGCCTAAATTGTATGTATGCTATAATTTTTAATACGTAGAAATTATTTCAAAAAAAAAGTTTCCTTTTAATAAACATCTATAAAAATGTTCAGTCATTTTGGAGTAGCAAATTTTTTGACATTTTGAAGTTAACTTAGATATAGATGGTGAAGCTGAGATGCGAATGAAAGAATCTAAATGTCAAAAATTTTTGTAAAAAAACCAAACATTATTTCCTTAATTGAAATAAAAGCTAACAATTTGTTGAACAATTGAATTTTTAGATTTTCAAAAAAAAAATTTTAGTGTATTTTTGCTGGAACAATATTTGAACCCAATTTTATGTAATACAATTCAAAAAAATTACATTCAAAAATGCTTGTATGGGAAATATATTAAAAAAACTGAGTATATTTTTTACAAAAAGTTTCAATCTTTAAAAATGAGACAATTCATTAATTTGTTCAGGACACTTTACATTCAATGTGCTTTATGCTTAACTTCTTTATATATTTCAGTTATTTGACTTGAAAATTTAATTTAAGCCATTTGAGTGTAATTTTCTTGATATATTACAAATTTTTGTATAACTATTGCATACCACAAATGCTGTAGCGTACAAACAGCTCTTATGATTTATTATTCATTTTAATATGAGACTTTATTATTGTGCGTGCTTGGACATTAATATCCAACATTTTGCAATTTGGCCATGTGCTTGATATTGATTTTTATGATATATCTATAAATTCAAAGAAATCAATTGAAGCGTTTTATATAGCAATGTAAATAATAGAAAGTTTCAAGTGCTGTACTGTACTGCATACAGTTACATAAAAAATTGTTAGGATTTTCGTAGAAGTAGCCTTATGGAAAAACTTTACCTAACTTCATCAATAATTATGGGAAATTTTACAAAAAAATACTTTTTTTTCTCTCTCTTTATTAATTTATCTATAATTTATACATTTATTAGAAAAATTCAAATAAAATGTACAAGAATATTAAGACGTTTTTACTGTAATGTCCACTATGGAAGAGCATGCATAATAAGTTTGATTGTATCTTGTGTTATGCAGGATGTTTTATGTCAGGCATACTTGATTGACTTACAATTTATTTTTAAACTAATTTAAAATTCTATGTTTGCCCATTTTCTTGATGTCTGTCTGCATCTTCAAGCTTCAACTTTTCATGTTTTTTTTTTAGAGTATTTTCTAATTTATAATTTCAGTTTGATAAGAGATCAATTTCAAACATAATCGAAAATAATTTTGAGTATTATTTCTAGGCTTTTTCATATAACTTTTCTAGACACCATCAAGGTTTATGAATTGATTTGTAACGAATTGTATCTATTTTGAGATAATTTGAAAAAGCCACTAAAATATTATCTCTTAACTGGTCTCTAGAACTGGTTTAGTAAATCGATTGACCTCTAGATCTTATATTAAACATGGTTGTTTCAGGACAATTCTTTATGACACTCATGTTGCAAATTCCTTCTAAAAAATTTTTAAAGTATTTAAATATTTTTGAAACTTCTTTCAAATTTTGACCTTTGATTCCTACACTGCATTATCTTTACTATTTAAAATCTTTAAAATATTAAAGATTGTTTGATCTAAAGCATCTTTGAATATTAAGTTTCTCCAAATAATTTCCAAAAAAAAAAAAAGTTTATCCTGCACACTATAAGTGAGTGGATAAATACAATGCCAGAAAGTTAGAATTCGTTTATGAATAATTTTGAAATGTATAGTAAGGAGTAAATTGAGGATAAATGAACTTATTTTGGAATCAAATTTATAAAAATGGATATTTGTGTTACATTGATGGTATACTTATGAATTTTTAGATACAACAAGTTAATGGTGCTATTTTGATATCATGGCGTGAATCAGTGCTCCAAAAACAAATTGATTATGGCGCAAAATTGGGACATGTTGTACTTTCGTTGGCTAAAATGGAATTAGAAAATTTTTTTAAAAATGTTATGCCCGTTGCCGATTATTTTGATCAGAGTGATATGTTAATAGCGGTAATAAAAGCTATATCTAATATTTGGTTTTTGTTAATTATATGAAATAATTTTACAAAATATTGTATTATAGGTAAATGGAGAACGTTCACCTGTTGAGGTCTACAAAGACTTTCGTGCTGCCGTTCTTGATATATTGAATACTTTAGAAAATCAAGAAGCGATTTTAAATGGTATAACTGGAATGGGGAAAGGTATTAATGATATACCAGGAAGCATTGTTAGTGTTGATACAGCACCAAGTCAAATTCAAACATCTGATAGAGTAACAGCTGAAATAGAAACAATATCTAATAAACCTGAAGTTCAGGTTGTACCTAATATAGCATCTAATATTGCCAATACGGCAGGTATGGCGGTTGGCTTGAATAATATTTCGAAACAACCGCTATTGAATAATCGCCCTGGTATTCCATATGTTATATGGGTTATCGGAGGACCTGGTAGTAATAAAGCTTTTCTATGCCATAAAGCGGTTACTTTAAATGCAGGCTGGGCTCATTTTAGTGTGGGACGTTTATTACGTGATATTACGGATGCTGCACCTAGAGCAAATACGGAAAACTATACAGTCAAAGAAGCCTTGAGTACTGGGGAAATGGCTCCAGAAAACACAATCCAAACAATATTGGAAACAAATTTGAAACATTTTTCTGATCATACGGGTATAATTATCGATGGTTATCCCCGTAATATGCATCAGGTTCAATATTTTGAAAATAAGTATAAACAACGACCAATTATGATTTTGTTGGATTGTTCAAAGCTACAATTAGGACGGGGGCGTATTGATGATACGGTTTCATCTTTCCGACGTCGTTTAGAATTGTTTCGAGAACAAACATTGCCAATGCTTAAATTTATGGACAATAATAATCGTTTACAAATTATTGATGGGGATACAGATAGTCCTTCTGTACAAAAAGAATTTGAAAAAGCTATTAGGTTAAATATAAAAAAACTAACAAATACATTGGCGGAAACAAATCTGCCGACTGTTACTGGTATGAGTTCATTAATTGAAGCCGGTAGTCAAACTGACGCTATAGTACATGATTTAGAAGTTAATGCGTCAGGTGTTGTGCCAACAATAAGTCATCATATAAGTCTTATGAATGGTCATCTTAAAAATCGACAGCCATCATTTGTGCCCATGGCAAATGGTGATATTGGTGAAAAAAATTTAGATTTTCGTCGTATGCTACAAGAAGCTGAACGTCATCCAGTAGATTCTTATATTTAATTTGATGACATTTTATGGCAACGTAGTATATTTTTTCAAAAGGGATCAAAATTTTAAAAATCGAGTGGCCAATTTAGTACCTTTACAGAGCATCAATATACATACTATTCTCTACATTCTATTTATATTAAGATGGACTATTTTCCTTTCTTCGAAAAATATTGTTATGATACGTGCAATATTCAATATTTATGGAAACGTCTCTATATATTGTACCTAGAAGTGCACTAATGAAAGTTTAGAAACAATAATCCACTACATTGAGTTTATATATTAAGAGATATATTTTCAGATGATAATTTTTAAAAGCAAAAATTTCTAAATAAGATAATAAATAAAAAAGTTCTTAAAGTGGACATATGCACGAGTAAATAAATTTGAATAACATAGAGAAGTGATTTTGTTTGATCTATACTTGAGTATACTAGTAGTACCCAAGATTGTCTCAATTATAATACTGGTAAAAATTATTTCCCCCCCCTCCCAAAATTCTTAAAGACAAAAGCAAGAGCTCTGCGAAATAGTTTACAGAGTTAATCACAAAATAAACTCACACGAAAAAATATGGCTAAGGAATGTTTAACGGGGAATATACGTACATCATTAATTGGTTACAATTATTTTTTTTTCTAAGGATAATTGTGACAGTAAGTGAGAGATGTTACATAAATTATTTTGCATCCTAAAGATATACTTTAAAAATATACTATACCACTTCATTTAGTCTAATTAAAAAGTCTAAAAAAAAAATTGAAGGCAATAAAAATTTGGTCAATTATGCTATAAGCTTCAAAATTTGATCCGATTTGAATCACATTTAATATACAAATGTATCACACTGTAATGTTGTTGTATTACAAGTTTGATAGAAACACTTTTCGAGAAAGTATTTGAAGTATATTTGGTAATCTTCTAAAAATATTCTGATTATAACCATTTTCAGTGTAGTTCAAATTTATATGTAATCGAATGCTTTATTCTGATATAAAATTCATACAGTTTATTCTTTCAGCATTTGTTTTTCATTTTATATGATAAAAACTTAAAATAAATTGATATTCTATCAACTTATTTATCAAAGTTATAATATTGTCAAATACATTTGCATGGACCCCTAATTTGTAGCTTAATTTCGCTGCTAAATTTCTACCACATTGACCTAAGTGTTTTCATATAAAATAAGTAAGGAAACTATATTTGGCTGATGCCAAATCTTGGTTACTGCTTACTCAAATATTTTAATATTACAATTCGAGCCTCTTGAGGTTTTTCATTTATATTTTCAGTACGCAGAAAATGTAAACATAAACAAGTGAAAATTTGGTATTGTGTAATTCCGCGTAAGTATAACCGATTTGCTTGATTTTTATATAGATCTTGTAGACTCCTCTACTTGTACAAAATTTCAGCTTTCTATATTGCTTAATAAAATCAAGGTGTTCTCACTTTATGTTGCATTATGGGCATGTTCTTTATCCGATTATGCAAAAATTCAATTCCTACCTACGGGTAAAAACTTCCAATGATTCTATCAAATTTAAGTTCGGTATCTCAAAATTTTACAACTAGAAGAATAGATACAATAGGCAGAAGCACAAATGGATGGTAGAGAGGTTCGTGTCTCCACTAAAAAAGGATTTAATTTGATTAATGAAATTTTTTTTACTTGAAAAATAATAAAAAAAAATAATTCCAATTATTTTGATGTATTTCTTTTGAAAGTTAATTTTTATATTTTTTTCAAATTGTTGCAAAACTTCTATATAAGTTGACAAGGTCATAAAAATTTAAACATTCTAATTTCTAAAAATTCTTTACTTTTAAATAAACAAATATTTCAAAGTAAAATAAAATCATTACAGGGACAGACGGACAAACGGACAGACTCCAAATCGAATTCGAATTTGATGTTATATATACTTTACAGGATATCCGAGGCTTCTTTCTTGGTGGTGGGTTAAAAAAGCATTAAATGTTCCGTCTGTCCATCTGTCCGCCTGTCCGTCTGTCCGAAAATCTGTTTAGCTGCCTATTCATGAGTGTTAGACATTCTCCTGGTCACAAAATTAAAGATGTTTTGGCAAGCATATCGGCCTTGAAAATTAGCCAAATCGTTCATAGTCCTCACGCCCATGGTGAAATATTGTAATAATGTATTGGTGAATGAACTTGTTAGATGAATCTTTTGCCAAATATGCAATAATTTAATTTACCATTAAATTAAAAGGTATTAACGGCAAATCTTCGTACATTATTCCATTTTGTTTTCAAGAAAGCCTTTTGCACTTGAAAAAAAAAGGGATTTTGAATAAAGCGTATCATAAATCATGTAGGGTGCAAAAAGGGTATACTAAATCATTAACAATAAAATTGGGGACAATGGAAATCAACGTAAACGTTTATTTTAATCATATGCATTACATTACATTAACAACAAAAGCAACTAGAAATTTTTTACTCGGTCAGAGCTGACTTTTAAAGTGGCCTACACTACTCCGTTCAATGTCAATAAAATAACAATTGGGAATCCAAAATAAACTGTATCTATCTCGACCAAATTTGCCATATTTATTTGAGTCTTTAAATGGAGAGCTGCTTATAATTAATTCCATACACTTTTGCACCAAGATACAACCATTATCTGGCAGATTAGATACAGATACTTTTTAAAATTGTTAACTGTATTCCCTTAAAAAAGTTTCGTGATGAATTATTGGAACGAAAAAAGAATCTTAAATCGTTCTTCATAATAATGGAGAGCTCTGCATACACCCAAAGAGATTCTACTCTGTACCACAAACGGTGTAGAGTATAAAAAGATAATAAAAAAAAAAAAAAATGAAAGTACAAAGGCAACTGTAATGTAACAATGCATAATAACCATACAATGAAATTATAGTCGGTTTTGATCGACGTTCAGTAATGACCATTCTGTTGAGTTCTGGTGTTTAAATTAAAAAAAAAAAAAATAAATTATATAAAAAAATTTAATTTAAATTAACTTAAGTAAGCAAAAAAAAAATGTAACTGAAATAGAAAAAATAATTTTTTTTTTGTGGTATAATATTAAAATCTTTAAAGAAATTTAATAATGAGAATACACTCCGGCCTAATATTATCATCTCTAAGGTGATTATGCCTAAAACACTACAATGATGACCATCATGATAAGATTTTACAAAGCAGAGGAGAATCCACTTCTTCGAAAATATATTTAATAAGTAACATTATGAAATCTTGGCGAAATTATGGAAATCTTGAAATCTGCCATCCAGACACTTTTACATAGAGAAAATTGAAAGTTCGGGAAATTTCGGGTAGGCGCAACCAATTTGTATTATTTATTGTAGGCCTTGTAGAATAAGGTCTTTAATATTTTGCTAAAACTTTGACTTTCTAAACGTGTTCCTTTGTTAATTTTGAGCAAGAACCCATAAACTTTGTTTTAAAAAATTGAAATGCACTATGGGCGTGTTCTCTTATTGAATCCAACCAAAGTACATGAATTTCTAATGCTCCTGCTAAATTTGAAGTTAATATCTATTTTTTTGAGATCAGTAGAATATTTGACCAACATAGGCACACGGATAAGTGAACAGCGGACGCCATATATCTAAATCGATTCAGAATTTATTGTGCCTCTGGTCTCTATTTCCTTTTATTCGTTATAAACATAAAAACAAAGTGAGTACACTCCCAACCTTATGCACCTACAAAATTAAAGTATTATTCTAGATAGGCCGTCTAATAAGCATTCAATTCTATTTTGCTGAAAATGTAAAACTGAAGAAATTTAAGCAAGTGTAAAATGAAGAAGTGAAATGTGCATCAAAAATGTGCATTTTATAGAAAAGTTGACATATTTCAAATTTGGCGTATGAAAATATTAAATTAAAAGTTATTTTCTAAATGAATTCCAAAGTCATTCTTTGAGAAGTGGTCATAAAAAACTTTCAGTTTTTCTGAACCTTATTTATCGTAGCATCAAAATACGCTAATAAAAGTTCATAGAAGCAACAAACAAATTTCATTAAATGTGTTCAACATTGATAAGTACATTTGGGTATCAGACAGGTATCAGACATGGATCAGATAGGTGCCAGACAGACATTAAATGGGAGAACAAATAGCTATCATATCAATAACTTGGTCCACTGCGAATCATTCTGGGCGTTACAGACCATTTGCAAACATTCTACTTTATAATCTCAAATGAAGCGGAATGTTAAGAACTTCTATTAGGGATGCAGACTTGTTATATTGATTTGTCGAAATAATTTAATTGTAGAAATACTTTTGTACCCAGTATGTGATGTATGTTTTAGAAAGGCGACAAATACTTGGCTCTAAATGCGTTCTAGTATTTTTTACGCTTTTACTACCAGCCCCATTAATATTAATACCATTATATTTAAGGCGTAACAGCGTCTGATATTATTGAAATACGAAATGCTATCTCATCAATATTTTATTTATAACAATCCCTAAGCCTGGATTCACGCTTTAGTGGATTTTAATTGGGTAACAAACCGCAAATATCAACCAATCAAAAAAAACGTACGGTTCAAGAAATCAATGACATTGCGAGATGATACCTTAAAATAATGGCAATTTTATTTGTTTAAAGGTTGAAAAGTTCAAGAGGAAGAAGTTTTCTTTGAGTCTATGAAAGGAATTACAGAAGATATGTGGTATTACAATCCAACTAGTTTTGCGGATTTCGTGGATTCAGAAAATAATTCAGCTGAAAATTTTAATGCAGATAATGAAAGTTTAAAAGTTACTGTGCTCAATTCAAAAATCACTCTCTTTGACGAATTTAATGTCAATGGAAATAATGAAATTGCTTAGAGACCACTTAAACAATTATAAAAACAAAAACAGTAATTTATTAGAAGAGCATACAGTACGTAAATAAAAGATTTGTAATAAATGAAATAAACGTGATGATCGTGTACGCCGATCGCTTATACAGTAGTGGTGGAAATAACTGAACCTAATTCAATATCTAATTTTGAAAGTGGTCTCTTAGACTGATATAATGGTGATATCCTATTGGCGTAAGTTTTCCCAACATCTATTGAATGTATCAATTCAAATGTTCTCAAAAAAAGGGCTCACATCGAATGCTTTTAAAACATGAAATTACAAGAGATAAATATTATTATTAAATATTTGATAGTCATAATGCTTTGGTGTTTAACGATATTCATAAATCGTCATTTTAATATTCTAATCTATTAAATTCAAATTATATTAATGTTACAAATTCTACATTTAATATGACATTTTTATCTAATGATCTTGTCATTGTTGACATCTTGTCATTGTTGACATCTATGCCATCGGTTGTAGAAACACCCGATGGCATAGAATAAGAAGAAGATGATATTACTTATTTAATACGAACTTGCCATCCATTATACGAACCTTATGCGATATTTCCCCTTTTGTATGGTTATACTTATAAAAAGAATTATTGAAAATTTTTCTTTGGAATTTAAGTTGTCACTGCTTAGTGCAATTAAAAAATGTTACATTGTAAATTTCGAAATTTGCTTTACAATTAATAAAATTCTCATTGCTCTATTAATTTTTATTAATCTAATTTTGTTTAAATCGTTTGCGATTTGGTTACCTGAAACCATTTTTATCTAATTACAGTGCATAAGTTGGAATTTAAATTTATCTATTTGAGTCAAGTGTTCATAGATTCTTAATAGAATTTTTAATAGCATAACATTTGTGACATATGTTGAACGTATGATCAAAAATTTATTAGACTTATAATTGTTAGGTTAAATTAAGTTTAAGGCGTTTAAATTGCCTAATTTTCATCAAACAAAAACAAAAAACAAACATTTTATAATTTTTTACAACTATAGAATTGATCTGAGAATTTCTTTTTCTTTGTTACTTAAAAAAATTAATGCTTTCTTGAAAAATTAAAAGAAAAAAATAAAGAGAATAAGAAAAAAACTAGAGAGAATAGAGATTACAAGATCATCGAATTATTGAATTCGTTATATATAACGAATTAAAATTGTATTAAAAATTCTGGCATGATAAAATTCAAGTCAACTTTAGAGAGTTTTTGTTAAAAATTATGCTACGCCAATGTAATACTTTTTCAATAAATGTACAAACGTTTTAATAAATTTAATATACTTTAGTATTAACAACATGCATCTTATTTTTCTCCTACATAAATCTAAAAGGCAACATATGAATACAAATTCTATAAATTGATTGAAGCAGAGAGAGAGAGAGAGAGAACAGTTTTCTGTTTAATACTAAAGATAACAGAAAATGAGAGAATGTATGGGTTTATTAAAGAGGGTGGTTTAATTTAATACATATTCACGTTTGTATTTTAATATTTTTGAATATAATATACATAGAATGATATTTATAGAATAGCTCTGAGAATGCAGATTACAATGTAAAAGTGAGAGTAAGTGATAACGTTGCATATGCCGTAACATATTTAGCTTATATGTTTAGGTATATAAACATCACACAAACACCACCATCATTAGCACTTGCTAGCTAGCACAATATAATCAAGTAATTATTAGTTTGCATTAGAGTTGAAAAGGTCTACGCGAAAATATAAATATTGAAAATTTTCACTTCATTTCACTCATGTAATATTTATGTTCTTATTTTAATCTCTGCTTATCACATTTCAAGAATGCATAATATTATTAAAAAATTATCATTTCAACTTGAATAATAACAAAATATGTGGAATATATATGGTGAAATATAAATAAATAAATATATACTTTAATGTGCGCATGTTTCTGTACAAACGGGAGAATTCTTTACGTATTTTATACATTGATTATGAAGTAAAGACCGATTATAGAAGTATATAAAGAGACATATAGAAGTATATAAAGAGAGTTAATCATCTATGTCAACTAAATTAAACTAAATTCAATTTAAACTAAACTAAACTAAATTAAACTAAATTGAACTAAATTAAACTGAATTAAACTGAATTAAACTAAACTAAACTAATAAACTAAATTAAACTAAACTAAATTAAACTAAACTAAACTAAATTAAACAAATTAAACTAAACTAAATTAAACTAAACTAAATTGAACCAAATTAAAATGAATTAAACTAAACTAAACTAATAAATCAAACTAAACTAAACTAAATTAAACTAAACTAAAACAAACTAAACTAAACTAAACCAAACTAAACTAAACTAAACTAAACTGAATTAAACTAAACTAAAACAAACTAAACCAAACTAAACTAAACAGAATTAAACTAAACTTAACCAAACTAAACCAAATTAAACTAAACTAAACTAAACTAAACTAAACTAAACTAAGCCAAACTAAACTAAACTAAACTGAACTAAACTAAACTAAACTAAACTAAACCAAACTAAACTAAACTAAACCAAACTAAACTAAATTAAACTAAACTAAGCTAAACTAAACTAAACTAAGGTAATTCTTTAAGAACTGTAGCAACAACGAAAATAGCAGCAGCGCATAAAAGCAAAACATAATATAAATTGGCAATTTAAATTGAAAAATTGCAATGTACAACAAAACAATGCACAAAGAAAGTGTGAAAAAAATCTATATAAAAATGCAAAATATATACCATAGGAAATAAAATAAATAAGTATTTTTTTTTCTAGTTAAGTGCAAAATAAATACAAAACATACAAAAATAATACAAAATAGAATAGAAAAAAAAAACATAATAAGGAAAAGTGAAAAATCAATCAAAAATCATATCCTGTCTCTATTCTTTCATATAATGTATGCCATTTGTAAAAGTATGCGTATGCATGCATTTTTCTAAATGTAGTTTGTTTAGTGTTGTTGGGAAAATTATATAAATGAAGTTATACTAAACAAAAGGAAAACACAATATGATAAATAAATATTAAATGCCGGTTTTTAGTGGTGATCAGTGTTAGGTAAATATATTATATATATTTATGTATGTATGTATGTATGTATGTATGTATGTGTGTGTGTGTGTGTGTGTATGTATGTTTATATAGATATATATTTAAATATAATAAATAAAATAATTGTGTATATTTGATTTAATAGTTATAAATCTATACCGCTTCACAAAAGGAAGCATAAAATAAGTAAGAATTTTTATAGTTGACTAGTTTGGACTTTTAAATGCCCTACATTATTTTGTTTAATGTGATAAAGGACTCAAGTAAGTGGTGGACAAGTCAAGAAAATCATAAATTAAAATTTTTGAAAAATACGAAAAATTCATTGCATTATGAAGGGGTTCAAAAAATGCACCAATGGACTTAATCAAATTTGCCATAGTTTTTTAGTATGTGAACTAGCAACGTACAATCGATAACACTTAAAAATATTTAATATAGTAAAGTTGTTTTAGAAAGAAGCGTTTTGGGCCCAAAGAGTGTTTGCCCATTAAATTTTATTGAAATATCTCAAAAATTGGAACTTGTAGCAATGCATAAAAAAATTTGCAATAAATTTAAATGGCCAGACATCAATTGGATGATTCAACGAAATTGGCAGGCTTAAATCGATTAAAAAGTCATCTTTAAGTGATTGATATAATAAAATTCTATCTCATTTGTTTTGGCGCAAACTTACAATAATCGATACCATAAGTGATATAGGTTATAAAATGTTATAAAAAGTGAAAAGTTACATAAAATTTATAAAAATAATTCATTGTACTGATAATTTGTTAAAAAATAGCTAAATTAAAACAATCAAAAATGCATTGTAAGCAAATTAACAAAAATTATGTGTACAAGTTCTAAATGAAAAGGGCGTGAATTTACAATTCAATGATATCGCCTTAGTAATACTAAGACTATAAAACAATTTTTTTTTTAATGACACTAAATTTATACACTTGTGTCAATATTTCGTATTATTTACATCGATTATTTACATGTACATTTGGCTGCTATTTTTTTTTAGGTTTATTGTTACGTATTTCCCAGTCAATAAGATTAAAAAGTAAAATAGATAAATTTAATTACATAATTTGTCAAGTAAATGAAGCCGCTTAAACTTGTATATTTTGAGCTGGTCTATGATTAAATAAGTAATGCCAAATCGTATAGGCCGGTATCACAATGAAATAATTGCAAAAAAAACACAAATACAAATATTAGAGTCAGATGTCAAGGCAAGATAGAAAATAGATATGCATAATTGGGTAACTATTTAAGTTTATCAAAAGATTGCAGATTTAAATCTCAATTAGAAATTTGTGAATATGAAATTGTAAATTTTTTTTTTGATATGAAATAATATTTATGTTTGGCTGATCGATTTTAATAATTTGCACCAATAATTTGCTTAGAAAAATCTTTAATATAAAATTAAATTTGTAGTAAAGTGTAGTAAGAAGTTGACGCTGCTGAATCGAAAGTCCTGCAGGCGGATGTACCCATATAACTAGACAATTTCGAACATATTTATTATAAAAGTTTCGCAAATATGTTTAAAATCTTTGTGTGGTGTTAATTTAAAATGAAAATTTATACTTACCATCTAAGAAGAAGTATAAGTGTTAGTCACAAATGGCAACTTATAGAATTTCTATGAGCAAATTGCCTTATAATGACTGTCTAAAAAGGACGTCAACAAATTGTAAATTGTAATAGTTTCACATTACTTGTAAAATTTTTTATTTTATACTAAGTTATATCAACCCTTTCGATTCTTTTATGAATTTTATTGACCACTTGTTTCATATACGAGATGTAATAGCCCAAATTTGATAGTGCATTTGCAGTATGGTAGTGTCTAAATGACTGTCTAAAATTTACTATTAAAATTTTTTTTTTGCACTACTATTTTTTTTCTATTTTCCAAAATAAACTTCCCTACCACGAAATTTAAAAAGGTTTATCTAAAAATTTATTCATCCTTTATAAAAAGTATAAGGCTGGACTTCCTGCTGCACTGAACTAAAAGTGCATCGAATCGTCCCATCGTATTCTACCACATAACACTTGGAATCTTCATCGAAAGTACCATCCAGAAGTTGAGGGTATTTTAAATTTGTTATTGTGTGTGTAACGCCTAAAAGGAAGCGTCGGAAACCTTATAAAGTATACATGTTCTTGACCAATATCAAATTCTGAATCGATTTAGATAAGTCTGTCCGTTTGCCCATCTGTGTGTTTATCTGTTGTAAATATTCTTCTGGTCGCAAAATGTGAGACACCAAACTCAAGTTTAGTAGAACCGTTGGAATTTCTTGCACCCAGGTAGAAATTGAAAATGAAGCAAATCGGTTAAAGAACACGTCTACAGTGCAACATAAACTGAGAACTCTTAATTTTTCCTAAGCAAAATTTTTTTTGACTAAGAAGACTATTAATTTAAAAACTAATAGTCTTTCCAAAAATCATGCAAATCGGATGCGCCTACGAAAAGTTATACAACATCAAACTTCTAAAAAACTGAATCAGGTTCTGAGTCGTAATATCATGATGGTGGGTCTTTAAGATTTAGCCCCAGCCAAATATAACTTTCTGAGTTCTTTCTATTGTTTGTTTTTTTTCTTTTCAGAAACAATGTGAAGCTAATGGCTTAACCAGAAAATTATTCAAAACCAAAGATAATTTAGCTTAAAAGGCGGATTGTGATATATACAAAATTATTTAATGGCCGATTAAGAAAAACGGCAAAATAATGTTATACATTTAAGGATATAGGACACCAAAGGATCTAAACAAAACGGACTTCAACACTGCCATATATATTTCAAATTTAAAAAAATGGTAACAAATAATTTATTAATGAATAGACCAGTTCCACAAGAAAGTAAGTACTCTTGTTGTTCATTTTCTATAAGATAAGCTCGTTCAAGTCAATTCGTAAAATACAAAACCGTATATGCTTTTTCAAAGGCAATTTAAATATAGATGACAAAGATTCGTTTTTTAATAGTTTGGGGGAAATAAAAACAAAAAACAAAAAAAACAAAACAAAAAACTTTTTGAACAACTTACAATTTTTTCAATTTAAATTAATGTTATTATTTTTATTGCATTTAAAAGGAACACGCTCAAATCATCGAAATTTAATTTTTATGATTGTTGGTTTGGTGGTAGGATTTTCGTTGGCTGAATTATTTGTCCTTTCAACACCAGATAAACCTGATTGGTTATTATATACAAATCATAAACATGGCGATATTAATGATCCTCACGCTAGTCACGATATAATGTATGCGTCAGGTCCAGAAAAAGATGTTGGATCACATCATCATACCCATGAAAATAATACAATAGCTGAAAAGTTATATCAAGAAGTTCGTGTATTATGTTGGATAATGACAAATCCAAAAAATCATCGTTCAAAGGCCCGGCATGTTAAACGGACTTGGGGCAGACGTTGTAACAAATTATTATTTATGAGTACAGCAGAAGATGATGAATTAAATAGTATAGCTTTACCGGTTGGCGAGGGACGTAATAATTTATGGGCGAAAACAAAAGCTGCCTTTAAATATATTTATGATAATCATTTAAAAGATGCTGATTGGTTTCTCAAAGCCGATGATGATACGTAAGTTTTTTTTATTTATAAAAGATGACAAATGCAATATTAATAATTATTTTAAATTGATTTATTTTGTAATATTTCATAAAGGTATATGATAGTGGAAAATTTACGTTACTTCTTATATTCTTATTCAACTGAAACGCCCATATATTTTGGTTGTAAATTTAAGCCCTTCGTAAAACAAGTAAGTAAGTAAGTAACAAATGCCAGAAGTCAATAAATTTTCATGAAATTTATCTTAATTTATACAATCATCATCAGGTTTATTGATATATAACATTATATCAATACCGCAGAATGCATTTTACAAACGTTATTGTAAGTTTAACGTATCTATAAAAAATTTCTAAGATTCTAAAATATATTGAGTTTTTGGTATAGCTAGCGATCGATTGATTCAATCATTTTCTGTTTAACTATTTGATTCATTTGAATCAGATAACAATTTGTGGTATATTTTATTAGAAGATTTGGCATGAAAGATTTGTCATGTAGACCTGATTTCATTTATCGATAAAGTACAATGAATATGTGGGCTATAATTTTTATGACAGTTTTTTTGCAAAATAAACAAAATTATCCAGAATTGTCTTTTGATAATTTTTATTTTATTAATGAATGTACTTCCATTAAATATGATGGACATAGTACTCTGAGTACATGTACTTTATAGGGTTTCCGATACTTTCTACTGGGTATTACAAATGTAATGGCATAACGAACATACCTTTGTGGTGGGTACAAAAGAAAAATTTCTATTAAAAATTTCAAGAATCATTATTGCAAGGCAGTTGCAATAATTATTATATTCCAAGGCTTATACTGAAAGTTTGAATCATAAATGTAACACTTCAATTAATTTTTTTATCATATTTATTTAGGGTTATATGTCCGGTGGTGCTGGTTACGTTTTAAGTAAAGAAGCTGTAAGGCGATTTGTTGAACGGGCACTTATAAACCCAAAAATTTGTAATGCAGGTAATAGTGGTGCTGAAGATGTTGAAATGGGTAAATGCTTGGAACACATTCAAGTAATAGCTGGTGATTCAAGGGATGGCCAAGGAAGAGGGCGCTTCTTTCCATTTTTACCCGAACATCATTTAATACCAAATCATACGAATAAAAAATTTTGGTACTGGAAATATATTTATTATAATACTGATGAGGTTTGTTAAAATAATTATAACATAACAAATGTGAAAGTTTTTAAGAGACTTTAAAAACTATTCTTCTAGGGTCTTGATTGTTGCTCTGATTATGCCATTTCTTTTCATTATGTAACACCAAATCAAATGTACGTTTTGGATTATTTAATTTATCACTTACGACCTTACGGTATTATCAATGCACCAGAAAAATTACCACAAAGGTTGGCTGTAGATAAAGATGATTCCACTTCCAATTTGTCGATTACACAGAAGATGACGTGAATTCAAATTTCCATGTATTATGCCACATAAGCAACAGATGCCATAAATTATTTATTTGGATTCCTTAATTAGAAGGAATCTCGTTCTTGTTCCTTGAACAGCTCTCTATATCTAATAAAATCGGCAAGATACAGAATATTTGTAATTATCGTATTGTCTCGCAGTCTCGGAGCTATTAAAATTTATATGTTACGTACAATATTATTTGCATATAAATAAAATAAGCCTGTACAAATTTTTGTTGATTTAAGTACATTTACAAATAGACTTATGTGATATGTCTATTAATAAATAATTATAGAATTAATAAATAAAATAATTTTGTACTAAGCACAATTGTTACATGTAAGTCAGGTCTCATTCATTTTCATTATTTTTCTACAAATATTTTAATACAATTATTATTAAATGAATTTGTAAAGTTTATTTGATAATCATTAAAAATGTATAAATTATATGCTCAATGTAAAATGAACATGTAAAATACATTTTTGTCGTAAATATTTATATTTCTTTTGTGATTTACTTATTTATTCCATACAAATATTAAAAAAAATCTCTTGAGAGTAAAATGAAAATCTCTTGAGAGAAAAATGAAAATCTCTTAAGCAACTTTAGTTGTAAAGTTATTTTGGTTTATTTCTTTATTATTATTTTGTTGTATAAATTCCATCATTTCATTTAATTAAATGTACACAATATATCTCACATTACTTCATAAACGTTACTCTGAAAAATTTTTTGATGAAATAATCGAAAAATAAGATTGCATAAAAGTTCTAAATATTGCAGAGTATTTTTATTTGCTTTAGATGATTTTCACAAGGCATTATTTTTCAGTTAGCTAGCGAATTATTAGATTTGGTTAAGTAACGATAGGTTCATATTTCGTTTTGCTTGATCAATATATTGAATAATTGAAATATTGCTGTTATAGTTTGATGTGATCAAATACGTTTCTTGTAGGTTTTTCAAAGTTACTTTTCTAGTTTTATAGTGACTTTGAAAATTGTCAGTAAAAAATTACTTACGCCCTTCTTATTTTGCCTGGAAAATAGTTTGATATCAACTGAATAATAATACAAAAAGTACTATTTGACAAACTTTTACAAGTACTTTTTTTTTTTTTCTTTAAGACAGAAATTTTTAAAACTCTAACATTTGTCTATTCAGTAAAAAATTTTCTTAGGGACATTTTCCAAGCAATGTATTTTAAATTGAAACGAATAATTCATAAAAAACCAAAGAAACCAAAGTGCATGTCAGTTTCAAGGAATTGCTTAACTTATATGGCTCTTATAATAATTTTTGGTATTATATTTATTTCTATTACACTTCTCAATTTATATGGAAGTTATAAAGAATCATATAAACCAAATATGCAAGATACTGTTGGCCATAATATAAATTTTATGGCGAAAAATTTAAATAGAAGTGCGGCCGATAATTTATATAATGAAATTCAGATTTTATGTTGTATTAAAATTAATGATAATTCAAATATGAAATATATCAAATACAGTTGGGGTAAACGTTGCCAAAAAATACTATTTGTAAGTTCGACAAATGTTCCAACAGATTGGGATGTCATACAAACCAATTCAAACAATATAAAATTATTTCGATACATTTATAAATATTACAATCAATATGCTAATTGGTTTTTATTAACTCAAGATGACACGTAAGCTTGTGTGAATCCTCCTAAACTTGAAATTTTTAAAGATATCATTTCTTTTCATTGCAGGTATATTATAATGGAAAATTTGAGATATCTTTTATATCCGTATGATCATATAAATTTTAAACCATACAATTATCCATATAAATACGTAATATTAATATTAATATATTTTTTATGGCTCCTAACAAGTAAATTAAAAAATTTTTAATTTTACTTTTTTATTTTTTTTTTTTAGACCTTTTTAATTACGAAATTTGGTGTTATCTTCAGCAAAGAGGCTTTACGACATTTAGTTTATTTAACCATTACAAATGCCAGTTATTATGAAGATTGTGTAATGAATTTGGGTTTATGCTTAAATGATAAAGGCTTCAAGAGTATTAAACCACATGATGGCCAATGCCTCTCTAGATTTATACAATTCTTTCTAAATGAAAAACATAAAAGTATTAATCAAAACAATCTTTGGCATGAGCTCTTTGAACGAAATAATAAGGTTTCTACCCAAAAAAAAAAAAAAAAAAAATTAATTTAATCTCCTTTCATGTTAAGTACTCATATTTAATTTTTTTTTTTGTTTGCTTGCTTTTAGGACTGTTATCTGCCATATACGGTATCACTCCAGTTGAATTATCCACAATTTATGTTTGTCATAGAAATTTTTTTGTATGGTATTCATTTATATGGAATAGAGGAAATTCATCCGCCATTACCAGAAAAATATAATACAAGAAATAATTTCATTGAAGAAAATGCTAAATATTCCAAATGGTAATCAAATATAATTCATTATGGCCATTTATGTTATATCTTCTAAATTTATCATAAATGAAATGTTTAAATTCAATTTTTGCATTCTGCAAAGGCAGCAGAATAAAATGTGCCTTGAAAACAAAAAACTCTTATTATCTGTATAAACAAATTTGTTAAATTTTTCTATAAAATATAATTAATTATAAAATATTTTAATAAAAATCCTTTATCATGTAACGGATGCCAAGAATGTAGACAAATATTTTGAAAATTTAAAAAAACACCTGTTACATATTTTTTTATAAAAAAAAAATTATTATACATGTGTTACCCTGTGTTCCTTAATGTCAAATTTTTGTTATTACATTCATTAATTAAAATGAATGAAAAACATAAATAAAATTCAAATATTTTGCAATAAATGTTTAATTAAAAATAATAGAAAGAAAAAAGCATGTCATGGAATTATAATTTCACATGCATATATAAAATAATTTTTTTATGTGTAATTGCAGCGGTAATTATTTTAAATCAATTATTTTCACAACAAATTATTAAAAATAATACTAAAGAAAATGAGCTAAAAAACTTTTATACAATACCATTGAGTTTGAATATATCTCATAATAAAATTGATAATAATTTAGCTGATTTTTTATATAAAAATACACGTGTATTATGCTGGATATTGACAACTACAAGCAATTATAATGAAAGGGCCCGTCATGTACGCAATTCTTGGGGTAAACGTTGTAATAAATTATTGTTGATAGGTTCAAAGAATCAGGAAGATTGGGATAGTATATATCTGCCAGTGAAAGAAGGACGTGATTATTTATCATTTAAAACGAAAGCAGCTTTTTTATTTATTTATGAAAATCATATAAATGAAGCTGAATGGTTTTTGAAGGCAGATGATGATACGTAAGTGACAAAAACTTGATAATTTTATACATCCAAAGCAATTTTGGACTTTTTTTTTAATTTTTGTCTGTCTTTTTTTTTTATGTTTTTGTTTTTCGTTTTTTGTCTATGTTTTGCAGTTATGTCATCATGGAAAATTTACGATATTTTTTGTATCCATATAATTCGCAAACTCCTATTTATTTCGGCAATAAATTAATTTTAGAGGCGGATGCAAAAAAATTCAATGTTATTATATTCAGATATTTTCAATTATATTTTAATCTATACAATGGCATATATAAAATTTTTTATTTTATTTTTATAGTTTAATACTTATATGTCTGGCGGGGCTGGTTACGTATTAAGTAAAGAAGCTTTAACAAGATTTTATAAATACTCTGCCTCGAACATTAAATGTAATGAAACGAAAATTGCTGAAGATTATTTTATGGGTAAATGTTTAAGGAGTCTAGGGGTAATACATGGTGATAGCCGCGATAAATATGGTTGGCATAGATTTTATCCAGTCGATTTAAATAATATGATCAAATGGAATAAACGAGATGTTTGGTTATGGACCTATCAATATTATAAAGGAGAAAAGGTTTGAAATATTATATATTTTTTTTGTGATTTACACGGATTTTGATTTACATGAATATTTTTACTTATAGTTATGCTGTTCTGAATATACAATTTCATTTCATTATATAAATCCTTACTATATGTACGCCATCGAATTTCTCTTATACAGCATTCGTAAATATGGTATTGTTAATAATCACCCGATATTGCCTAAAAAATTAACCATTAATTCTACTATGCCACCTCCAATTAATTAAATAATATTTGCATAAACATATTTGTTTTCTCAAATAAATTATATAATTATTAATAATAGTATATAAATAAAATATCATTTAGAACAATGATTATGAACATTTAAATTTTTGAAGGAATTTGGCAACACTAAACATGCCACGTGTACATCATGATGTAACTTCTCTATCCAAATATCCATTTTTTTTTTCCATATAAGATTTTTAAAAATAAATTATAGCATACATAAACTCCTTCCATTATAAGAGTACTTTTGCTCTTTACTTTTTCTATTAATATGGATTATCTGATACATCATTACGCCATTTCTCCAATAATTTACTCATATTCTGTTTTGGTGGTATCTCTTCTTCTGCATATGTTATGCCAAATGGTTTTAATGTATATATTAAATAATCCAATACATACATATAATCGGGTTCTATGTAATGAAAGGATACGGCATAATTAGAACAACAGTTTAAGCCCTATAAAAACGATAAACGATTAACAAATTGAGCAGTGTTCAGAAGTGTGTAGTTTAAATTTTACATACATCTTGAGTTATATAAAATACGTAACGATAATACCAAAGAGGGGTACCTTTTGGTACAATATGTCTACTTGGTCTAGAAGGTAAAAAACGTGCCCGTTTAAATTGATCACGTGAATCACCAGCAACAACGCCTACATTTTGTAAACAAGAGCCCATTTCCGAGTCTTCTGCACCACCATGACTTTGACGACATAATGTTCGATTCGTATAAGCTTTATTGGCAAAGCGGTTTAAAGCTTCTTTACTCATAACATAGCCAGCACCACCAGACATATAACCCTAAATATTATATTGAAATTTTTATTTTTAAAAAAATTAACGATAAATTTACAATTACAAGTTTTAATATCATACAAACTTGTCTAACATGAGGTTTTAATTTACAACCAAAATAGACCGGTGCATCACTTGAATAAGGATATAAAAATGCCCTTAAATTTTCTAATATAACATAGCTAAATATAAATATTAAATATTAAATAAGATATTTTTAAATAATTTATTAATTTATATATCAATTGAACTTACGTATCATCATCGGCTTTTAAAAACCAATCAGCATCATTATAATGATTATCATATATATATTTGGCAGCCTCTCTTGTCTTATGCCACAAATTGCCACGTCCTTCACTAACATTCAAAGATATTGTACCTAATTGTAAATCTCTTATTGAACTCATAAATAATAATTTATTACAACGTGATCCCCAAGTCTTTTTTACATGTATAGCCTTCTTAAGATGATTATCTGGCCCTGTCACTATCCAACATAATACCCGAACCTCTTTATATAAACGATCAGCCAATGTACGTTCTTTCTGTTCAACTTGCTGTAATTTAAATTCATTTTCAATAGTATTTGCATTGTGATTTCTTAAAGTTCTTGTATTTAATCGATCCATTTCAGTTTTGAATTTTATTTTACTAAATTTATTATCGCATTCTTTTGATGGTATTGATAATATTGAAAAAGTATAATCTTTAATTATTTCATCATCAATTTTAGTTAATAATTGAGAAAAAGTAAAACCAATTATAAAACCCGATATTAATGTTAAGAAAAGTTTAATCGGTGTTACATTTATAAACATCGTGCCAAAATTATCATAAAGTTGTAGTAACAGATAATTATACGTGAAATATGCTTTCAGAACTGAAGAAAAAAAAAAAAAAAGAGAACATAATCGTTTTTTCTTTAACTAATAAATTCATGTGGATGTATATAACGCTGAGATTTAATTCGATTTAGGTATATATTGGAATTAATTAAGATCGAACAATTTTTACAAACATACTTCAAAATAACACTTAAACACACACAACGCTTAAAAAACACACTACGAACAAAATTTTCAACTTTTAACATTGATGAATGAGTAACGGCACAGAGTCGATATTTAAAGTACTTCAAACATGTTTACTAAATTTGTCCAATTTTTTAAATTCTCTGGCGCATAAAGAATTTTTTAAAACATTTAAAGATTTAAGTTTTTCCTGTTTATACCCTACAGCTTTTGTGATTCAGAGTAATATAAGTTTGTGAGGATTTTTGTTAAATCCAAAAGGAGGCAAGATAGATTCACTTTTTATTATATCGAGTAATAGAATCATGATTATAAATGGACAATTTTTTTTCCATGGCCCAAACAACGCTACTGTTTAAAAAGAATCGTATTAAAAATTACAATTTTTATTAGATTTGAACGGCTTTTTCGTAAAACTATTCAACATTGAATACAATTTTGATATAATTTATACTTTAGCCTAAAAAAAATATATTGTACCAACTTTGATCTAGATCTGTTAATTTTTTTTTAATTTTTTCTTATTTAAGGAACTTGCTCTCCATATTTTGCAATTTCCATATAAGATGAGCAAAAAACTACTAAATTTTGCTTTAAAAAAATTAGGTGTTCACATTTAATGTTGCACTGTGGGCGTGTCCTTAGACCGTTTTGGTTCATTTTCAATATTAATCTGCATGCAAGAACTTTCAATGATTCTGCAAAATTTGAGCCTTGATAACTCTTTTTATAGAACAATTGTTGCTAACAATGTTAGCAACATACAAATAGATGGACAGACAGACAGACATATCTAAATCGATTCAGAATTTGATATTGATTAAGAATATATATGTTTTATAGGATATACGATGCTTCCTTCTAGGCGTTACAAACATAATGACAAAGTGAATATATCTCCAACCACTGAGTGGTAATAATTCATATTCTTGATGATGATGACCTTTACATAACTTGACATACGTATTGTGGTAATAATAATAACCAAACAAGTTAACATCACCTGAGCAATGTATGCAAACACCAATAAAACAAAGTGCAAGAAAAATATTCAACTGAAAAGTTTTATAATCAGAAAATTCAAATAATATTAATGATAAATCTTAATTTCTATAATCTCGTTTCGACTTTTTTTTATTGCTACTTGTTATATTACTATTATTTAGTAATATGCAGAGTGTGCTTGCTGTTTAAGCGCTTGTGAGTTGGCTGCTTGCCTATTTCTTGACTAACTGTATAATAACCATTCAAATATCACGTGCGTTTAAAATGGCCCAATAGAATAATCCGATGGAATTCATTCCAAGTAAAATCCAAAGATAATTTACATATTCTGTAATTTTAATGAATTTTTAAAATTTTTATATGTAAGGCGCTTGCAGTAGATGTTAAAAATATCACAAATCCATAGAATAAATTTGAATTTTTAAATGATTTCAAAAGTTCATAATGTGGAAATGTGCTAGAAAATCTAGACGATTTGAATGAAACTTAGCACATTGCTTTAAAAATCTCTATATACCGATTTTCCTCACAAATTACTCAACTTTGTAAATTTATTTCATATAACAACTTTCCTAATTATCAGAAAAATTCAGTGCCCTCGGCAACGCTGCTGCGAGTACCAAATTTAATTGAAATATCCTAAAAAATGTGGGCCGTTATCAAAGAGATAAAAATTGGCAGATAATTTTCACGAAACTGGTAAATAGGCAGGCAAATTTTAGATGAATAAATGTAAATGCATCTCAAGCTCTTCAATAAATGATTGTAATAGAAATGCGATTATTTATGTCCGTATATTTGCTTAGAACATTAAAATACTTTTCCAACATCAAACTATTAATTGTGAATTAAATGAATTTAAGGCAATTTAATTTTTTAAGATCAATGTTTTTAAAGTTTCGTGATTAAATTTACATACACGTTAAAGAACACACGTTTGAACGTTTTCTTTTATTTGCTCTTCCTTTCTTTCTTTTCTTTTCTTTTCTTTTCTTTTTTTCTTGTTTTTTCTATTATCATTTGCTGCGCATCCGTTTACCGTGCAACGATTTGCTTAAATTTTATTATTTTATTATTATTATTATTATTGTTGTTGTTTTAATTGTTTTTAATTGTTCTTATTGTATTGTATTGAATTTGTATGGCGCAACTATAAACAACCGTACCCATTTAAGGTGCGCTGCATACTTAATTGGCATCATGTTACGAGTCATCGTTTTAGAGTCGTTGATGACGATTTTTATTATTATGTTTGTTTTTTTTTTTCTTTTGCATTTTTGTTTTCTTTATTGCGCACTTGCATTTGTACTTGTGCTTGTTCGTTTCATCGTTTCTTTATTTACTTTGTTTGTTGTTTTTTACAGATGGTTTTTTCTGTCTTCTGTTTTTTTTTTTTTTAACAAAATTTGTTTGTTAATAGTTAAATACGTATTCATGTGTAATGCATTACACATGAAAGAATATAAAAATCAACAACAACAACACCAAGGACAAGAAATTTATAAATACGAGTAAACGCATACAAATATTTGACTTGTGCATAAAAAGTATGCATAAAATCACTTTAAAATACATGAAGAAACTAAGAAAGAGATACAAGAGAAATGACAAGAAGACAGAGCCGCATATATAAAATGCAATAATTACAACAATAAATAATTATACCAAAATGCCATAAAATGCAAAAAAAAAAAGATAAACAAAAAACAAAAACAAAAAAAATTCATAGTAAGCGCGCGTGCGCAATTTATCATTATACCAACGAACACGATCATCATCATCAGCACCAATACAATGGGCAATACATCAGCTGTTATCTATTTTATATAATTCTTACATTATATTTATCCATAATAAAATATTATTTATAAAAATATTATTTGCGATGCCAATAGGACACGTTGGAAAAATCTCAAGAAACTCTAACTCAATTGAGAATAAGTCCATCATAATTCAACCACCAGTTTTAATGGCCTTTGGTGATATTAATTTGACTGTTTGGTTGATATGGAAATTTGAACGCATTTCTTTCCTCTAAATAAAACTTGTATCATGCAGATCTGAAGCTAGAAGTTTAAATCAAAGGTCTCGAGAAGTTTTCACTTTTCACTCATGAAATGATGGAGCTCTGCATTTAAGTCCTTAAATTTGGCAGCTGGTAATAAAAGTATTATAAACTGGGCATAGTCTTAGAATTAGCACTTCGTGTATCATTCAATGAAGCCATCGTAGCAGACATGTATATAAATCACTAACTGAACAGTTACTTCAGTTGCTTGATCTCTCTATCAAGATAAAATACATTTTAAAATTAAAATGTAATTAAAATTTTTTTTTGAAAATGTCCTCTCCATAAATAAACACCAATCAATCATTATCAAACAATTTTGCTTTTGTTTTTGTTAAATTAATTTTTGAGACGATTATTAAGGCATTTAACTACATTAAAATTTCTCTATAATTTTCCCATAATGTTCTAAACCATTTTTTATAAAAGAAATTTATACCCAAATTTAAAAAAAATGTGTAAGGCAATAAAGCAATAATTATTAGTATTTTATAACGATCTTGTATGATGTTGTTGTTAATGTTAATTAGTGCAATTTAGTAATTTCAATTTTAATTTTTAATACTTTTAAAATTATTGTCTCTGTAGTTGTGTATATTTGTGCACTTATCAATAATGTCTCTTTAAAGACGTTGGTAAGTTTTACAAGTCTCTAAAAAATTGAGAGAGAGAATAAAGAGAACAAGAGAAGACAGAGAGAGAGAGAGAGAAAAGAGAGAGAGATAAAGGTGGAGAAAAAGTGATAAATAGTTTTAATTTTATGAATTAAAGAGTCAAAAGCTAATTTTATATTTTACATTTTTAAAGTGCAAAGAAAAAACGACTTCCACTAAAACAATTTGATTTATTCTAATAGATAATGCTTTATTTTATTTCCATAATGCATGTGCTCATATAATAAGAATATTCTTGGATAAAAATAATAATGAGAACATATGAGTGCTTAATAAATAAATGCATATGCAGTTCGTGTTATGTGTAATATAAAATATCGCAAATAGGAGACTTGACTGTATTTATTGTCTTAGAGAAAAAAGAGAACTTTTCTTTCAATCTCTTTGGCTCTCTTTTGTTCGACAACGCTCTACTTCATTCGGAATGCCATTTAATTCAATTAGTTGATGCCTGAAAATATGATAACATTTATTAAAGTTTAACATTTTTATATCGTAATAAATTCATCGTCATTGTTCGTTCGGTTTAAGTATCTGTTTTATAATATTTTTTTTAAATATAAAATAGGATTATTATAATAAAAGTTTTAGGCTCATTTCTTCTCAATAAATAATATTTATCAATTTAGAGAGAATAAAATTTTTTAATATCCTTTGCCGCGATACTGCTTTATAACCAAATTTCCAATAAACAAACTATAAAATAAAGATTTTACTTGGTATTGCATTATCTCTTTCCTTTCTTTCGTAGGGCAACACGGTATGATTAATTGTACAATAAATTTTAAACATTCGAAAAAATCTGGTTGTTCTACACTGCTTGTGATTTAATCAATAAAGTCCAATGTGAAAAGAAGATGTTAACTTTTTGAATCAATTTGTGATGTAAGTGCGAAAAATTTTATAAAGTATTTAAAAATTGCCTCTCAAACGTTTAAGTGAAAATTCATTCTGATTTTATGGAAGAGGATGCTTAAATCAATGCTTATTTATACCTTCATATAGAAGGGTACAAAATATCATAAGCTTATGTGAACCTTTTTTCTAATAGTAACGTTAGATACGATTCAACTGAGTTTGGGCAATTTTTTCAAAGTTTAAAAAGACTTGAGATAGAGTTATTTTTTATTACACTTGACAACTGAGAAATTATTTTAAGCTTAATTGAGTTATTTTAAGTCAACGTATTTAGAAACATTTATCTGAAATTTTAATGAATGGACTTTATCTGCTTATCTTTATAACGTTATATCGTTTTCTTGACATTTTTTTTTTATTATCACCACAAATTTTACATATCATTCTACATGTGACATTAAACTAAGAGCCTTTCTAAAATGAATTCAGCTCTATAAATAATTTTAAAGTTATAAAAACATAAATAAATTTTAATGATTTATTATAAAAATACATGGGGCATATGTATAAGGGTCAGCCCTCTATAAGCCTAAAATTTTTCTACACATTTTTTAAATTGTTAATTATTTTAATTAATTTTACATTGTGCATACTAATAATATTTTTGTTTAGATGTAAAATATTTTTTGATTTTATATGCAGCAGGATCATGTGACTTTTACAATAAACGAGAATCGATAATATGCCTAAGAAAATATATTCAAATGCCTTTCAAATTCTTTTCAAATGCCTTTCATTAAAATTTGAAAATTTCAATTAAAGGCATTAAGAAAATGCGTATTAATAATCTAAGAATAAATAAAAGTTTTTAAAAATAACTAACCAAATAAAAATGTTGAGTGTTGAAATTTTACATAAAAAAGTAAATGTTAAGATCATCATTCTACAATATTTATCCAAAAAAAAATGAAGTAAATCATCCAAAACTATTAAAAATTATATAATTTTGAAAGCTGCTTCAGTTATAAAACTCCAAATTTTGTGTGAATACAAAAAAAAAACCATTCTGTTACAATATCTATGTAAATGATGATCACTAAAACAATATGTGTAATATTTAATTGATATTAATTGTCACCTTGAAAATCATTTTGCAATCACTAATAATTAAAACTTTATCTATCACTTTAGCTTTCTCTGATTCCATCAATTCTGAAATTGTTATGAATCATTTTCAAATGCAATCAAAGAAAGAGTTTTTTTTTTAGAAAATTCAAGCAACTTATTTAAATTTTCAATTTGATGTAATTTGATGTAAAACTTCATTCATTCATTCATTCATTCCATTATACTTTTTCTTATAAATATATCAGGTGTTACATTCCATCAATGCGCATCGAATGTTTGTTAACATAAAACATTATGACTATTCAATTACTATTCTTTTGTTATGCTAAAGATATATTTATTTCTTTATTTCGGGTTTTCTTAAAGTAAAAAAAAAAACAAATATAAAAATCAATAAATAACACTAACAATAACTTCACTGTAGTTTTATACACACATGTACTTTATAAGCTCTTATATATATGCATATACGTTTGTGTGTTTATGTGCTCATTGTTATTATAAATAATTCATCTACTTTATAATTATTTAGATCTTGAGATAAATTATATGTAAAAATATACATAATATAAATGTGAATTATGAATGCTTTGTGGATCTCTTGAGAATCAGAGAGAAAATAAAAATGTTCCGTTGTCACACTCAATCATCCTCTTTCTCTCTTCTTCATTTGTATCATTTTTTCAATCTGTCATTCCTTCGCACTACGATTTACCATTTTACTTGTCTTTTTTGTATAGAGATCATCATAAGAAAGATAACGGTGCAAAAAAATATATTTGATTGTGGTTAATATTAGACACTCACCACCGAAATTTATAACATTATGATACTGATACTGTTTCAGTTTTTCAGCAGTAAATGGAAAATGTGGTCATAGAAAAGTGATAAATTATGATTATAAGTATAATTTCAAGTAGGCGTGGTCGATTCTCAAAATTTTTGGATAGACATTGTAGACTAGTTGTCTACTACTTATACAAAATTTCTGCTTTCCAATATTTTTTTTTATTTGCGAGTAATGATCTAAAAGCCATTGAACCAACCATATACATAAGCGGACAGACATGACTAAATGGATTTAGAATACTGATTCATACTGATCAAGAATATATATACTTTACAGGGTCTCCGATTCTTTCTTTTGAGAGTATCAATTATTATGACAAAATGAGTATACCCTCTAAACTTTGGTTGGTGGTTATAAAAAGGTAAATAATTTATGAAACTTTTCGACATAAATATTTCTTTTTTATTCATTAAATAATTTCAACATTTTAAGGGCACATTTCTGCTCTTGCTTTGTTTATAGCTAATTTAAGAGAGCAAACAGAGTCAGAGAGAGTGCAAAAGCAAAAAAATCAAGAGTGTCGTTGAACAAACAAACGAATGACTTAAAACACAAACTGGATTCGATTCGTTAAACATTTCATTTTTTTTCATTTTTCGTTTTTATATTTTTTTGCTATTTTTGGACGTTTATTATAAATTACATACGTAACACAGCAATCAATAAATTTATAGTTTAAGTATAAGTTAACTAAAGGAAATTTATTTGAAAAAGATATTATTCTACTTCAGGAAAAATGTACTTAATCCAAGACTTTTCTTTCGAAACTCTCTCTCACTCTCTTTCTGAAATTCTCGAAAATTTAGAACGTCATTTTTTGATTTTTTTTCACTAGAGTTTTCTTTTAATATCTGCCCTAAAACAGATCAGCAGAGTACGAGGGATGAGAGAGAAGTAATTTAATAAGTCCATTGCCATCATTTCAATCAGGCAAATGAATGTTTTCATGTTGAACTAATAAAAAATTTTGACATAAGCCATTTTCTAGGCTGATACTTTTCAGAAATAATCCGCTGCGCCATCTATATTGTAGATTGGTGTCTTATTGATCTATATGTTATATATATATTTATATAAATAAATATAATAAATGAAATAAATCAGAAATTCTTAAAGTTTCTCTTTTGTTTTTGTTTTCTGGAAGAAGCATTAATTCTTGCTCTTTTTTTAAATGAACAAATTGAGAACTGAGAAAGGGTCAAATTTTTAATGTAGTTTTGGTAGAATCTTTTAAAAAAAAATTAAAAATTAAACTTCTATATTACTAAAAACTACAAAATTTAATTATTTGCTAAAGCGTATAAGAAAATAATTTTCCATGAAATTTATGTCAGTCGGCAATTAGGAATTAAAAATGCTAATTCAAAAGTTTATGCGAACAAAACAAAACTGTAAGCGAAAGCAAGTTACAAGCAAGCTTTTGATAATGAAATTTATTAATTAAGAATATTGATTTAAGTAAATCTAATAAAATTGTAAAAGAAATAAAATAGAAAAATACAAGCAGCGTAAAGTTTAGCGATCACTGATTATCCACATGTAATGTGAATATTTGAATTTTTTTAAATAAATTTTTCTTTTTATAACTACACTGGCAATACATTGTTCGGTAGATAGATAAATTACTGTTGCTTTTTTTTATTATTATTATTATTATTATTATTATTATTATTATTATTATTATTATTATTATTATTATTATTATAATTATAATTACTTGTGGTAATTGCGGTAGTGTTAGTAGCATACAATTATTGTTGGTGTTATGAGTGCAGAAATATTGTTTGAGAGAGATCAAAGACCAAAGCATGTGAGAGGTAGACTTGTAAGAAGACTAACCATTTATCGGTTTAGTAAGTAGCGTGCCATTAACAATAAAGGCTGTTTATCGGGGAAAAAGAAGCGACTGCCGAAATTGATTGTGTAAAAAGCGTTCTTGGGCAATAGTGGCGTGGCAAAAGTGTTATACATATAAACACATACATATATATATATATATATATATATGTATAATGCGTGTGCGTATAAAGAAAACCAAATCCTAATTTATATATTGTGAGTAAGAATTTTTAATCAAATATTTTTCATAACGTATTAAAAATGTTAAGGAAAATGAAAAACTATAAATGATGGCCGCATTATAACAATGAAAATATATTAAGTGGGAAAGACAAATGTAAAATGAGCAACAAAAATTAAAATGGAATGAGAGCAAAAAAAAAAAAAAAAAAAAAAACAAAACAAAAGAGAAAAAAGAAAAGAAAAGAAACAAAATGTAAAATTTCACAAAATTCTTCTCCGTTGATTTGAATTTTTATTTTCAAGTAAAAAATTATGACAAAAAAACAAAAAAAAATCTTTATTCAATTATTTGTGTGTGTACATGATTTTTAGACTATTCACATACGTGTGACTGGTGATGTATACACAAATGAACGTATAATCATTTTAAAGAAGAAAAAGATCTCTAACAAATAGCAACAAGCAAATAAAACAAAGAAAAGAAAAAAAGAAATAAGTCAAATTGTAAAACTTTAATGAATAACAGCAACAATTTCATTGTGTGCTTATATGTTGCGTGCATGTGTATATATATATATGTGTGTGCATGTATATATAAATATTTTATACGTTCAACGTAATCACTTAACTACATCTACCTACATTTTTATAAATTGTTTCACGTGTGTCTCTGATTTCAGTTTTCTTTTCCTTCCTCTTTCAATTTCTTTTTCTATACCCATCATCCAGAGATTGATGGTATACTAAGTTTGTCATTATCTTTGTAACACGCTAAAAGAAGTGTCGGAGACCCTATAAATTACTTATACTTTCTTAAGCAGCTTTATATTCTGAATCGACTTAAATATGCCTCTCTGTCTCTCTGCCTGTCTATCTGTGCATATGACCGGGGATTGTTGTTAAAATACTACCGCTCGCAAAAAAGAGATATGGAATTGAAATTCAGATTGGTTTTGTCAAATGGCTAAATCGGTCCCAAGCAAACTGAGAACATCTCAGTCTCTTATTTTTTATCAAAATTGATATTTTTTTTTTTTGCAATATCTATCTAAAAATCATGCAAATCGGCTACACCTACACACGAAATTATACAAAACTAATTTGCACTTTTTTTTAGTTTTATTATTCTCTCTACTACTGAGCAACTGAAACAGATTCTGAATCGTAATATCATGGTGTATGAATGGTGGTGGGTGTCCAAGATTTGGCTTTAGCTTTATATAATTTTTTTCTTATTATTTTCTCTGAGTTTTTTTCTTACCTTTTTTTTCTTATGGTTTTCTATATATATTTTTCTTTTGTATTGGATTTCATTTCTCATTAAATTGTTCGTTTTTCAATACGTGTGCTTTGGCATGTGTGTGTGAATACGTCTAGGAATCTTTAAAAAAAATTATTAGTATAAAAAGAAATTTAAGCTCAACACAAAACGAAATTCAATATCAAAAATATAAGATAAATAATAAAATGTATGACCTAACAATACCAACAAAAAAAAAAAATAACTGTTCTGTAAAAATAGTCATCTGCGTATTCATTACAATAAATAAAAGAGAAATATTAAATGAAATAATTTTTAGTTTCTTTACCTTTGTTTTGTTTTTTTTTTTCTTTTTTTTTTTTAAACGAGTCTGTTGAAGAATTTTTCTTTAAACTTTTGCGTATGTAAATTAAGCAAATTTTCAATTTTATTCAAAAAATTAACATAAACCTATAAGTATAATAAAAATTCTTTATTAATCATTAGATTAAAAAAATTTTATGCAAAAAGAATTATGAGATCGCATATATTTATTTTACATACTACTTAACTACTTAACTATTTAAAGATAATTAAAGGCATTTGAATTTTATAAAATTTTATAATCGGCATATTTAGTTAAATGTTGTTTTTAAAATCCATTTAATTCAATTCAATAAAATCTAAATGATCTGAAGCTCAATAAACATGATCTACGTGGCATAATTTCTATGGCATAAATAAGGGCTTCAATAAGTTTCTTAAAGTTCTTTGCAATTTATTTCAATAATTTACCATGAATAATTTTATATAAACGGACAATTGTTCATTGATCTTATGGTCATAGTACAAAAAAAAAAAAAAAAAAAAATTGTAGTAATAATATAGTAATATAAACGTAACTCTGACATTTGAGTTGTGCAATTTATTGTTATCGTATAAAAATTATACGTTCCTATAAAAAGGTATGAAACGTTAAAAGAAAAAGCTCTTTGCCTTACTTTATTAAAATTTGCATAGTAAAAGTGTAAAATAAAAGCGCTACAAAAATGAGCCGACTCCGTTCCAGATGCTTACAATTTTCAAAATTTTCCTCACAATATAATTCTATGTTAGTGATATTATAGTATAATTTAAAAAGTGATAAAAAAAAAAAATCCGTTATAATAATGGTCAAAATACACTTTCTTGATATAAAGGTCGTAATCGGCATTTTTAATTTGTGGTAACTTAATTTGTGGTTTTTTTTTTCTTTTTTCTAAACTTTTTGGAAAATTTTCTTATACGTAAAAGAGAGACAAACTGAATTTTTGCTATTTTTAAATTACAAATGTTTTACACAATCTCTCATTTTTTTTTATGCGTAAAATTATAATCTAAAAAAAGTAAAGAGCATACGCGATTTTTAAAATATAATCCATATAAATTTTTGCGGCAAAAACTTTATATAGCGTTGCTTGTTTGAAACTAACTTTATCGGAATATTGTGTCAATAATGATTTTCGTCACCTTTTATTTTCTCCATGCAGCTTCCTTTTATAGTTTTTGGAAAAATTGATTTCAAATATTGCCTAATGTCACATATATTCACCATCATTCTATCTTCCCAAAAAAAAAAAAAAAAAAAAAAAAAAAAAAAAAAAACAAAGAAAATAGCAGATTTTCTCAGGCATGACCTTTATGCTTATATTCAATCGAAAAATGATCATAAGGCGTTTGTCTTATATTAAAGATTTTAAAGCATATATATTCTTGATCAGCATCGATTTAGACATGTCTGTCTTTCTGTCCATTTATATGTCTGTCTGTTGTAAACATTTTTCTGGCTGTAAAATTTAAAATATCAAGCTTAAATTTATGAAAATCATTCGAAGTTCTTGCACGCATGTTGGTATTGAAAATGGTTCGAATCGGTTCAAAGGACACGCCCAGATTGCATCAAAAACTGATAACACTTCATTTATTTTTAAAAAAATTTTAGTAGTTTCTTGCTCATCAACTGAAAACAAAACTGCAAACAGCTAGAAAACCTGAAATTCTTCACATGTAGGGAGACTTTTAGTCCACAATGTCTATCCAAAAATTATACAACTCGGATACACCTATGTAAAATTATATAATAAAAAAATTTTCAAATTTTAAAATTTAAAAAAACTGAATAAAATTTTGAAACATAAACGTGGTGGGTATCCATGATTTGGTCATAGCCAAATATAATTCTTCTTCTTCTTCTTGTTTTGAAGATATTAAAAAACATCCGTGTCCGCATTTGACATGTAGTTACTTGTGTGTGTGTGTGTGTGTGTGTGTGTGTGTGTTTTATAATTAATTTTTTTCTTTGCCTCATTTTATATTTTACGTTAATTATTATACTTGAATTCGTTAATGTAGCCATAAAATCTTAATCATAAATTACATATAAAATTCCATTTAGATTACATTAAGTAGAAGGCGTGATGTTACACATACAAACTAAAATTCTTATTTAAAATCGAGCTCCATGTATGATAAAGACACAAAGGTAAATGATTTTTCATTAATTCGTAAAAAATTTCCATAAAAAAAATTTTTATTGTTTAAACAGAGTAATGAAAAGCGTTATAACAAAAAAAAAAAAATTTTATTTAAACGATTGAGAGTAACTTTTCAATTCAAATTCATTTCAATCTAAATTAAGTGGTTTTCAATTAACAAAAAAAAAAAAAAACAAAAAAAAACTTTTCATAACAAATTTTTCTCGTTGATTTTATATATTTCATTTTTGTTGTAATATTTATGCTCTTTTATATTTAACTATAACCAGTTTATTATTTAATCAATTCATAATGAAATTTGTGTGAGTTAAAAATTTAATGCAATATTTTTGAAACAACAATAATAATAAAAACAATTGTAAACTTTTATATTTTTACAAAAAGTTTTCAATGCTTTTAATTTACACTTCCAATTTAATTAGATTAATATGAAGTAATGGGCATTGATTTTCCAGTGCTATAAATAAACAAAAAAAAAAAGAAGAAAAAAAAAGTGAAAAAATAAAAAACAAAAAACAAAATAGAAAAAAATAAATAAATATATAAAGAAAAGTTCTTATACATGTTTTTATTATCATGGCAATAAACGAAAATATTTTGTGTCAGCATCACTTTATGTATCAACAACAAAAATGGAAAATATTTAAAAATAGTTTATGGTTCAAATTAATCTTTGGCGTAATAATTTTTTTTAATATTTATCAAATTAATTGTTTTGGTAAGTAGTATCATATTATTATGCTATAACATTTTTTTCCTTTCTCATTTTTTTAATCTAAAAAACTAGTCCAATGGATTCAAAGTTGACATCAAAAATTATCGATATTAATTCACATTTTATTACAACGATTAACTCATGAATAACTATTTGAATAAATTTAAGGTTAACTATACATGAACAATGGTTTATCCATTGTTCAATCATACAAATTTTTTTCTTAAAGTTCCGGTAAATACCGATGAAATTTAGTACATGAACTTGACTAAGCCTAAAAGTTAGAATCGTACAAGTTTTATATTTATTTTCTTTTATAAATGGCTGATTTAGAAAAAATATTTAATATTTGAAAAAATTATTTGAGAAATTAAATGAGTCTACCAATTTGATGCAAGATATCATATTTCTAGGTTTCTCCTCTTGCAAACATTTGAAAATTAACATTTTTTTTATTTAATTGATATGTAAATCGCTATGAAAAATAAAAATGCTTAAGCTTCTTTTAAAATGTTCAATTATCGTACAAACGCAATGAATGTTTAACATACCATTATGCCATCATGTGATAGCATTTCATTCTATGGGATCTAAATGAGTATATTTGGCTTCACACGTCTTATTAAATAAGGATGCGAGCAGCTGCAAAATACATCACACAATTAGAGCGGAGTTTTTTTTTTTCTTTTGAATTATTGAATCCTATCAACTTTTGATATTAGATGGTTAACTTATTAGCCCTGAATCACGGCGTCCACGAAATTAATTCAAAATCTCCAGTTAGTTGACTCTACGAAATTAAAACTTTCATCCATTTTCGTAGCGCCGTATAATTTTGTACAAAAGTACAAAATACAAATGTTTGTAAGTTTTCGATATGATATGATCCTTATAACTGTTGTTGTTGTGGACAACTGGAGGATTGGAGGACTTTGTCTAATGTGATGGCAAAAATCAAGTAAATAACTGAAATATTAAAAGTGGAAATTGTTAAATTTTAAAAAGCTTTAAGAGTCCATTATGTTTACAAACTAAAATCTAATTAAAATTTTTTCATGTAAAAACATTTATGGCAAAATATTTCCGTGTATCAATTACTGTTCTTTAAAAATTTTCGGAAATTAACAAAATTTCAAATGAAATTATGCCTGAAATACTGATCCGTTTTTTTTTTTATAATAAAAATCTATTAAAATTAAATAAATTAATTTAAATTATTAATTGTATTTATTTTGAGTGATGATGCGTTATAGAAAAGAGTGCCCTAAACTGAATGGGGCAATGTACAATGTTTCCTGCCAAAATTATTATTGTCTACAGCGTAAGGTACTATAAGTTTTTTCGAATGTTTTTAACATTTAGAAAGAGTTAAGATAAACTCACACTTCATAGCACAGATCGACAGAAAAGCTCTTTTTCGGAATCGGCCTATGGCTATCTGTGCCTCCATCATTATCATGCTATAGAAAAAATTGCAATTTTACATTTATATTTTTATTTTATATTCTAAAAGTATCTATCAAAATTAATCCAAATAGATCCAATTTTCGAAACCCTTCCTAAATAACGTACTTTCTAAATCATTTAATTAAATTAAAAATTTTTGAATTTCCTAATTTTTTTAATTAATTACTCACATTAAGCAAAGTGGTCCAAAGTGTTTAAAAAACCTTTCCAATCAACTATAATTCGTTCGTACTTGTTCGTGTTTGTTCATGTTTGTTCGTGTTTATTCGTATTTAATCTGAACAATGATTACTTAAGTTATTAATATTCATAAATTTGGAGATATCATTTATTTTTTAATAATTATAATTATAATGAATCGTGTGTATAAAATTGTTAACAGTAATGTTAATAATATTTCACATATTTACAAATTATTTTAATAATTTAATAAGAATAATAATTTTAAATAAACGGTACACAAGTAATTGTGAAAATATTTGCTTGCTTGCTTACATGAAATTGCTTGAATGAAATTAATCTTTTTTTTTTTATACATTTTTATACGATTTTTAAGTGAATACAATTTTACAATTTTAAAATGCATATAATTGCATGTAAATTGTCAATTAATTATATTAATTGTTATTTTGTTATTGATGTCACCGTTTTCCAAAATTAAATAAATATTTGAAATATGGTTTTCTTTTGCCATGCAGCCATTTACCATACAAGTGGTTTTCAATTTATCATTTCGAGCATGCTATGTAGCCAGTTAAAGATAGAAAAATCTTGTGCAAGTTTGTTATTTAACATTTTTATTGATCAAAATTATTTAATCAAGTATTCAATCATACATTTTTATATTTAGTTATTTCAAATATTTACAAATCATAGGCAACTTATATTATACACTAAACATTATAATACAAAAAATAAAATAATTTCTAAATAAGTGCATTGTAAAATTACTTGTCCTGTGTGTTTAGCTTGAAGAGTCTTTCAAATCGAATGGCTATTCTCTCTCATATTCTCTCACATATTCTCTCACATATTCTCTCACATATTCTCTTACATATTCTCTCATATATTCTCTCTGTATAAAGTGAGTTATCTATATGGATATATATATATATTATATTAAATTATAACATTTAAAATTTCATATGTCGATAATGAAGTGCACATCTGTTGTTTTTTTACCTTGATGGTTTATCATTGTTTATCATAGTTTTAATAATAATTGCAATTGCATTATTATTATTATTATTATTATTATTATTATTATTATTATTATTATTATTATTATTATTATTATTATTATTATTATTATTATTATTATTATTATTATTATTATTATTATTATTATTATTATTATTATTATTATTATTATTATTATTATTATTATTAATACAATTTGTAGTATATACATTAGGCACTCTAATCAAATTAATAAATAATTTTTTATACATATATGTACACGTACAAAATAATTTGTTTATTTGCAACGCGCATTAGGTAGGTTATTTAGGTTATGAATATAAAAAAATCATTGAATTTAAACTATTTAAATGAATTCAATAAATCAATTGTAAAACACAAAATGTGCGTATTAATTACGCTATATTCATTTATTACAAATATTTTTATGTATTGGCCAAATGAATAACGGAAGATACTTACAATGTAACTAAATAGTTTTATAGTCTTTTGTATGGCCCTTTTATCAAAATTGCTTACTATTTTGCCTAGAAATAATCTTTAAAATTAATGTAACTATTCGTGTAAATGTTAAGTTTCATAGATCCCTCTGTAGCGTATAGATTTTTTTTCTGACTTATGTATAATAAAAATGATCAATAAAATGTGCCTATAAAAAATGTCCAATTAAATTTTTACGTGAAACTTTATCAGTCATAAATTGAAAGAGTATAAGAATGATATTTTATCAATGATATTTTAATGTTTATCGTTTTAATGACTTTTTATACCATTTTAACCAGAACTAGAATACCTCAAAATATTATTTATATAACAAGGAATTATATTCAAATTGATAATTCATAGAAATGGTACGGTAAAATGTATGAATGGAGGTAATTTTTATGCCAAAAATAAAAGAAATAAATTATACGTTAATTTATAAAAATGATAGGTCAATCGAAATCCACAAATGCTATTGGTAAAGATTTTATTTCTTTTTTTGATTTTACTTTTTTGAAATTTAAGATTTAAAATTTTATAAAAAACGGTCTTATCGCAATTTTTATTAGAAATTAAAATATTTTTACACGGCATATAATAAAATTATAGAAAAGTATGTAACAAGTTCACTCTTTCCTTATACCGTTCAATTTTGAATATATTAAATTTATCTTTCCATTTATTTAGTTATATTTTTAAAATATAACATATATTTTTATATTAATCTATTATTGAGATAACTGAGAAAAGTTCTAAGAAACATAGTAGCAAAAATAAATTCCATAATTACTAATTTTGAACTTTAATAATTAGATTTGCTTGATATACCAATTATATAACAAATTCTTGGGTAGCATAAGGCTTTCTAGAGGCATTGAATAAAAATCTTAAAATTCATAATTTTATGCGATCAAAACACTAATTGTTCAACTTTCACGATTTGATAAAAGTTGATCAAAAATTATTTAATATAAATAATGAACTAATATTAATTATATTTTCGACTCACTCTTTCATTTAAGGTCACTAATCATTTACTACTTAGTGATTTAGTTTGTATTCCAAAAAAAAAAAAATAATCATATATCACTAAAAATGGTCACTTTTTTGTATTTAATTTATGATTTAATAATAATTTATGCGCATAAATTATTATAAATAATGAATTGCAATTAAATGAAATACTAAAAATTAAATTACATAAAATGATAATTATATACAACATAGTAAATATGTAAAAAAAAGAGGGTTATATTGGACACCTGTCATCAAAATATTGTTGCTACTGCTATTTGTGTTGGTGTTGCGGTGTCTGTTGCTCTGGTTGTGATTTAGTTAATTAAATCATAAATGAAAAAAATTCAAAATTTAATTCAAAAAACAAAATATTATTTGTACATACTGCCCGCGTGTACCCGCGTACATTGTGCGTATTGAATGTAAATGTATTAAGCGGTCCATCATGGTTTATAGGTTTCTCATAAACATAATCAATCTCGCTTCATTTCTCGTTTATTCAGCCCTATTGGTCAACATCAATGAATAATTCTAAAGACTTTTCAGCAAAAATATAAAGCATAATTAATAAAATTCGAAAAGTGTTTCGAAAAGTTCGTATTTTAAATATCACATAAAATAATGTAAACATTTTTTTCCATAAAAAAACCTAAAATTTAATATCAACGGACCCAATTTAAATGTCAATTAATTAAATTTCATAATCAGCTTTTCATTAGATACAAATCTCTTGTAGTCTTGTAGTCTCTTGCTGGTTCAGCTTGAAAACCGAAAGTTATTGCTATTTTTTAATTTTTAATTTTTTTTAATTTTTGCAGAAAAGGCTTTTAGCGAATTTGAAAAACAAAGATACGATGGATGGTATAATAATTTAGCACATCCTGATTGGGGTTCAGTAGGTAGATATTATTGTATATACACTGCATATTAAATAGCCTTTATAGAATTATTTTCTGAAAGTTATTTAATATAAATTTCATCAATATCATCTAGATAGTCATTTGGTGAGAAAGGCACCACCATCCTATTCTGATGGTGTTTATGCTATAGCGGGATTAAATCGGCCATCAACCAGACGTTTAAGCCGTTTGTTCATGCGTGGTCGCGATGGTCTTGGTTCCAAATATAATCGTACCGCTCTGTTAGCATTTTTCGGACAAGTTGTGGCGAATGAGATTGTAATGGCCTCAGAATCCGGTTGTCCCATTGAAATGCACCGTATTGAAATTGAGAAATGTGATGAAATGTATGATAAAGAGTGTCGTGGTGATAAATATATACCATTTCACAGAGCTGCATATGATAGAAATACTGGGCAAAGTCCGAATGCGCCAAGAGAGCAAATAAATCAAATGACCGCTTGGATTGATGGTAGTTTTATTTATAGTACCTCAGAGGCATGGTTAAATGCAATGCGTTCCTTTCATAATGGTAATCTTCTAACAGATAAAAGTGGCAAATTGCCAGTTAAGAATACAATGAGAGTGCCATTATTTAATAATCCCGTACCAAATGTCATGAAAATGTTAAGTCCAGAGAGATTGTTTTGTAAGTTGAAAATGTTACCATCGAAAAATTATAAATAAAAAAGTGCGAAAAAATCATTTTTCATTTACTTATTATAGTACTCGGTGATCCACGTACCAATCAAAATCCAGCCATACTCTCTTTTAGTATATTATTTTTGCGTTGGCACAATACTTTGGCTCAGCGCATAAAAACAGCAAATACCAACTGGAGTGATGAAGATATTTTTCAAAGAGCTCGACGTTTCGTGATAGCTAGTTTGCAAAATGTAATATACTATGAATATTTGCCAGCTTTATTAGGTAGCGGCATGCCTCCATATACAGGATACAAGCAAGATATTCATCCAGGGATTGGTCACATATTTCAGGCAGCTGCTTTTCGTTTTGGTCACACTATGATACCACCGGGTATTTATCGTCGCGATGCCATGTGTAATTATAAATCAACTCCGATGGGTTATCCTGCTATACGTTTATGTTCCACATGGTGGGATTCAAGTGTATGTATCTGATGTGGGTATAAAACTATGGTTTATGTACTATCATTTTTATAGTATTCCCTTTGTCTCTATAGGATTTTTTAACGGAGACGAAAGTGGAGGAAATACTTATGGGACTGTCATCACAAATCTCAGAAAGAGAAGATCCTGTGCTCTGTTCCGATGTAAGGGATAAGCTTTTTGGACCAATGGAATTTAGTCGCCGTGATTTAGGTGCTTTGAATATAATGCGAGGACGAGATAATGGTTTGCCCGATTATAACAGTGCTAGGCAAGCATTTGGCTTAAAGAGATTGCAAAATTGGACTGAAATAAATCCAAGATTATTTGCCGAACAACCGAATTTGTTAGACACGTTAAAATTAGCCTACAACAATCAATTGGACGACGTTGATGTATACGTTGGTGGCATGTTGGAATCCTATGGACAACCCGGTGAACTATTCACTAAAGTTATCAAAGAGCAATTTCAACGCTTACGCGATGCTGATCGATTTTGGTTTGAGAATGCAGAGAATGGTATATTCACAGAGAAAGAAATCGAGGAAATCCGGCATATACACATGTACGACATTATTGTGAATAGTACTGATATAAATCCTGGAGATATTCAAAAGGACGTATTCATTTGGTATGAAGGTGATCCTTGTCCCCAGCCTATCCAATTGAATGCTACCGAATTAGAGTCTTGTAGCCACCTGGAGGGGTATGATTACTTTTCAGGCTCTGAATTAATGTTTATATACGTGTGCGTGTTTCTAGGCTTTGTGCCTATTTTATGCGCTGGTGCAGGTTACTGTGTTGTTAAATTACAAAATAGTAAACGGCGTAAATTGAAGATTCGTCAAGAAGCTTTACGAGCTCCTCAACACAAGGGTTCCGTGGATAAAATGTTAGCTCGGGAATGGCTTCATGCCAATCATAAACGTTTAGTTACTGTAAAGTTTGGCCCAGAAGCAGCAATTTACACAGTTGATCGTAAAGGTGACAAATTGAGAACATTTAACTTAAAAAATGTAGAATTCATTACAGTGGAAGAGTCTGCAACCAACCATATAAAAAAGAAACCGTATATATTATTGCGAGTCCCTAATGATCATGATTTAGTGTTGGAATTGGAATCGTACGGTGCCCGAAGAAAATTTGTAAAGAAATTGGAAGACTTTTTAATATTGCATAAAAAGGAAATGAATTTAATTGAAGTAAATCGTGACATAATGTTAGCGCGCGCCGAGACACGTGAGAGGCGTCAAAAACGTTTAGAATATTTCTTTCGTGAAGCATATGCTTTGACATTTGGTTTAAGACCTGGTGAAAGACGTCGTCGATCGGACACTTCCACAGATGGTGAAGTAATGACTGTTATGCGTACTAGTCTATCGAAAGGAGAATTCGCTGCTGCCCTCGGTATGAAACCCAATGATATGTTTGTTAGAAAAATGTTCAACATAGTTGATAAAGATCAAGATGGTCGCATTAGTTTTCAAGAATTTTTAGAAACTGTGGTATTATTTTCACGTGGAAAAACCGATGATAAATTACGAATCATATTCGATATGTGCGATAATGATGGTAATGGTGTTATCGACAAAGGTGAATTAAGTGAAATGATGCGATCATTAGTGGAAATTGCACGAACTACAAGTTTGGGAGATGACCAAGTTACTGAATTAATTGATGGCATGTTTCAAGATGTAGGTTTACAACATAAAAATCACTTAGACTATGAAGATTTTAAACTGATGATGAAAGAATATAAAGGAGATTTTGTTGCAATTGGCTTGGACTGTAAAGGAGCAAAACAAAATTTTCTGGATACATCGACAAATGTAGCCCGTATGACATCATTTAATATTGAACCAAGTCAAGAAAAGCCACGCCATTGGATGCTAAAAAAATGGGAAAGTTATATAACATTTCTAGAAGAAAATCGTCAAAATATATTCTATTTATTTCTGTTTTACGTTATAACGATTGTAATGTTTGTGGAACGTTTTATACGTAGGTTCTTTACATATATTTGTTGTATAAATACAAATCATATAATGTCATCAATCAATATATATATCTTCTGCATTGCTTGATGCCTTATATGCACTAACAAATCTTATAATTCTGATGAATTAATAAAAATTTGTATATATAGATTATTCATTTATGGCTGAGCATACAGATTTAAGACATATAATGGGGGTTGGTATAGCGATAACTCGCGGCTCAGCAGCATCTTTATCTTTCTGCTACTCTCTTCTACTCTTAACAATGTCTAGGTAATTTTATCTTTAAAAGAAATAAAGAAAGAATAATATTAATTGTCAGGTTCTTTTATGAAATATATTTTATTGTCTTATTTCAAGGAATCTGATAACGAAATTAAAAGAATTTCCAATACAACAATATATACCCTTGGATTCTCATATACAATTTCATAAGATAGCTGCTTGCACTGCTTTATTCTTTTCCATATTACATACTGTGGGCCATATAGTTAATTTCTATCATGTATCAACACAATCTCATGAAAATTTGCGTTGCTTAACGCGTGAAGTTCATTTCGCTTCCGATTATAAACCTGATATAACATTCTGGCTTTTTCAAACGGTTACAGGTGAAGGCTTATTCTATTCGCAATTTTATTTAAGATATTTTTTTCCTATATTTTGCTCTTTACAGGTATTACCGGTGTATGCTTATTTATTATAATGTGCATAATATTCGTATTTGCTCATCCTACCATAAGGAAAAGGGCATATAAATTTTTCTGGAACATGCATTCTTTATATATTGCATTATATTTACTAAGTTTGATTCATGGTTTAGCCCGTTTAACTGGTCCACCACGATTTTGGATGTTTTTCCTGGGGCCCGGTATTATTTATACATTAGATAAAATTGTCTCGTTACGTACAAAATATATGGCTTTAGATGTTATTGAAACGGAATTGTTGCCATCCGATGTAATAAAAATACAATTCTATCGTCCGCCCAATTTAAAATATTTATCAGGGCAATGGGTGCGTTTATCATGTACAGCTTTCAGATCCCACGAAATGCATAGTTTCACACTGACCTCGGCACCTCATGAAAATTTTCTTAGCTGTCATATTAAAGCGCAAGGACCATGGACTTGGAAATTACGTAATTATTTTGATCCATGTAATTACAATCCTGAAGATCAACCTAAAATACGCATTGAAGGCCCATTTGGTGGTGGCAATCAAGATTGGTATAAATTTGAAGTAGCTGTTATGGTAGGTGGCGGTATAGGAGTAACACCATATGCCTCCATTTTAAATGATTTAGTCTTTGGTACCAGCACCAATCGTTATTCAGGTGTAGCATGTAAAAAAGTATACTTTTTATGGATATGCCCCTCCCATAAGCATTTCGAATGGTTCATCGATGTTTTGCGTGATGTTGAAAGGAAAGATGTCACTAATGTTTTAGAGATTCATATATTCATAACACAATTTTTTCATAAATTTGACTTGAGAACTACAATGCTGGTAAGTTCATGGATTATTTTGAATGCATATGGCAATACGTGAAATAAAAATTTTTAAAAAAAAATATATATAAATAAAATTTTTATATAAATTTTACAGTATATATGTGAAAATCATTTTCAACGTTTATCAAAAACATCAATATTTACGGGTTTAAAAGCTGTCAATCATTTTGGCCGTCCAGATATGTCCAGCTTTTTAAGATTCGTACAAAAGAAACACTCATATGTTTCCAAAATTGGTGTATTTTCTTGTGGTCCACGGCCTTTAACAAAAAGCGTTATGTCGGCATGTGATGAAGTTAATAAAATGCGAAAATTACCATATTTCATTCATCATTTTGAAAATTTCGGTTAAAAAAATTTTCATTAATTATTGCATCTAAATTTAAAGTACATTTATACATTACATTATTTATCATATCATCACTACGTAAGCATTTTACGTTAAAATGTTATTGAGTAATTTTCCTCAAGTAGCCTCAATTTCAAAATCAATTATTTTATAATTTATAAAAAATTATGATGTTTATGATGCTCGATTCTATTTTATAAAAGTAAATTAATTTATGATAATTTTTAAGAATTTTAATTCTTTTATTAAAAACAGAGAGTACAGAGAGTACAGAGAGTACAGAGAGTAACTAGTTACTAGTAATTTGATTAAATAGTCCATGATTTCACAATTGAAATAAATTTAAACGTAAAAATGTAGAAGCATAAAATCAAGAAATAATATAAACGTATTATAAGCAACAACAACAAAAAAAAAAAAAAGAATATAAAAAATAAACTGCCATTATATAGAGAGAAATCATTTATATAAATTTCTGTTTAAATACAATCTCAAGAATTCATGCAAAAAAAATTCATGTAATGTATTCATACAAATGTGTTCGTTCTTTAACAAATTTTAATAAATTATTTATTATTAAATTATTTATTATTTAATTTATAATTTATGAGTTTTATTTATATCATTTATTTTTTCTATGATTTGTTTAACGCTAAACCAAATTTAGCTATCAAAACGATCCACTTTTTGAACCCCCTCTCATATAATGAACTTTTTATTAAATAGGAAATTACAATTTTATCAATTTTATTGTAAAATTGTAATTCTCGTATTTAATTTCAAACGCATTAAACAAAATGACGTAAAATACTTAAAAGACGGCCACGATCGACTATAAAGTTCTTATTTGTTATATTTGCTGACACCAACTTATAATGCATGGAGATCTAATTAGTTACTTTGCTCTTAACAAGATAAACAGTTACGGCAAATGTTCAGATACAAGGCCACTTTACAATATTTCAATAATTCAATATTTATTATATTTCGGCATACGTTTGCTTTTTTACAAAATTTTAACATTTTTCATTTTTCATGAGGACAGCTGATCTGTCCTCAGACTCCTTTCCAAAGCAAATCATTATGAATTCTTCAAGTATAATTTGCTGTAAATTTTTCATGTATGAGTGAAGGTCGGCAACCGCGCATTAAAATAAGTTTTTACTCACATAAATTATATATGTGATTTTTCTGGTTTTTTCTATGCAGGTCCATCATTTCAATGCATGTGGAAAGGGAAAATATTTTTGCAACATTTAGAAGGAATGTAAAAAATCAGAGAACTTACAATATTTGACATTAAATGATATGAAATGCAATAACATTGTACCGCTTGAATCCCTACCGGTTTTTCTTTTAAAAAAAATGACTAAGAAAATTATGGCTGACAGATAGACATATCCAAATCAAATCACAATTGAATACACTCCCAAATTGAATAAGTATAAAAATATACTTTCCAAAGTACCAATTACTTAACATTGATAATAAACAACTTTTAGCTGAAGTCAACATTTGAAAAATGTAAAAATTTTGCATGAGAATATTTAGTTGTGCTTAAGAATTTTGAAATTTTTAAAACATTAACAAACGTTAATTTTTAAACGGCTGATTGGTCCACAAAATTCGCCAAATAGCTTATAATGCAATGCATTACGAAAAATTACATGGATGTAATATATAGTAATCTCTATGCAACAAATAAATTATCATTAATACTTAGTCATCTCTGGATAAATGTTTATAAACATATAATATGATGTAGGTAAATATATTGACTATTTATTAGCAATAACCTGATCATTTCCTTCACATAAGAAATATTTCAATTTAAGTGATTAGTCATCTCCATATAATTATGTCTATTTAAAATTAAACAGCTGATCTGCTACAAAAGAAAAAATTAAATAATATTTATTTTACTTAGTGTCTAATAGTTTGTCTTATAGTTTTAAACATTTATAAAAAATATTTAGTGTATGTAAAAAAAAAGAAGAAGAAAAAAAACTCAGCTGCACTAAAACATCTTGTAATGAGCAATATTATAATAATAGATTCTGACGAAGAGATTGATTATACATCTTCAAATATAAATGCAGATGCAAATATAACAATGGAACAAGATATGCCGCAAACGTCAATAGTGGAAGTACAAAATGAAATTCCTAATGGTTCAACGCGACGCAGACCACGTAAAAGTGTCTTATATATCAAACCAAATACTGAGGTGCAATTTGAAATGATATCGAATGAAAATATTGCTAGTATGCCTAGCACATTAACAAAAAAACCACAAAAAACTTTTAAAATCATACAAAATATTCCTGATCCAGATGGGGCATGTGAAAAGTTCCTTTCATCATCAGAAGTGAAAGATTTAATAAATAGAATCGCTGAAGAACGTGTACGCATTAATTATTTATTAACTACAAATAATATGCCCAAAATGCAATTCTCTCTTTACACTTTATTTGAAAAATTACAAAGTCAATTTGACAAACGCTTAGATTCACTTAAATTGCAACAAAATGAAATGCCCAATGTCAATGATATTTGCAGTAATAAATAATTTAAGTAACATGACATCGCCAGAGAATATAAATACATTATTTATAATGTTATTTAATTATTTTACATACACAAGTAAGTGCATATTAAAATTAGTAGTTATAAGCTAAAAAAGCATTCATTTCTTAATTTGCTAATATTGTAAAATATAAAATATGATAATTTTATTGTAATAAACATTTGCTAATGATTAAATTAGAGAGAATAGTTATAGAAATATTTAATTTTTTGTATATTTATTTTCAACTTTTTTTACATGAAATTTTACTTTCATGTAATGAAATTATAAAAATATGTAAGCATTAATATACTGCAAATTAAAGTTTGTTTTTTCTGAATTTTTTTACCTTTTTTTGTAAGAATATTAAGAGCTGTCACTTGGTGAAATTTTTAATAATTTTTAAGTAAAATTTTTAATAAAATGTTTAAGAGATAATTGTAACAAAACACGACACTTTTATCGCATAAAATATTTATTTGTGAAATATGCATGTTTACTGAAATAATACACAGAAAAAAACTGTCTATTTTGCTTAGTTTTTCTATTCGGTTTTTTTTTTTTTTTTTTTTTTGGTTTTTCTTATTAATATTCGTACTCATCATGTTTTATACTGTTAATTATAAAATTAGTTGTTGTTTGCTTTTTCTCTTCCACTCTTTCTTCATACACTATTTTTTTTTCTCTTTTGTTATGATATATCAATTCGTTACATTTATGCTATTCGTTCTTCCTGTCTACTATCGATTGTTGTCATTGCTTTAGCGTCTACATTTAAATGCTGACGTTTACTACAAATCAAAGTCCAAAGTCTGACGAGTCACATATGCACGTGTATCACTCGTGATCACGTTTAAAGAAAAAAAAATTTTGTTTACATACAATAACAATGCTAAATAAATAACAATAAAAAAATTATGCCTGCGTTTATGTTGTATGAAAACACGCTCTATCGATATATTATTTAAAAAAATTTTTAATATCCATTTATTTAGATAATGTTTTCTAGGGAATATAAATGTTATAAAACGTTTACAAAAGTCTCAGATAGATATTTATGTAATATTTGATGAAAACTTTGACAGTTAATGCACATAAATTTGTATAAAACTTAAGTAAATAAGATTGAAGGTTCCATTCGACCCTTTTCAATTTTTGTGATTTAGAACTTGTAATTGTAATCAACTAATCGATGTAGGCATTTAAAAATTTTATATGTAACTTTACATTCATTGAAGATTGAAGCGTACTATCGGTGGATGTAATTTGGCGCTTTATATTTTTTTCTTCGTTACTGCTGAATTACAAAATAAGATAAATGAAGATAAGTCTTCATTTAGAATTGTGCCATAACCATAAAATGTAATGAATTATCTCAATCGAATGTAAACGCTTTATAAACGCAATTAATTATGGCTTTCTAAGTTGGTACCTTTTCATTTTATTTTTGTATGGCTCACACAAATATAAATTTGCACTACATCGAGAATATAGATTTTGTGATGGATCCACAAGAAATTTATTTATGGCATAAAATGTGCTATAAAATAAGTATATATTCTTCTTCTTCTTCTTCTAGGTGCTAATAGAATAATAACAGTATAATAAAATTAATTGATAAGATCTTTGAAATATTTTATTGAAGCTTACATTTATAGCCTGAAAAAGACAAAGAGAACAAAATACAGAAGGAGATAATTACATTAAAATGGCATTGCGCCTACATCTCCAAGGGCAAGCAATTATATAAATTTTGTTAAGTTCCTATTTAAAAAAAAAGCACGGTACACATTAATTAGAGTTTATATTTTTCTTAAGCGCATAAGATTATAAAATGGAAAACATATGCATTCAGATAACAGTACTTTACGAATCATAAATAAATTACACGAAATAGTAAATAAGAACTTTATAATGGGTCGGCTTCGACTTTTAAATAACCTATATCGCTCTGCTTAATATGATTGAAATCAAATAAAAGAATTACAAATCAACAAAATAGGGAAATTGTAAGGTCTCAATTAAGTTTAAATTAATGTGAGAAGGTTCAAAAAATGGACAGTTCTGAAACAAATTTCATCAAAATACAAAACAGATAATTTTCACAAAAATTTATTCAAAATTTAAATTTTCCTCCAAGTAATCATTTTTTCGAAATGGTCATAAAAATTGACCAAAATTGACTAATTTGGAATAAATTTGGTAACCATGATTTTTATATTAAATTACAATTCAGCGCCCATGTACGTCAAAATATAGATTTAAAATTGTAATTTTTTTACCATATAAAGTTTCTTTTTTTTAAAATAAGGCTTTACATAAAGAATGTTCGAAATAATATCCAGATTTTAATAGATCAGACGGACAAACAAGCAACGAGTTTAAATCGAATCAAGAACTGTTTCTGAATCGATTGTCATAATAAAATGTGAACACCGCTTTAAATCTTTCTGGGTGTTATAAACATTTACACAAACTTATAATACCATATAGCAATGGTGTAGGGTATAAAAGTGAACGCGAAGCAATTTATTGCTATAGAAAAATATGCTCATGTTGCCAAACATCATGTTTGTAAACGTATTGGACTTTGCACTTATAACGTAAATCATCAGCAAAATGTACAAATAAACCAAATGATAAAACAGCAATAACAGCAATAACAGCAATAACAAAAATAACAGCAACAATAATAATTACTGCTACTACTATGGCTGCAACTACAAAGGCAAAGTTATATAAAATAAGTAAAGCTATTATATTTGGCTGGGGCCATAACTTGGACAACCGCCACCCAAACTTAGGACATTTTAATACTAAGACTGTTTCATTTTCTAGTAGTACATAAAAAACTTAAGCATAAAAAGGTGAAAAATTTGGTATTAAATAATTTTGTGTCGCCAGGACCCTTTCCCGCGTTTTTTGGACAGACATAGTAAACCAGTTGCCTTACTTATTGTTTGAAAATTCTACTTTCTAATATTTTTCGCACTTTGCTAACAATCAGTGAATTTTATTTAAAAAAACTAAAGTGTTGTCATTTTATGCTAATCTGTGGGCGTGTCCTTTCACCTTCCAAATTTGCATATTTTCAATAAAAAAACTATCTGCAACAACTTTAAAAAATCTTTTCAAATTTAAAGTTGATATTTCGATTTTACCATGAGAGTGCCGACAACACATAAATACACAAACGGACGGACAGATTGACGGCTAAATTGATTCAGAATTTAATGCTGATCAAGAACGCTATGCGTTCGTAATTTATGGGGCTTACGAAACTTCTTTTTGGGCTTTGCAGACGTAATATCACCAACCTTTGGTTGGTGGGTATAAAAAAAAAGGTAGAAAAAATCGATTTCATAAAAATTATTTATTATACTTCTATTTACAATTTAGATTTTTCACATTCAGAAAAAAATCGTTTGAGAGAATCTAATAAATAATGATTCTGGGCATTTTAGTGTTGCTAAAAGCAACCATTTCAACCATGCAGCTCAGATTGGCTGATTAAAATAAGGCCACCAAATTTCACTACCAAAGTCCCATTAGTCTCCAAGATGCCTAAAATACTTTTGTATAAGTTTTCTTAAAAAAGCAAGCTAGACCTTTTTAGGTATTAACAATTCCATTAATTCCATAATATTCCACTTCAACGTTATTACAATTTTATTAATTTCGTAAGATTTATTAAGAAATATCAATAAGTTAAGTAATAAAAAGGTCATTACAATTATTATCCACCTCAATTCAATTCAGTTCAGTTCAGTTTATTTCACTCCATTTTATTGCGATGTAGAGCGGGTGCATGTACTTAAAATGTCTATTTTTTAAGAAAATTTTATAAAATAATTACACTTATTATTTATAAATTTTTATGCTTAAACCTGAGCAGAGAGCAGAAATTCATTTGGCCGCAAAATAATCTAAAGTACAAAAAATAATGCTCTAACATAAATATTAAAATGTGCCGCTATGTTCCTTTTCTTCATTTATTTATTTGTTTGTTTATTTCCTTTTATTTTATTTTATTTTTTTTTATTTTCTTATCATGTTATTACATGATGTTAAATTAAAAAAAAAAAATAAAAGAGAAACATATTGCACGCGAGTAATGTGTGAACATTCCAAAACAACAAAGCCAATAAAAAATCTCTCATTAATTATCAATTAAATAGCAACAAAGATTAGACATTTGTTATGATGTTACGATTAATAAAACGACCAATTTCAATTCTTATGCTCTAACTAACTCTCTCCCGCTCTCTCTCTCTCTCTTATTTACAATCGCATACGCCTAGCCAATCTATGCTTTTCATAACCGATCCATCGTTATTATATCGCATTATCTGTCGTTTCATCACTGATATACGAACAAATTGAAAGCCTGATGTAACGTGCAGTGTTCAGTATGCTTAAGTGTGTCTTGTGCAATAAGTGATGGTATGGCATTATTATATAATGCTTTATAACGGCGCTTCCGGTAAATTAACAGTATTTTAAGTACAAGTAAGAAAATTATATTTGGCTGGAGCCAAATCTTATATACCCACCACCCAGACACCATGATGTTTCAGTTTTGTAGGAAATATTGAAAATGTGAACATAAAAAAATGAAAGTGTGGTATTGTATAATTTTACGTAGCCGTACCGGATTTGTATGTTTTTTAAATAGATATTGTAGGCCAATAGCCTACGCACTTGTGCAAAATTTCAATCATCTATATTTTGCAATTTGCAGATGATAAGCAAAAAACTAGCAAATTTTACTTAAAAAATGACATGTTCTCAGTTTATGTTGCACTGAGGGCGTGTCATTTGACCGATTTAGCCTTTGCGCGCAAAAACTTTAAATGATTCTGCCAAATTTGGACTCGGTATCTCAAATTTTACAACCAGGAGAATACTTACAACAGATAGACAAACAAACGGACAGACGCACGGACATGTCTAACTCGATTCAGAATTTGATTAAGAATATATTTAAATTTTTTTCCGAAACTTCCTTCTAAACATAATAGCAAAGTGAATATACCGCCAATCTCTATGTGGTGAGTATAATCAAAATAAGTAAAAGAAAGAAAAAGAAGAATAAGAAAAGAAAAATTTAACATAAATGAACAAATTCTGAATAATGTTTATTTATTACGACTGTTAATAACGATAATATAAAATTCGTGGTCATGTGTAAACGTGAGTGTGCATATGTACGTGTGTTTTAATAAATAATTTAAAAACACTTTCTTTGTTTTTCTTTTTGTTTTTATTTTTATTTGTATCATCTAAAATGGCGTAAGAAATGAAACAAGTAAATGATTTGTTTTTTCTCCGAAATATCTAATCATTAATTTCTTCAACGTGTTAATTTATATATCGTTGATTCAAGTTTCTATTTGCTGATAGGAAACCTCAAACTAAACATTTTTTTTTTTTGTAATGAAATCTTGTATTTATCTCAAATAATGTAAAATCGTAAAGGAAACATGTTGAATATTAATAGATGTAAAAGTCGTGTACGCTTATCATTAACTCAATTTATGTTAAATTTACACATAATGCATTAAATAAGAATTAAACGAGATAGTAAAGTTACGATTAAATCGAAAGTTCGTGTTCTTGTATTACACAAAAGTAAAAGATAACGGTATCATCTATACTGTAACGGGAAAGATTTATGCGTTTGCATTAGACAAAAATAGAAGATCGTTGCTTTGTGCAAAACAAATTCATATTCTTGTATTACACAAAATTAAATGATTGTTTGTTTGTAGTGTAAGACCAAATAATCTTGCATATATTTTGCAATACTACTTCAAATACTGAGTAATACAAAAGACAAACGTCTTTTGTATTACTTATTAGGCAGGATAAACTTATATTTTCCATTTAAAATTCTATCCAAATGTATTAAGTATGTTCATATGTAGACCTCTAATGGGCGCTAGTGGATAATAAAAATTTCTCATTTTCTTTAAAATGATTTAAAGAAAATGTTAATAAAATTTTAAAAATTATTTAAATAAAAATCCTGCCATTTTTCAATTACAAAATCTATCAAATATTATGATTTAGGATGATGTCCAAGTTTAAATAAAATTTGTCCAATGATAAATTCATGTTAATATTATAAATCGAATTTGGGTAATTATATCATTTCAAGCACTTCATTTCATCAATTCTAATTTAGCATGATTCACAATGATAATTAAATTGCTCACTGATATGAAAGTTTTGTATTTGTTTTACCAATTTGCTTTATATCGTTTTTAAAAATATAATCTATATTATTAAGTAAAAATTTGGTCAATTGTGATTGTACATTTTTCAATGTTTGCTTCTAGTTATATATAAATAAATTGACCCACTAAACTAAACTAAACTAAATTAATTAATATAATTATGCTATGTCAATAAATTTCATATGATTTTATTATTTGTTTGTTGAAGGCTAAGAATAATATTAAAGATTAAAAAGAAAAAAAAAAAGAAAAAATATTCTATAACGTGTAAAATCAATAATCAATTTTATGGTATTTAGATGTATAGCTGTGTTGCTGTTGCTGCTGCCAATGTTGCTGTTACAATTATAAGCATTATTTTTCTCTATAAGATCATTTTGATGATGCAATTCCATCTTAAATGTAAATCATACTTAAGTATGATAAGCGAATAAATGTTTACATCCACCTTAAATATGTTGATTTCAATATCTATAGCTCTCTTCAAAACTATTTATATGTACAAAAATCATTTATATGGAGAGAAATTAAAAGAGCTTTAGTATTTTACCGCATTTTCAATTTCTTAAGAGAGCAACAATAAGCATAACAGAGAGTCAAGATATTTATCTAAATACCTTGTTATTTAATTTTCATTTTATCTCATTCACGATTTCATATTAATTCAGTAACAAACGTAATTATAATTACACAATCTTTTAGATATAAATGTTTGCTCGCATTGAAGTCGCATTGAAACTTAACAATCATGGATTATTATTGTGTAATTAATTAATGGTATGTGATTAATTATCTATGCAAAAGAATGAATTATTATATCTTGATATTGTGAGTTACTACATATATTAAATAGCTTTTACTTAAATCTTTAAAAAATCCAATTTTTAGAATATCCAATTATATTCTATGATATTTGAAAGGTGATAAATTTATCAAGCCCATAAATTATTTTTAATAAGATAACAAACTTAAATGAAGTGTACACTGCAATAAACTCGATCAAGGATTTGATATAACTTAACTTTTCGGTACTTAAATTACAGAAATAGACTCTAATAAATATAAAATTATAGTTAAATTATCTATTCTAATATTTACTTATTCAACAATCACAAGAACAATAACAAAAACAACACGAAATTTATGTTTGATCCTAACAAATAAGTAAAATGTTAAAATATTCTCATTCTCTCATAACATAACACTCTGCCTCTCTCTTTCTTTCTCTCTGTGGCTCTGACTCAGACTCTTTTTTTTTGTTGTTTTTTTGCTGAATCTCTTTTCATTGCTTGACAATGTTTGTTATGTTGTTGTGTGCTTGCTGAGCAAGATAATAAAGAAGAGCAGCATGCAAAATTTCGTTGTAGAATAAATGTCTCCTGCTTAAACATTTAAGATCCATTCAATTTTGAAATGGCGTACGTTAAGTAACGTTTAATTTTGTTTCATCTTAAAATTGTTTGTTTATTAACGTTTATTTATTTATTTGATTTTTTTTTAGTTTTTTTTTTTTTGTTATTCTTTTGATTGACTCTTGTTTGTTTGCTTAAATTTGCATTTAATTCAAAAAAAAAAAGAAAAACAAAAATAAATTATATAAGAAAATAGATTTGTTGATTTTTTCCAATTAATTAATACATTAATATTATTTGTAAAATATCATCAAAATCGTGTATGCACTTTGGACTCTGCGATTATTTATATATAATAAAATAAACTTGAACTTAATATGGCGCTAAAGAAATTAATAATAAATAATAAATTAAAAATAACAAAAGAAGTAGAAAATATATATATATATATAAATTTTTATTGAAAACATGAATAAGGGTGATTATTTTAATCATTACAGATAAAACATTCATTCAAAAAGTATTTAATTTCTTTAAAGATAAAACAAACAATAAACAATAACCAACAACAAAAACTAACATGCAAATGTGTGTGCATATAAACATGGCTTATACTGAAAGAAATTGTACTCCTGAAATTGATTTTTTTTAACATTTCCCATATATTCCCCAGATTCCCCATGAAAAAGCGATTTCCTTCATGCATTTTGGGTTCTGCCTACTTAACGCATAATTGATTATTATAATAAATTACTTTTTAAAAAAGATTTAATTAATTTATTTTATAAAATTTAAACAGCAAATTAATTAATTAGTGTTTAAAAATTCCAAAAATAGTATAACTTTTGTAATGACTTTAAGTAAAACTTAGGATTTTCTTAAATTTTATAAATTTTACAAATCTAGATTTGAGAGTAGAATAACCAAAAATCCAAATGACCATTTTTAATGAACAACATTTGTCTTATTGATTTCTGCATAATGGAAAACTTTCTTTAATCACTCTTCAGATTTAGAAGAATTAGAAGGAGACTTTAGAAAATTAGATTGCTTAAATTTTATTGTCGATTCTAAAATTATCTTATAATAATAAAATCATATGACTGAAAAATTAACGTTATATCTCTTTTATTAATAAGCTTCGAAAAAAAATCTTAATTTAAATTTTAGAATCTTTCATAATAAATATATTTTTAATCAGCGTTTTAATCTGAAAAGTTCTAGCTGTTTTAAGAGTTTTTCATCTCATTTATAAAAATTTAATAAAATACCGAGAATAATTTTACTTAAAAGATTAGATTTTTACATGGACTGTTTAGTTGGCATTACTACTGGATCAAATTATTTCAATATGATTTTCCAATTTTCTGATTTTATATTCATTTTTTCTAAAGCACAAAAAATGATCTTCAGAAGTTCCGTGTTTATTGTACATGTAAATAATGAAAGAAATTTGCTACGTACACTTAAAAATTTCAAATTTGAAAAGTTCTTTTTTTTTGGCTGTTTTTTAGTGTTATTTTGGCTGTTAAATATTAGTTAAAGTATTATTAGTTAAAATATTATTACTAGTTAAAATATTATTAGTTAAAGTTTATGAAGTTTTATTATTATCAAAAGTGTGAAACATTTATATTAAATTAAATTTAATATTAATTAAAAATTAATTACATTTAAAAAATTACATTTTTTAAATGTAATTTTGTATTATTCTTATGTTCTGAAGTGTTCTGAAGCTTATATTTAATCTTTAAAATGTTTTTCACTGGTCCAGTAAACTAAAAAAAAATTTATAAAAATTTAAGGCAATGACCACGATTTATTTTAAGTTTATTTTTTATTCATCTTATTGTTATTTATTAATAAATTCTAATTTTTTTTTTTATATTAATTTATTTACTGATGTTGCTGACCGCAGTTGTTACCGAATAGCAACAACAGATAATAAAATGCTAAGACACTTATAATGACCATTTATTATTTTTGTTTTTTTGTAGGCCAAACGATCTTATTGATTATTTTATAGTCACGCTGTAGACTATTTATAGTTTTATATATAAACAATACATTTATTATTATATAACAATTATTTTTTTTTTCATTATACACATATAAATAAACAAAATTTTTATTTTTTTATTTTTTATTTTTTATTTTCTTTTTATTTATTTATTTTTTTTTGTTGCTTTAGATTATATGCCATCGAAACAGAAATTTGGCAACAATGCTGTGATAGAACATTCTATGAAATTCTGTTGTTGTAACATTCAAAATTAAAAATGTTTGTAAGGCTAACAAATAACAAATTTGAATGGGAAAATGTGAAAATTATTCAAATAAATAGTAATTACTAAGTGAATAATAATCAAATTTACTGGATATACATGCTTTAAAGAAGAATATTATTTATATATATATATATATATTTGATGATATATTGAGAAAAATGGCGCAATATTTTCCATTAATATTACTGCTTATTTATATGTATTTGGAAAATGTTCACATGTTTGAAAGGATATTGATTAAAAGTCAATCAGTTAAAAAATTTAAAGAATCAAGAATGCCATCACATATAGCAGGGCATCAAAATAATAAGAAACGGTATTATCATACAAAAAGTTCATCAGAAATAAATATGGATAATTTGGCAAATTATGAGCAGGATGATTATTATTCTGATTTAAAGTTAATGAGAAGTGAAGAAAATTTAATGGAGCATCGTTATGATAGACAAGAAGATACGTATCATAAACATGGAATTTTTCAATGGAAAGATGATAATGATTTACAAAGCATACAAAAGGATATGGATTATAGGAAAGAAAAATTACGATGTGCCAAATGTAAAAATGACAGGAGAGGTGCTTTATTAACTGAAGAAGAACTTACACGATTGCGTATCGAATTTGTGAAGCATCAAATTTTAGAAAAGTTACGTTTGAAAGAACGTCCGAATGTATCAGCAGTAGAATTACCACAACCAATATCTGAAGGTGTCACCATTGAAGATGAACATAAAATACCAAATAAAGAATATGATGATTATTATGCAAGAACTAGTAAAAAATTTATATTTCTTGAATTGGAAAAACAGGAATGCAGTAAATTACATGCTAAGCCGCGCATGTGCTTCTCATTTAAAATTGATGATTCCGATGCGGACAGTTTTGATGTAAATACAGCTGTATTATGGTTATATAAAAGTAGTCAACATAAAAATCGTTTAAAAACTTTACTGGAACAAGATACTATTGTTGTATCAGAAGTCCAGCAGCAACTGCATTCAAATTTTTTACCATTAGTTAAAACTATAGCCATACAATCGATTAATATGGAAGGTACAATTATTTAATTTTATTTAATTTTATATAATTTTTTTAACATGTATAATTTTGAAATAATTTTGTATTCTTTCAACTTCTATTTCAGATGAATGGTTAAAAATCGATATTGAATGGCCAATAAAACGATGGTTTGGTAATCATGATCTCAGTCATTTAATCCAAGTAACATGTCAATCGTGCGATATACCGTCTATGACACATTTAATATCAATTGAAAAAAATTATAGACCATTTATTATGGTCGATACACAAAATAGGCGACGCCAATTACGTCAAAAGCGTAGCATTAATTGTACAAATGGCATAACGGCATGCTGTCGCGAAAAATTATATATATCATTTGATGATATCGGTTGGGGCGATTGGATAATCCATCCACGTGGTTATGATGCATACTTTTGCCGTGGTTCATGTAGTTCCTTAGCGAGTATAACTATGTCAATGTCACAACATAGTTCAACTGTACAAAAATTATTAAATCGCCCTGGCCATAGACGCAAAAATTTAGAGTTAGTACCTTGTTGTACCGCCAAGCAATACTCTTCATTACAATTAATGTTTATGGATAGTAATAATACAGCAACTCAGAAAACATTTCCAAATATGGTAGTAGAATCATGTGGTTGTAGATAATAAACGGACTTTGTTATGAATTTGTCAATTATGGGACAATACAAAAAAATTAAATAAATATAACACTAAACAAATAAAAAATATTAAAGTCAAACTTAATTGACTAATCAATACAAACAGATTTGACTGAGCGGATTCAACATCAAAAAAAAAAGACTTTCGTCAATTTGAAAAATCGAATTTCCCCTTCAAAAAAATAAAAAAGAAAAGAAGTGTAAATTTTTTGGAAAATGAAACATTGAAACATTGTAAAACTCAACCAAAAATATATTTCATTCATTTTTCAATATAAAATGTCCATAAGAGAAAGTACCATAATAATTGGGAAATATACGACACCTGTTGAAACATCCGTTTTAAAAATCCATTAAATGTATGTAAAATGCATAAATACAAGTCAAAAGGATTCTAATTTTCAAACTTCATGAATTTGTATAATTTAACGATGCAAGGTATTACTGCCATAATTATTCATATTCAATGTAAATTTTCAATAAAATTTTTTCAAGTACTTAAATTTATAATTAGTCAATTAATCTCAATTAATTAAGAAATCTCAATTTCCAAAAAGAACAAAATTAAGTTTAATTAATTAAGCTAAGAATTTTTCATAATTTTTAATGATAAATTGAAGCTTCTCATAATAAGAAAATTGTTTATAAATTGTAATTTAAAAGTGATATCGCTTTACTTGTTAATCCATTTTAATATTAATTAATTATAATAAATAACTTATATAAAAAAAACTACAATAAAAATAAATCTATTTAAAAAGATGAATTTAATTTGTAATTTAATATGAATAGGCCGATTTCAAATAATAAATAAAATATTTAATTAATATTTACCTTTAAATTTATATTACTAAATGGCGTATAGTACCTAAAGCAAATAAAATTTCATAACATTTGATCATGATTAAATTGCAATTGTTGAAAATTTTTCATATTTAATGTATAAATTTGAGTAAATAATTCTTGGCTATTTACGCAAATTTATACAAAATCGTTAATTATTAGTTAGTTAGTATTTATACATTATCATTAGTTGAATGTATAAATACATTCAACTAACGATAAATTTCGGGCGGTAATCGATCAATAAAAATGTTATCATTAAAAAGAATACTTATGCAATAAAAAAAGAATTTCATTCGTTAACGTATGAAAATCCTTAAAAGTATAAATTCTTGCAAATGTATGGGCCCATACATTTGCAAGAATTTATATTTCCTTTTTTAGTTTTAAATTATTTATCTCAAACTTTGGGGTCACGAGATCTTCTACAACAAGAAAATCCTAAAAATAATAAATGTTGTTATTCTGGTTTCTATTTTTTTTTGTTTTTATTTTAATTTCAATTTATTATTTATAACATTATTATTATATTACTAATTTTGTTTTATTTAATTTTAGTTTATTTAATAATAATTGATGTTTTTTACATGTTTGTTTTGCTGTTGTTATTTTTTGTTGTTGTTGTTGTTGTTGTTTGGATATTTTTTACCATTGATTTAATAATTATTATCATTTAAATTTAAGAATCATGATTGAAGTGTGTTTGTGTGTGTGTGTGTGCGTGCGTTTTTTTCATACATTTTTCAATTAATGCTTAATAAAGATGAGAGAAGAAAAACAAAGGGGAATTCAATTCACAATTAAATGTGGACGTGTATGTATATTTGCTTTACTTATTATAAACTACATATAATATAAATGATCTTTTCGTATAAGTTAATATTTATCTTATATTCATTTTCATAAGATTTCTTTTTTAACGATTATTATTGTGATATGATTTCTAGTTTGTTTTATTTCTTACACCAGTCCAAATATAAAATGAGATTTTCATTTTTATATATAAATATTATACCAATCGAAATATAAATATTATTTAACACGTAATATGATCCATTTAAAATTTGCTCAATCGTTTATAGATCAGCATACTTTTTTAGACTGAAATTGAAAATTGAAAATATTTTATTCTAATTTCATCAACCTCTTTCTTTGTCTTTTTTTTATGATATGCTTCTGCTAAAATTAATTTTTTAATAGAAATTTAGTTTTAGTTTTAAGTTTAGTTTTAATAAATTAAAATTATTATCATTAGTATATTTGTAATTGAAAATGTTACTTATGATATACATTTTTAGAATAATGCCTTACTAACATCATTATTAGATATTTTATACGCATTTCCAATCGATTGTAATAGAACAGTAATTGTAATTATAAATCTTGAAATACTGTTCCAAACGTCCCCTCAATTTTATTGCCAAAATATATTAATCAAATTTGAGATTAAGACAGTAACAGTAGGGCCTTAATATTATTGCTCAATATCAAACCCATAGAATAGTAGAAAAACAAATTGTGGCAATTTTTCTAAAATATATTTGAGTTCATTAAATCGAAATTCATAATCTCTTGACTTGTTTAAAAACTGTTCAGTAATATGCCCTGGAAAAATGACATTACTTAATTCTTAATAGACTTTTTTTTAAAGAATTATACTGTAAAATCTTTCCACGACTTTTTTAGCCCTTACAAAATTTCATAATGACGTGATTTTACAAGTACCGGGGAGTAGTAAAGCCGTCATATGGGAAGACGGTCTTACTTAATAGATTTTTTTAACCAGGAACATGTATCTATAATTGTAGCATATTTGGAGTTTTTACCTCCTTTACATGGATATAGATTAAGTTATTTTATAGTCATTCCCGATTAATCAATTATAAAACTTCTATTGGGTTTAATAATTAAGAATTTTGGAAAAACTTTATTCGACATAATTGCAGTCTATTATGCTACTTGAACAGACTTCATGTGCCTTATTCAAATCAATCATTATTTATTTTTAAATAAGATCTAACTTTGAATATCATATAAAATTTTTAAAATCTTTAAAAAATGTTTCAGCTTTTGCTCATCTTCTTTATCTGCTTTCTTTTAATTTAATTTAATTGTGCCATATAAATTGTGTAGAGAATTGTTAAAATGGAAAAAAAAACCAAAAAAAAAAGAGATGCTGACGTGAAAATGAATTGGAAAGTTTGAACTTGTGTCATTATTTGTCATAGTTATTGGTTCTTGCGTTTTTAAAGTACAGTTAAATATTGTAATGCAACAATTTTATTCGTTATAAAATTTTATAGTTGATTCAATAAAATTACATAATGAAATTTATGTAGATTCATTAGTTCTTGTTGTTTTTCATTCTTGTTTAATGGAAGACTTTCTTTTTACAATACAAGTTTAAGACACAGAAAATATATTAATTTCTTATTTTTTTCTTTCTTTTTTTTCTTTTTTTTTTTTTTTTTTTGTTATTGTTCTTTATGTCATTAATTAAGCTTGCTTTTTTATGTTAAATTAATTAATAATTATTTGCATTATAATATTATTAAATACCAAAAATATACGAATAAAAAGCAAAAGAAAATAAAATAAAAAGTGGCCTCTGAATTAAAAAAAAAATGAACAGAAAAAAAATAGTAATTTCCATAATTAAAAAAATAAAAAGAAGATAGGGAAGAAGAAGAAGAAAATTCACATTTAAAAAAGTTAATAATAATAATAATAATAATAATTAATTGAAATATGTGCAGCATTTAAATTTTATTTTCTTATTTTACTTATAATGTTGATAATGTTTGTATATCAAATCTCATGTGCCATATTTTACTATAAATATTTTAACAAATATTTTCATAGATAAATTAAATAAATAAAATAAAATATTTACATTATTGTAATGGTTTTTTTTTATATGATCAAATATACCTAAAATGTATGTCGTTGTGGTTATAAAACAATTTGCTAAAAAAAAAAAAAAGGAAAATTAGCTTTGTGAATGTTATAAAATGAAAATTTGTTTTATATAAATTATGTTAAATTAAAATCAGATGAATAGACATTTTGAAATATAGATAGCATAAATAAAATTTGATTTCTTTTTTTAATAATTTAGAGAAAGAAAGAATTCTTAAGTGTTTTGGATCATGAAATGCAAAATTAAAAAAACTATTTCTCAAATTTGCTGAAGTTTCAATTACACTAAAATCATGAAAATTTTTATTTATCTTAGTAATAAATGAATTTCAATTTAATTTGAAGGAATTTCAAAGGGCATTATATAAGAAAGGCTTATAATTTATTGTGGTACCATCAAAGGTAATATATAAAAATTTCATCTTTTAAAAAGTTCAAAAAATTTTTTAATGTCCTTACCACGCCTCAGTTAGTTATTATTTTTTTTTAAGAGAATTTTCATAATTATAATAATAAAAAAAAGTAATAATAGGACAATTGGAAAACAATAAATTGTTAGAAGCCACAATGTATCTAACTTAAAAATATTGCTTGGTTTTAATGGTGTTTCAACTAAGGAATGGGAAAGTGTACGCCCGATCTAATTATTGCATTATATATGTATGAGCACTAATTTTAATTAATTAATTATTAATTCATTTATATAAATATAAATTATAAGTCATACTTTAAACACTAGAATAGATGAGGAATAGACTCAGAGACTTGCATGTACAGATATAAATCGATTCATATAATAATACGATATTTAACGAACAATCTTTCTTGATGGTTGGCTGTTGAATTTATTCTAAATTTATAACAAAAGCAGAAAAGCTAAATAAATATTCTCTGAAATTCCTTCATTTTTATTGATCAAAATTATATATAAATTTCTTAAATTTAAATTTAAATTAATTTAATTAAATTTAAATTAAATTTTAAAGAGTAAACTGGTGTAATCCTTAAATATAACATGAACTTTCATATAGAAATTTTGATATGAATATATTTCGATAATTCTGAGATTTCTCAATCTCGATGAGAAAGAATATTTCATTACGAAATTTCTTTATTTCTTTTTTCGTTTTTTTTTTTTAAATTTATTGCTTAAAAATTTTTTTTAAGTACTTCCATTATCATTTAAATTTTAATGTAATATGCATTATTTTCTTTTTTAAATCGTATATTGTTATTTCATAAATTTTTTTTATTATTAGCAAAAAAGAAAACGATTTAAATTTTTGTATTGATATGAACAGTTTAATTAATTAGTCTTGTTATCTTCTTGTTTCTTAGTTTTGTTTTTTGTGGGTTTTTTTTTTGTATTTGTTATTTCATTTCAATTTTTGTTTCTGTAATTTTTGAAACTTTTATTTCAAAAATTAATGAAGAATACATTTTAATAATATGAATATTGTTATATTATTTCCTTTTCTCACTCTCTCGGTCTCCTTTCATAACGTTTGAAATTTTTGTATACAATCCAATTTTTATTAAAAATTTCCCAAATTAATTTATTAATAATATTTGTTTGTAATTTTTATATTACTGTATTTTAATTTCTTCTCTTTCTCTGATTTGCTTTTCATTTTTCTTTTTTTTTTTTTTTTTGTTGGTGTATCTTTATTATTAGTTATAATATATAAATTGAAGGAATTTACAAAATATATTTCACAAAAATTATTTTCTTTATACTATTTGTGCGTTTTGGAGAACGGTCGGGTCGATACTGGTCGGGTCGAGTCTGTCGGTGCAAGTAAAAATTTAATTTTTATCAATTCTGGATTATAAATTAATTGTCAAGTAATTCAACTTTTCAACTTGTATTTTTCAGTATTATTTTATTACTTAAAAACTATTTGATACCTGCTTTTGATTATTTTTTTTTTAAGGGAAAATGGAAGAGAGAATGAGAAAAATGTATTTTCATTTTTATTTTTGTTTTTTTTTTCTTCTCATTAAAAAACATAATAACAATAATTATCGGTAGGAATTTGATTGTTTCCCTTAACACAATTTTATTTTATTTATTTTTTTATTTTATTTTATTTATTTTATTTTTATTTTTATTTTCCATTGAGTTTTTTTTTTTTTTGGTAATTTTCTTCTTCTTGTTGTCTTGCTTAATAATTTTAATTTTTACATTAATTTTTTACTAAAAAAATTTTTTTTACTTTTTCATTTTTACTATAATTATTAGTAATATTAAATTGAGATCTCAACACTATTTACACAAATATTCAATATTTATCATCTATATGTCTATAATTTAGTGGACTTTGTATGTGAGAAACTTTTAACTTTTATGGTTTTCTTTTTTTTTTTTTTTTAATTTTTCTCTTATAAATTTTTATATTTCAATGAAATTATTAAAAAAATCTTATAGTTCATCAGCACCAAAAATTTAAGTACCCAATGTCAGATTGATTAATGTAATGTATTAATATTTAATTTAATTTAATGGAAATGAAAAATATAATTTTTCTATTTAGTATCATTTTCATTTCATTCTTTTCATTAATTTGAAAACTATGCTCAAAATTTTCTAGAAATATGCCAAAACTATGCCAATAAAATGTTAACATATTTCATTTTATTATAACATTTGTAAGAATTTTGAAATTTTCAGTTATCAAATTGAATAAAACAAATTTAAATTATGGCTCAGTTTGATTTGACTTTTTTTTTTATTTTTTATTTTTTTTGTTTTTGAATTTTTATACACATTTTAACCATTTAAAATTTGCAAAGAAAATGATTTCTATAGATAATTTTATTGTTGCCATTGGATTCAAAATAACTGATTTACACAGTTAAGTTCTTCATGTTTTAAGATTTATCTTGTATTTAATGTAAAAACTTATATGAATTTTTTCTTCAATTTAATATTCATTTAGATTATTTATTCAGATTATTTCCGAAGCAACAAGCATAAATTATTAAATAGACATAAAGTCTTGTACGAAAAATCCTATAAAAACAAATTTTATTGACTCTTAACTGATCGTATATTTAAACAATTAATTAGGCATTCAATATTTGATAATCTAAAAAAAGGTAAAGTGTTACTTAAATTAAATTACTGCAAATATTTAATGCTCAAATTTAATAGTAATTAATAGCATTATTATAAAATAACAAGAAGGCAACGGAATTAACTCTTTAATAATCTAAACTATCTTGCTTAGTGTAAATAAAAAGTTGTAAGTAAGTAAATTACAAATGAACAAATTTAAAAAAAAAAAGGGCAAATATGGCTCAAATTTTGTAAAAACATTTTTATACCAACAAGCTAATTTTTTTTCCATATAATCACTTTTTTATGAAAAGAATGATTTTTTTTTTTATGAAAACAAAAATGTTAAGGGAGAGTTGCTTCTAAAATAATCCAAATTAATCAATTCAATTCAATTCATCTCTAAGCTCAATTTCATTTAATTTTATCAAATTATGAACCCTGAATTTGATGAAGAAAGTTATTCTGAGTTAATCATTCCTTCTGGGTGTTGAAAATATTTGCACAAATAAATAAAATACTGCTGATTTTATTGATTGGTTAATTGTTAGTCAAATTTGAAATGTATCAGTAATGAAAATCAAAATGAAAATGATGGAATACTAATTAAAATTAAGGAGTTGTTGTGGAAGGGGGGGGGGGCAGTTAATCTTTTCTTCTTCAAATTTTTTTTTAGTTTCTATTTTTCTTTAGATTTGCATTTAAGTTAAGTAAAGACATTAGAACCCTACGCCTTAAGGGTTTCACTGAAATCGTTTGAAAAATAATTGTTTAATTATTTTTGCATTTTTTTTACTACTTATATTTAAACGTCCAACTAAATCATCACTTAATTTTTTAATGCCATAATTTTGCATAAAGTTGTCCAATCACATAAGACCATACACATATATTTATTAAATTAATTTATACTTAAGTCAATGGTATTACCACATAAATCAATTTAACTACATTTTACACATAATTAATAATAATTAATTATAATTAATTTTCATTTCATTGTAATAACAAATAGTTATTTTTATAGCATAGAAGTCACTTTCTATTATTGTTCTTCTAATTTTTTTTTTAATTTAATTTTAACTTTTGAGAAAGGTAATTATATTAAAGTCACTTTTTCTTAATCAAAATACTCTAATTTAATTCAAATTTTCAATAGAATGACACCACACTAATTTCCTTTAGTGATATTGTACAAATTCGAAAGAATATTTTCTTGCATAAGGTAATAATTACCTTGCACTAGGAATACATTTAATGGCTTAATTAATATCACGCACTTGTTAATTGAATGGTAACAATTATTATAATGGCATGAGCTAATAATAATGATGCAGTATTTTGCAGTAGATTGGTACCGCGTCCACATTGATGTATTTCAATTTCTTCCGGATGATAATTTATACATTGTTTAGGTCTGGTCCGTTTTTGGGTTTCTTGCGATTGACGTCGAGTACTACAGGCTCCTAATTAACAATATATATTACATAATGATGATATAAAAAAATATTTAAGTATTTACCAATAATGCCAGATTCTTCCATAGGATCAATATCTAATTGTTTAGAACCACACGGACATAATGTATCTACTACCAATAATATTAAATTACTATGCGGTATTTTTTGGACACTAAACGGTCTTTCACATCCAGATACATGGCAATTAGTTAATTTACCCTTAATTAAAATAGAGCAAAAATAAAAATCATCAATAAATGTGTGGAAAAAATTTATTACATTTCAAATTTTTTACTTTAAGTGGATTATTTTGACCACCCTGACTTAGTCTCTCAGGTTGTAACATATATAAATCTATTCGTAAATCGCAACGACGTGAATTTGTTGAATCTGGATTAGAACGTGGGTTTACATACAATTTGTGCTGTTTTGGAGTAGGCGTTGTATTATCCTTTAAAATAAAACAAAAGAAAAAAAAAAGACATTGAAGAAGTTTGTGCTTTTTATATGCTTCACTATTATAGACTTACAGTGTCTGGTGTTGTGAAAAATTCTTCAATTTCTTCATCGATTGGTGAATTATAGTCTTCTTCAAATTGTTCATAATCATCTGAGTACGTTGGCTCTTCAAATTCTTCGTTATATGTGTAATCATCTTGAGGCCAGGCTTGTAATGGTATTGGCAATAATGTCATCCATGTTAGGCTCAATTTAAGAGTATACTTGTACAGCCATGATGGCGTATGATGTGGTTTCAATTTACTACCTCCTGCTGTATATGGATCATCAGAATTTGAGCATATACCTTGATAATCATTTACTGTCACGCGCTTATAAATACGATCCTGTACTAAAGAATCCATTATAGTGCCATCAATTTGACCAAAAAATTTTCCTGCATGCTCTTGTTCTTCCGAAATTATAACAAAACCGTTATTATCTAATACATAACAATCTAAATTATCTGAAGCACATGTACGTTTACAACCCGAAGTTCCCGTACACTATGATTTATAAATAATCAGATTCAATTATCAAATTTATTAAATTTATTTACACAGATACTATTTTACTAATTTTTTTTAGATAAATCTTACCGTAGATGTTACATTAATGAAATGTTTAGCTAAAGAATCATGTTGAAATTGTAGGCCTACAACAGCAATGGGTGCAGAATGCCCTTGATGTTGTACAAATATTGCATGCGATGCTGTTACCAGCGTTGCATTTAATTTAGAACCATAACCAGATCCATATGGTACACTATAAACAAAACTATCCGGTTCAACACTATACTGATCTATGGCACGCTTATACCAGCTCATATCCATAATGCGTACATTATCTTCACTGAAATGTCTAAATAGAATCGTAATTTCTCAAATTTGCCATATAAATGAATGGTACGATTACATAAATGATTATTTCTTACGGTTCAGGTGAATCTTCAACTTTTTTGATATGATCAATCCACCTTAGTAAACCAGAACGTGTAGCTACAAACGATGTTGTTACCACGAATTTCTGAAAGCCCTGCCTAAAAAAACGATTTTCCCAAAATATCAACGTAAAAAAGAAAATTACATTAAATGGGGTCGTATTTAGCAATTATTTTTAAATTACTGACTAAATTAAATTGCAAATTTCAAATGTATAAAATTTATGTGTATAAATTTTAATACAAAAATTGTACATCTAAAAAGAAAATATTTCTGTAGTAAATGATATTTTCGCCTTTTAGGAATTATCAAATTAAAATGAATAAAAACAAGATTTGGCTGGATCTAAATCTTGGATACCCATCACCCAGGCACCATGATACATTAATTCAAAGTCTTTTTCAGTTATTGTATTGTACAATTTCCTGTAGGCGTGCCTCTAGTGCACAATTTTAGCCTACTTTTGCCAAATTTTATCTTTCTATTTTTTGCAGTTTACAGATGACAAGCACAGTACGATTAAATTTTGGTTTAAAAAAATGTTAGACTGTAGGAATGTCCTTTGGTTAATTTTTAAATCCAAACTGTTTGCAAAAACTTTAAATGATTTTGCCAAATTTAAGCCCAATAACTCAAATCTTACAACCAGAAAAATGTTTACAACAGACAGACCGACAGACATTTTTAAATTTATTCAGTATTTGATGCTGATTAAGAATATATAAACTTTATAGAGTTTTTAACGCTTCCGTGCCGAAAAAATGAATGTACCCGCAACCTCTGGGTGCTGGGTATAATAACTTTGTGATCATGACTTTACATGACTTTACATGAAACATATTATTTTTGTTAAAAAGCAATATAGATTAAAGTGTAACATAAACTGAAAAAAAGAGAATTCATGCAAAGCCCTTAGATCAGATGCTTATAAAGGAAAACCATATTACAGTACATTTTTATCAAACATGGAATCCAAAATTCCGTGCACAATTTGTTACAAGACTTAAATTTAGTTACTGTAACTAACAAGGCATATAGGTCATTGAATTTTTTCAATGCTGTACAACTTCGCGTTCATATGCCTTCACAGATCTAGTGTGAAAACACCTACTCAAGGCAAGTCTTATAAATCTATCAAGGACTAATATCATCTTAATTTTCACTTCTTGAATGTGAGCATTATTTTTATTATGATTTTGAAAACCTTTTCAAAGTACACAGCTTGACTAATATTCAATATTTTCCGCAACCGTTAACTTTATTAAAGTTTTTCTTTTAAAATTTCTATGCCAAAGGTCAATATATTCAAAATTTTATTGGAAAAATGTACTTAAGCTTCTATTGTGATTGATTTATTTTATGCTTCACTGCAGCAACCTTCATACAAATATAACGATTATTTAACGATTATTACAAAAATTCAAGAATATTAAATGTGCGAGCAAAAGTAATTTTCCTAATAGTAACATAAAGTCCACTGCAAGACTTTTTACAATGATCAAATATAAACACGTCTGTACTTATAGTTAACAAAAATGCAATATAAACCTGTTAAAAAAAATGAATGAATTTTAAATAAATAAAGTATTACCTTTTTAAAATAGCTAATAAAGTGGCAATTGGACTATTTTTTTTTAAATTATATTTTCATATATATTAACAATTTAAAGTTAAATACAAAATTCAAGTGGTAAAAAAATATGCATTAGAAAAATGTATCAGATTATTAAGATGAGTGCATATGAATATTTAAAACAAAACATCCAGTTTTGACACAATAAAATTATTAAAGTAAAAAAAAAGAAGATAAACATAAGAAAGATAAAAAAAAATTATTGAATGAAAGGAAAGCATTGGAAAAGAGTAAAGTATTTCCTTTAATTTATCCATTGCATTTGCTTAAAATTAAAATGTAGTGCTCTTTCTAAAAAGGAAAAATTTCAATAATTTCTTTATGTTTTGTTTTTGTAAATGTTTTACGGCAATTTTTTTTTTTCTATATAAAAATCATTTAATATATTATTTAATATAATGCTCTAAATGAAAAAAAAATATGTGTATACTTTCTAGTCGATTGGACTCGACTATAAAATACCCTAAACCAAATGTTTAAAATTGTTAGATTTTTCACAAGAAAACCCTTGGCAAAATTGATGGCGTCATCGTAATAATTGTTTAGCCTTATTCAAAGCTATATCTGAACTAAACCACGCCTATATTTATTTCGCCACGCCTATAAAAATTTTGTTTAAATAATTTTAAAATTACATTTTATAGTTTGATTGAAAATTTCGTTAGGTAGTTGTCAAGCGGACAGACAAATTTAATACAAACTAAGAAAGTGAGTATCAATCAATAAGTACAATAAAAGGTGAGTCTACCTGAAATTCTTCTGGTTGTTACATATGTCGCAAAAACATATAATATTCACTCCAAATGGTGTAGGGTGTAATGATTCGAACATAATTTAGAATCTTATTGAAATGATGGATTATTGCAAGTCAAATATGTATCACAAAATTTAATATCTATTTATATATGAAGATAAATTCAATAGGGTTCTCATTTGGCTGGGTTACAATGTATAAAGTGGCAAAAAGAGCATATTAGAATACAAATTTTTCGATATGATAATATATAGATAACTTACTGATTATCTCCTTTACCATTGCCAGAGGTAGTGGAATTTCGATCTAAGCCATCGGTAATCATAGCATCTCGTACTAGACTTTGTACCAAGGTCCGATCGCAATAATACGGTTCAGCTTTGCGAGAACCTTGGTTACCCAAATGTGGGGCATAATGACCGACAGGTGTTGCACTATGCATATTATGAAATGGTTGGGGTGGCTTCGGTCGAACCTAATACCGATATGCACAGAATAGAAATCATGAAATGGAAGATTATTCATTCGTACAAAACCATTCAAATAGCTTTTTACTATTATAATATTATTCTTAAATTCGTACCGACATCCATTTCCAACCTGGCCTTCCGGCTTTAGCCAGAAAATGCAACACCTGCTCTTCTGGTGACCCAAAAGTGGGCTCTTGATCACGAAATGCATATTCTCCAGAATTCTCACGTTCTTTCTCCATATCATTAATACTATTATATTCACAATATACCCAATCGGGGTGAACACGCCAATTGTCTCCCTTTAAATATTCCGTTACTGAAAAACATTAAATATAAATTAAAACAAATCTCTATTGGAATACAATATATGTGCAAATGTTATCTACCATTCTTTCTAGAATGTCGTATCTCTTGTTGGGAAACTAATTCATGGTTACCATAAGTTTCTGGTAATACAACAGCAAGTGTAAATGGAGTGTTTTCAATAGGCCCATAAAAATACCTATTGAATCGCAAATATATAATTGCCTGGAGAATTTATTTATTATATTTGTTTAAGTACCTCTGTCTTCTGGCAGTAACCCGTTTCATGTCATCATAATGTTGCAATACAGTAAATTCGGTTTCTCCTTCTTTAGAAGCAATCATCTCACTACGCATCTTGAATAAAAAATAAGTAAGAACTTTATAGTCGACTGTAAGACGACTCTTAAACACCCTACACCACTCAAACGTAATATAATTAAAGTCATTTAAGAAAATTAGAAGCCAATAAAATTATAAAAAGTGTCTTTTATAATTAATTTGAAAACTTCATGGTGAGAAGTTTCAAAAAACGAACCGATTCAAATTTGGTACACATGCATTTTATGTTACAATTCAAAGCAGTGCCATTTTTGATAAAATAATTTTACAATTGAGCATTTTATCTATGTAATAACCTGTTTCGAAAAAGGCCTCTTATATAAGAGGTTGGTCGTAAAAACAGACCGATATAGACCAAATTTCGTATACGTGTTTGTTATGTTCAGAATATGTTATGTCAAAATATATTTAAAATTGTAATTTTCTTAAGGAGTTGAAATAATGTCTAGATATTAGCCATTTTTAATAAGGTCATCAAAACACACACATGTATAGAAGTTTATTAAAATACTTCAAAATTTACGCCCTGTAGCTTGATAACAAATGTACATGGACTGACATGAGACGGACAGATAGATAGATAAGCAAGCTTTAATCGAATAAAGACGTGATTCTGGTTCGATCGGCATAATAAGCGATGGATCTATCTCAACTCCTTTGGAGTGTTGCAAACATCTGCACAAACTTACAATACCCTGTACTACAAGTGATGCAGGGTATAATTACTGTTTCTATATTTCTGTTCAATGAAGTTCAGTCACACACTTACATCATGTAATAGATTTTTATTCATTTCGACAATTTCATGATCATTGCCAATTTCAGTTTCTGGCAATTCCAACTCCGTAATGTCGACCGATGTATATTTTGGCCGTAATTGATCTATATACTGATTATTATCACTCATTGGACGCAAATCTGGATGATATAAGACTCGACCATTGTTATCCACGATAAACGAATATCCATTCGGTCCCAGTTTATATTGTGGTATCATTTTTTTAATTTCTTCGATGGGTACATCAGTACCAACTACGCCCAGTAAATTGGCTACACGCGCCGAATGATTCCGTCTATCGAAGACCGGAGTTGAAACTGTCGTCACTAAACGTCGCTGATATTCAGAATCACGTGCCAAACCACCAGACTTACCGGCCAAGAAGACGGGACTCCAATGTACTGGATGATCAGCTTGATACATAATCATTGGTCTTGCCATTACCAATGCATAATCGATGACCTTACGCTGTGCCTCATGTATATCATTGATTTGTACAAAGAATCCTTTATTCGAACAGGCCATTTCATGTAAATTACTACCACTCCCATAATCAGAGCCTATTAAATAGGTAAATATTCTAACAGGCATGTGGGGCCAATTATATTGTTTAATAATTTCTTTATATGATTCTGAAATGCTATAAGTAATTAACATAATGGCTTGATTGCACTGACTACCCTCAAGTGATTGGTTGTACTAAAAATATATTTAAAAAAAAAAGACGAGTGTTCCAAAAAGGTAAAAGTCTATTCACGGTGGGTAAAAAAAAGAAAGCTCTAACAAATTAAATATAATGAAAATATATTGCCAATGGCACCTTGTGCAATAAACTAAATGCATATTCCAAACCGGCCGTAAAATTTGCTGAATTTTGAAGTTTTATTGCCTTACAGGCTGATTTAATTTCTTGAACAGCATCTGGTGTGGCTCTCACCATACGATCTTTGAAACATGGTACCGGCGTTTTTACCACATCTGAAAATGTTATCAGATTAACATAATCGTCTTCACCCAAGGTATCTAAAATATTAAATGCTGTCTTCATGGCTAACTCAAAAAGTTTGCTAGAAAAACTAGATGATGAATCCAGTAAAATCATCTAAATGAAAAGAATTTAAAAAAAATTGAGTTTTATTGAGGTCACGTGTGAATAACAATTTTAACTACGTACTATATCTTTTGGTGAAGAAGCAGCCTGAACGAACCAGTTTTGTGCACGAAAATCATATATGTGTTTACTGCCTTTGGAACCTTCCGGTGGCCACGCCGTACCCGGAAAACGGCGTAAAAAACCTGTCGTTGAGCCAAAATATTGCCACGACAATGCCGGATCTCTTTCCAAGTTGTTCTGGAATAATGGATCTAAATGTGAACTCCATTGTAAGGCTGCCTTTACATCGTTCGTCTCTAAAGAGACACCATTTGGTACCAGAATCGAACTGAGACTTAAATTAACGGGCAGTCGTTCAAACCGTCTCATAAAACGTATATCCATATGACGAGCACCATCGGCCAATTTACCATCAGCATTGTACTCGTTAATACGTCGTGCATCATAATGTTGTTTATTCATTAATGATGAATACGAAGCCTGTGATTCTGCTTCAGACAGAGCAGCCTGCTCAGCTGAATCCATTATGCGCTAATTGAATATAAAAAATTTGGAAAGTACAACTTACAAAGCATGAACTATAATGTAAAAAATTATAAAGATATTCATATTTAAATCGATAAAAGAAGCAGTAAAACGTATCGTTCATGACCACATATCTCCTGCTTTAGATGCTTATTCAAATGTAAAGGCAACGGGTATATTAGACATTTCTTACAATTTTCATCATTTTCATTTCCTTTATTTCATTTAATTTATTGCTTCTAATTCTTTATTCCTTTTTAACTCACATTAGCGTCCAGTTATGTACCCACCATCTAGAAGTTAATTTCATACTCTTTCATCTACAACGTATGCAGTATTCAAAAGGGTTTGTCACAGGTCCAATAATGCATATAGACTCTTGATTAATATATAATTCTGAACCGATGCCGCATATTGGTGTAAAACATTCACCTAAATCTACAAAAGAGGGCGGTCACAATAAAACTGATGCAAAAACATGAAATTTTTGGAACTCAGCGAAAGGAGTATTGTCGGTTTAATTATAGAGAGTAAGTAGGTGAACTAGGTAGATTGTTTAGGTATAGCGTGAAACCACTCATGCAAAATTGAAAAAGATGGGTCATGTCTATCAATTACTCTGATGAATAGTCTAAATTTAATCTCAACCATATTTAATTTCCCAACGTATATATTTTCATTTTCAGATTTTTATACCCTAAATTACAGGATATTATAAGTTTGTGCAGATGTTTTATAATGCCCATAAGAGTTGTAACATATCCACCTTTTATTACGCTAATCGACGCAGAATCACTTCCTGATTCAATTAAAGCCCTTTTGCCTACCCGTCTGATATTTTTGAGAAACTTTTATGAAATTTGATACATAAGTGCATTTTTGGCTCAGAAGCGTAGTTAGCATTAGACTATTATTTTAACCACTCCCTCACACAATGTTTTTCTTAAAAAAAAGAGTCGCTGTATAAAAAAAATACGATTTCAAATATATTTTAAGATAAAAGTCCATAATAATGCTTTTTTCGAAAAAAGCTTTATTATGGATAAAAGTTTTAATTTCGAATATAAGAAATACATGTACCAAATTAGGTCCAGATCAATTCATTTTTTGAACCTCCTGTCATACAACGAACTTATTAAATAATGGAGAAACCTCAATTTTCTCTCAATAATTGTAATTCTCTTGTTATTCCCTTATTTATCTTTAATGACCTTAAGCAAAGGGGTGTAAGGTATTTATGAGTCGTACCCGATCGACTATAAAGTTCTTAACAATTTAGTTTTACTTATTAAGATTCTCAATAAGAATAAGACAAAGCTTTATATCACAAGAAATTTCATAGTAATTCGCTTAAAATATTGGATTGCAATTGTCAGTATTGTGCCATTCTGGTTCCTTGTACAAATGTACTTGCGTACAGTATACACATAATAATAAATATATTTATATTATTATTGTTTACTTACCATTACAGCATTACGCTTAAAATCCATAAAATTTTTAACTTCTGCTGCCAATTCACGTAATAATATGATGCCATCCTTACGTTTCACCTCAAAATCAGTATCTTTAAATCGCTATAAAAAAAAAATTGATAAAATATTCAGAGCAACCATTTATTATTTTACACAGAAAATTAATGTCAAAAATTAAATTGAGTAGTAAATTCAAATAGAAATATATTTCAAGTAGTAATAGGATATGGCTAATACCAAATCTTAGGTAAGCTACCAACCAAACACCCAAAAATATTTTGAAACTCGGACTGTTTTAGTTCAAGAGTCGGAAACGACTTGTAAACCCAAATTATTTAGTTCGTTACATGGAAGGAAATTAAATCGATTCAGAATGTGATTCTGAGGTAAAAGGTGGTTGTAACAAAAGGTGGGTCTATCCCAACTCCTTCTGGTTGTTATGAAGACATGCATAAATTGTAAAACTAATGATATAGGTACAATAAAATGATAAGAAAGGTACGAAAATAAGACAAAACAATTCAGTATAACAAATAAGTTCAGTTATAAGGTCTTTCTCTGGAATATCTACCAAACTACAAGCAAGCAACCATGCAAAAGTTGATCAAAATCAAAAAAAAAAATATGTGTATGATCTAGAATTTGAATTTCTATTCGCACGTATTTACAATATTTATGAAAAAAAGGAATTATTTAATAAATTCGTTAAAAGGGGCGTTCGTTAAGAGAAAGTTCGGAAAAGAGTTCAAAGAGTGATTCAATTAGGACCATCATTTTTTGTGATGGTACACATATTTTTTATGGCACTATGTAAGGTAATGCCAATTTTCGAATACATTCAAGATTAAAGCTTGTATCCATATAAAGATTTTTTCCATAAAAATGGGCCAATCTGTACCAAATTTTTTAGACAAATGTTCCCTTTCAAAATGCAATTCAATGCCAATTAACATAAAAATATTTTTAAAATTGTTATGTTTTTTTACATAACGATTTTTTTTTTTTAAGTAAGGTCTTAATAGGGGGAGTAGTCGAAATAATTGTTCAATTTTAGACATTTTCTATAAAGTTTGTGTATGGACCAAATTTTTTTAAAATATCTCAAAAATTACCTTCTGCAGCTTGATAAAAAATTTACATGGACAGACAGACAGACTTAAATTGAATCAGGAAATAATTTATTAGCATAATAAATGGTTAATCTGCGTCAACTCCTTTTTGGATATTACAAACATCTGCACAAATAAGTGCGTAAGTGTTGTTAGGTTGACAAAAATTTTTACATGGTACAATGAAACGTATAAGCAAAATAAAAACCAAGAATGGCAGCATAAACCTTAACAAATGCTATATTTATATAGATGATGGTTGCCCTTTGAGGAGAATGAATCTGTGGGTGTTTATAAAAGTAAATCGTAAATCAACATCAATTGAATGAAGTTATACAAATGGAAATTTACATGTACAAAGACACACACTCACTAGTCAGAAGGAAGGCCATAGATTTTTATATGAAAGGAATGCATTTCACTAAAAATGTATTTTTGTATGTTCATATGAAGATTTCTATAATCATTGAATATAATTTTATATATTGGTTATGTGTATGTACAGGAAAGTATGATGATTTTATAAAGTTGTAGAGGTGTGTGAGAACATTTTTCAGACAGTTTAAATTGAATGATTTTCTTGTTTTATTGAAACCCTTGTAATGAGCTGTAGACAATAAATTAAAGTAAGACTCATATAACAACATTATATTTATCTGTCTATCTGTCCATCTGTCCATCTGTCTGTCTATATGCCTGTCTACCTGGCCATTTAAATAGAAACATATTTATGTTTTATGATTCTTATGGTTCATATGATTCTGTCACTAAAATATTCATATCATTTGATTACGTGTAAAATAACTAACTCTCATGAAATATTTCGTATGACATGTAATCAGTAATTGAATGATGATGATAATGAAATGAAAATGAATGAAAAAAATTTGTAATTTACATAAAAAATAAACAAAGTAAAAATAAAAAAAATGCAAAGAAAAAGGAAAAGTAAAAAAAAAAAAGAAAGTAGAACAAATCAAGAACAAAAACAGCAAAAAAAAAAATAATAAATGTTTAATTTGGACTTGAATCTTTAGACTTAGTCACGTTTTATACACACATTTTGTCTATTCATACAAAGAATAATTTAATTTAGAAATAATAAACAGAACAAATGTAAAACAACAACAACAAAATTACACTTTTTAAAGTGAAATATAAATTTGACACGTGGCTGATTTATAACAATGAAATGAATTATGTTTATTTAGCATTTTTTGTAAATGATACTTAATTAAATAAATTTATAATAAAATATTTATTATGCACAAGTTATACTTACATTTTTAATTTCATTCATTTTTGTGAATTGTCGTCCAAATTCCCATAAATCAACACCAAATTTTAAAGCCCAATTTCGTACCCTGTAATAATTCAAAAAATGAATTTCAGTCAATTGTGAATTTTAAGATTCTCAATTACTGATCTAATCTATTTCTGATACATAACAATTAATTTTTATCTAAAATTTATTTAAACTTTTCATTCACGTTGAGAAACATGAAATTCTGAAATTTTTCATCTTATTTAACCGAAAATGAAAAAACTTTTCTTTTAATAAATAGACTTTAGAATTTTTATGTCTCTGTCTCATTGTCTCTATCTCTTGACAAAATTCGATTGGCTATTTGTTTAAATAATCGTTTAATTAAAAAGTTAAATGTTTTAATATCAAATATTATTTGTAATTTGCTGTAGAATATCAAAGAAAAGGTCAGGCGGATAGTTAATTACAAAAATCTATTATCTCATCCTTTTATGTCCTTTGCCTCGTATACGTAATAAAAAATTCGGTTGCCTATCAGACACCTTCTTCTTAATCACAGAAAACAAGATAGCCGTGTCATATGTAATAAATCAGAAAGTTATATGTTGGTGGGGGAGGGAGGGAGGTCACGTCTTGGGTACCCACCAACCACCTAAAAACCATGATATCACGATTCAGAACCCGTTTCAGTTTTTTTGGGAGTAAATTTAAAAAGTAAACATAATAAATAAAAAACTATTATTATATAAGTTTCGATTTGCAAAATTTTTGGACAGTCTTATGGACCAAAAACTTCCATTTTTGTATTAAATGTTAGTTTTCAATGTTTTACAGTTTGTAGATGATGAGTTAAAAAATACCAAATTTGTGGATAAATCCTTTGACCAAGTTTGCCGATTTTCAATACCAACTTGCATGCAAGAACTTTCAATGATACTGCAAAATTTCAGCTCAATATCTCAAATTTTACAACAGGGAGAATTTTCAGACAGATGGAAAGACGGACAGACTTGTCTAAATCATTTCAGAATTTGAGGCCGTTCAAAAATATATCTACTTTATAGAGACGTATTCTTCTGAGCGTTACTGAATGTAATGACAAAATGAATATACTTCCAACCTGTGAGTAATGGTTATAACAAATTGCTAAAAATTAAAAGCTCCCATTTTGCCTATACTTAAAAATCATATCCACAAAGGGCAGCTAAAATTTTCCATATAAATTCTGGCAACAAATTAGCCAACAGCGGTCTGTTATACGAAATTAGTTTATATAAAATTTAAACTTTTTTGTTTGTTGGTTTTTTACTAAGGCTTCATGAGTGATATAAGTGGCTCCCAAAGTAAAATGCTCTTTTATTAGAGATTTGAAATTCAATTTTATTTATTATTTTTCAACTAGAGATAATTGATTTTTTTTAGTGACACTCAGCGTTCATTCATTTGAGTTTTACACTTAATAAACCAAACACATCGTATGTTAAATTAATTAATTGAACTTCTTTATAATTTGGCAAATTTTACATCATAAAATTCATAATTCATAATTGACAATTTATATTTCTTTAATAAGTATTTTTTAATTTATTTACTTATATATTTTTTATTACAAAATTTTAAAGAAGGGACAATAGAGAGTAATATTAAATTGTAATTTGTCTATTAAATTATATAAGTGTAAATTTTTTGTAAATGCACATACACAAATGTAAATTTTTATGTACATTTATATGGAAAAGTAAAATTATGAAAGGACACTAAAATCTGGCATTCATGTAATGCTCAAAAAATCTTTTCTGAGCACAGCTTTCTCTCTCTCTCTCACTCTTTATCCCTCTCTCATTAAATACAGTATTGTCTTTTCATACTCATCCAAAGGTTGGGGACACATTCTTTTTGTTATTGTGTTTGTAACACTCAGCAGGAAGCGTTTGAGATGTTTTTGTAGCCTTTGTCTTTTTATTCAACAAACAAATTTTTTAGAGTATAACTTTAGCCGTTGTTAGTGTTTTTTGTTTTTAACAATTTACTATTTTATTCCATGCACTTTTAAAAGTCTATCTCCTTCTTTTATAATTTTATGTTATATTCCTTTCTCATATTTCATTTTGTTTATGAACTCAATAACATATTGTGGAACTCACTAAGTAAACACATACATACTCACATACATTTGCATACATCCATATATATAAATATCTATATATAAAACTTATGTAAAATGCTTTTTATTTGTATTCTTTTTATAGCGTTTGGTTCGTTTGGTTCGTTCGGTTTGGTTTCGCTTTAATTTCGTTCATGGAGATTTTTGGGAAAAATTAACACGTGCTTTTCATATAGATAAACTCATCCTGCCTCATCTTAAATCTTATCCTCATTCTCATTCTCATCGGCATACTCATAACCATAGTTATCGTTTTAGTCATCGTCATATGTACAGTCAACATCATCATTATTGTCGTCGACATAATTGTACTCATATTTGTCACCTTTCGTTTTTGTTATTTATTGTTTGTTTTATTTTCATATATATTCCTTGTGTGTGTATATGCTTCTCTTTGTTTATTGGCGTTTTCTTCTTTTGTTTTTTTTTATATTTTTCTTAGTTATTTAGTTGGTTGATTAGTTTGTCTTTTGGTTCGTTATATGCGTTTTGCATTTCCGTGGTTTCAAAGCCATTTCAAGGGTTGAAGATAATTCTCTATGTTATTTTAATATGTTAAAAACAAAAACAAATACTGAAAGCACGAGGTAAAACAAATAAATACGAATTAGTCATTGTAAACGATCGCAGCCGACTTGTACATAACTTACACAAACTTTGCTTAATCTAAATAAGAAGTCAAGAAAATGAAATAAAATTCAAATTAGACAGAAATTTTCTGTCTAATTTGAATTATTAATTTGGGAAATTGTACTTTTTGTTATGTATGAAATCAAACTACAAATATTTATTGTATCAAATAAAAATTGTTCAACAATTTTCTTAAAAAAAAACAATTTTAACATCATTAGAAGTAAAAATCACCGATGTTTATTTCCCCATTTTCCTTAAAGACAATTACGGAACACATCTAGGACATTTTACATATATATTTACATTTACATTTACGTTTACATTTGCATGTACATTTACATATAAACATTTACTTAAATTTTGAAGTACTTAATTAGCAAGGAAAAAACATAAATTTTTCCTTAGAAAATGCAGATTAATCTTTTAGTTTGATCTGTTTGTCCACCAAAAAACAAAAAAAATTGAAAATATTTCATATTGAAATTGAAGGAACAATATTAAGATACATGCATTTATAATATTTGATTATTTTAATGTGGTACTTACTCATTATGCGGTATATCTTCATCTTGTTCGCCCCTCACAAAGAAACTGTGCAATTTAAAAATTGATACACCCAAGCACAAAATTACTGTAAACACTTGCTTATGTTTCATCATGCCAATACAATGGATTTTATATTTGTCTGATAATATTAATAATTATAATAATAACAGCAACAATAATAATAACAAGGTCAATAATTTATTGTAATTGTAAAATTGTACACTAATTTATAGAATCGATGATAGATGATTTGAGTAATTTTCTGCATAAAATTTTCATTAATTTCACCAAAAGCGCTTTTTATTTAGATTTTTATTTAATCTTTTTTTTAATTTATTTTTATTAACATTCAGAGTTATCATTAATTGTACATTGATTTATAGAATCGATGATAAGTGATTTAAGTAATTTTCTGTACAAAATTCTCATCAACTTTACCAAAAACGTTATTTGTTAAGATTTTTATTTCCTTCTTTTTTTTATATAAATTTTTATTAACATTTACATTATCATTAAATCTTAAGAAATTATATATATAACTATAAGTTTATATATATATATTATATATATATACTGTCTGTCCGTCTAGCCGTCCGTATATCTATCTGTTGTATGCATTCCCCTGGTCATAAAACTTGAGATATCGAGCTTAAGTTTGGCAGAATCATTAGAGATTTTTGCCCGTAAGTAGGAATTGAAATTGCACAAAATCAGATAAACTAAGAGCATCTCGATTTTTTTGAACAATGTTTGTTGGATTTTTTATACATTAATTTTAAATTGCAAAATATAGTAAGTTTAAATTATGTACATTTAGACAGGCTATTGATCTATAATATTTATCCAAAAATAGTACCAAATTAACACTTTTTTCTGTTTACGTTTTCTAAATCTTACTGAAAAATTTCAACATACTCTGAGCCGTGTTTGAGTGACGGGAATCCAAGGTATGACCCCAGACAAATATAATTTTTTTACTTGTTAATTTGAAAAGTGATGATGAGTGAATTATATGACATTGTAGTGGACCTAAAATGTTAAAATAAAAATTACCAAATAGCGTATTTCCAAAACTTATTAACTGACGCCATTATACTTCTATAATTTACAATTATTTTACAACTTAAAATATAAAGAAAGAATAGAAAATCATGGCTATTTTTTTTTTTAGGTACAAATATTTTTGGGTAAGCCATGACTTAATAAATCGCTGGCGTGACCTCCTAAAAGTTTTATACTGCCAAATCTATAAAATATACTCAAAAATATAACTGAACTTGCTAAAATTCTGAGTTACACCACTGAGTTGAGGAAATTGTGAAAATAACTCGATACGCACTTGGAACTCTCTGCACAAGAGAAATCAAATTTTATAGAGTAGTTAATCTAGATTCAAAGATGTTTAGGTAAACCTAGAATGCTAAGTAATTTGAAATTGAAATTAAATTGTTGGTTGAGCAAAAAAATTTATTTGGAAATTTTTAAATCAAAAATTTAGAAAATCGTAAATTGCTTCACAAGAGACATTGGGTTACACATGATCGGAAAAGATTACAACGGCAACAGAGATTGAAATCAAACGGTAACGTTTATTAGATGAGTGGATAAGGGAGAATTAGTCAAAACAGTCAAAGGATCAAATATCAATTCTTAAAAAAAATTTAATTTTGTAATTTGTATTAATTAAGTATCTTCACATTTACATTTTTTACACTTTACAAATACCCATTTGACAGATCTAATATTATACCTTATGGTCATATTACATAAGGCAACACTGTAATTTAAGCTTTCTTAACAGTTTTGAATTACTTTCAATAACCATTTAAGTATTAAGAATTTTGAATTTTAAATTTAGAATTTTGAATTCTTTTGCCAAATTTAAGTTCAATGACTCAATTTTTTTTACTATAAGACTTGATTTACCATAGAGAAGAAGGTATACTATTAGATCGATTCAAAATTTAAGTCTAGTTAATTTTTTTTATAATTTTTATAATTTATAAAGGAGTTTTTATAACTCCTTTTCTTATTTTATGTATTTTTAAATTAAAAAAAAATTTGTTTACAAATTTTTATTAGTCTTTTAATCTATAATTGATCTTTTTTTTTATTATCAAGAAATTCAAGATTTGTACACAATTACTTTATAGAATTAAAATAATTTTTAAAAATTGCTTTTAATTATTTATTGCTTATTGTTTATTGTTTACTTGTAACATTTTTTTCTTTTTTCTTAATTTCTTCTTAATTAAGAATTCAATTTAGAAATTATTAGAAATTTACGTTGTTATATTTGAAATTTTTTCTTCAATATTTCACTTTACTTCTCCATCTTTTCTTTTTTATATGAAACACATTTGCTCTTATAAAAATTTTTTTTTGATTTTTTTTTTTACACTTTTTTCTTTTTTTACTTTCTTTTTATTATTATTCGTTGCAGCCTGTTAATTCTTTTTTTTTTTTTGCTTGCTTTTTTAAACTTTTCACACATATGTATTGCATTTTTATTTGATAATATATTTTTATATATACGAAAAAAGGCCAAAATTGTTAAAAAAAAAAAAACGAAAGCATCCTTTTTATACCCACCACACATTTTGTCATAATATTTTTACAACGTTTAAAAGGAAGTGTTAGAGACCCTAGAGATTATATACTTTCTTGACCAGCATCAAATTCTCAATCGTTTTAGATATGTCTTTCTGTCTGTCCGTCCATGTATCTATATCGGTAGCAAAAGAAATATATTGAGCTTAAGTTTGGCAGAAACATCGAAAGTCCTTGAAGATATTTTGGTATTAAATGGGCAAAGGACGCTTTTATTTTAATTCAATTTTCTTAATTCACAATTTCTTCTCTATGATCGTCTCTTACTTCTATTAAAGATCTTTAATTATTTCAATTAATCTAAATTTTGAACTGCACGCTGAAATGCAATAATTAAGAAAATTATATTTGCCTAGGGCCAAATTTTGTATACCCAGCATCTAGAAAGTGTAGTTGGTATTTTAAAGGTGTATAATTTCGAATAAACGTTGTCGATTTACATAACTTTTATAAGATCTCTGAAAAATTTCAACTTTTTATCTGTTGTGTACTTTTCAAGTTGTAAGCAAAAAACTATAAAAAAGAGAGGTTTACTCAGTTTAAATTGAACTACAGATGTCTTCTTTAAACGATTTGGTCAATTTTTATTATCAATGAATCTTTATAAATTTCCAAAGTTTGTGTTAAGTTGAGATCGTTTGCGAGATTTTTGCAATCAGGCGAACGTTTCCTATAAAGGGATAGATGAACAAATAGACAGACATATTTAAATCGATTCAGAATTTAATGCTGATCAAGAATAGATATACTCTATGAAGTCTCCGACGTTTCCTTTTAGGCGTTACAAACATAATGACAAAGTGAGAATATACCACCAATCTTTGGATGGTGGTATATTCACTTAAGTGTAGTAATTTTCATCTAAAAAATAATTTAAAAAATTTAAGTAAGAAGAAGAACGAGAAAATGTTTTGTGAAAGTCCTTAAATAAAATTATTTCAAAAATTTTCCATAAAATTATTTAATGCATTTCATAACAATAATCTAATGTATAAGCAGATAGTATTCAGAAAATGGGTTTAAATCAAATCAAAATCTTGGTATTACAAATGTACGCATAAAAAGGTTGTATCCTCCAGAGCAATCGAAATTTAATTACAATTTTCAAAACTAAAGAAGAGTACGCAAAGAATTTTATTGAATGTTTTTTTTAATTTATTAAAAAGCTTAATTTGATCGTTAGAGATTGCATTTTCATTTTTACTTTAGCATTTTGAAAAAATTGACAAAGGAAATTATTTCTTAAAAAATAATTTCCTTCCTTAAAGAAAAAAGGAGAAAATTATATTTACATAATAATAATGAAATCGTTATACTTTGTATGACAATTAGTTTAGATTAGATAAAATATAGAAATGCGTAACGAGAAGAAGCAGACGAAAAATATTAAAATTAAACAGAAGTTGTAAAAGACAATTTGACCAAAAAACAATTTACATTCCTTAAAAGCTCAAGCAACTGAAGAAAATTTATTAAGATTCATTTGAACAAACACACAGATCCATTCCATCTACATAACCCTTAAAATTAAGATACACTTTTGATAAATTAGATTTACACAGTCATATAAACACAACAACACTATAACAACAACAACAGCGATAACACAAATACCAATATACAAAAATGTATATTGACTTGAAATTTTCCATACATTCAAATATTTTTATTATTTCTAGGTCAAACGTATTTTCCCTCTTCAGGGAAAGTAAAAACAAAATGTATGTACTTATATGAATGTGCCATTCATTTTTTCGCTTTAGTTAATACTTTCCTTTTACTTTTCAACTTTTTTTCATTCATTTATCTCTTCCTATTTATCCACCTAATTTTATCATTTTCAATTTTCATTTCTTTTTTTTTTTATTGTCTTTTTGATTATCTCGTTTTCATATTGATGCCCATAGTTGGCATTTTCATTTGATTCCATTCACTTCATTTGACAAGTTGTGATATATTTTATATTTATGGTTATGTGCTGAGTACAATGTTTGTATGAAAAGAAAGAAGGCACATTCACCAACATATTCGCTTTATAAATTATAGATTTTATATATGAAAATGTTACAAAATTTTTTCTTTCCCAAATTCTCTCTATTTTTCCTTAACCACTTTATACGTTTTTTATTCTATTCTGTTACATATTCTGTGTTGTACTGTGCTTCTTGTTTCATATTAAAAGAATCACATTTCATGTAACAGGTATATACACATTTAAATACTATAACACATACATATAAACATATTCATATATACGCATACGCATTATGGCCATCAGATAAATGGCTGTAAATGGATGCAACAGAATTAATTGATTGACATACCATTTTTGATAGAGACAAGGAACTATATAAAACAAAATTTACAGTATTTTACATAAATAAAAGAGTTAGGAGGAAAGGAAAAAAGAGAAAGAGAGAAGAAAGAAAACTTAAAATAAAGTTTATTTTTCTCAATATCATTTTGTCAAATTATGTTCGATAATATAAAAACCTTTTCCCCTTTCCATTTTTTTTTTGTTTTTTTTTTTTGTTTTTTGCCTATTTTATCAATTATTTAATAATAATTAATTAAATACAAAACTCTACTACCTTTCTCAATTTCTCAATTTCAATATTCACATTTCACATTTCCACCACAAATAATACAAAATATTATTATTATTATTCTATCGCATACACGCTTATGCATACACGTTTATATGCTCTACCAAAGCTGCTGAAAATTATTAAAGGAGAATATCAACTGAAATATTCAACGTTCAATTTTCTCTTATACTCTTCAATTTCGTTGATATAATCAAAATCAAAAGAAACCGTTGCTTTGATTTTATCAAATTTTCTTGTGAATCATTAAATCATTAAAAAGCAATAAAAAAAAGAGAGAAACTAGGAAATTTTCAATTATCCTAAGCCATAAAATGTGATAAACCACTTGCTACGGGAAAGAAAGGCAAATTTTTTCAATGTAGAATTTTTTCAATGTAAAATATACAAATAAGTAAACAAAATTTTTGAAATTAACTTGTTACTTCTTCCGAAAGCATTTTGCACGTTAAAAAGAATTTTTATATGTTTACAATAAATGTTTTTGAATTTTCATTTGCAAAAAAAAAAAATCCTTAATCAATGAATACGATTATAAAATGGAACAAATGATTGTGACATCTGAAATTTCTTTCTTCACGACGGTATAGGAACACAAACAAATCACAATTTCCTATATATATTTTTTTTTATTTTATTCTCTCTCTCTCTCCCTCTCAACACACACAAACACGCATCCTAAAACAACCCAACCCAAAAGAAATAATTAACTGAATAAAGTTGATGATTGTTATTGTTGTTGTATTACACGTTTTTACTATATACATATGTTAATGGATTCATATATATATAAATACATGCACACATACACACATGCAAAACATAATGCACCGTATTGCAGGCGCCAAATAATTATATTTACGCACAGTTCCGTAAATGTGAATCTTAACTGAATATTTATCACAATTATTCACATTCTCTCATGTTCGTTCTCTCATTCTCTCATTCTCATTTTGTACAATCTTTTTATCATCAACAATATTTGTCATGCGTTCTACTGAAAGAGAGACAAAGAGAGAGAGGGAGAGACAGTTTACATAGTAAAATTTATTTTCGAATTTAAGACAACATAGAATGATAAATATAAAAAAGTAAAATTTCTAAATGTATTGGTATAGAAAAAATTTTCCATTAAAATCACTTACAACATTATCACTCACATAAAATTCACCAAAAAAAAAAGAAACCAGAGCTTCAATTTCATTATATTTTGTGATGATTGTATAAGAGACATTAATATGTAAATTTCTCTCTGTCTCTCTCTTGTGCTTTCCCTTAAAATTTCAAGCTTTTAATTTTGATTAAATGAAAAAACGAAATATACAAATAAAAAGAAGAAAGAATGGAAGATAAATTTTAATATCAATGAGAAATTGCATTCATTTAAATTATAATCCTTGTTCAGCAATATATTTCTCTTTTTTTATATTTTAAAGAAGAAGATGAATATTAATAATGGAATAAGCAACATAAAAGAATAGAAAGAAGAGCGCAAGAGAGTCAGAGAGAATAAATTAAATGATATTTTTCATTAACGCAACTCAAAGAAAATATTAAAATAAAACAAAAAATGTTTAAATTAGAGAAATTAGAATTAGAGAAATGCAAAATGTACAAAACCAAAAAAAAAAGAAATGTAAAACATAATATGCATACGTACAAACATTCATATATATATTCCTTATATAACATATAAATGTATATGCATCTACATAAACTCTAAATTATTGCATCTTATTCTTTCACATTCTTTTTTTATAACTTTTTAGATTTCATTTAAACAAGAGAATTTAGACATTATAAACAAAAAAAGACCCACAACTTGTATTACATATTTTTGTACCTTGCATATAACTAAATTTTATATATATGAATGTACAACAAAATATGCCACTGAAATATTTAGCTAATTTTTTCTTTCTTCTTATTTGTATTTTCTTTACAATTATAATAAATTTTGATAAGTGATAACGGCGACGATAATGCAATAACGAAACCGACAAATGTAATATTAACGATGATAATTTATTTTATGGGAGGACTATCATTGATACCTGTAAAAATTTCTATAGAATAAGATTTTGCCAAAGAAACTCCTCAGTTAATTATTCGAATTTCATTTCATCACAACACAATCATATAAATAATCCACTTAACTAAATAGAGAGAATGTTTGTGAGAGATAGAAGGAAAAGAAGAAAGTAAAAAGAGAGAATAAGTGCCAGAGAGCATTAGACACTTAAAGAGAGTCACAAGTAGAGAAAGATTGAAAATATAGAATAATAATAAATGAAAGAGGAATGCTTGTTAGTGATAGAAGGAAAAGAAGAAACTAAAGAGATAGAATAAGTGCCAGAGACCATTAGACACTGAAAGAGAGTGACAAAGTACGAAAAATCGAGAGAAAGAATGAGAGATACACATTTGTGTATAAGATTGATTATATAGACTAATAAAAAGCTATCAATTTTTAGGTGGTTACCAAAAACTTTCCTACTAGCAAAATTTTTTTTAAATTAAGTGAAAATTCCTATTTCGATTAACCATTATGATTTGTAATATGTTTGTTTTTGTTGCTCCTTCTTTCTTAATTTGAAAAGTTCATAATTTAACAAGTAAGAACTTAATAGTCGATCGGGGCCGACTTTTAAATACCCTACACTACTTTGCTTAATATGATTAAAGTCAAATAAGAGAAACTGCAAAGCTAATAATATTGAAAAAATTTTAATATCTCAATCATTTAAGAAATTCAAAAAGAGGTTTCAAAAATGGTACACATATTTTTTATATCAATATACAAGGCAGTGCCATAATACGCTAAAATACATTCGAAATAGAATTTTTTTCAAAATGTAATGTTTGTTTTCGAAAAAGGCCTTATATGGGAAGTGGTCATAAAAATATATCGATCAAATTTGATACACATATTTCCCATGTTAAAATATAATTCAGCGCCAATTAATGTTAATACGTAATACGTTTCCATATAACGACTCTTTTTTTTAGAAAGCGGAATGATTGAAATAAACCTCCAATTTTAATCATTTTCAATAGAATTCCGTCTCGGACACCGAAGGCATCCATGTATCAAATTTCATTTAAATATCTCAAAAATTGCGACCTATAGTTTGATAAAGCATATACACGGGCAGACAATCAGAATCAGGATATAATTCTAAGTCAAAAATAAATCTATTTCAATTCCTGTTACAAACATCTGCACAAACTTATAATACTCTGTACCACAAGCATGGCATAAAAAGGTTCATTTTATACCCATCACTCAGAGATTGGGTATATTCACTTTGTTATTGGGTTTGTAACGCCTAGAAAGAAACATCGGAGACCCTATAAAGTATTTATATTCTTGATTAGCATCAAATTTTGAATCCATTTAAACATGTCTGTCTTTCTGTCCATCTATGTGTCTGTGTGTTGTAAACATTTTCCTGATCGTAAAATTTAAGATATTAAGCTTACATTTAGCAGAATCATTGGAAATTCTTGCACATCAAAGGCGTGAAAGGGACACGCCCACAGTGCAACATAAATTGATTACGCTTCATTTTTTTTTAAGCAAAATTTAGTAATTTTTTGTCCATCATCTGGAAACTGCACAAGACAGAAGTGAGACATGTAGTAAGTGGTCTACAATGTCTGTCCAAAAATCATGCAAATCGGGTAGACCTACGTAAAACAAACTTTCATTTTATGCATTTACGTTTTAAATTTACTTTGTAAAAAACTGATTCAGATTCTGAATTGTAATATCATGATGTATTGTTGGTGGGTATCCAAGATTTGTTCCCAGCCAAATATAATTTTCTTATTTATTTTATTTTAATGCAGCCATACAAAAACTGTATAATTAATTTACCGAATTTGTTTTGAAAAATATTAACATTCATTGAAATCCTTTCTCATTTTATTTTATTATTCTTTGTGCATTTAATTTTGTTTTGTTTCATCTTTGTATAAATTTTTTTATTACTTACACTAAAATATCTTAACATTACATTTTTGTTATTTAACATTTTCATATACATTTCAAGTTTTCATTAAAATTTATTTAAATTTATTTAAATTTGCTAGTTCTGATTTATTTTGTTATTATTTCCTTTTAATTATTTTTTATTGTTAATTTATTTCTTTTACTAAATTTTGCTTCTTAGAGACCGTTTTTTCTATATCTTACACTTGTAATGACTGGGGAAAAGACACCCAATTTTGAGGGGTTCAAGCTATTAACTGAGTTCCATAAATTCATACAATTAGCCAACATTAATTTTTTTTATTTCATTTTGCTTCTTTTTTTTTCTTTTTCGCTCTTGTTTCTTCTTTTTTCTTTCTTTGGCGTCTTCTTGTCACAATTGTTGCTCTCTATAATATTTTATCACTATTACGTAAGGAAGGATGCAGAATTTTCGAAAAGTAACTCTTTGTGATGAAATTCGCTAATTATCAAAGTTACCACAGAATTACTATACTTCTGTATGTTAGGGTTGCCATACGTTTTTTTTAATTTAATTTGAAATTTATTTCAATTTATAATTTCATAGGTTTTATAATTTCTAGGTTTCATATTTTTGCGATTCTATTTGTGATTGAAAAATTATTTATAATAATTTGAAGATCTCTTCTCTTCTTCAATTTAGACTTCAATCGCTCTATTAAATTGAATGAAGGTAAAGATAAATTGAATTAGAATAGATCCTTCTGTAGTACATTTATCCAAAAGCACCAAATACTTTTTTGAAAATTTTTAAATTTAATAATAAAAATCCTTAGCAAATAGGCTTTTGTAATGATTTCCAAATTTAACGAACAGAAGGATTTTTGCACTTTTTTATTTTTCTAATAAATTAACTTATTACGAATGGCATTTCAAATGAATTCACAATTTCCAAAAGATTCTTCATAATTCGATTAAATAAAAGCGCTTTGCCGAGCTTTCTATCAGTTCAACATAATAATCATTTAAATATTTTTTAGTTATCTCAAGATCGCGTACCCCGCCTGAACCTCAAAATTTGAAAGTTGTAAACCTTTGAAGTGTTTATTTGCTTTGAACAAATTTGCACAGAATAATGGACTTCTGCCATATGCAAACTTTATCAGTTTTTATCAGTTTATGCCTCAAAAGGTAAAATAATACTGATTAATATCAATTATTAAATTCGTAATTTTTTCAATAACCATTCAAAGCCATAACTTATCAGTTATTTGATGCCAAATTTTTATGCGCTTTATACTTTAAATGGATGCTTGTAAATTATAAGAAAAAATTATTAAAAAATTATTAAAAAAATCCTGATATTAGAGGACACTTTAACTGATTCCTAAGAAAAATTAAAGAAATTCAAATTACATGTTTGTTAATAGAAATCTTGATTTAAGACCTTTGCTTGCGAAATTTTACGAATATAAAAAACGCTGGCCTTTAATATCTGTGCAAAATTTTCCCCATATCAACTAAACGCCTATTGAAATGATATAAATTTAAATTTATATATTTTCCTTTTATGTTTCCATTAATTACTCTCTCTATAAATTTTGTTAATAAATTTTTGTCTTGCATTACTTAAGCAATAGTTGAAATTGAAAACTCGCTTCGGTCCCTTTACAATTGCATCATTTACACCACATCTAATATAACTAGCTAAGTAGTGTAAATGTGTGTGTTTATCTTAGGTATGGCAGTGTCTAAAAATTGACTAGGCCTATTATTACATTAAAATATTATCCAAGGGTATTAATTCTTGAAAATAATGCACTGTACGCAAAGGTTTAAAAATGAATGTTGTGCGTCTTAATCATCACGACAGATATGCACGTTAAACAACCAATTGATTTTTTGCACCTTATTCCCGATGTATGCCTACAATTTATAGAACTTATAACACATAGAAAATATTATACCCACATTATCCAGAGGTTGCGGGTATATTCAGAAAAAAGTCTTAGTGACCCTTTAAAGTATATATCAAATTCTGAATTGATTTAGACATGTCTGTCTGTCTTTGTATCTGTCTGTTGTAAAGTAAGCGAATCGTATCAACCATAATTGTACATTTTTAATTCTATCGTTTTAATAAAAGGGCGACTACGAACAAAAACACTTATCCATTGCTCATAGATTACGAAAAGTGTCTTCACGCCTAATCCTCTAAGGTTCATATAATATTGAACTAAAAATGGAATATATTCACTGCAACATTAAATCACATTAAATTTTTATTAAAGTTATACTTTATAAAGTATTGAAAATTATACCATGAAAATTTTATGTTATACATCCATTTATAAATTTAACTTCATTTTATAGATATGTTTTATAGATATGTTACACTTATACTAAACATTCTAAAATGTCTGCCATCTGGTACAGGAACTTTCTTTTTCAATTGTTTCAACTTAATTATCTTTTACTTGAATCATAAGAAAAAACATTAGAAAATTAACAATAACAAATGTATTGTTTCTATTCTTATTACTTTTTTATTATTATTTATTATTATTATTATTATTATTATTGTACTACCTTTCAAACGTACATTTTATGAATCAAAGATATGTGTACTAACATCTCCATTTCAACATTTCAAGAATTTTGGCATAATTTTAAAGAAATAATAATAATAAAAAATGTCCATTTAATTATAATTTGGTTGGGACTACAAAAATGAATAATATTTTAGTAAGAAGCTTAATATTAAAACTTAACTGCAGCATGAATGAAAATATTTTTTTCAAAAAGTTACCTTAATTTTTTTAATTTTTTACACATCGTAAGTAACTTAAAATGAACGATAAATTGATAGTTTTATTTGAGTATTTTCTTTTTTTTTTATCTTTTATTTTTTATATACATTAAGCGTTTTCCATATAAATTCAAATAAACCATTTATTTGAAATATGTAAATTATGCATTTTTTTTCATCTAAATATTAGATTACATTTTTTACTTTTCTTTTTTTTCATTCTCTTCTTGTTTGCTAGAATAATGAAGTTTGGTTGGTTGTCCTTGAATTCTTTACACACCCACAAAAAAAAATTATACTTACAACTTACAAAAAAAAAAAATTAGCAATTTATAATTATAAGCGTCTTAAAATTTTTGATATTATTTACCTAAATGTGTAAATTTTTATATTTATAAAATGTATACATATTTTTATAATAACATTTATGTTTTTAACCTTAAAACAGGTTTTCTCTTAAATTTACTTATTATATTTACTTATATCTCTCTTTGTTTTTAGTTTTACTCTTTATAAATTTAATAAGAAACTCTTATATTTGCCGAGCAAATTAGATGGCGTATTTATAACAAATCAACTGTGAAAAATACTTGAAAGATGTAACAAAAAAAAAAAAAGAAAACATGTAAAAAAATTGATTAAGCGACTTAAATTTGCTTAGATTTTAATTATTAATATATATATATATATATATATATATATATATATATATATATATATATATGTACATACACAGTTATATACTTACATCTAAAATTATAAAACTCCGTATGTAACATAAAAATTACTTTTAATAGCCTAAACTTAATTAATTAATAATAATAATAATAGTAAGAATAGTCATGTAAATTAGATTAAGATAAAAAAGTATAAAAAATAAATGAAGTGTAATAAATCTTTAAAGTGTCAATTTAATCAATGAAACGTATTTTCCACTGCATAACTTATTCACCCTAAAAAAAAATTTTACGTTTTTATTTTTTTTCATCTTTTTTTTTTTTTTGGAAAAATTTCCATTTCAAATAATCAGGTCCAAAAGCTAATTTTAACAAAGTTAAAAAAATCTTACTTAATGTTACAGAATTATTTATGGGTTACACAATTGATTCAATTTAATTTCTATATACATATTTATTTAAAAATTTATGCTTAATTTTATTATATTATTAGATTATTACTAAATTTAGAAACAGTGTATTTCATTTAATTTATTTTATTATTTATAGTTTATATTAACAATAAGAATTATTGATTTATAGTACATTTCAATAGTTAATAAAAACAAATAAAAACATTACCAATAATAATTATTGCATTAATAATAATAATGATAACTTATTTGTATAATAATTTAAAGAAAAAAAGGAAACAACAAAAAACAATTATATAATAACTTCAATTCAGTTCAATTTTAATTTAAGTAATAAATTTTTTTTTATTCTTATTTGATTAGTATTTTTCTATTTCTTATTATTTTATGCCGCTTCCTTTCTTTCACTCTTTTTTTTTTTTATATAAATTTCCTTATCACTTTAATATATAATGATCGTTTTAGGTACATTTTCAATTAAAATATATACAAATATTTATTTTTTACGATTTTTATAAATAAACAAAAAAAAATAAACTAAAATAAAATAAAATAAATTAAACTGCATTAATGCTATTGAGAAGAAAAAACTGAAAAATTGAAAAAGCAAAACCACTCAGAATTCAATTTTATTAACTTTACGCTGCCTCACTTTAATTTACTCTATTTTTTACGCACCAACTTTTTGTTTTACATCACTCCTCTCTTTTCGTTTCTTTTAATTACACATTATATACATATCTCTGTTTAACACTTTTTGACATTTTAATATTAAGTGCACGTACAGATTTCATTTCATGTCTTTTCTTATATTTTTTTTCATATATTTTTTATATTGTTTTTGATTTAAATAACTACATGAGAAAGAAAAAATATAAGAAATCGAAAATTTTTTTTTTAATAAATTAATTTATAAAAATATAGTACTAGTAAAGATCTCGAGAAATATATCTCAAGAAAAATAAGCAAAATGTATGTAAGAAAAACAAATGCCAAGAAATAACAAAAAAAAAAAAAAAAACAAATGGTGTCTTGTAAGAGGATAACAACAGCTCTTTCAATTTAACCTCAAAACAAATTCCGTTGATTATACGGATTTTATGCATTCTTTTTTCTTTCATTTTTATGTACGATGGTTCTCTTCCACTTTCACTACAACCACCTTAATTTCATTATCTTCTGATTTATCATCACCAAGTAATTTACGATCGGAGGCCGGTGGTGTTAATAAGCCACGTGGACATAACAAACCATTAGCTGGAGAAGCTTCTCGCTTAATTTTGGCAACAAGAATTTGCTCTTGTAATAAACAAGCACGATCCTAAAACGTAACAATAGATATTAAAAAAAAAAATACTATAATCTTATTGTATCATTCATATACTTACAAACATTGCCAATGAGACTGTGTGTGTTTGAGTTGTATGAGAATCGTCCGTTATAATATTAGGACATATATGACCCAGACCATATTTAGTAGCTGCATTCTCATTTTGCTCTAACAAAAATAATGTATGACTCTGCTCAGAGATGACTTGAAAAAATGGTTGTATCCATTCGGAGCACGGTTTAATTAATTGCCAATCCAGGCCAGAGCAATGTGTTGCGGTTTCTCTATAAATATTATAAAAGCCGACTTTTAAATACTACAACTATACCACTTAAGTTAAACAATTTTAAAAAACCATCCAAAATTGTAAGTTTTTTACATTAAAAAAAAAGTGTTTTATGGAGAGGAGTCTTAAAGCAGGTCCGATCTTAACCATTTTCATTAGGGCGCATTCTTAGATAAGAATATCACAAAAATTTCTTTAAAATATCTTCAAAATTAGGACCAGTAGATTGATAAATCATAGTAGCTTGTATGTAAATGGACAGACAGGCTTAAAAAGATTCAAAAATTGCTTCTGAGTCGATTAATATTAAAAAAAAAAATCTTAAACCTTTTGCATCTTACAAACATCAAATAATGTCCTGTATAAAATCTGGTGTTTATGTGATTTGTGTTGAAGATCAGTCTTCACTACAGACGCATATATCTGAAGAGCAAATATTGCATCATTATTCTCAGTACTATGATGCTGCCACATTCTACTACTCAATAAATTACTTAATTACTAATGAAATTATAAGCATGCAAAATTCCTTACCAAATCCACAGAAACGTCTTATATATAAATATATAAATATATGTAATTATTTTTTACTTACTTGTTAAATATCAGTGAGAGTGCAGCAGCAGCCAAAACAGATGATGAAAAACGATTAATTCCTATGTCAAGCATACATAAATCCAATAATTGAGCTGTTTGAACAAATTCTAAACTAGAGAATTGAGGATAAATGAAAGCTTTATCGACATTTTGAGAAATGTTTGCCGTTAATCCATCTTTTATTGGTGACTTTGAGACCTTTTCAAATTTTTTATGAAGATATAAATTAGATATATTTTGTTGATTATTATTGTTATTATTGTTATTATTGTTATTATTGCTGTTATTGCTATTAGTAGTGGTACTAATATTTTTAAACGCAGCGGGATTACGATTTGTCACTTTAAGTTGCATATAAACACCCAACCATCCAATTGGAGTGATAGGATTTATATTCCATTGTAATGCTTTTAATAGAAGTATTTCATATTTTAAAATATCATCTTCACAACAAGCACCATCAGTAACATAAGCAAATTCTCCAATTTTCGGTGGATAAATTTCTTCAACTTTAGCAGCAATAAATAAGCAAGTAATGCCTATTAATTGTAAATGTGTTTTTTGTACATTCTTTTGACTGGTCAAATAACGATCCAAATAATCAACAGCTAAATAAAATGTTTCACGATGCAATTTATAAACTTCACATACTTCAATTAACCAATCAAGTAGTATGGCTCTCATGCGTGATTGTAAACTGGGATGATGATCCATCATACTGGGATCACGTAATGCGGACACTAATTTATCTTTATGACACATCAATTGCCAAACATCATGAGCATTTGCCCAAGCTAATGCAGGCAAAGGACATTGACGTAATTGTTCGATATCTGAGACAGATGCTAAACAATGATAACACATTTGATTATTCGAAGATGATGTATTACTTTCTTCCACAGTACTATTATCTTTAATAACATCATGACAGGAAGATACCGGTTGACCAGGTGTTCGTTCACCATCATGAATACGTTCGCAAGCTACATCAGTATTATCCTTCTCAGTATCATCTTCTAAAGGTTTTAAGCACTTTTCAGAATTGGTATAAGAGAGAGATGAGTACGAACTCCATTCTGAAGCAGTGTCACAATCATCATCATCGTTATCATCATCAATAATACAATTTCCGCCATCATCATCAACAATTTCCTCACAGTTTGCATTAATGCGGCCACATGTTGCATCTTCATGACTTAATAATTGATTCGTTGATGATGTTAATGGAATTCTATATTCTTTGAACTCTTCTTCTTCCTCGTCCTCGTCCTCGTCCTCGTCCTCTTTGTCAGACTCTTGTTGTAAATTATAGTATGGAGAATCTGATGGTAAAGGTGATATTACAACAGATGATGTAGAATTTTTTTCATATTGTAATGTTGGTGACAATGGTGAATCATGTGGAGCACGTTTGGCTGATGGTTCTAAATCAATTCCAGCATCCTGACAACAATAAAATACATCAAAACATTTTAAATAATTTATATGAATAAAAATGTTCATTATTGAATTTCTTCCATAATTATCTAAAAATAAATGTGCCTAGACCCTCACGAGCGGAACCGTTAGTAGTTTGCAAAAAAAAAAAAAACCCAGTGTATTAGAAGAGTCTACTACGACTACCATTTCATTGCAGTTGATTGAAAAGTTAAGGAAGTGAAAAATTATCCTTTTTGAAAGATTTTTTATTTGATTAGAGGTCTAAAAAAAATAAATTGGCTTGATCTAATCTCGAACCATAGAGATATAGTTTGTTTAAATATGACTTTCCAAATTTTTTTTTAGCGAAGTAAGATTTGTACAAATCCATTGAAAACGAGGAATAAATAATCACATTATCATTTATCATTTTCATATTTAAAATTTACGGTAATTTACGGTAATTTACGGTAACTTTAGAAAATTATGCCGATATTTATATACTATTTGAGTCATCAATAGCAAAAGTCAAAGAAACCATGTAAGCAAGAAGAAAAATGAAAAATAGGTTTACAATCATTATGTGGAAAATAGCACAAAATTCTTTTAAGCCATTATGATGTGATATTATGAAAATGAAATTGGTACTGAAATAAGAAGAAGCGTTATGATTTGGAACTAACTTTTCTTTTGGTATTCAATATTATCAGCCCACTACCAGCTTCTTTTTTATTTTACACTTTGCGTGTAAAGGTCAATTTTTGTATTAAAATATAAACACTTTCTCAGTTCACACTTATCACAATCTTGGGCCATTATTAGTAAGGACGTACGCTTGCAAACTTTCAATATTTCTTCGATAGGTCTATTATTGAACAAAATGCTTACTGTAGATGGACACTAGGACAGATCTATTGACTATATTTATATATTTATACTTTGTAGAGTGTCGGAGAGACTTCTTTCTGGGCACTGGAACATTTAGTTGCGCACGTGTAAAAAGCAATTGCATTCTTTATTATTTACGCTTATTTACACGCATGTAAAATGAGAGCGCATTTTGTTTTAAGATAAGGACTCACTTCTTCTTCTTCTTCTTCCTTAAAAATTGTTTTATTTAAAATAAGCAATTACCATATTTTTTGTACTTTTCTTACAGCTTTCACTCTGTATAATATTTAAATAATAGACTCGTACATACGAAATCTTTCTTTTTAAAAGTTCATTTTTTTTATATGATTTGTTCAATAAAATTTTTGGCATTAAATTTGGTACACTTGACTGAACTTGGTATACAAACAATATTTTCAAAATTATTACATTTAAAACCGTTCTTTACATACGACATAACATCACACATAAAATATATATAAGCGTTTATTTAACCTAATCCATCTATAACGTCTACTGCTTCTAATGCAATTATTCCTTGTAATATTATTTTAAAATGCTAAATACACAGCTGCATACTAAAAGCCAACTAACAAAACATTGATCCTTTTTCAAGAGAATGCATAAATTGAAACTAAAAATGTATTAGTTGTAACACAAAATAACTAATAACATAAACGCTCAAAATCAAGAAAGAGAATATGAAGAGAGAGAGCATTAAACCCATCTGTGTAAAAGTATTTAAGAAAAATTAAAAAAAAAAAAAAAAAAAACAAAAAAGTAAAAACAACAAAACCAAAAAACAAAAAAAAAAACAAGCACAAATAAACAATAATTCATAGGCTCTTATAAATGTAGTGGTGAACGTTTTGTTAAACACGATCCTCAACAATAAATACATACAAGGAAAAAGGAAACTTTCTTCTTCTTTAAAATACATCAAAATAAAAAAAAAAAAAAAAAAAGAAAAAGAAAAATAACAGAAATTAAAACAAGAAGTGTCAGACAGACAGTGAAGCATGTAACACAGCACTATGATTATTTTATAAGTATATGCCCCTACCATCAGTACAACTACAATTCGTTCAACCCTTGAATGTACTGGGCATTGAGTCATTCATAAATAAATGTTGCTGTATTTGCTTCCACCTTTTTTTTTTAGTTGTTTCTTTACACTTTTTTTTTTCGTTTTTTCTTATAATGTATGGAGACGAATTCGAAGAATCCTATCTCTTCTAGCTTTATTCGCGTAATTTGCAACAATCGCTTTAATACTTTTGATTAGATTTTATTATTCTGTATATCAATATCCAAATTATTTGAATGTAATTTGAAACCATGATATTTTTATTTAAAGCCTGCTTCAGTTTTTTCAATGGTAAATAGAAAGTGAATATTTGTTATTTTATAATATCGCATGGGCGTAACCGATTTGCATGATTTTTGGATGGACAATGTAAAGCAAAATTTCAGCTTTCCATTTTTTACAATTTGCAGAGGACAAGCAAACAACTAAACCTAAATTCACTTAAGAAAATGAAGTTTTCTAAGGGCATAATTTTCGACCAACTTAGTCCATTTTCAAGTGCAACTTGCATGCAAGAATTTTTAATGATTCTGTTAAATTTGAGTTCGATGATGAGTACGTGACTAAGTGAAGGTTTACAACAGACACACACACAGGCGGAGAGTCTTATATAAATCGCTTTAGAATTTGATTCTGATCAAGAATATATTTACCATAGAAAGTTTCTGACGCTTCCTTCTAGACTTTATTAACATAATGGCAAAATGAATATACCTTCGATCTCTGGATGATTGCTACAAAAAAAGGTTGCATTGACGTTTTTTGTCAATGCATCTTCCCCATATAAAAGATAAAATACTCGGAAAATAATTACCAACTTACTTTTCTATATTTAATAGAAGAAAACAAGTAGGGACTTTACAACCGATCAGGGTGGTAAAGTAAATAAGAGAATTATAAGCTAAAAAATTATAAATTTTAATTTATTTTACAAGTTCAGAGAAGGTTCAAAAAATTAATCGATCAAGATCAAATTTGTTACGCATATTTTTTACGTGAAAATGCAAAATAGTAAAAATTTTTGCTAAAGTATTTTCAAAATTAAAATTTTTGCCCACATAATGAGATTTAGCGCAAATGGAATTACAAGGGAAGTGTTTGGAAAGATAGACCAATCTGAAGTACATGTCGTACACATATTTTTATACCCGCCACCCAGAGGTTGAAGGTATATTCACTTTGTCAGCATGTTTGTAATGACCAGAAGGAAGCGCCTTGGATCCTATAAAGTAGACATATTCTGGATCAGCCTTAAATTCTAAACCGATTTATACATGTCTGTCCGTCTGTCTGTCATAAATATTCTAGTGGCCTTAAAATTTGAAATATTGAGCTAAAATTTGGAAGAATTATGAAAAATTTTTACAAGCTGGTTTAAATTGAATGGGCCACATCGGTCAAAGGACACGCCCACAATGCAATGTAAACTAAGACAACCTCATTTTTTTTAAGCACATTTTGCTAGTTTTTTGCTCATCATCTGGAAATTGCAGAAGCTAGAAAGCTGAAATTTCGCACAAGTAGAGAGACTATTGGTCTACAATGTCCGTCCGTAAAAATGTTATAATTATAATAAAAGGTTGATGCATCTCATGTCCGTTTGGATGTCACAAACATTTGTACAAACTTATAATACCCTGTATCACAAGTGGTGCAAGATTAAAAGAACAATATGCCAAAAAGGCACTTTCTTCACATATGTATAAATAAGCCCTTATAGTCGATCTGGGCCAACTATTAATATCCTACAGCAAATTTTTATAAAAAAATATGCTAAATTATTAGTTTTTCCACATTAGCAACCATTTGCAAAATAAGTCCCTGACCCTGTGCAACGTGTTGTCAATTGATTGTACCCATAATTATTTCCGGGTGTCATTTGGCTAAATCACACCTACATACTAAATTTCATTTAAATATATTCAAATTGTTCTTTCATAACAAATTTACAGAAACAGACAAGAGACAGACAAACTGGGAGAGATTTATACACCTTATAATAATGGGAAATAAGTACATTATAATAATTTAATTTATTTCTAAATTAATCTCTTGAATCTCCATCCTTGGCTTGAATTCCCTGTTTGGAAAAAAAGTGTAATCTCTAAAACGATCTAATGGTTCTCCATTCTCACTCTTTCATTTCTTTTTTCACTAACCTGTTCTTCTACTTTGCGATTTGAAAAATAAACAAAGTAAGAAAATTATACTTATTTGGGGGCCAAATAATTGATTCCCATTATCCAAGGGAAATAAAATAGTATAGAAACCATACTTAAAATTTACTGTTATAACTTCATTAATACATAATGAAAGTACGAACCTAAGAAAAAGACAATTTCAAGATCTTGCAATTTCTATGTGATTAACTTTTCCATTTTTGAACAGATAACTAATGTAAAAAAAATTTAATATTATACTTTTTTTAATAGAAGTAACCAATTTATTTCATATGCAGACGTTTATTCTATACAGGAACTTAGGAAAAATGCACGCACAATTTTAGTTTTATATCCTCTATAAATTTTACAAAACGTTTTTATTTTGATGCGTGTTCCTGAATCGATTCAACACGCAATGAATGCCAGTCAGCGCCTAATATTTCTATTAAATTTGAAACCTCAATTGCAGATACAGATATCAATCCATACAGATGACAATCCATTCAGCATATGAAACAAGAGAATGTTTAAATATTTTGTAGGATTCGTGACAATACTTTCTGGATTCTACAAACAATTTCAACTCCATCCTTTAAGTGCTAAATATAAAATAAGACAAAAACTTCTTGAAAATGTGAAGCCGAAGAAAGGAAGTGAAACGTAAGCTATTTTTAACCTTGAACGTGCCAAATCCAATTTTCTTTTTAAAATGCCTTAATATCTCCTCTAATTGTGAGTGAATTTTAAGAAAATTCTAATGATTGTTACCTTGCAACAAACTTTTCCATAGAATACAAAGTTTCCACCTTCTTAGTTATAGTCCTGGACAAAAAGATGCCATAAGGATTTTATCACAAACTACGCAAAGATACTGCGGCGATCTTTCCTCAATTGGAGAAGTTCCAACAAAAATTGACAACGTAAGACTCCAAAAAATCATTACCCAAAAAGGCTTAAAAAGTTGGAGATGCAAGTAAACAAAAAGATTTGAGACTATTTCCCTGTCACTAATTCACAGATAATAAATCGAATAAAACTCAATATACTTAAACTCAACATTTGAATTAAGTACTACGTGTACTTAGATTTTTGAAGAAATATAATAGAGACGTATAAACAGACAAATAACTTGGTCTTTATTTTGCATATTTCTTTACATGTGTCTTGACTCATAGTAATAGACAAAGGAAAAGAAAAGGTACAGTTAGTAATATTTTACACCTGGATTCAACAGTACAATACACTGAATTACTGCAAACGATCTGTTATATACGTAAAAGTTTTTGTCTTGACGAAATTTGACAATTTATTAAATGTACAGTACACATTATGTGATAATATTTTGCCATAGATATATGACGATTATATCGTAATGTAACTGTAAGGATGTATATTGGGTAAAATTTGATATACAGCTGACGTAAAAAAAAAAAAAAAATGGAAAAACAAAAGCAAAAAACTTTAATAGTAATGACAGTTATTTTCCTCCAGCGGAGAGAGAAGGCTAAAACCTCGTGCAACTATAATAAATAATTACAAGAATAGTTAAGTTTTAAGAGAAATCAAGAACTTTGTAGTCAAGCATGGCTAACTTTTAAATACCTTACACCATTTTGCCTAATGTAACTAAAAAGCCAAAGAAAGGAATTACAAATCAACGAAATAAAAAGCTAATTTTTTAAAATATTTAAAAAACTTTCAAAAATATGACCAATACTCGACCCATTTTTTGAAAGTTCAATTTGGTACATCAAAATAAAGTACAGCGCCAATATTCATTAAAAAACATTAAAAATATTAACTTCTGTTCATATAATGAGTTTTTCTTTTTTTTTTTAAAAAAAAAAGGCTTTGTATAGGGAAGAGGTCGTAAAATTAGTTGTTCGATCGTTAAGCATGTTTTTCATATTAAAATATAATTATGTGCCCATTTTCATTAAAATGTATTGAAAATTGTAATTTTTTTTGTAACAACTTTTTTTCAGAGAGACGTTATGTTAGATGTGATACTAAAAATTGTATGATTTTAGCCATTTTCAATAAGATTCGCCTTTGGGCCAAACCCATTCCCCTACCAAATTTCATTGAAATATTCCAAAAATTGCAACCTATAGCTTGATAATAAATTTACATGGAAAGATTTTAAACAGAGAATTAGCATAATAAAAGGTAGATTTATCTCAATTCCATTTGAGTTTTATATACATTTGCACAAACTTATAATACCCCATAAAATAAGTGGTGTATGTATGATATAAAAAAAAAACGAAAATAAATAGTTTTCCTACTTAAATGTAGAAGAAGAATTCTTTCCTATATAAAATTCTTTCACCAATTGAAAATATTTTCTCTTCTCTCTTTAAAATATCGCCTTCTAATTTTCTCTCTTTGCTAAAGCAAAGAGAGAGAAAAGCAACGGCAACGTATAAACCCTCAGATAATTCAAGTAAAAACACACAATTAAAGGAATGGAATGGTGTTATTGCTTTGTAGCAATACATACATAGCATAAAATGTAAACGGAGAACGAAAATATTTGTAATAAAGGACAAAGTAGTTACACATGCGTGAAAAATATCCTGCAGTGAATATAAATGGAGAATACTATAAATCTAAAAATATACAATAAGGGAATAATATTTAAGTAGAAGAAATTAAATAAGTAAAATAGAAAGAAAGAAGAAAAGAAAGTAAGCGAGTAAGAAAGAAACATCAAAAGAAAAAGAAGATATTTTAACGGTAACTTTAAGTAAAGTAAAACTAACTAAATATAAAATTGTTTAACTATAATAAATGTAAAAATAACTGGCATGCAGCAATTTTTGCGCTACATGAAATTGTTCGAATTCAATTTAAGAAAATCAAAATTTCACTTGTAAATATATATTTTTTTCTGACATTTTCAATTTACTAAGACACAATTACAGCATGAATTGTATTTTATCTCTACATGAATATTTATATAAGTAAGAAGAAGTAACGTGCTTTCTTTATTTGAAAATTGTACAAAAAATTTCTTAAGTAAAATGTACACTTGAAATTTGCCCATTATATTTTCTTATTCAAAGTCTGATCATAATTTTTTGTAATATTTCTGAGAAAATATGCTATCAAGGTAGGTTAGATTATTTAGATTATTGGATCAGTTTTAAGATCCCCATGACAACTTTTAATATAACACTTTGGGCGCAATAATCTAATAAAACGTAAATATAAATTTTCAGAGGCAACTGGTTAAATATCCCTCGCTTAGATAATCAATGATTTCCAAATTGCACGATACTGGACCTTCTGCTCCAATGAAGAGTACTCGCCCTCAATAAAGTATAACTAATTTCATCAATTAATCATCAATGAAGATGCGTACTTACAAATAAAAGCGTAAGAGCATTTGCTGTTCGATAAATGCTTCCGGAGAATGCTGCCAATGCCGCGTAATAATTACAAATAAAAAAACCAAGTGAGAATTATTAATTTTTGAAAAAAAATGTTAAAAGAACTGATTCTTTACATTGTGGACATTTGTGTTATTTAAATGATTCTCACAGCCAACAACATTTTCAATTTAACAAATTTTTAACGCTTAGAAATATCAATTAGTTAATTAACAATGGTGACGTTTAGTTTCAACAAAAAAAAAAAAAACATATAGACCAATAGATTTGAATCGAAAATTACTCCGAAAGTATTGAAATTACATTGGCCATTGGATAAATAAATTTATCTCAAATCCTACTGATTGTTACATACAAACGGGCTATATAAAAATCTTTAATTTTTATATAGCCCGTTTTATGTTTCTCATTTAAAAAATTTCACACTTTGATCAAATAAGTCTCCAACAATTTTGTAGAAAAAAAAACGAAGCAACACACAAAACAAAATGCTAAAAATTTATATGAAATATTAAAATTAAAATTGAACACTTACCGAATTATTTGTGCAACTTTGTAAACATCTTTTACGTTTCGCTATCGAATTATTATTATTATTATTATTGTTCGTACTTTTAATTAAACATGTCTTAGATGTCGAAGGATCATCAACCGTCCTATATGATGAACATGAATATGATGATAATAATGACGTTGAGTATGGTGATGGTTCTTTTACCACCACATCACGAGCAATAGAAAACAATGTTTCATTTAATTTTTGGCAGGATACATTTATATACGATGCTGTTACTGCTGTTTCTGCTGTTGCTGCAGTTGCTGCAGTTGCGTTTGGTAAAGATTCATTGATATCGTTGTTATCGGTGCTATTCTGATTATTTAATTGGCTTGATACTGATATATCTAAGGGACAAGAGCTTGATATTTTTGATCGCTTCGTAATATTTACATTAAGAAATTCAATATTTGAATTGTATCGCCTTTTCCTTCTATTGCTATTAAAGTTGCTAGTAAAGTTGCTTTCATTAATGTTCTTGCTGTCATCTCCACTAAAAAGTAAACAAAAAAAAAGTAAGCAAAATATTTCAAATTCACTTAAAATTTGTAATTGTTAATTGATATTAAATTTAAAAAAAAAAAATTTTAAATATTAAATAAATTTCGTAATGCTTCATTAAAATTCTTTGCATTAGGAACAATAATTTTTTAATATCTTACCTCTCATACAAATCCATATTCTGATTAATTTGATAGGTTTTTCTATAGAATTTTGCTTTATGTTTACTTGTACTTTTACTTTTATTTAATTAATTTTAAATTGTTCTATTTATTTAACTGAAAATAAAGCACGAAAATATAAAAAAAGAAAAAGAAACAAAATCATATTAATTTATTATTAAACATAAAATGTTTTACATATTAAACTAACAAATTAGATAAAAATTCCAAAAAAAGAAAAAAACAATTTTGAAGAAATCAAATATAATTGAAAAAAAATTATTTTTCCTTTCTTTTTGTTTTTAAATCGGTTAAACACTACTCCGATTTTATTTTATGTTCAATTTCAGTTCATTTTATTATGGCAACAAATCCAAAAGGCCAAATTAATAGTTACATGTAAAATTTTTTTTAGGTTAATGAAAATATGAGAACAATTAAATTCAGGTGATTATGATGAAAGTCAAAAGTGTAAGGGAGAAAAACAATGACTAGAAAGAATGGATATAAAATGAAAATAATGGAAAAGTAAAGAGAGATAAAAAATGAATACGTTAATAAAACGTGTGGCAAAGCGCCATAAATTTAAAACCAGACTAAAAGGCATAAACTGAGTCCACTTGTAGGCACTAAATCAATTAATCAGCGCCAAATTAAATGCATTAAACAGATTGCGGAATTAACAAGATCCGAAGGCAAAAACAAACAAATTACAAACAACTTTTCAAATATGGCTACGGAAATCCAATGTTCAGGTTATGTGCATTTCTTTGGAAGCGACTAAACTGTAGCAGCGAGATCGAAAGTTTCGCATTAAACTCCATTATTTTAAATAAATAGATCAGCAGTCTAAACTTAAGGTAGTCTTTCAAAGGCAATTTTAAAAAGCTTTTAAATATTGGAGACACGTATGGTCTTAGCCGGGCAATGCAGGCAAGGCGAAAAATTTTGTTTGCTTATGCTATGTAAAGGACAACTAAAGGCAATTTTAATAAATAATATTAAAAATATAAAATCTAAAATATCTAAATTTTATATAACATTCTACATTTATACTTTAAACTGAAATTGATCCATAATCGATTTGTCGTTTGATATGCAAACGAGCAGACAGCATTTTTAGATGTCCATATGAATCAAATGCACTATACAAACTGATACCCCTCCCCTTTACTGGAATTTCTTATAATCAATCAAGCCCACTTTAAAAAGGCCCCATTCTTGTTGAACGTCAAGTTATTAGAATGCAATGTTCGAGATTCAGAATTATACATAGAGAGCTTTTTGGCTCTTTTTCTTTTTGAATATTGGAAAAAAAAAATTCAAGAAATGCAAAACGGCCAAATTTGGAAAAATAATTGATATACAGAATAAACATAAAATTTATGATTGTGCGCTCGTTACTGATATACTGTTAGCAAATATTATTGGAAATTCTTGCACGCAAATTGATGTTAACATAACCACTATTTTTTTCTTTTGGAACAAAAACTTTTAAATATTTATTTTTTACTCATTGCTCATTCGAGAATTATAAATAATAAACAGAAATTTTCTATACAACCCATGATATAAAGGCAAGTAGTGTTAGGTGTGCGAGCGTGATATATAAAAACAAAAAGATTAAATTAAATGAGAAAGAATTGAAATTAATAAATTTTAATAGAACAATACCTTTGAATTTTGCGAGTGCTATTTCAAAGACTTAAATATTGACAAAACGTTTTAGACTTAGTAACGGGACTATATTACATAACTAACGGGACTTTTATACTGCTCATTCTTTTTGAAGAACAAGCATTAGCATTATTAAACAAAAAGTCATCAACGTTAAAAGTTAAGTTAATCAACGTTAAAGATAAATTTGTAATAATTATAATTTCTTGCATGAAAGAGTCCACAAGCATATTTTTTTTAATAAAATAACAAATTTCTTGTTACTGCTACTACTACATACACAAGAGAAAAGCAAATATATCATCGATGTATTATACTGTGGATATACCAGAAATAGTAATTATAATAAGAATTATAATACAATTGCGCCAAATTGAAATAATAAGGCGCCAAAATGCTTCACATTGTTATGCATATGTAAAACTTTGTATTTATATACATACACACATATATGAAAGAAAATATACATGTGGGTGTAAGTATATTTCAGGGAAATATGATATATCGAAAAAGCACCATTTAAAATCCAAATTTTTTTCAAACGATAACACTGAAGAAGAGAAAATAAGCAATAATTACCCACACTTATACACAGTCATATTGAAGCCATTGAAAATTTCTCCCTAAAAATAAGCATTAAAATGAAACTAAATGAAAAAATTATGATTATATAAAAATATCACAAAAATAATATGTAAGTCCAAATATTTATTCAATGGACACCAGCTTATTATTATAAATTATTTGGCATATGAACATTTTTAATGTCATATATAAAATGCTGCATGCATGTATGCATGCACGCATACATACATTCATAAGCATACGCTTACATATCCGAAGACGTAAAGCAAAATAAAATGTTCAATGGCGTCGGCGTTGTTACTGCAGAAACTATATTCAAATAAAAAGATCAAAGCAAAAAAAAGAAAACAATAATCAAAATGAAGGTGGCAGACTTGTATCGTGTCATCGTGTACTTCGTGTAAAATGAGAAAAAAAAACAACGAAAATATAAAAAAATGATACACTTTTAATGTATCATCGAAAGTATGGATAGTTGTCAAAATAAAAAAAAAAAAAAAACTTAAACATATAGTTCTTTTCAAATCGTCTATGTCTTAAACCCCAAACTCATCAGCAGTACGTTTGTGTTTTTACTTTGCACTTTAAATGTAACAAATGTATTCGCAATTTTTATTTTAGCAATGATAATTCTATACAAAATATTTTTGTTACATTTAATAAATAAATTACTCATTTTCATTCGATGTGATGCAAGATTCTTTTTTAAAAATTCAATTTATAAATAAAAACAACTATAGTACAAATTATATCATGCTTGAAATGTATAACACAAAAGAAAATATCAAAAAATAATATTGTATGGCAACTCTGTTTAATTAAACTAAACAAACAAGTCATCATATTGTACACGAAATCAAAACAAAATAAACGCATTTTTAGAGTCTATTTCAATGCAATTTTTCTACATTATATCGAATGGATACCCCCAAAAATGTTTATATGAATTGAAAGATCATATCTTGTAGTATCAAATTTTGATATAAAATAAAAAATCTAAATTATTTTTTGATGATTTTTAGCGCTTTATTTGTGCAGTTTTTGGCGCGCGCGGGCTTTTTGTGCTCAAAAAAAAAACAAGAAAGCGAATCCAATAATCAAATAAGCAAACAATGATGAGAGCAACACATATATGTGACGTAGTGATTTGCGCGCAATATGTTGCGTGGTAAAAAAAAGCAGAGAAATAGAAACAGTAATAGTAACAGAAAAAAAAGTAAAACACATACAAAGATACACGATTCACATCCACATTAATGAACAAATATAATGTTTGATAACCAAACCAAAATTAAAAAGCTGGATTTGTATTATTTAACACAATTAAATTTAACGCAAGACTTTTGTCGTAATAATTACCTAAATTTATAAAAAGGTATTCTCTTGAACTAAGATAAAACCAAACAAAAAAAGAAAAAAAAATGTAAAATATGTAAATGGATTTGAACAGTAAGAGTTCTGCTATTCCAACTAAAAAAAATTAAAATATTAGAAGAAATTAAACACACATATACACATGTACATATGTACGAAACTAAAATACACATTTTCACAATGATGACATTGCATAAAGCCATTACTTAAAAACTTGGAAGAACAGTTTCATGCCTCTTCCAATTTATTTCAAATAATGATGATTACATGACCAATATGGATTTAATAAAATATAAGAAAAAACAAGAAAAAATTTAACAGCGTTAGAGGAGCGCAAAACAAAAAAAGGGGTCAATTTGATATAACCCAAATATCACCTTAAACTCACCTTTGAAATTTATCTTTGAAATATGCCCTGCAAATTTGTAAGTTTTTTAATTTTTTTTTAATTCTAACTGCACCCCCAAAGTAAATGCTATCATAAGTCTTCCATAAACACTCACACATACACGCACACAGAAAAAATAACTCACTCACTCATTTGTGTAGATGTAACGCAAAAAAAAAATTCCTAAGTATTTCCCTTTTTTGCTATATTTTCGAAGATTCTTGTAAACTTTTCAATAAAATTTTAACAACTTTCTGTTGAAATGTTTCAATTAGTTTTTCCAAAATTTTACAATAGCCAAAGAAAAAAACTCAGTGCTTTATTTTAACGGCCGCCAAGGCGTGACACCACGTTGCTTAAATTATTCACAAAATTTTAATTTTCACACATTCCGGCACACATTTCAATTTTATATGTATATTTATATATATGTCCATATGTACATAACATTTATTACGCGGATTTTTTTTATTTTCGGGTTCTTACGGTATATATATATATATATATATATATATATATATATATATGTGTGTGTATATATGTATATGTATATAAGAAATACATATATATAAATATATATAAATATGTTGTTTATATATGCAGATATGTTTTTAAGAATTTTTTACTTTTCCGTATTGAAAGAAGCGAAAACACAATAAAGCAAGTGAATTTTGCACAAATTTTATATTATTAAAATAATAGCTCCTTTCTAACAGACAGCGAACAGAATGAGAACAGAGCAGCAATTCAACTGTCAACTGAACTGAACTGAACTGAAGTGAAGTGAAGTGAATAAACACCGATGTGGTTTAATTCCATCTCCAATCTTTTTCTTTACTCAATTTTACGCTCTCACATAGATTTTTGCTTTACCTATGTCTTCTTTTCTTTCGCTTTTTTTTTTCTTCTCCTTTTATTTCTTCTTCTAATAGATATTTTTCTTCTTTTCATTTGATTTGTTTGTATTTCATTGTTATTTTTTGCTATTGTTTTTGTGGCGAATCAACAATCAGCTGTTTAATATGCCTATTTTCATTGATCATCTGTACTTTACATTATTATGTTAATTTAATGCGGTCGTCATTGCTTTACATTATGTTTGATAGGCATAAGCAAAAAAACTTAGTATATACAAATAAGCAAACTTATTTTATAATGTTAGCAGGTTTTCCAGTTTAATTGGTCTGTAAAATTTGAAAAAGTAATGATGCAACAGATGCTTGCTTCAATTTTCTATTGCGCTTTTATTTTTCAATAGATCGTTGCCTTTTTTACTTTCCTTTGTGTTATAAATTATAATAATAATAATTTAAGGTTGAGAAAATGTTACTCATTTCTGAGTTACTTTCAACTTTTGAAATCATATTGATAATCTGCTAACTTCATAATATTTGAATGTGACTTCATTATTTTGTGACTCAATTTTTCATATTTCATTGATATCACAATTATTTATGTTTTTTTATTCTTTTGTTATGCTTTTTTTTATTTTGTACAAACTTATATTGGTGATTCTTTGAAGCCACGAGCAGCATAATCTGATGGTTCACTACGATCTGATAATCGTGGAAATCCTTCATCACGAAGATAATAAGCTTTCCGTGATGTAATAACACGAAAACCACCTTTGCGAGTCCAATCCTACAAAAAAAAATACATTGGTTTGATTTTTGTTTTTGTCTAGAATTTTTTTATTCTTGTGTTTTACAATCATTCATGCCTTGGTTAATCGCTTGCACAAATTACTTACATTTGCGTTATACTTGAAATAATAAAAGCCGCTATATATTCCGACGAGGAATAAACCTGCTTTACCCAGCCAAAAGCGTGTAGCGTATGCCCGATGCTGGCCTAAAGTAGGCGTTAGTATATCGCATAATTTATCTAACGGTGCTCGATAAAATCGTTTAATTGGATTTTGTAATTCACGCTCCAGTGCTAGAACTCGTCTGGGTCCACGGGGTAATTCTAAATCTTTTAAAAATTGTTTACGCCAGGCACGTTCCTCGTCAGTCATGCCAATTAAACGTTCTCGTTCATGTACCATGCGCCCACCAATGGGTATAGGCTTAACTCCACTTGTATCAGAGGATTCCATTTTACTTTATCGCTGTCGTTATTTTACAAATTCTTCTCGTAGAGGTCTTTCCCGTCAAGTCTATATTATTACTTTTAAACAGTTGAACATTGAGAAGAGAAAAAATTCGATAATAATAACTTATCGCACTAACAATTTATTTAATATATCGATAATAAATGGAATACACAAAAAAAAAAATGTGGCAAAGAAAAGTTCACGTGTTGAAAAGAAAATCAATTAATTCATTTTTTTTAGAATACCTTAAAGCTATTAAAGTTATTTTAAAGCTGTTTTTATTTGGAACAGAATGGATAATGTAGATGAATTATTTGATTGCTTTAATGATGTGACAGAAGGTAACACTAAACTTGCTGAAAAGGCTGATGGGCCAATTGTAGTAATAGATGACCAAAATAATAGTAAAGATAAGAGTAAAAGTGCTGTGAAGCGTGCAAGTTCAAATCCGATAGAGCCGGATGTTAATGATTCGAGCAAACGTCCTAAATTGGCCGAATCCGAATTAGGTGATATATGTGTTAATAGTGTACAGTCACGTATAATAGTGAAACCAATAGACTCTCCAGAATCATGTATGCATGAAGTCACTATTCATCCTGATAAGGAATATATACCTTTACAACCGTTTACGGGGACACCAGCAAAGGAATATCCATTCGTGTTGGACCCATTTCAGAAGCAAGCCATATTATGTGTTGATAATAATCAAAGCGTTCTAGTTTCAGCGCATACATCGGCTGGTAAAACAGTCGTTGCTGAATATGCCATCGCTAAAGCATTGAGCAATACGCAACGTGTAATATATACGACGCCTATCAAAGCATTATCCAATCAAAAGTATCGTGAATTTCATCAGGAATTTAAAGATGTCGGTTTAGTTACTGGTGATGTAACCATTAATCCATCAGCATCTTGTTTAATTATGACAACGGAAATATTGCGTAACATGTTGTATCGTGGTGGTGAAATTATGCGTGAAGTTGGTTGGATTATATTCGATGAAATCCATTATATGCGTGACAAGGAACGTGGTGTTGTTTGGGAAGAATCATTAATTTTATTACCGGATAATGTGCGTTATGTATTTTTATCGGCTACCATACCGAATGCTCGCCAATTTGCTGAATGGGTTTGTTATCTACACAAGCAACCATGCCATGTAGTCTATACGGAGTATCGTCCAACACCACTGCAACATTACATATTTCCAGCAGGTGGCGATGGCTTGCATTTAATTGTAGATGAGAAAGGGAATTTTAAAGAGGATAATTTTAACGCTGCTATGGCCGTTTTGCAAAGCAGTGGTACGATTTTCTTAAACCCTAATCAGTTGTTTTGTTAATCTCTGTCTTTTTTTTCAATGACTTAATTCTCCATTTACTATTCAAGGTGAAGCAGCCAAGGGCGATCAAAAAGGCCGCAAAGGTGGCATTAAAGGCGTAAACAGTGACCAATCTAATATATTTAAAATTTTAAAAATGATCATGGAGCGTAATTTTTGTCCAGTAATCATTTTCTCATTTAGCAAAAAAGAATGTGAGATCTACGCCACGCAATTAGCCAAATTAGATTTTAATTCAAGTACTGAGAAAAAACTTGTGGATGAAGTATATAACAATGCTTTAAATGTCTTGTCTGAAGAAGACAGACATTTACCGCAGGTGGAGCACGTTCTACCGTTGCTACACCGCGGCATTGGTATTCATCATGGTGGTTTATTGCCTATTTTAAAAGAAATTATTGAAATATTATTTAGTGAAGGTCTAATAAAAGCTCTCTTTGCCACAGAAACCTTTGCTATGGGTCTTAATATGCCGGCTAGAACAGTTATGTTTACAGCTCCTCGTAAATTTGATGGCAAAGATTTCCGTTGGATATCTTCAGGTGAATATATTCAAATGGCGGGAAGAGCAGGTCGCCGTGGTCTCGATGACAAAGGTATTGTTATATTAATGATCGATGAGAAAGTGTCACCAGCGACAGGGCGTGCCATTGTTCTAGGTAAAGCGGATCCTATTAACTCAGCATTTCATCTTACATACAATATGGTTTTGAATTTGTTGCGCGTGGAAGAAATTAATCCGGAGTATATGTTGGAACGTTCATTTTTTCAATTTCAAAATCAATCTTCTTTACCGGATTTACACAGTAAAGTGCGAGAAAAACAGGCAGAATTGAATAAAATTCAAATTAAAGAAGAGCATAGCATAACATCGTACAGCCATATAAGAGAACAATTAAATTCTTTGGGTAAGCAATTCCGTCAATGGCTTACAAAACCCCAATATTTGGTGCCATTTTTACAACCGGGCCGCTTAATAAAAATCGAAAATGGAGGCAATGAATTCGATTGGGGCGTATTGGTAAATTTCAAAAAGCAATCTAACAACTCCAGGAACCCTCTTAAAGGTGAAACATGCATTATCATGGATGTGCTGCTATACGTAAGTGAGGAATCGGTGAAAAACGATGATCCAAAACCTTGTAGACCAGGTCAAAAAGGTAACATGGAAGTTATACCTGTGGCCCATAAACTTCTATCAGAAATATCTTCATTGCGGGTTTTCTACCCCAATGATTTAAGGCCAGCTGACAATCGTCGTAGTGTTCTAAAGACAATTAACGAGGTGAAGAAGCGATTTCCTGAGGGGCCTCCTTTACTTAACCCCATCACAGAGATGCAAATCAAAGACGCCGAATTCCAAAAAATTGTAGATTCCATACGTAAATTTGAAGAACGTTTGTATGCTCATCCATTATACAAATCACCAGAATTAAGTGAACTTTATGCCAATTACTCGAAAAAGCTAGAAGTTCTAGATCAATTAAAGGCCGCCAAAGCTAAACTTAAAGCGGCTCGAAATCTTTTACAAATGGATGAATTGAAACATCGAAAGCGTGTACTACGTCGAATGGGATATTGTACGGCTGCCGATGTAATTGAATTTAAAGGGCGCGTTGCTTGTGAGCTTAGCTCAGCAGATGAATTACTTATGACTGAAATGATATTTCATGGCATTTTTAATGATTTGAGTACACCTCAAACTGTATCATTATTGTCCTGCTTTGTATGCGATGAAAAGTCATCGGAATCGATTAAGTCCGTTGAGGAGTTATCAGGTCCACTACGTTCAATGCAAGATTTAGCTCGGCGTATTGCCAAAATCTCTATAGAATGCAAATTAGAATTAGATGAAGAAATATACGTTGAGAAATTTAGACCTTATCTTATGGATGTCGTATTAGCATGGTGTAAAGGTGCGTCATTTCGTAATGTTTGTAAGATGACCGACATTTTTGAAGGTTCCATAATACGTTGCATGCGTCGACTAGAAGAATTATTACGACAAATGTGCCAAGCAGCAAAAACCATTGGTAATACTGATTTAGAAAATAAATTTTCAGAAGGTATACGACTGCTTAAACGCGACATCGTGTTTGCTGCCTCATTATACTTATAAACCTTTTTTTTTATTAACTTTCTCTGACATTAAAAAAATATATGTATGTATACATTTATATAGCATAATATATCGAGTTTATTTTTACTTTCTATATATATGTACATGTATACCCTCTATTCATTAGATACATCTGTGCGCATATGATCTTCCTAATAGGCCGTACTTCGGTTTTTTAAACTTCTTCTCATTTAATGAACTTTTTAAATTACTATTTTTCGACATTATGAGTTTATAATTCTTTTAGGTAATCTTACCTTTGCTTAAAGTATTAATTACATTAAGCAAACTGGTGTAGGGTACGTAATAGTCGGCTCCGACCGACTATAAAGTTGTTATGCAATGAGAGAAATGTTGGTGGTCAAATAATCCATTGCAACAACAAGATATAGAAATCACTATACCTACGTGCCTACATCTTTTGGGCAAAGGACGTGTGCGATATTGCGGTTGTTCGGCTATGTAGGTCAGGTCTCCGATGAAACGCTGTATGCTGCCCTCGGCTTTTTTAGATTAAAGATAAGAGCTGCTAAGCTGTAGCCAAAGTCGGCCAACTACAAACACCAAAGAAGCCTGGACTCATTCGTGGCAGACACCGATTATTGTAATAAGTGACTTTTATGCCTGGACACGGTAAAGGGAAAGCACATTCAGAAATGCAAGAGGGTGCACTTGTTTAATCAACGCAGTGAACAGAAGCACTTAAAGCTCAGGTAAGGATTTAATTATCGATATTACCGTGGCATCTAGAAGCATAGCCTGATGGATTAGCAAAGAGTACAAGAGTAAAAAAAAATTTCTACAAAATTTTTTGTTCATGCCACAACATTTTTCCGATTTTTATATTCACCACACGAAGGTTGAGGGTATATTCTTTTTCTCAAGATATTTGTAATACCCAAAGATATCAAGCATAATATTTTTAGTTAAGATGAGAGTATTATGGGACCACACAATGCAACCGGACGAGGTGTAATTTTACTTATAATAATTTTATATGGAAAAATTGACTCCTAAACAAAAATTGTGAAAATTTCCTAAAGGGTATTTAAAAGTCGACCGCGGCCGACTATAATGTTTATATTTGTTTTTCTTGTAAATATTTATATATTAAAATTTAAAAAGAATTAATACAAAATTGTTTTCATGTAAAATGCGTATTTAAAACAAAACTTAAAAATTAGCTTAACATTTTCTTTTTAAAAGTTTTTTTTCTTACATTCTATTTATTATATACAAAACACTACAATACAATATAATACAATGCAATGCGCATTTACGCGCGTTAGTAGAATGTAAACTTAATAATTTTATTTTAATCCATTGGACGGAATTCACTGATATATGAGATTGAAATAAAATGCACAATTGCAAATATATTTACAGTTCTACAAACTACAAATTAAGAATGAGAAATTTAAAAAAAAATCGTATACCTATAATTAAGCGATGAAGATGGTACACTCTATCGAAACCGACTTTTAAATACTCTGTACTATTTTATTTAATGTGATTCAAGAGTAGAAAAAAATTAATTACAAGTTAAGAAGTAATATGCAAAATTTACACATTTTTGTTAATCGAACTCATTTTGACTCAGTTTGACATTGCCAATCCATAAAAATCTTTTTTTCACATCAATTCATTTTTGAAATCATTGCCTAGCAACAAATTTTTAGTATTACTTGTACGTACGAAAGGCACCTTAAAGTTTAGCAAGTTTTTAACTGCATGTCGTACTTTATGTTTTTAATTTTAAAATGATATCTAACATGTTTTTTTAGGGTTCACCCTTACTCTGTTATAATTAATTAAAATCAATAACCTCGTATATTCACATAATTAATTTAAACTATAAATTCTCTTTAATTAGTGTTTTGCTTTAAATTGAAATTCGTTTTAAAATTCTTAAGATATTGTTTATAAAAGGCGCCATTTTTCTTATGTTAATTTTAAAAAATTCGTAGCAAAGTATAGTTCCTCTTAAAGGATATGCAATACAAACTACAAAAGTAAAAAATTTTTAAATCCAATTTCATATAAAATAAGTGAGAAAATTATATTTTACGATGTCTAAATTCACCCCACTATTTGGTACTTTATGGTATAGACAGATAATTTAAAGTTGCAAAATTTCAAATAAGCTTGGCACGATATTTATGTAGACCTTATAAAATAACAATCTTAATATTTGGAAACTTCTACCTTTTTCAATTTTACAGTTGTAATAAAATGTTTCTTTGAGTACACGTCTTTATAGACAAAAATGGCGCTTCATCTAAATATCATAAAAATAGAGCTAAAAATATTTTCAATTTTGAAAGTGTCCATTGTGCATATGAATTCTTTATAATCCGTTCTTTATAATCCATTGGAAAAAAATTTTTCAACTAGTCGGTTCGGTATAACACTTATTCTAAGTTTTTTTGCGATTTCTATCGGAAAAAAAAGAAAAACAAGTAAAAATATTATAAAGTCGGCTGACACCGACGTTTAAATACCTTACACCAATTTACTAATATTTAATAAAATTAAATTTAAATTTAAAGGCAACTGACAGTTCCAAAAACATGCCTTTACTTTGGCAAAATATTTACATGGACGGACAACTGTCAGAGGGATGAATGAACAGACTGATAGATATGTACAAATCAAATAAGTAAATGATTCTGAGTTGATTGGTGTAGTAAAATGTGGGTGTATTTTAAATTATGTGTTACATTCGGACAAACAAGTGGTGTAGAGTATAAATGCTATCATTAACTCGGAAAACGAACGCGGAGTTGGATGCATTGAGTCGATTAATTTAAATTGTTACGCACACTTGCACAAAAGTAAGGATAATTTTTACTTTACATGGTGCCACCGTGTATAAGGCAACAATTAGATATAAATTAAGATTTGAGAATTACAAAAGAACTAAAAATTAAATCGTAACAGAATGGTTTAACATTTTTGACCTTGTCAGAAATATATCATCCACCTATATCTATATATATTTATCTATATATATACATGTACACTTATATTTATTAGTTTTAGGTTAGTTTGTGCTTAGATTAATATGTTACAGGCATTTGTACAATTTATTTTTAAATGTTAACTAAAGAACTGAAAGATTGCATTTATTTTCTTTCTTTTTTTTTCTTTTTTACTTTAAATATGAAAAAATCAAACTCTTATCCCCTTTTACACAGATGTTTGCGGTATACCTTCAATTATTTGAGTCCAAACGTGAAACTTTTGTTGAACATCCCCGCGCACAGCTACAGGTACATGCGTTGGTGTTGTTGAGCTTAAATTCGAACGCGCTGTCGGGATTGATACTGTGCCTGTTGTTGTCATTGGCATACTATATTTACGATTCTTTCTTTTAAGAGCTGTTGAAGGTAAAATAATCGGTTCTTCTTTTTTCTGTTGCTGATTTTTACATTCATTTAATTTCGACGTTATTTGTGGTGTTGTTATAATATTTCCATTGGTTGATAAATGATCATTAGTCGTGCCGTTTTGTTGTTGCGAATGTGTTACTGGTGCCATATATGTTGATGTAGTACCTCCAACTGTAGATTCTTTTAATGAGTTTATAGATTTCATAGACGATTGACTTTCCGATTTTTGTATTATGCCTAATGAACTGGGTGAACGTAATGAGGATGATGCTGTTTCCGTTACCATTTTACTTGCCAGAGCTTTTGTTGATGATGAATCTCGATACTCATAAATGTTATCTGGCGGTGAGCGTGTCCCTTGACGGTTATTAGACATATGAACATTTTCTATTCCTGAAGCTCTCAAATCTTGCTCATATTCCACAATACCAGGGTCAATAAAAATATCCTCATCGTAATAACGATCCGATTGCCTAAAAAAGCGTGCAATGGTTCAATATATTAAGCAAATAAGAACTTAAATACCCTACACCACTTTGCTTAATGAGATGAAAGTCAAATAAAAGAACTATAAGCCAGAGGTGATTCAAAAAATAGACCCACCTGGAACAAATTTGCTGCACATATTATCTACCTTAAAATACAACTCGGCACTAACTTACATTAAAATATATTAAAAATTGTGAGATTTTTCCTTATAACGACTTTTTGTAAAGAAAAGCGTTATATGGGCTGTAGTTACAAAAATAGTCCGATTTAAATCATTTTCAATAGGGTTCGTCTCAGGGCCAAACACACCCATGTGCCAAATTTCACTAATATATCTTAAAAATTACGACCAATGGCTTGATAACAAATTTGCAAGGAGACAGGCTTAAATTATTTCGGGCAGTGATTCTAAGTCGATCGGTATAAGGTACAAGGTTGGCCTACCTCATGTTCTTTTGGATGTTACAAACAACTCATAATATCTTGTAGCACAAGTGTATAATTACTGAAAACATTGTGTTTTCTTCACCTTTTAGCATTTCGCCACATGATGCAACAGACTACAACCATAACAATTAATATGAAACAAGCCACTGACATTGACCAGAAGGCTATTTGTAAGGGCTCTTTTGGTTCCCACCAATATTCCGTTGTTGGGGGATATGTTGGCACCAAAATTCCAATAACTGTAGGCAAATACTGTGTCCAGAAGGCACATTCCGTTTGACGATAATTTAGCTTTATTGTTGAATTAAAAGTAGTATTAATATTTAAATAACGTAACTCTCCCTGATAGGCTTGTTCGAAATGTAGGCCTAGTACTTGTTGAGGTGTTGGATTCCCATATCGAGCGAAATTCGAAAATGTTTGTAAAAAAAAATGGCTCATATTTCGATCGTTATCCGTCCACATATTTCTTTGGAGGTGGGCACTCTTTGGAAAAAATTCAACATCCATAAAAGGGGCACCACTTAAAAAATAATGTTCAATATTATGCGGATATTTGCGCCATTCTGGGAAATTTAATGCCTCCACTGTTGTATTCATCACATACAAGTAAACTGGAACGCGATTTTCTAACAGTATCTTAACTATTTGATCTACAGGTGCTGCGTAATAAAAATCCGATAGCATATTAATATATTGGTCACGCAATACTGATGCATTATTTGGATAAGGCCAATAAGTGTACATATATTTGATGGCTTCGTATACGCCTTTTGGATTTAAAGTATAATTATAACGAAATACCAATTCCTTAATTTTTTCTTCAAAAAAGGTTCTACTAATTTCATAATGAGGAGCCAAACTTTCATTTTGCGATATAAAATATGCCGCTTCTTGAGTTGTAACACCAGTCATATACTGTAATCCCTTATTGTACAAACCTTTTTTTAGTAGATTAAGAGGTGTTTCAGTTAGAAAATGCCAATCTTTTTCACGCCAACCATCGTACCAATCATTGCCGGGAACTGTAAAATTATGATCTAAAACAGGACCCCATGGAAAAGTTCCAACATCTGGCGGAAACTCTGCTTCGCCTAAATCGAATGGATTACGTGTACGCAAGCAGTTGACTAATTTCCAGGATGAATCTATAGAGCAACCCAGGACTTGACCTAAAACACGACTCGTATTTTGAACACGATATTTATCTTGTATAAAGGCCCAGTCTGCCAAGGGTGAACCCGATTGAGCTATAACACGACGTACAATATGTCGAGTTTGTGGTGCCACCATTAGAAGGCCAGATGAAGCGGCTCCTGCTCCAGGTCCGAATAATGTTATTAAATCGCGATCACCATTGAAAAACTCAATATTATCGTAGACCCATTTCAAGGCCACTATTTGATCTAATATGCCATAATTGCCTGGAGAATTTTCATCGGCAGTAGAGAGAAACCCTAAAGCACCTAAGCGATAATTTAATGTAACTACAACAACACCATAAAAAGAAGCTAGAACATGACCTTGAAATAAGTTAGAAGCTCCGTGAATAAATTTTCCACCATGTATATAAACCAAAACAGGATATTTTTGAGCCACCCCAGCTCCAGTCTTTGGTGAAAATACATTTAAATACAAGCAGTCTTCATCCACATCGTTTATGCCCTTAGCAGCCCCAGTATAACGTAAAGGTTGTGGACATGCTGGTCCATAATCTACAGCTTGCAATAGCTGCCAACCTCTATGTAAACGTGGCGGCTTAAAGCGCCCTTCTTGCGTTGGTGGCATAGCGTATGGTATACCAAGAAATACCGAACATTCCCCCATCACGCGATCCACAGTAGAATGATATGGGCGATAAAATGATTTAGGGTCAGGATTGTCATACATATACACTTTGAAACCTTGAATTTCTCCATAGTTGGTAGTAACAAATACGTCACGTTCTAATATTAAAGAATCACGTCGTTGCTTCCCTTGAAGATCTTCTCGCCAACCAGCTAAAACGCCGGGAAATAAAATTTCACCAGCATTTGGTGAATTCTAAAATTTAAGGAAATACTTTTAAAATAAAGTATTTAAGTTAAAGTATACTTTGTGATTTGATATGTAGGATGAAGCATACATTGTACAAATAAGACATACTAGACATATAGTTTTATACTCATCACCAAGAGGCTGGAGATATATTCCCAAAAGAAAGCGCTGGAGACCGTACAACATATATGTATTCCAGACCAGCATCAAATTCTGAATCAATTTAGACATATCTGTCTGTCTGCGTGTTATTAGCAGTCTTTCGGTCACAAAAATGGAGATATGAACCTTAAATTTTGCAGGCAAGTTGTTATTGAAAACAAATCAAATCTATCAAAGGATACGCGCACAGGGCAACATAAACTGAGAATTGTTTTAAGGAAAATTTGGTGGCTTTTGCTATTTATCGAGAAATTGCAGAAGATAGAAAGCTGAAATTTTGTGACAATTAAGAAGGGTATAATGGTCTACAATATCTGTCCAAAAATAATACAAATTGGTCACGCCTACCTGAAATTATATCAAACCAAATTTTCCTTTTTTTATGTTTATGCTTTCTATTTACTACTGAAACAGGCTCTGTATAGTAATATCATGGTGTAAGGATGGTGGGTATCTAAGATTTGGCTCTAGCCAAATAAAATTTTCTTACTTCTTATACGTACCACCCATAGGTTACCGGTATACTCGTTGTTATTATATTTGTTGCGCCTAGGAAAGAAACGTTGAAGACCCTATAAAGTATCTATATTCTTGATCAGTCTCAAGTTCTGTAACTATATAACGAACCTTTCGAATTACTTTCGAGTAAATTTGAAAGTTAGATTTTTACTTTGTTGACTTGAGATTTATTTAACTTTTTAAACTTATTAGACAATTGTACAGAGTATTTAAGAGTCAACATCAACAAACTCTAATATTCCTACTCATCTTTTTTAATGAAAATTGTTATGAAGTCTTAGACCACTTCCTACAGACACAATGGCGTGCTATAAAACCCCTTTGAAGAGTGTATTTCGTGGGTGGTAATCAAAAAAAGTTAAGTTTACAGATTGTAAATTACAATATAAAATAATAATTTACCGGATCAAAATTAAAGTTATCTATATGGGATTTCCCCGTTGGGTATCGCCCACCTCCTGATATGTTGTCATTCGGATAATGGCCACTATAATTAGGTTGATAACGGCCATAACGTCGCCCATTAAATATATACGTTCTGTAATTTGGTTCACCAGGATTTGGCCATTGATATTCAATAGTGGCACCATTTAAATTAAATCTTTCTTTTTGATCTTTTATTTGGCCATTAATTGCATATGTTAATATTAATAATTTTATTAGAATTATAAGCGATTTCAATTGGATCATTTGAATCTTATCACGATATTTAATTTTTTTTATTCTATAATTATTTGTTAATAATAAATCGTTTTGACTCTGGTTATTAGTTCTAGTCCGAACAATTATTTTAAACATGATATGTAATTTTTAAAATCATTATTTATTTATTGTTTTTTCATCACAGCTCACTACGGATGAATTTATAATGATACTTTTTAAATTGATTCTCCGAAAGTAAAAACTTTAACAAATATGAACTTTACATGTTCCATTAAATTGATAATAAGGTCATCGATCAATGTAAACCAAATATAGAACTGATTGTAGAACTGGGCATGTTACTAATTTTCAATAAATATTAATTTCAAAAAAATGCCATTTTTTAAAAACACAAATGATCCCGAAGAAGAATACATTTTATAAAATATAAAGAGAACTACATTTTTCAAGTTAGAAGTATTTTTTTTTTTGTGATTTCAACTTCCTGAAAAGTGATTGTGAAAATTATTTAATTGAATTCAATTAAATTCAATTTAAATTGAAACAAACCAATATTGTAAATTTCATTAAAATATCTTAATAAATAATGCTTTTATTGAGCTAATACAATTATTTGTTAGTAATCACGTAGAAGCCTAGAAAATTTAATTTCAAACCGATTTACAAAATCGTTTTGTATCGTTCGGTGTAACGAAACAGCCAAACCATATCATATCATTTATATTTGCTGTATAAATTTTCCATAAATTCTATTATAATTTATATGTAACATAATGAATCATCAATTAATATTTATATTGATAATCGGTGACATTGATTAAATAAACGCGATTATAGAGCAACGGCACAAATGGAAGCAAATATTGTATCTATAAAATTGTATAAAATATCATTTTATCCTAATTTTATTATTTATCTAACTGATTCATCTTATTAGGCATAATAACTCACAACTATTACGTTGTCATGTTGGGCGTTTTTTTATACCCATAATCCAGTTTCGTTTTATATTTTTAAGGTCTAGAAAAAAGCGTTGGAAATCCTATAAAAATGTATACATTCCTGATTACATACATACAAATCGCTTGCACCTAAACGTCAAGGCCAAACTTTTAATTTACATTAAAAAATAAAAATTGAAACCTAAATCGGGGTCCTAAAATGTAATATCATAGTGTATTTGTGGTGATGGGTATCCAAGATTTTGCTGCAGCTTAATATAATTTTGTTCTAGCATGTAAAGAGTTATGAAAGCAAAGCATTCTGGTTAAGCAAAAGTCAACCAACTGAAAACTCTGACGTTATAGAATGGTCTTAATAAAGAAGAAACATAACAAAAGTAAAAGCATAATGTAACATAAATGTACAGTAGGTTGAAGGTGGAAGACGTTTTGCTTAGTAATTTATACAGTTTAATGAACATGCATGAGCATGTATACACAGAGAGAGTCAAATAAGGTGAGATATAGATGTGGTCATATTAACACATTTTGACCCAATTTGATATTTTATCAATAATGCATTACAAGCATAATTTTATATATAAAATATATATCAATAATTTTTACAAGAATTTTTAAAATTATTATAAATTTAAAATAATTTCTCTCAAACGCTTTTTTTTAAATAAGTTTGAAATTAAAATACGATACAGAAGAAACTAGATAGCAAACAAAGAATCGTTTAGAATCGATATTAACTTAAAATATGAATTATATATCTATTATCAAGATCATCAATCATTGAAAATGCTTGAGAATTTAAGTACTTCAGAATGAATACAATGAAATTGAGAATTTATCTTAAGCATTTGAGCGATATGCATTTATAGAAAAAATATTAAAAAAAAAAAAAACGGTTAAAATTGTAAAGTAAAAAAATTCGTTTCGGCTTAAATCATAACTTCAAAACCCATCAATCACTCAATTTATTGCATCAGGCAAACTTTTTGCCCTTTATTTTTTTTATTTTTTATTTTTGGTACATTATTAATCATAGTGCAATAACTTTTTAAGGTATCGAATTGAGTAAGAGATGGCTGCTTATTGAAATAATTGAACTTTTTTAACTAAAATCAAAAAGATTCATAAATTTTTTTTTTTTAGAATGGATTTTAAACTACAAAATAATACTTTGAAATGACTTAAAGATTTTTTAAACAAGATTCAAATTCTTCAGTAACATACCTTGGCTGTTTATAGCATTATTAGATCCATGAGATTTCAAGATAAAATTTTAGAATTCATTATTATGATTAAGTAAAAGTCTTAAAAGGCTGCTAATTTAAGTGAGAATAAAAAAAATTTTCTTTTTTAGACTTATGACTTAAATTTTTAATAGATAAACTGAAATTAATTAGTCTATGTCCAGTTCATTGGATCTTTCCATACCACTCTCTGGCACCCAAAACTCACCCACGTTGTACGATTTCCTCTTTCTAAATGTATACAATTGTTTTGAAAAAATGAGTATGCCTAAAATTGTTGATTAATGAGTTTATACAAAGCCAAACTAAGAACCCGTTTTTAAGACGTTACGTTAAAACAACGTTTTGTTTCTTCTCATTCACACATAACGTACATGCACCTTAAACATTTGTTTACATATGCTCTATGTTACCAATTTGTATTTAAATGCCTTATATACCAATACAAATATTTGCTTATACATATATACAAATATATATAATTTTACACATACATTTTACTCTAAAATCGTCATTATATACAAATATATAAATATTATAATCATTAACTTGAATGACGTTATTATTCTTTTTTAATATTACTCATGGCAAAGAGCGTAAATACATTTTAGTTTTATTTGCCAATTACTTTTCTTTATACTTTTTTACATATTTAAATTTTTCCATTTACTATTTTATTGTATTTTTATTTTATTTTATTTTTTTTGTTTCGTATTCAACGGTTTAATCTATTGACAAATATGCGATAATTTTTTTTTTTTTTGTTTGATTGTATAAATTTTAATCTTAATTTATTCGTCTTGGCAACGAACTATTCCGATCGAGGTGAATTGTTAAACTGTTCTACAAATGGCTTTTAAACATATTCAATTGTAAAGTGAATTTTGTTAGCAATAATAACAACAACAATAACGCTTAACAACAATCAACAATACATGTTGTTTAAAGCAAAGTAAACAACTGTAGAGAGAAGAAACTAAATAAACATTTTCTTAGTGCTCAATATAAATTTCAAAAAACAAAAAACAGTATGGCAATACTGTTAATTAAGTAAAAATTAAAAAAAAAAGCAGTATTGCCAAAATTAAAATTTATACATTATTTACGAAATCGAATTTTCTGAAAATATAAATTGTTTAATGCTAAATTTAAATATCAAGTTTGAAATTTTGTAAAATCTGTTAAACTAAACAAATCGAAATGCAATGATATTGGCATTACTTAGATGTGGCTGCACTTATTAAATCCATATAGCTTTTAGTATTTTATTCCTTTAAAGATCACTCTTATATAATGAAATTATTAAAACAGAATAAAAAGTATATTATAAAGTATTATATTCAAACCATAGATACGTATTCGGAAATTTATATTTTTAATTAATTTTAAGATAGCATACCTTGTAGAAGATCAACGATATTGCGGCCTTTTATGGGTTTTATTGGCATTATTAAAGGCCGCAGTACAGCTCTCAATCGTTATTAATAAATGACCTTAAATAAAAGTGACTTGAATAATATGATATTTCCAGAATAAATGACTACTAACATGAATTTATATTATTACTCTATAATTAGCAAACTAACAAAAACAAAAATTTGCCAGATGAAGAAATTGTCAGACAATAGAAAAAGGTATGTATATACAAAATGAATAAGCACAATAAGTACAAGATTGAAAGATTTTATTCAAATTTCAATTACTCATTAACCTATTAAATTATGATTACCCCATAATTTTTAATTGTACAAAGAAGAAAAAAAGAAACAATATAATGATTTCAAATTTCTTTTTAAATATAAATCATAATAATTGAATTTGAAGTTATGCATTGCATTAATGTAAAATATTTTAAAATTTGATGTATGCTTCATTATAATACATACACTCTCTTATTAGATATTCCTCGTTTACAATTTTCTTGTTTGCATTTCCTATTGTGGTTTATTATTCAATTAAACAATTAATTAAAGATCATAAATAATAAAAAAAAGGTTCACACTTTTGACCTTTTTGCTCCTTGCTTTATGAATTCAAAGATGAATGAATCAATGAAAAAACAAGAAACACATTACCATAAGCAACAATACATAATTCACTATAGCGACATTTTTCAATGTCGCTACACACAATGTTTTAATACATTATTCCTAACATAAGGCTAACAACATTGGTACAAAATTTTATATATATACAATGTTTACAATCTCAATGTTTATATGCATTGTTAGAAAATTCGTAGCAACATGTGAGCTTTTCAATAGTATAATTTATTATTGCAAAATCTCTAGAAACATATGTACAATGTAAAGTTTCCAAATTTATCAATTAAATAGATAGAATTTAACGATATTTCAAATCAATATTATAAAATTTGAAGCAATTCATTAAAATTTCATGCTCAGGTAGATATAGCAGCCCAGTGATATAATTCATTAGGCAAGATTTCTTGTAACATGCTTATTATGCGATCTAACAAACGTAATCTCCAAAAAGCATTATTTTCCTTTGATAATCAAGTATAATGATATTTTAAATGGTTTATTTAAATTCTATACATGTACACATATGTATATATAAAACTTATACACATCTTCCTTAAAAATATATACTGTGAGAAAATACTTTGTTATTTAATCAATAAATTGTTCTTGAAAAATATTATTGAGTAAATATATAAATATATTTGTATGTACTATGCGTAGTACATATCTATAGTAATATAATAAAATAATTAATGCAATAACTTATATATATATAAATGTGTATTTGTTCGTCACATTTAAGCGTTTGGTTTTTTGCTATTTTTTTTTAACCTCTTACTTTTCTATATCTTCAAGTATTGTTGAAAAAATTTGAAACTTTGCTTAACACTGTTACACGGACACATATACATAGATATACAATAATAAATTTAAAGTACATTTAAACATATACGATCTATTCTCACAAAAACTTCATTAAAAGAGAGAAGATAACGAACAGAAAAAACAACAAATTACGTATTCGTAGTTTCTTTTTGCTAAAGAGAATGAAAATTTATAATTTACCAAGCGATAAAAAATAACTTTAAGAGAAATCTACATAAATAATTCATTTATATTGAAGTTGTGGTCAAATCTTAAATATTACTATTTAGATTCTACTGGTGATCTTATTTTAAGGCAAATCATGCAAAAAAAGCATATTGATGTTTTATATAACTTTCCAAAAAAATGTAATGATTTTACTTCTGATTAATTTGGTTTGATGGAGACAAATTTCATCATTTTTGGATGATTTTTGTTAGATTTTAGAGTAGAGAACGGCAATTTCAAATTTCAACTTATGCTTTTTGTTCGAATAAAAAAGTTATACTTGATTAAAATTGTCAATTTAATGATTCATGTAATGTTTTTTTTCTCAATATTATATTAAATAAAACGGTGTAATTTAAATAGAAAAACCACTTGTTGCCATCAAAAAAGTAAGTGATAGGCAAAATCATACAAATGACTTCTGCATGGTTGATAAAAAATGAAGAATCAAATGTTCCATAAATAAATGTTATTAATATTGTTATTATGCTTGGATAAGAGAGTAAAAATAAGTCCATTATATTTGTGCCATTTGTTGTATTTTGAAAGAGAATTTTAAGAGACAAATAGACTTGATAATCTCTTGTACTCTTTGTAACAAAATCATCACAAAAATTAAGATGAAATGATAATGAAAAAAAATTTTTCATCTTTACAGTCTTATTTATTTAAGGTTAAGCCATGACATTTGCTTCTCCACTCTAATAGAAAAATAAATTATAGCATAAAAGAGATAAATGAAAATAAAAAGAAGAAAGGAAAAAGAATGAAGGAAAATTTTTGATTATTAAACACATATGATGAATTTAAAATAAAGAAAGAAAGGAAGGAAGAAAGTTTATACACCAACGCACGTATTTTCAATGTCACAAAATAATTCACCAATCCATGCTATCACAATACAATAATGCTGGAATAATTGTATTAGTAGTTCACCTTCATCTAACATTTCAATATGTTCGATACGATGGCGTTCATCTTCAGGTAAACTTTGATAGACTTTTACCATATCCCATGCTCGGCTACCATTCCAACCGCATTCTAAAAATCGTGCCATTTGGGTCTCTAAAGAAATGCATGCTTCTACACTAGCCAAACTACAACCGCGGCTACGTAAATTACTTAACATCACTTCACCGAATCTATCATTCATATTAACCTGATTTCCAAAAAAAAAAAAAAAAAAAAAAAAAAAATCAAAAATAATTATTTAAAATAGTGCGCAATTAATATGCATAATTAAATATTTTACCTGTTCATAATTGACAAAAACAGCATTTGTAAATTTATTTGTTATCCATTTAAGTAGACTTTTACAATTCTGGACTTCAATGTAAACTAGAACGCATTCCGCCAAAAATATTGTTGGCAGTGTATAATTAACTTCAGCCTGCTGTAATTTATTATCCAATTCATCAAGATTCCTTAAATCTACACCCATTAAATGATAAGTTGGCCCATGTAAATCTGTTGGACTTAATTTCACTTCACCATCTTCATCATGTATTTTAGCCAATAAAACTTTATTACGTTTTATCATATAACATTTGCGTGCTGTGACTGTAGGAAAATCCAATTCAATAAAATTTTTTACATGATGCGTGGTATCACGTAAACGAAAATACAGCGTATCAAAGCCACAGCCAAGATTTATAATTTGACAATTCCCATTCGTTTTCTATTGGTATAATTATCATAAAAAATTTTAATTAAATTATTATTAATTAATTATTCATTAATTAGTTATTCATTTTTAGTATAAATAACGAATCTCTGTAATATGAAGTTTACATTACATTTTACTTAAATTACATTTAATTGATTACAAAGTAAACTAAATAAAATTCTTAATCAGATTACCAAATTGTTTTTAAAGAAAATTCGAAGATTTCTACTTTCGCCCAAGCAATTAATTTAATAATTTAATATAAAATTTAATATAAAATTGTGAAATTGTATATTTTCATAGCGCCTTTAAATCGTCTAAAAATTATATTTCATTACATTCAGCAGTATGTAAGCAGTGTAAATGCAATACCGTTATTTATATTGCTTCATTTATGTTGTATATCCAATGTATAAGACACGATGCAGCAGGTTCAGTGTTTTTTTGTTTTTAGTTATCCTTTTGAATAAAATGTGTTACACAAAATACGCATTGTGATAATTCTATGAAAATATTTTTACATTGAATGATAACCTTAAAACATATATCATTTTATATGTACTTCTTCTACATATATAAATTATATATATATATATATATATATAGAACATATATATATATTTATAAATTTTATATGTACTGACCTTCAGGAATTTTTCTACACACATTTCAACGCCCTTGACCCTGGCAAAATAACCACGATTTATTTCGGGCGCTTTACGTTCCTGATTGCGTACAAAATAACCAATATAATCATCTTTCCAATAGCCTAAGCGTACAGCACAACGTTTACAATCACTGGCATCGTCATTTGTAGCAATAACCGCTTCATCACAAGGATGAAATGTTGTACAAGGTAAATCCATAATTTTTTATCAAAATTTATATATTTTTTTATTTGCCACCGCTATTAAGAACTTTTACTTCACTTACATATGTATGTACATATATACATACATGTATACATGTATATATGCATCTATATATTTTGTATATTGAGATTTTTTTATTTATACGCACATATTTATATCTACACAACAAAGGCTCTTAACAAAAAAAAAAAAAAACTCCTTGCCACTCCACATTCGATATAAGTTACGACTTTCTTGTGCAGCCAATGGTACAAATAAAATTATTCGGATATAATTTCACTTATTATGATTATTTTTTGGGGAAATACATTAATATTTACATTCAAATATTTTGCGATTTAGTTTTTTGCACATTTAAAAAAAAATCTCCAACAAGTGTAAAAATTCTGATGTATTTTTTATTAATGTTGTAATTATTTTTATGTTTCTTCTAATTCAATAAACTACTAAATACATCGCGCAATAGACCGACATGCATAATCCCAGTCTAGCTAATTCATAATTTACCCAATCATTTTATTTCTGCTAAAGTTTACTGATACTACTACACAAGAAATTTCTATGCCTTCATATATTTCACTGCCATCGGTCAAAGTTCTCGATAGAGATAGCATGAAAAACTATAGTTGTCTCTCTCGAGAACTTCGACAGAAATAACATCGTTTCTTTTTATGTGAAGTTTTTGTCGAGTTCTCTTGCAAATTGTGCTAAAAGTTTTTAGTACAGCGAATATGAGGAAAGAAAGTTTAAAGAAAAATAATTCAAAATTACACATCTATAGAAATTCTTAAATTCTACAAGATCTAAATACTTTGTTTAAGTACGTTTATATTGCTCCTTATAGTATAAATAAATTTTTATAAAATTTTACCATATGTATTGATTCTCTTTTTACAGATTTTAGAGAGCATTTCACGAGCTTAAAAAGGACAACAGAAATTATTTAATATAACGTTATTTTAGTGAAGTTACCAACTAGCTTTAACAATTTGTTTTTTCAGGGAGAATTTCTGAGAAAAAAAGAGTAACAGAAAAATGTAAACAAACTTAAGCCTTTTTTTGCAATACTTTAAATAACGTCGAGCAAAATTCATTTATGGTACCGAAATGGCCACTTAACAAGCAAGAATTGAATGCGATGAAAATGATTTTAAAAAGAATTTTTTTAATAAACGACCTAGTTTTTTAACCAATAATATCTAAATAATCATATTATTTTATTCAATTATTATTACACACAAAACTTTTCTTGTGCGTATTTCATTTTTCTTAGAATTGTTTAGTATTTATATTTAATTTAGTGCACAATTTAACATAATGTTACTTATATAAATACTGCCTTAATAATTGAAATACTGAAATAAAAAAGCTCTAGAAGTATTATATTTTAATAAATTGTACTCTTCCTTATTTATAAATAATAATATATTTAGAAATATGGCATTTAAAATATTGCAAAAAAGGCTTAAATTTGTTTACATTTTTCTGTTGCTCTCTTTTTCTCAGATATTCTTTTTGATAACTTCACACACCTCGTATATCATTGTTTTTTGAGTTTTCATTTATTTATTCATTATGTGATCAGTTTATAATAATTAATAATTATTAATTTTTCATTTGAAGAGAAAGTGCATTAATTTAATTATAAGTGAAATGCTTAGAAGCTGACGGCTATTAAGAAAAGTGGCTAATCATTAAGTTTTGGTCTATGTTCATAGGCTTCCAGCCACGACAATGCAAAGCAAATAAAAAAAAATTGTTTTACTCGAATTCTATTAATTCGATGTTGTATCTAGAACAGGGGACCCCAACTACACCGGAATATTCTAAAATGGGTTTTATCAAGACGTATCAAATGTACAAGCATTTGGTTATATAAGGCTTCTTTGGATTCTTTATGTCATCTCTTCAAAAATCCAAAAAGGTATTTAGCTTTACTAACAGAAGCCTTAATATGAGTACTAAATATTAATTTTGGATCAAGTGTAACACCCAAGGCTTTAGTATTGAAAACATTTTTAAGTTGATGGCACCGTATGAAATATTCTGGGGAAAATTATGACGATCATGGCAAAGACATCAAAAACAACCGTAAGAAAAAGCTGTCAACAGCCCAAATTTGTACATGTATGCCATAGGCACTAGCTAACATAGATTCGCCACATCTCATATGTATTGACATTTTCAGAAATAGCTACTCAAAAGTAGGGCATAAATGTTTAATAAATTTCTTTTCTATTTTACGTAAATTCTCACATATTTTTCACAAGAATTTTTTTTAGATACATATAAATAAAAAATTGTTGATAAAATTTGCAATTTTATCTTGATATCAATTAATTAGAGTTATCAGTGTACTGTGACATTAATTTATGATATGTGATCCAATTAGTGAAACAATACGAATTTCTTACACACTCTAAACTATTCAAAGCAATAATAATTCAGAATATATTTAGTTTATATACATGAATTTATGAGAATAATCCATGTCATTGTGGTTAACAAACATTCAGGGCAAACAATCGAAATGACTAATAAAATTCTAAAGTTTATCATTGTTGGTAAAATATTTTATATATGCCGTTATACTTAAATAAAATTACCCGCCATCTGTAACTTGATAACAAATTTACATGGACAGATATCAGACATCAGACATCAGACATCAGATGAACAGACAGGCTTAAATTGAATTAAGAAATGATACTTAGATGATCGGTATAAAACAAGCTATGCCCATAACAACTCTTTTTGGGTGTTACAAACATAAGCAAAAACTTATAATACTTTATATTAAAAGGTTTACAGGGTTTAACAGCAAATTCATAAATGACTTAAATATTTTTGTGAACATAAAAAAAAATATTTTATTGCATTGATGCTAATCTTTTTTTAAAAGTGTTTTGATGTGATGTGAATAAAGTGGTGTTGAAAAAAAGGACTTATCAAAAACAAAAAAAAAAAAAATAAAAAAAAAAGAAAAAGAAAAAAAAACAAAAACAAAGTGAAACAAGTAAATAAGTTAATGTCATTTAATAAAGAAAGGGTTAAATTTGAATAAATATGAATATGAATATGCTATCATTTGGTTTTTTATGCTCAAGATACTCAAGAGAATATGAAAAGGAAACAAAAAAGAAAAAACACATAATAAACAGGATCAATGTTTATTTGTATGGTACATGGGCATTTGTAAGGTCGTGACATTACACATGTTTTGAGTGAGAATTATTCACATAAAATTTTACATATTGAAAATTTATAATGATGTGGTTGCACTAAAATTGTTTTGTGTGAGCCCATTTATTTAAATATGATTTTAATCATGTAAAAAATTTACATTAAAACGTACAAACAAGATAAGGGGTTAAAAATTATTAAAATCACAAAAGAATCAACATCATCATCATCATCATAAAATCATGTTATTCTAAAATGTTATATGACAAAAAGTTACAATATATTTATTTATTTATCTATTTATTCTTTAAAAAAAAAAACAAAAAAATGGAGCTATCATCCAGAAATTGGAGGGTAAATTAAAATTGGCATTCATTCTTACTCATTATTTGCAAATTGTAAAATATAGAATGCGGAGTTTAAAGACGATGTCTTTTTTTTTTGCGAATGGAGAGAAGGACAGACGTATATATCTAAATTTATTTAAATATGCTGGTTAAGACTATAGGGTTTTCAAGGTTTCCAATTAGGCATTTTTACTCCCAAATTTTTGGTTGGTGAATATGAAAAATCACGTACACAGTTTTCACATAAGATGCAACTAAGACCTTTTAACTAAGACCTATCACCTATCTCACAATTTACATTTTAGTCATAATTCCAAAAAATGTATATGACTGTATTAGCAGGACGCCAATCATGCCAGAGTTAATACAGCATTTGGGAATGTTACTATACCATGACATGCGCATGCCAAATCCATCACAGGAACATACTGCATAGTGCTTATCTTCTTATTTTTACTATCGAAGTTTTACCCAATTGTTGGGAATCTATTACAATAAATTGTCAATTTGCTCCATATATTTGCTAAATTTTACAATTAGGATTTATAAAAAAAAGCAGTGGCGCTTTGATTGTCTTACATTGAACAAAATTCATGTAATTTTTTTTATATTAAAGTTTATTAATTATAACCACCAACCAGAGGTTGGGTGGTGGATGGTGGGTGGTACACCCTGCCATTGCCATGTGTTTTTATAAATGTTTTTCATTTTTTTTTTTTTTTATTACTTTTTCATCATGATCATGAGATCAGATGTATGCACTTGCAAAGACAGACAAAGAGACTCATCGTTACACTTACACATTTTGTATTATTACATTTCTCTTTTCCATGTCTGCTGTAAATTTCTTTCGGCATTTTTCGGTTTGAAATTTTAGCCTTGATATTTCATGTTATTGCTTCTTCATGAATAAAACAATCAACAATTCCTTTGAATATAAACGCAACGTCTATAAATTAAATTCAAAAGAAAATTAGTCCGTACTTGGCTAGGCCATATTTTGGATACCCACCACATTTACAAACATGCAAAATGTTATCACAATTCAGAGTCTGTTTCAGCTTTTCTGTAAAAGAATAAAAAAAATTTAAATTGCATAATTGCGCGCAGGCATATCCGATTTTCATGATTTTTGGACAGACATTATAAACCAATAGCCTTTTCATGTAAAGAAAACTTTAGTTTTCTATCTCACGCAGTTTGCAAAATTATGATCAAAAAGTCACCAAAATTTTGCCTTAAGCAATGGAAGTATTCTCTTAGTGTATATTGCACTATGGACGAGCATCTGGTTGATTTTGACCATTTTTCATATCAAGCTGCCTGTAAGAACTACCAATGTTCTTACCAAATTTGAGCTGGATATCTCTCTTTTGCCACAGGAAGAATGTTAACAACACACAGAAAGAGGTTCAGATGGTTAATCGGACAGACAAATAGTTATATCGAAATTGATTTTGATTCTAAATTAATTCAAAAACTTCCATGCTCCTTTTTTTTGGGTGTTACAAACGTAATGAAAATGAATGTACTACCAAACTCTGCGCTTTTGGGCATAAAAATATTTACCGATTTAGTAGCTAAAATTACAGCGCTAAATAAAATATAATGATGAAATTATGAAGCTAACTAAGTTAACGGAAAAATGCCAAAAGATCATTAATAATAATAATTATGAATGTTTATTTGATACAATTTGAATTTGAATAAAGTTAATTATTGTGTAAATATGTATAAAAAAATGGCCGCGATATGATCATGATCCATAATGATATTAACTTTCTACATAAGATAAAATTTAGTATGTTTCAATTATTGAGATGAGACTTTATTCAGCTGAGAAATACATGCACCATAACTGTTTGGTTGGTTGGTGGTGGTTTCTTTATTTTTTCTTTTTTTTTTCCCTGTATACTCTTTCTCTAGTTCTGATTTCCTACATGGATGTTTTTTACAAGAAATGTTTATTTTTATGCTCTTACATTTGAGAGTGCATGTACACAAGGATCTCACATGTGATTGTAGGTGTGTAAGCGTACCTTACTCGTGTGTGACATGTGCATTGAACTTGCTAAACAATTTTTTTTGAATGTGAAAAAGGGGGGTGGGGGGGGGGGGGGAGTTTTACTCTCATCACAATCTTTACTTTGAAATCATAACAGTTACAGTCTTAGTTACAGTCACAATATCAATTTAATCGTGGATGTTATTCATTATCGGTTGGTTGTGCTTGTGTTGTTTCTCCTTTTTGTTTTTACTCGTATAAATTTAAATTAAAAGAAGATAAATGAAAAAAATTGAAATAAAAAATTAAAGCAAGAAATAAAAGTGGAACATAAGGGAAATGAATCTTGCGAAATGTTGCAATGATAATAATAAATTTGAATGAACACCAAAATTCATATAATTAAATTGAAAGGATTTCTTGTGTATAATTTTTAATTAATTATGTTATTAATTGTACAATAATTAAATAAGGAAACACTTAAAAGAGAACAGATGATAAAAATTAAAAGAAATTAAATTGAAAGTAATCAAGGATTTTTTTTATTGTTGCTATTGCTGCTGTAATTGCACTTGTTTATTTTTTAGTCATCTTTGGGGTTTGGGTTATTTGTGAAAAATAAATAAAAATAAAAATAAAAATAAATAAATAAAAAAAAAATGGCAGATGAAACTTTACAAACTATACCCTTGGAGAATAATAATGTGGATGCACACATAATGACCTTATTTGAACGTTTGGAGGCGATGCATCGTGATAATCAAACGAATGTGTTAAATAATCGTTTATCAAATGCAATGCAACCTAAAAAAAGTATGCAAGCAGAAATTAGAACTTTAGAATTTTGGAGGTATAATAATAAAATGTTTATATACCTATTTATTTGATTTTGTATTATTGTATAATGTATAATGCGATTCATCGATTTTATGATCATATTCCTAAAAGTCTATTATTGCAAATCATTCAATTGAAAGCATAAATTGCCTGTGGATATTATTTTCAAAAACATTTTAGAAATATGATCAATCGATTTTCTATACACTTACCTTTCATTTCATTCTACCAAGTCTCTTAATTTTATATTATTATTTATGATGATGGTAATACCACATAGAAAATTTTTGAGTAATGGCAAGCCGCTTACAATTCTTAACAAGTCCTAAAGAAACTATGGAAATTTGAAATTTGTACTTTTGTTAAATATTTAACATTTCTAATTTTTTTTTTAAAGGGTTCTTCAAATAATTAATAAATTTTTTTCAAACGTATCTTTGAAATCCGTAGTCTCTGTAATCCTATGCCACGTAATTCCATTACTTTTACAAATTAATTTTTTCTTTCAATAATAAGATTTTTCATATATTTTAAAAATTTTTTAGGTCATTCGGTGTCAGAATTTTGCCTCAATTTTTATTTGGTTCTTGTCACGACTTTTTTCTTTCATGCTACTATTTAATAAATTTTAAAACAAAAATTTTAATGTAAAATCAACTTACAACTACAGCAAAGGCATCTTACGCTTTAAATGATTCTGTATTATGCATACACACACATATGTATATATATATATATATATATATTATGTATGTATTTTATATTAAATATGCATAAATATTTTATGAGTTATATTGATTGTCTTTCTTATTTTATGAGTTTGGGGTTACAATTTTTTGTTCTTACAATTGTCACAATTAAAACGAAAACATTGAAAACCCCATAATCAGCCCATAAAACCACGTGATCAGCATCAAATTCTGAATCATCTTAGACATGTCCGTATGCCCTTCCACGTGCGTTAAACATTTTCCCCTGGCGCAAAAAAGTTATATGGGCTTCAAATATGGCAGAAACGTTGCAAGTTCATATGTTTTGTATGGAATTGAAAATGAGCCAAATCGTTCGAAGGATACTTCTACAGTGCATTACAAATTGAGTATACCTCTGTTTTGTTTAATTAAAATTTTGTAATTTTTCACTTTTTTTATGATTCGAAAATTGAAATTTTGTATAAAAATTAAGGCCCTTATTTTACAGTGTCTACATAAATGTTGTACGAAACGGCTATGCCTACCCCAAATTATACAACTTCAAAGTATTTGTGTATACCATAAATTAACCAGTGTCTTGGTGGTAGATATTTCAGATTTGGCCCCAGTCAAATATAATTTTTGCTGTTGTTTATTTTATTTTTCTTTAAATTTAATTCTTCACTTAACGCTGCAGCTGTTTACCATTTCCTTTTGATTAGTTTTCTTGTTTTTTTTTTTTTTTGCATGGCTTAACATTCTTTATCTCTTTCCCTTTTTTTTTGCTCTCCGATTGTCTTGATTGTCTTTTTGCTTTCCCCACTTCGCCCGTTTCTGTTTATTTGTTTGTTTGTCGATATTTTCTTTTTTCGTCTTTAGTTATTATTTTGTTTTTATTATAACTATCATAAATACTCAGAATACAAATATGATGACGTCCACATATACATCCAAACATCCATAATTACACTGTCTCAATATAAAGCAACAATACAATACATATACATTTTTATACCCACCACACAAAGATTGGGGGTATAATCATTTTATCCTGATGTTTGTAACGTCTTAAATAAAACTACGGAAATCCTAAAAAATGTATACATTTTTGATCAGCATTAAATTCTGTATTAAATTAGACATGTCTGCGTGTTCGCTTGTCCGTTTGTCCGGGTCCGGGTCCTGGTCGCAAAAAAGGCATATTGAGTTTAAATTTGGTAGGATATTTATAGTTAAAATTGTATTTTAACATAAGAAACATGTGTATTAAATTTGGTCCAGATTGGTCAAGTTTTATGACCACTTCCCATATAATAACTTTTTTGAAAAAGTCATTATGTCGACAAAAGATTCAATATTAAATATAATTAGTGAAAATTGGCATTGCTTTACATTTCGATATAAAAGATATGTGTACCAAGCGGGTCTACATTTTGAAACTTCTCTCACATAAAGTGAACCCTTTAAATATTTTAAAAATTGCAAATTTTTCAATTTTATTGGCATAGAATTTTCTAATTTGATCTTAATTATATTAAGCATAGTGGTGTAGAGTATTTAAAAGACGGTCCTGATCTTTCACAGATCATCGTTTAGATAAATTTTTATCCCAATTGTTAAACGGGAGAGTTTTTGATCCATAAGGACGGAGGAAATAATTATAAAAAAGGTCCACAATTTTGCATAAAATTACTACGTGAAAATAATTTACAATTTTGAGGTACTTTTTTTAATGAAAAATTGTGCAATTTATTATTTAAATTTAATTCACCAAATAATTATGTCTGGACTCCGTTCAGAACTTCGCATATCATTCGTATAATAAAATTCTTGATTTTTTTAAATATTTAAGCAACTTTGAGGAAAGTTATGTAAAAAATTAAGAGTCAGTTCCGATGGAGTTTAAAAGTTCCGATAAAGTATGTACAAAATTTGTTTGTTATATTTCATTCATTATTTTTACATTTAGATCCATAATAAGTGAATGTCTAGCATCATTCTTTTATGTGTTCATCGTTTGTGGTGCAGCAGCCGGTGTTGGTGTGGGGGCAAGCGTTTCATCTGTTCTTTTAGCAACAGCTTTAGCTTCAGGTTTAGCAATGGGCACATTAACCCAATGTTTCCTACATATATCCGGTAAGTTCCTGATTTTTCAAATATAATAAATTTTGAATGCATCTATAAATTAATGTTCCCTTGAATTTAATTTATTTTGAATTTTAATTTATGCTTAATTTTATTTAACAATTGAACATATAAATTTTGATATATTTTACAAATATTTCAATTACTTTTTTTCTTTTATAATTTTTCTATATAAAAACTTACTGTTTCAAAATGATACCAATCGAAACGATCGTATCGAATTACAAATAATAACTAAAAATAAAAAAACCAAAATAACAGGTGCCCACATAAATCCAGCTGTAACATTAGCATCTTGCGTTATACGTTATATATCACCAATTCGGGCCACCATGTATATTACAGCTCAATGTGGTGGCGGTATAGCTGGTGCAGCTTTACTTTATGGGTAAGTTACATTAATATTTGCATTTTAATTTTTTTCTTAAGAAACATGAAAATTTGAGAATTCATCATCATTGCAAAATGATCTAATATTTAAATTTAAATTGATAGTATTAGCGAAGCTAATATTTTAAGTATAGTCTTAGATTTGGTCTTTTCAGTTGTGTTTATCAAGCGCAAAATAATAAATTTCCATATTTGTTTTTCTATTAAGCGGTTCAGGTTCATGCAATTATAATCAATGAAATTCTTTAAAGCGAGAAGCATTTTAATAATAATAAAATTTTCAAGGGTTTCTTATGTTGAGGTATTTTTTAATGCAGCAAATTTTATTCTTAATAGCAAAATGAATTTAAAAGAAAATCTCGAAATTAATTTAAATGAATTTTTAGAAATGTTACGCTATTTTTTCGTATCTTGTTTTTACTTGTTTTTTCGTTTTCGTAAAATTTTTATTATACATACACAAAATATTGAGAATAAAAATAGAATGAAAATATCTACAAAATATATTGAATTCTATTATCCTTATGTATCTATGACACATTCACACCTTGCATATACCTTGGTATTTGTAATGTCTATTGTTATCATAGATTAAATAAAAAATTTCTTCAATAAAACATCTGCCTTTTGCAATGAAAATATAAAGAGAGAAAGAAATCAAAAACGAAAAGATCCAAAACCGAAATCTAACATACGAAAAACATGCGGAAACGATTGCTTATTATGTATGTATGTGTATAAACATGTACAAATATTAAGTATGAGTTTACATGTATGTCATTTTTTTTTATTACAATGAGTGAAAATATTTTGGTGAGTACAGTAGCGGAAAGAGATTTAATGAAAATTCCTCTAGACAAACGGAGAGACAGAGAGATAGAGAGACAGAGAGACTTATAAAAGTGAACGTATGAAATTTCTAAATTTATATATAAATGTTTAGTTACAGTAAATACTATAAGTAGTACTTTTGAAGATTTTCAGGGTAATACCAACAAATCTTTTAGCATGTAATTTTTACAATTTTACAGTGCCGTTCATTAGTGTAGTTGGCCAAGAAAAATAGCAAAATGACACTGCTTTTAATACTGCAACATTAATAAGAGAAGTGAGCACGATTCAACTTTTCTCTACTTATTTCATGGACTACTTACATAGATCCATCACAATTAACATTTTCAAAAATGTGCGCAATGTTTAATACCACTAATGCATTCAAATTCTATGTGATTAAATTACCAAAAATTTTACTTATTTTACTTTGTAAGCAGGCGAATCTCTTGCATGAATTGTTTTGCATTATTTAAAAATTAAAAATTGTTGCCACATAATTTTAATAGTGCTTTAAAAATTTTTGAGGAAATTTTTATTTTAATATTCTAGGAGACTACTTGATCATTTAATGTTTGACTCATTTAAAAATTTATTCAAAATGAATTCAAATTTTTTCGATGAATATAAAATAAAATGCTTGAATGCTCTTGAGTAATATTTTAAAATACAAAAGAAATTCGAAAATGGAAGTTTCAACTTCAAAGTGCTCACAACACAATATAAAGCTGTAAATTTTGTATTATATTAATATAATTTCGTTTTGATTATCTCAATTTTTACTCTCATCTATAAAGCACATATACATATGCATACATACATATTTATAGAATGGATATAAATGCAACAATGAAACAAATCCTTTCTTATTATAATTTGTTGTTGCTGCTGGTGCTGGTTTTTATTGCTATCTTTTGTTTCTCTGCTCTTCTCTTTTTTACTCTTCTTTTATCACTCATGCTATCTACATGGAGAACGGCATGTATTTATTATGCTTGCCTTTACTTTTATGTTACTTTTTCACCATAATCATGAGATCGGATGCATACAAATGTAAAGGCAGACAAGCAGACATTACAAACACACAAACACATTAACATTCATAAATTTCTTTTGAAATTTTTTTTATCTGGAAATTTTAGCCTTGATATTTTGCGTTTTTCTTGCTTCTTAATGAATGTATGAATCAAAAATTCCTTTTAATATGTTTGTATGTGTGTATGTGTGAGTTTTTGTTGTATATACAAATACACATGGCATCAATGAAGAAAATCTTCACATGTTTTTGCTGGTATAAAACAAAAATTTAAGCGATCTTCTTTTTGACTTTCTTCATTTTAGTTCTTTTTATTTCATTCGATCTCAGCCAGATTTTGGGCTACATTCATTTGTTATTATTTGTGTAACAACCAAAAGGAAGGAAGGGTCGCAGGCCCTACAAAGTACAAAGTTTAGATATTCTTGATCAGTATTCAAATTCTAAAATGATTTAGACATGACGTTCAGTCCGCTTGTTTAGTTGTTATTAATATTCTGCTGATTCTTATTCTGGTTGCAAGAAAAGATATAACGGCCTCAAATTTGGTAGGAACATCGGCGAATTTTGTAAACAGATTGTTACTATTGAAAATGAGCAAAATTGCCCTGAGTGTAATGTAAAGTTTTTTAAACAAAATTTGATGAGTTTTTATTTATTATTTGCAAGCTCTAAAAAAAAGCGGAAATTTTGTTTAAATCAGCAACAGTTATTCAAAAATTATGCAAATCGGATCCCGCCTAAGCAAAATTATGCAATGCCAAAAATTAAAACATTTTCAGAATTGTAATATTATGGCGTGTGGATGATGGGTATTCAAGATTTGGCTCCAACCAAATTTAATTTTTGTATTTGTTTTTTTTTTTGTTTTTTTTTTTTGTTTTTTTTTTTTTTTTGTTAAAATTGTTTCAATACTTTATTGTGTTTTTCAATTTTATTTTTTTTTGACATTTTGTCAGTGCCATATGAATACGCATATATATATATATATATATATATATATATATATATATATAGTTGGCAATGTGTGTGTGTGTGTGTGTGTGTGTGTGCGTTGTGTGTGTGTGTGTATGTTAGTTTTGTTCATGGCGCACATCTGTTTGATTAAAAAAATGTAGAAAAAATTTTCTGCTTGATTTTTTTAACTTTCCACTCTTTAATTTTGATTTTTTTATTATCATATGCTTTTTATGTATGTGATATATATATATATATATATATATATGTATGTATGTATGTATGTATATAAAACATACATATATGTAATGGATTATTTTATCAGTTTCAAACTATAACGAAGTTATTTATTCGCTTTCAGCCTTTTGTCGTTTAATGAGTTATTACTTCATTCTTTAAAATCTTGAAATTTTTGGTACAGTTTTTACAGTAAGACATGACAATTAAAAATGATAATCTTGAAACAATTTAAACATAACCACATAAATTTATTAGCCAAAAAAAAAAAAAAATTCAATTCAATTTTACAACTATTTAATGATTTAATGGAACCGCTTTTTATTACAAGCACTTTCATTCAAATTTTTTTATAAAATAAAAAATTTTTAGAAAGCAAAAGAAATTATCTATAAATTTATAAATTTAAATTTATGAAATGTCAACCAGCTTTAAATGGCTTCTTAAATATATAGATGATTATATAAAAAATCAAGTGAAATTTTTTTTATTATTTTATTAATCACAATTTGGGTAAAGATTGATCATCTTCTCTCATGTACATTTTCTTGCACAATGAGTGTAATAAATATTTTATGTAGAGTATTTAACAGCAGGTACCGATCGATTTTTATTTATTCAATCATCTTTGTGTACTGTTCTTTATTTGAAGATGATTATACTGACAACTAAAGAGAACAGATGTTTTATTTAATAATTATGTCTGTCTCTTTATCAAATGTATATAATCAAATGTTATTGTATGATAGAAATCATTTATAATTTGTGTATAGCAAAATATGCTTGATGAATACTAAGTAATCTCGAAGAGTGTAGAATAGTTAACGAAATGTTCATATTTCCTTACTCAACCCATCAGATGCATGCTTCCATTAATTTGCTTTGTTAATTTTTGATTGTTAATTCACTTGTTATTAATTATTTTGTATTGTAGATTTCAGTGAGAAGAATAAATTTATGGGGTTATTACACTTGTGCTAATTAAAATTTGAAATTAGAATTGCTTAAAAATTTTTCAAAAAAAAATTCTCTTTAACTTCACTGGATTCACTGGATTTAGTTATGTTTATTCGTTTATTCATTTATTTATTTATTTACTTTTTAAAAGCATTTTGCCCATCTCAAAAATGGGTATAGAGAATTTGTTAGGCATAGAACTCATTATGATTCTCTGAAAGAGGCCAAAAAAGATTTTCATATAATAAATTCCTTTTCAAAAAAGTCCCTTTTTAATATTCATTAATATTTTGTAATATATAAAACTAATACTTTTGTAAAGTTATTATCAAAATAAATTCTCATATTACAATATTTACACTTCACAAAATGATTGAATAAAATAAAAAAAAGCAAAGATTAACTCTCTACTCAAATATATTTTCAAGATATTTTCAATTTATTCATGTCTTGCAATTTTTGGCAATAAACACAAATATATACTTTACGTACACATACTTATCTGCCATTTAAAATATAAATAATAAAAAAAAATGCCAGTTGGTTTATATAATCACTTCAACTCTTTATTTTTTTCTTTCATTTTTTTTTTTATTTAACTTTTACGTTTTTATAGATACTTTTTGCAATCAACCACTTATCGTATAAAATAAATATTTATGAAAATATTCCTTATAATAATCTTTCATTTCTCTTGGCCGTATTCACTGATATTTACATAAATATTGATTGATATAAATTAATCCTTTTTTTTTTCAATTTTTCTACTGGCAATATCTTTTGCGGTCAAACCTAGTACAAAGTTTCTTAATTCCCTATATCTCGTCGATTATTGTGGTTTAAGTTTTAACTAATTAGTTCTGCAAAACTTACTGAAACATTTTTACATGACCATTCAAGTACTACGTAAAAAGAAAGACCGTAAGATCCAAGTTACTGAGTTCTGAATTCTAGCAAATTGGTACATTGAAAGTTAAATAAATTTTAAAATTTAGATAAAATTGATGGCCATTTGATTTGGAATATGGCAATACATCCCATAAGGATATCAACACATGGATAATAAGTTTTATATTGTTCAGTTCCCCTTAAAGTTATTTAAAATTCAGTTCTACCATAATCTTCCTGCTTTAAGGAATTTTAGGACAAAAATAAAAATTTGCGAAATTTTTTTGCTCATTTAAGCGATTTTATAAAACGCCACATTTAATGGGCGATATATCGTAATTCTGTTCATGATTAAATTACTTGGAAATTTTTACTATGTATAAGAGCATTGGATTTGTACTTCATGTACATTAAAAGTAAAAAGTTGCATTTGGCTGGGGATAAAGAGTGTTGACAAAAATTGAAGGCATAGCTGTAGATGGAGAGCACTACATTAAATGTGTATCTTGTAATGTACATGCTCATATTTATATAAAAGAATTTGTAAAAAATTTCTAGTTAAAGTGTAAAGAGTTCATTCTGGATAAGATACGGACTCATAGAATAGCATCAAAGTATCAATTTATGTTAAAAAAAAGCTGGTGATTTTGTGATTTCCATTTGTTTATACATTTCCCCATTTACTCCTCTATATTCCTGTTTTCATCTGTCATATATAGAAAGCAGGTGTTTTTGGTTTTTTTTATTGTTTTTTCTTTTATTCAAAAAAAGAAAAAATTTTTAAACAATTAAAAAAAACTTGTTCATTAAGTTGATAGAAAAACAAAACCAAAATATTGATACAGGATTGAACTATTTGAAATAGGCGCGTTAAGGGGAATTAGAAATCAGACCGAAGAAAAAACAAGAAACTAAGTTTAGCTGGGATCATGTCTTGGATACCCATCAGCAACATAATGTTTTTATTTATAATTATTTGATAATTTGATCTGAGTTATTTTTTAAGTTATTTTTTCGTAAAAATTGTGAGATAGTGGTTTTGAATGTACTCACTTTATTACAATGTTTGTAACGCCCAAAATCCTACAAACCTATTCTTGCTCAGCATCAAATTTTGAATCGATTCAGCCACGTTTGTTCGTCTGCTTGTTGTAGGCACTTTTCTAGCCGCAAAATTTAGGATATCAATTTTTAATTTGGCAGAAATATTGGAAGTTTTTGCACACACTACACTTGGTTGGTACTGATGATGTGCAAAATCGGTCAAAGGACACACCCACAACATATCTGTATTTTAAAGTAAAATTCGATTATGTTTAGGTCATTACTCGTAAACGAAAAAAGATAGAAATCTCAAATTTTGTACAAGTAGTGTGAGAAGAGTTTACAATATCTTCTTAAAAATCATCATCAGCAAATTGGCCAAACCCACATGAAATTCTATAATATGAAATTTTCCTTTTCTTATGTTTACATTTTTCATTTATTATTTCAAAATTGAAATAGTCTTAGTATCACATTGTCATAAGTTTCGGTGGTGGATATCCAAGACTTGGCACTAGTCGTCTGTCTGTAAGCCGATTTAAACAATTTTTCGACAAATATTTTTGTACACGTATAAAATTTCCACTTTATAGTGGGATGGGCCGATTTACATGACATTTGAATAAGCATTAAAAAAATAATGATTTTAATATTTCTGCATAATACTTCTAAAGAGCTCATTGTATCAAATTTTGCAACCAAGAGGATTCCAGCAGCAACATACAGACATATAAACGAACCAACCGATGTGACTAAATCAATTCAAAATTTACTGCTACTCAAAAATATATAAACATTATGTTTTCTTCTGGTTTTTGATGTATTTTTTTTAATGTTGCAAACATTATAACAAAATGAGTATAATCATAAAAAAAAACAATGTTAATTTGTTCTGTTGTTTTGCATTCTTGTGCCAACACAATCAACTTGCATTCAAATAGCTGTTTACTTTTACTGTATGTCTTTTATCATACAGTTCGGCCAGTTTTAAAGGTGCAAACCGCTTTAATATTAAAAAAGAAGAAAAAAATTAATAAAAATACAAAAACAACAAAATTATGAAGGAGAAACATTAAAAAAAATGTCCATAAAGTAGTAGCGCATGCCATACACTTTATTTTTGGTTTTATTTCGTCGTTTGTTTTAGTTGAATAAAATAAAAAATGCAGAATAATATTGGGCTAAGGGCAATTATCAATACCAACAACAATGCATGAAATTATATGAAAAGTGCATTTACCGCCTGCTGCATGTAGACAAAGAAATACTGAAAACCTGAAAATAACTTGTCCTACCAGGACCTGGACTCACATGATTTAATAACTGATTAAACATTTATGAAATATAAAAATAAATTATTTTGTAGTATTTATTACACTATTTTGAATCAACTTTGACAAAACTTTTATCTACAAGTTAAGCTACAATATTTGTGAAATTTGTGAAGAAATTTTTATTTTGATGTTTAGCGATTTTAGAAGTAGTGTTTAATATGAATCAATTCAAAAATATAGATTTTTTTCATTCAATTTGCAATGAGATCTCAAATTAAAGCTTGTATAGTTACTGCAGGGGCAACCAGTTCCGAGAAGCAACTGCTTAACTGGGAATGGCTCATGAGAAGGTTGTTGGTGTTGCCAACCATCAGGAGGCATCATAAGTCACAAGATCGGACCAAAGGTTTAATTTGGTACCACGGTATCAGCAGTTTTGATAAAGCCCATCGTAGTGATATTGAGATTGGCTTCGTGAGGTCTATAATGCCCATATCGTGGGCGTAGCATATATATGCTTGTCGTGCAGGGTTCCATTTCCCGTATAAAATGATTACCAGGGTAGACTCATTGAGCTAAGTAAACTAAGTCAAAGGAGTTACAGGAAAGCTCCGAATCTGTATATTAAAAATTAAGCTTGGTATATAAGCTGCAATATGTGCTTTAAATTGGAAGCTAGTCGTGACGGTAACATGTACCATGTGTAGAATTGTACAATTGTGTACCATGCAGTTGAGCTTTCACGGCTGGTCTGCATGTAAAGCACATTTTGAATTATACATTTATCGTAAATTTTCTCCGCGTTTATTACGGAGAAAATTTATGAAAAAGAAATTTATACTCTCAATATGCCTTGTCCGTTTGCTATGAATAAATTATATATCTTGTATCGGTTTGTGCTCTAAGGCATGGTCTTTGAATTTATCAATCTAATGGAACATGGGCACTGGCAATCTGAGTAATCTTGAGAGTTCTACTTGTCTCAAGTTGATCGATGAATAAATTTTCATAAATTGATTAACAAATTTTGATAATATGGATAACACAATCAATTGACGTAAATTAACAATACAATTTCTCTTACGTAGAAATTCGTATAATTTTTAAGTTAAAACTATTCAAAACTGACCATTGTATCAACAATGCTGTGGAACGTATTTCACTTACGAAGATTTATTGAGTTGTTGAGTTGTTGTATTAAACAATTTGCATTAAAAATTTTAAACAAAACGAGAAGAATTGCAATAAACTTTTAGCTTTCAAAGTAGGAACAATCTGTAGTTGCCGTATCCTTAAGAAATGTGTAATTGAATTATCACACAATTCTTTCGCGATTTTCATAATACACTTGACAATACAGCAAGTAAAAGAAAAAGAATAATATTCTATATTTTTCGTGTAATTTTATTACATGCGCCAGCATGTGCCAGTAAACTAGTAAACACATAGCGGACATTTATTAATAAACAATAATCAATACAATGCTTATGGCACTTAAATTAAGTACTTAAGTACGACGATTGCATTTCACTTGCTAAGCTTCATATGTAGTTAGTTCAATATGACAGATAAAAGATATTTATTACAAAGGTGGTAAGAAACGCGTCATATAAGTAATTAAGGCCTAATCTTGAATATCTACCACGCATACATTATGATATAAGGATTCGGAGACTGTTTCATTTGTTCAGTAGATATGCAAATTTCGCATAGGCGTGGCCGATTTGTATACAGATACTGTAGACCAATAGGCTCTCGACTATTTTTTCTATCTTTTACCAATTTACAAATAATGCGTAAAAAACGAAGGTGTTCTCAGTTGCACTGTGGGCGTACCTTTCAACCGATTTTGCCTAATATCAATACGACCCACAGTTCTTCTCAAATTGGTGCTCGATATCTTACTGGGAGACCTCTCTAAATTATTTCAGAATTTTATGGTGATCAAGAATGTATATTTGTTTAGGGTTTCCCATGCTTCCTTCTTGATGTTACAAACATAAGAACAAAATGAATGTGTACCACCAACCTCTAGATGGTTGGTTTGGAATACTTATGCATACCTAATTCATAAACCGCTTATAAAATGTGTTAAACGTTATAACGAATTTTGAGTTACAGTTACAGTTTACTTACGTACTTATTCAAAATTCGTATAAGATTTCTCTGTGAGGTCGAATTCATATTGCGAAACTGCTAGATACATGGACCAAACCTAACTTAAGCCCTTAGCATTTAGAATGAATATTCTAAACTCTGAACTTTGAATATTCAAAAATTCGAGTCTTGAAATTTTGACACTTTTGAACTATGAGCTACGAATGTTTCCTGAGGGGAAACCCAACTGATGCCACAGGTCATTCTCTCTAGTACTGAAGTATTTTGGATACTCCTTTGCAGAATCTGGTTATATTGGTGTTAAAGATGAACACGTTTCTTTGGAATTTTATGACTTATGTGGCATGTCGTCGTCAAGTTCGTAACAATTGTACAATTACAATTGTAAAAGTATTTCTTTTGAATTGAAAAATAATTTCCTTAAATGAAAGTTGTGACTAATTTTTGCTCGACCATGGAAAAAATCCCATTTCACTGAGGGTTTTTGATTTTCTTCTTCTATGTCTGCATATTAATTTTAATTGTGAAATTAACAAACGTACCGATTAACTTATTAGTCATACTTAAATATAAATAGAAAATAATAAAAAAAAGCTCATAAATATTTAAGACATTCTGGCATTACTCGTACACAAAAAAAATATCGTCTGTCATGAGAACCATTTATATACTAAACCAGACTTTTTTATTACACATTTTTTTATACTTATTTTTATAAGTATCTTTATATAAGAAAACTATACCGTTTTATCATACAGTTGCATGTGAATCTACCCCTATCAATGATGAATACTCATTCATTTTATTTTATTTTATTTACTATAAGTACACAAATACAATTCGTGAGCAAGTGAATTTGAATGAAAATAATTGATAATTGAATAACAATTTTTTTTCTTCCTTACCTCGTTGTACCACAATTATTTTTTCATATTCTTCTTTATCCTTTTTTTTCTTTTTTCTTTTTTTTTTTGTGTAGTTTGTTTTCCTAATAATATTGACGCGAATGACCGCAAAATTGTTCAGATTATTGGCAATATATTTAACAAGCCAACAATTTACTAAAGCATACAGAAAAAAAAAGCAAAAGCAACAACAAGAATACATATTTTGAGAACAAAGGCAATAATGTGGGCCTAATACTTTGTATTGTAATAAACGATTAATACGTATGTGATAATTTTTACTTTTTTAAGGGTATGTCTCTAGAGACTTACACAGTAGCAGCAAAATAAAAGGAAAGGTTAAATATATGCAAATAAATATCATGTTGCTTATTTAGTAATCATTCAGACGGTATCGGTATATATACTTTGAAGAAAACGTTTGTAACAAACAGACACAAGTTGTGTAGTTTAAATTTAATATTGAAGCACCTTGTGCATAGGCGTTACTTATAATGACCCAGTAAGACTTTAATCCAATCTAGTAATCCCCTAGCAGAATTGAGCAATCATCAAATTGAATTAGCCGTATCTGCTTTTCCAACTATCCAAGGTATAATGGCCTTCAGTATTGTGCGCTGTCTCAAGTAAAAGTTTCCAAGTATAAGTTGTCAACTTAAGTCCTTTTTACTGTCTAATTATCAAAAGCTTTTAAAATCAAATAAATACAGCGGCATGGTTTCATTGCCGTTTGCGGAAAAGAAATGCCCTTCATTCCCGAGTTCTAATGCGAATATAAACCTTTATTTTTTGTTAGCACCAGATGTTAAGGTAAAGAAATTTTAACTGTTGCACAATGCTAGGGGATTCTGCTAGGGGATTACTAGATTGGAATTAAATCTTATTGGGTAATTATAAGTAACACCTATGCCCAAGGTACTTCGATATTAAATTTAACGAGGCTGTAATTGCTTTTATAACCAGAAAGCACTGTTGCTTACTTCAAAATATAAAGGTGTGACTTTCATAAAATGTTTATCCCTTAGATAAATGGCTTGGTGTTTCTACGTCGTTTAGCCCAATACGGTGCTTTAGGGAGCCTTAGGTGGTTCTGTTGATTGCAATACGAACTCAATTTGTTAATCGGGTGACATCACCATAGTGACTACTTTGGCATCTACACGGAAAGCAATATCAATTGCCTTATCAATTCCCAGTGAACTGAACAATTAGGTCAGATATGCCTTGTTCAAAAATCAGAAAAATAGGCCGTATATAAAAAAATAATAAATAACTTAGTGGTAGGCATTAGTGATTTGACTTGAGCCAAAGTTTATTGACATACTTGATCTCGTTTTTTTTTTCGTTTAGTCTTTGCCCTCTTTACAATAATTTGAGTAATGCATTGTACTTATTGCTTGGAATAATATAAAAGAACGAACAAAGAATATCTAAATTGAATCCTATATTGTTAATGCAATAAGGCAAATCAACAACAATAATAATAACATTAACAATAATATTAAATTTATATCCACCGCAATCTTTATTAGCAGATTTACTAGAAATTTTATGTGTTTTTTATCGTTTAATTTTCGTTATTTTATGATAATTTCTTTGCCGTGATCTGATCGATTGTTTTATGATGTACTTAAAAGATAATGCACAAAATGCTTTAATAGTTTTATTAAAAAGGAATTAGTTACAAAATTAGATTATTTATTCCATAACTCTAAAGAGATCTAATTTGAGAATATTAATTTCTTTTTAAAAATACCTGAATACAAATTAGTTTTAATTAATTTTAATCGGCCGCATCTCTTCTTCAATAAAATTCTTCTTTGTGTGAGCGCCCATATTCGGAAAATTTTTCCTTTTATTCAGTTCAAGTTTTAATTTGGCAAAAAGTACAAGCATGTTAATTCAGCAAATTGAATAATTAAATTTTTCAATATAAAATATTAGTAATTAATTAATAATGTTCAAAAATGTCAGGGCAAATTATTATCTATCTGATTTGATGAGTAGTACTAAAAAATTGATTTAAAATTCCAGAAAGTGAGATGTATGATATTTTTAAAAATGTTTATATAATGTTAATTAATTTAACAATGAACAGATCTGATCCAAACTTTCGGCTATAGATTTATTGTGCACAAATATCAATTTTATAGAGATTTCTATTAAGAAGTATTCATAATTGTAAAATTTTCAAAATAACAATTTGGAATATATTTGAAAAATAAATAGCTTTATGAATGGCTTTTGATCTTACTCACAAAATGGATCATTCTAGACTAAATTTGCTTGCGAAAAAGCAAATTTCTTTCGTATATCGAATTTCTATATAAAAGATATTCAATCTAACCCATAATTATACGCATTCATCTAAAATTACTATATATATTTTGATAATACATTAAAATGAAGAGACAACAGATAATTTTTCAAAAAAATTTTCACAATCACATATTGAATGAATAGAAGACTTTTTTTATGTTTATTGAGGAATTACTTTCAACAAATTGAAATTTAAATGAAATTTTTTAATATTTTATCAAATAAATAGATTACATTTATATTTATGCATTTATATGGTTAATTATTGGTACGTACAACGATATTAATAGATATAACGATAAACATATATAAACATAATTCAATATAAATAATAATTATAAAGATAATAAATAATATTATACGCATCATGGTTCTTAATTTTATTATACGGCTATCAAGATTATTATTGATTTTCTGCTCTCAAAATTTTTAATTCGTAAACGAAATTTTACAATACGCTGCTCAAGTGCCACAATGTAGAAAATTTGTCAACAAAATTTTCAAAATATTCAATAGAAATTATTAACTGTGTTATCGCTATTTTTGTTATTGCTGTAATTCTTGTAATTGTTTTTCAAAAGAATATAAAAAAAAACAAAAAGTGCCCAAATTGTCAAGCATCAAAAGAAAGCACTTAATTTAAAAATATTCAAGTGAATAAACGCGTTTTTATTTTATTTTAATTCTCTATTGGAAATATATCAATGACGGCTGCCAAACAAGTGCCACAATTTTTAAAAATAAGGGGAAGAGGATAACACTTAAACAACAAACGTTACAACATTTTTTTTAATAATTAAAAAACTGCAAAAAAAAAAAACGTGAAAGAAAAAACAACAATAAGAAAGATAGATGTGGCGTGTCTGAATAATTTGATTAATTTCATGCGATACATAAACCACAATCAAATAAAACATTTAAAAAAAAAAACAATATAGAATATAGAGAATACAGAGAATGATGTGGATGATCGCGATTGATGATGAAGGTCAAAATAGTTCTCACAATTTATGATAAATTTTTGGGTGGTAGTAATCGTGATAAAAGTGGTGGATGTTACTGCTACAAAAATGTTGTAATAGCTTAAGCAAAAATATCAATTATCTGGATGCGTTATTCATGTACACCAAAAAATCATTTGGGTGCTATTAGAGTTTGGGTTCTCATTCTCAACCCTCTTTGCACAATGCAATTAAATTAGTTTTGAATACATGTGGCATTTTCTTTTGTTTTTTCTATTTTTCTTAACAACAGGTTGCTAGTAGAAATATGTAGCAATTTATATATTTTATGCATTACAATGTAAAAATTCAAGTGGTAGCATCGTACAAGTGGTAACACAATACTAATCAGTCCACTTGAGTCCTATTCACCTTTTTAAACAATAAATAAGAAAAAAAAATGAAATAAAAAATAAGTGAGAATTTTACAGTCAGTCGGGTTAGACTTTTAAATAAATACTCTAGGCTACTGCTTCATGTAATTAAGATCAAATAAACGAAATATCAGTCAACGAAGTTGAAAACTGTAACTTTTTAAATAATATAAAAATTCTTTAGAAAAAGTTTATATGGAAGGGTATTCAAAATATGAATCGATCTGGTACACATATATGTTACGTTATTCGTTGCAAAATGGGACGTTCTTAACCAAATTTGGTATAAGCAAGATGCTTGCCAAAGTACAATAAAACTTCATTTATCTTAAAATGTATTCAAAATTGCAGTTGGCATTGCATATTTTAATAAGACATTGTACAGAATTTAATTTAATCATTTTTAAGAGGTTTCATCTATGGGCAAAAATGAACCAAATTTCATTAAAATTTATCATAACGGGCGACCTGCAGTTTGATAGACAGACAGACAGATAGATAGATGGACAAACAGGCTTAAATCGACCGACTAGAAAGTTCTTACTTATTTGTAATATGCTTAAAAAGTTTGTTATACGAGAAGAGGTTCTAGAAAGAGGCCAATTTGGATCAAATTTGGTACACATGCATTTTTATGTTAAAGTCAATTTAGCACCAATTTATGTGTCTAAAATTATAATTTTCTTCCATATAACAACTTTTTTTAAGAAAGTCGTCATATGGGGCGTGGTTGTAAAAGTGATCCGATTTTAATCATTCAATGATGGGCTTTACTTTCAGGACCAAAACACATTCATGCATTAAATTTGAGTAAAATATATCAAAAATTGTAACTTGTAGTTTTATATCGAAATATGTGGACAGACAGATAAACAGACAGGCAGACAGGATTAAATCGGGAATCAGGAAGTGATACTGAGTCGGTCGTTATAATAAAAGGTGGGTCTATCTCAATTCCTGCTGGGTGTTACAAACATCTGCACAAATTTATAATACCCTGTACCACAAGCTTTGTAAGGTAAAAAAAATTACCAAACAAAACAGACATTAAAGTAATTTTGAAAATATTAGCATATATTTAACAGATTCTACGTTTCTTTTGAAAAGAAACTGGGAATCGATTGGTCTGATAACAAGTGCAAAGCTTATAATAAATTCTAGATGTCTCTACAAACCTAGTTACAAAAAAGGTGTATATAGAACAGACGTGACTTATGACGTACTTGTGATAATGACTAACGTGTATAAGTTGATTAATTGCGATGGTGTATTTCAATCAAAAAATATATATCTCGTTGCCTGTATATTAATATATTGAATGTTTTCCTAGAAGGAAAAAACTTTTTATTGCCGATAAGGCATAAATACTTATAACACTTATGACTTTTGCTTTTAATTTTTTTGTTTAACTTTAATCTTTTGGTAGGCTTACTGTGCCTGGTTATCAAAACAACTTACAAGCGGCTATTTCACATAGTGCTTCGTTGGCTGCTTGGGAACGTTTCGGTGTTGAATTCATTTTAACATTTGTTGTAGTCTTAACTTATTTTGTGTCTACAGATTCAGTTAAAAAAGTGATGGGTCATTCAGCTTCGTCTATAGCAGCTGCATATGGTGCCTGCAGCTTTGTATCGATGCCATATTTGAATCCCGCTCGATCTTTGGGTCCATCATTTGTGTTAAATAAGTGGGACAATCATTGGGTGTATTGGTTTGGGCCATTGGTTGGTGGCTTTGCTTCCGGCATCGTTTACGAATATGTATTTAATAATCGTCGGGGTATGCGTAATTTGAAAACTCACGTAGAAAATGAATCATCTTCTATAAATTCTGAAGATGATCTCAATTACGATTTAGATGTTAAAAAACAAAATATACACACCGGATATCCAAATGATTATCAAAGAACGGGTAATATTATTTCAGGCAATGCTAGTGGTGTTGTTGGTGATCAAAGTGGAAATAGTACAAATAGAGAAAATTATTGTCAAAATTTATATACTGCGCCGCCCCCAACATTTAGTAAATTCGAACAGCCGGAGCCATTATACGGCGGCACTAGATCAATGTATTGCCGTTCACCTACACTCACGCGTACCAATTTGAATCGCTCACAGTCCGTGTATGCAAAAAGTAATACCGCATTAAATCGAGAAATTTTGCCACGTTCTGGTCCTTTGGTCCCAGCCCAAAGTTTATATCCATTAAGAATGGGTGTAATACCATCACCATCACAACAACAGCAGCAACAACAACAACAACAGCAACAAATACAATCATTACAGCAACAGCAACCGCAACAACATGGACAATCTTCTCACTTACAAAATCAAAATGTTCAAAATCAATTGCAGCAACGTTCGGAAAATGTTTATGGTTTAAGGAATTCTACGAAGCAGTCTGAGAAGCAGCATCAACAAGCCCATCAGAATCTTGTACAGCAACAACAGCATCAACCAACCCAGCATTTGGGACAGAATATGCAACAACAGCAATCACAGCAACAGCAACTTAATGCCGCCCCTCTAAGTAATCAGCACCAACAAAGTCAGTTAGGTCAAGAAAATCAAATAAATTATCAAGCTGTGTATGGAACTCGCCATAATCCAAATCCAAATGATGGTCATTTAAAGTACCCAGATCGTCGACCAGAATCCTTGTACGGTATGTCTGCTCCACGTAATCGCGGCCAATCAACTCAATCTGATGATAGTTCTTATGGATCTTATCATGGATCTTCTGTAACGCCGCCATCCCGAAGCGTTAGCAATGATCCATCTATATTATTGTATGCACCGCCAGTAAATGCTAATGCCACAACAAATGGTCAACCTAAACGGACACAATCGGAGCGTAAAGTTACTACTCCAGTTGTTCCAGGCTCATTTCAAGGTTCAGTATCAATGTCGTCTGCATCTACGGGACAATACAATGGAAACCAAACACATGGCGCGAGTATTCAGCAACAACATCAACGTCAAATAATGCATGCACCACAACAACAACAACACCATAATATGATAAATCCAGTGAGACACAATTGAAATTAGGTTTCTCTCCTTTTAGATATATCAGAACATGCATCTTTCTAATACTACTTTGGAATAAATGTAAATTAGTTTATAAAAGTTATGCGGAAAACGGTAAATGGATAAATGGGTTCCCATTACATATGGATTGTACATTAAGTAGATAAGCAGAGAAGGTAGGAACTCTCATTAGTTTCATAAAAATCGCCAATATAGTATATACGTATATTGTGTAGTTAGAAGTCCTATTATTTTAGAAAAAAATACGTTAAAAATAATTATTCTTTTACTCTGTGTCGCACTAATTTCAATATACAACACTCTCTTATATTTAAGTAAACAGTATTTAGAAGATTAACTAATTCTTAATATGAATGTTTAAGGCTTTATAATGATTACTATTAATTATATCCCCTACCTAGAGATTGTAGGTATATTCACATTGTCCTTATGTTTGTAACACCTAAAAGGAAGCGACGGAGACCCTATAAAGTCTATATATTTTTGATTAGCATCAAATTCTGAATCGATTTAGATATGTCTGTCTTTCTGTCCATCTGTGTGTCTGTCTGTTGTAAATGTTCTCCTGGTCGTGCAATTTGAGATAACGAGCTTAAATTTTGCAGTATCATTAGAAATTCTTGCACGCATATTGAGATTAAAAATGGGCAAAATCATTTAAAGGATAAGCCCATAGTGTTTTTTACTCATCATGTGGAAACTGTAGAAAATGAAAATTCACAAGTAGGCAGGCCATTGGTTTATATTGTCTGTCCAAAAATCATGTAAATCTGGTATGCCTACGTGAAATTGTACAATACCAAACTTTCGTCTTCAATTCACTTTTAAGAAACTGAATCACGTTCTGAAATATAATATCATGGTGTATTGGTGGTAGGTATTCGAGATTTGGCTCGAGCCAAATATAATTTTCTTACTTGTTTTTATATTTGCATTGTTGTACTGTGTCGCACTGATTTCGGTTATGTTGTACATATAGTTATATGAAAAGCTTCCAGATTGATGAGATTTCTTTATATAAGATTTTCTTTATAATAGATTTTTTTTTACGAGGACAAAAAATTGTTTTAGTAATAGATTTCTACAATAAAGTTTAATTATAATTTTCGCATAAAGTATATTAGATATTATTTAAAAGCACTTATGTAAAATTTCAAATTTCTTTTGATTCAAATATTATTAGGCAAAGTAATTTGTATATAAATAAAATTGTTATAATTGCGCGAGTCTATTCCTAAATTCCCAGCATCACTTTTTTGCTCTACAATACCTTCTTTTCTTTACAAGTATGCAGATTGGCCAGGTCTTTGGAAAATTATAAAATAACAAATTTTCCTTTTTTTTTGCTTACGTTTTCTATCGACTACTCGAATACTGAACCAATCTCTACCTGGATAATAGCTGGGTGGTAGGTATCTAAAATTCGGACAAGTAAAGTTTTCTCACAGGTTTTTATCTGCTATAATTTTTGGACAGATATTATAGACTAATTGCCTCCCTATATTTGTAAAATGTCCGCTTTCTATCTTTTGAAGTTTAAAAATGATGAGCAAAGAATCATAAAATTTTGCTTAAAAAAATTTGGTGCTCTTAGTTTGTGTTAAACTGTGGGCGCGTCATTTGACCAATTTAGCCTATCTTCTATATCAACTTGCGTGCAAAAACTTTCAATGATTCTGTCAAATTTGAGCCCAATATCTTAAATTTTACGACCAAGGGCATGTCTGCAACAGACAGACAGACAGTATAGACGGACAAAGAAGATTCAGAATTTGTTACTTATCAAAAATATATATAATTTATAGAGTCTGCGGTTCTTCCTTCTAGGTTTTGCTAACATAATGACAAAGTGAATATACCTCATACCTCTAAATGGTTGGTATAATAAAATCACTGAGAGTACGGAGCGCTTTTTTCCGGTTCAGAAGTACCACAATTGTAAGCGAAATAAATTTATAAATATTAGCATTGAAATTTGTATAATATGTTTTGAAATTTTTTATTTAATGTTTTTTTGAAATAATATTGATAATAATAATTGCTGCTGCTTTTTGCTTTAATTCTTATTATAATTTGTTAAATGATATTCTTAACCGAAGTATGACAAAAATATGTATGAATTACTATTTATTGGTAAAAATGCAACTCACATCACTCAAATAACGCAAATAAATTATCTGATAAGGTCATTTAAAGTGATTACGACCATCTAACTAATGAACGATATTAAAACTTAAGGCGCATTTTTTACAAAAACTTTTATTAAATAACATTTCTCGTTTCATGTTATTTCTTCAAGTAGTAGAGAAATCACAATTGCAATAATCATATTTATACTTTATATCGTTTTGGGCATGTCATTAATAACTCATAGAATAAAATACTGAAATAGAATCTCGATTTCAAAGATTTAATGTACTTTATTTCCTTTGCTCTTCCTTGCAGAGAACCAAGCAATTTTGACCACTTTTTTTTGACTTACTTTATTTATTTTTTATAGCTAAATGAGAAAATATTTTTATTTATATAAACATACGGCTGTACAATCCTTAAAAAGAATAATTTTGAGTTCAATAACTGCAAAATAATAAATTAAAATAATCTTAAAATTAAAAGTATATTTAAACACTTTATGCAGCTCGTGCATCCAATAAAATATTATTTACAAAAAAAAAAAGCAAAAAAGAAAAACAAAATTTATGAATCGATTCGTGCAAGCAATTTACATAAATATAACAAAGAATATGTAAATTGAACATTGAATTCGATTTAGCTATAAAATGACCATATTAATCATATTAAAATGTGGGAAGGGATGTGTAGGAGAAATTCATTATCCTTCAGCAAAAGTGGAATATTTTATTTGAAAGATGATTGGAATCGGTTATTATAAATTCATTAAACATCTTTAGAATTTCGATCCGTACTTTGATAAAAAATTACAATCGACAATGGACAATGGACAATGGACAAACAAGCAATTCACGTATTTTTTCCACACCTTTTTCAGAGCCAGTGGTACATTGAGCCTATTACAATCAAAAATCAAAACTTTTTGCATAGATAGAATTTTTAAATATTAAAAATTTCAAGAATCCGTTATTTATAATTTTTGTCGTACCCTGCTTATGTTTTTCAAATACATAATTTTAGGTAATTTTTGAAGTATACTTTGAGGCTTTGCACAAAATTTAATTTTAAATGAACGGCTAGACATGTTTGGAATAGTATAACAACAAGTAGGAAAATTATATTTGAATGGGGCCTAATCTTGAATACTCACCACAAATACACCATGATATTATGATTTACAACTTTATTCAGTTTTTTAGGAGTACATTGAAATATAAATATAAAAAAATGAAAATTTGTTATTTACATGATTTACATGATTTTCGGACAGACAGATTTGCAAAATTTTAGCTTTCCATATAATGAACAAAAAACTACCAAATTTTGCTTAAAAAATGAGGTATTCTCACTTTTTGTTGCACTGTGGGCGTGTCTTTTACCAATTTGGCTCATTTTCAATTTCAAACTGCGTACAAAAATTTTCAATAATTTTATTAAATTTGAGCTCCATATCGTCAACTTTATAATAGACGGACACATATAAGGACAAACGGACAGACATACCTAAATCTATGCAAAGTTTGATGCTAATCATGAATATATAGATTTTACATTCAGGAACCCTATAAAATGTTACAAACATAATGACAAAATGTGTATACTACCAACCTCTTGGTGGTGGTTTTAGAAATACATGAATATAAACCACTAATAACAACCATCATTATCATGTTTTATTAATTTCATTAATAAGAAATAATAAATAACTTTATGAATCGTTATACATTTTTAAAAGAGAAAAAATTTTATATTTTAAACATTTTACATGTAATTGTAGAAAATTTTTTATGTAAACAAAACAGCCAAGAAAAGGACTTAAAATTGGTATTATGTGTAATTGGTAACTGTAAATACGTATAAAGGAATATAATATTTATAAACAATGCTATAACATTCTGCCATCTGCCAAATAAAGTTATAGATAAGAATAATTGCAACCGCAATTGCATCGTTCTAATATAAAAAAAAATGCATCAAATAAAAAGATTGACTTTTTTTGTTTTTTATTCAAGTACGTTAACACTTAATACTTTTTTCCTTTCATTAAATACTATTAAATAACTGATATCAATTATTAAATACAGTACACTCGATTTTTATACCTACTACATAAAAATCGAAAATATACTCATTTAGTCAAAACGTTTGCAGTGCGCAAAAGAAAGCTTCAGAGACATTAAAAAGTGTACATGTTTCTAAGCAGCATAAAATTCTGAAACGATTTAGCCATGTCTGACAGCCTTTTACTTTATGTGCAGTTGGCATTTCCCTTGTCGTAAAATTTTCAATTTCAAGTTGGACAAAAGTTTTCGAAATTTTTATATGCAATTTATTATTGAAAACGGAAAACATGGGTCCAAAGACACGCCTACAATGCAACAAAAATTGGATATATCTCTATTTTTTACAAAGAAATTTACAATTTTTATTTATATCTCAAAAAATGCAACGAGGTTGAAGCTGAAATTTTATGTAAGAAATAATAAGGCCAATATTTCATAATGCTTGCCCAAATATTTAGAAAATGTTAGCCCATTTGGAAAATGTTTTATCTAGCCACAAATTAAATTTAAATCGGTCACGTCAATTTAAAAATTATCCAACACCAAATTATGCTCCCATTTTCCAAGGTGGTTTGCATGTAACTTTAAAGCATAATTATAAGCATGCTGTTAGACCATCTGCACCCCAAAATATCAAATAATATCTGTTTTACTTACATTAACCTCTAAAAAAATTCGTTCGATATGGAGGCAATTAGCAAGATATTTGAATGAGAGAGACTAGAGAGATTAAATTTCTTTACATATTTTTATTATTAATTGATTTGAATTTTAACAAAAAATTTATTTAAATATCTAATAACCATTTTATGTCCATATTTGTAACATCGAAAAACTAAACGATTTAGATTTTACAATCATAATTACAGTTACTATCGATCACTTTAAATTTCCTATTTAATTATTTAGAAATAACTTTTTTGGTGATTTTCTTTAATATCATCTAATAAAAATTTAAAATAAAGATCCTTCTATTTTGTTTACCATAAATTTTAATATAAAACTCTTTTCGATGAGAGATTGAATCAAGCTTTATTATCATTTATCAAATGGAAAACAAGACAAGAAAGACAAGAAAATAATTCTAAGTGTTTATTTGTGTTACACGATGAAGGTGTAAATGAGTTTAATAGCTCAATTCAATCTGAGGAGCAATGTAATAAATACATTGGCATAATCTTAATAATAAAAATAATATTTAGCTGCAATTGTTGTTAGTGCTACAGAACATTAATAAAGAAACTTAAAATAATATCAGCTGACGATATCGACTTATTTAATGCTCAACATCTTATAATATAATAAGACAATTCAGGTCAATTCAATTTAATTCAGTACAATTCATTTATTGTCTCTTAGCAAAAACCTCTCAAAAAGGTATAGTTTATAATTACGAATTTATTTAGTGCAATTATAGTGAATTCATTTTTCATACGGGAACTAAATTCTAGATCAATTTATCGTTAGTTGCTTATAAAGAAATGGTTTGGAAAATTGTATTAACCAATTTAAATTTTGTCCATACAATTAATATATTTTTGAAAAAACTGAAAAATACTTGATACAAATTTCTAAGAATTAGGTATTCTATGGAAAGTAACCTTAAAGTACGGCTCAATCTGATGCACTTTCAATGGCTTTTATTTTCACTAAAGAAACATCTGAATTTAATAAAACGATCTTGAAAAATGATATTCATATACAGAAACTAAATCATCTGTATCATCTATTTTATGCCATTCGGAATAGAATGGTATAAAATAGAATAAAATAGAAAGCTTTAACACTAATTACACTTTTTAAGTACGCTGAGCATATCGGCAGATATTTATAATGCCCTATAATAATGTTGTATAGTTATATAGCGGACGTACAATTATAAACATGAAGCAGGGTATAATTAAAATTTATATAGATGTTTTATTTAAATTCAACTTAAAAACGTCTTATGTTGTCTCTTTACATGTACACCACCTTGATCGTATGAAGCAGTTTACTTTGAATAGCCAATGCATATAGATGTGCAGATAATTTGTTCAGTACGCTAACACAGGTTTTCTATAAATACATTATATATATTGTTATAAATATATTTATTAAAACAGAGAAATTTTGCATAAAAAAATATTATATTTTATCACAATTAATAATTATTTATAATTTATTACTCAAGTGAAAAAGATAAGATTAAAAAAAATTAATTCATACGCAGTGTTTATTTGTTTATATCGTTCACATATTTTTTGTCTGACTTAAGGTAAGTGTAAACGCTATTTTTGGTAGAAGGGTCACAGACCCAATAATATGAATACATTGGTGACATAGGCGGACGATTTAACTTAGTGATTGCAACTACGGCATTAACTGTTAAACTTTTTGGATATTTGTTTTGTTATTAAGAAGTTAAGTTAAATCAACAAAGTTTCTGGCAAAGTAATTTTGAAAATTTATTAAAAATTTTGCAAAATTATCGACACTTGTTATACGTACATTAAATGTATATCTGTAGAATTTCCTGTTTTTTAATTTACACCATTTTATAGAGAGATATTTTAAGTTTGTGTAGCCTAAGAAAGTCTTGATACAGATTTAAACTTTTATTATACCAATTGATGCAATATTACTTTCAACCCAAGCCTGCCTGTCCGTGCGTCCATTCAACGGATATTTTTATGAAATTCGATAGATAGGCGCTTTACTCTCCATAAGGAAATATTAAAAATAATTAGAATTCGACTACTCTTTAGCAAAATTCTCTAAAAAAATTGATAAAGGAAATTTGTGAAATTTCGGTAGATAAGCGCTTTTTTTCTCAATAAAGAAATATTGAAAATAATTAGAATTCGATTACTCTTCAGCAAAATTCGCTTAAAAAAAAATTAATAAAAGAAATTTGTGAGTGAAATTAAAATCATTACGGTAGATTTTTTGAACATTTTGTAAACTAGAAATTTTTCAAATAGTATTGTTTGTCATTATCTTAATATTATTAGGCATATTAAGTAAAATAATTCTGATTATTATGCTGATAGGACTCGAATTAGGCGATTATATAGAATTTAACGGTTCCATTATATTTAAGAAAGTATTTGATTTATTCGAATACTTTGTACCAATAAAATAAAAATAGAGACTTTTTTGTCAAAATTCCAATTGTATTTCCTAATTAATTAATTTCATATTTATTTTAATCAAATGTTGTTTTTCCATATTTAAAAGCAAAAATTTAATGAAACTATTTAAAAAAATTTTTTCCTCTAATTGTGGTTATACATCTACATATACGTACTTATTTATACATATGAATATGTTGATGATACAATACAATTTGAAATTAATGAATTAATTTATTTTTAAGTAATTTTTGCTTTTTTCTTTAATAGAAAGTATTTTTACTTTATTATCTCGGTGTCTCTTCCTTCATCGTACTGTCTGCCTTATTTGTCCCATTTGATGATCTCGATATAAGAACACAAAATTTAATTTTGTTTTAAATTATTGTTGTGAATTTTTGTTTTTTTTTTTTTTATATAAACGACATTAAACTGACTTGACTTAACATTCGAATTTATATTTTGTAATATAATTTTTTTTGGCTGGGGCCAAATCCTTAGATATTTACCATCCAGATACTATACTTTATCTGTAAAGAAGGACAATTTAAAGTTATTGGCCGATTTGTATGATTTTTTAAGAACAACAAAAAAATGTAATCGATATCGTGAAAAAAATTTCAGCTTTTTAACTATTTTAATTTTCAAGTTATGAGCAAAAGGGCATAAACTTTATCTTTAAAAAAAAAACACAAGTGTTCTCATTTTATTTTGGTTTGTGGACATGTTTAAGCAATTTGGTGGGTGTAATAATAATTATTTTTTATTTGTGATTACCTCAATTGCCATCATAATCTATATATAATAAGTGACAATGCAAAAAAAGTAAACAATCAAAATAAATTAATATCAACTTATATATTTTCATCGCAACATATTTGTCTAAGGTTAAAAAAAGTAAGAAAATGACATTTGGCTCTGGCCAAATCTTGTATATCCACCGCCCAGACATTATTTGCTACAAAGGTTTGAACGATTTGCACTACTTTAATACAGACATTTCTAGAATAACGGTCTTACTATTTGTACAAAATTTTAGTTTTTTGATTGTTTGAGTTTACCGGTTATGAGCAAAAATCTATAAATTTTTGTTAAAATTTTATCTTTTTGGGTCTTGCAAGTAGTATTGCAATATTAATATATCCATTCTGGATGGTGGGTATAGAAATAATAAATAAGACAAATTAATATTTTTTGACTAATATACTGCGTAATACAAATCGAAAATCTCAAAAATGAACGTCTTTCATTTGTCATTTTGCAATGCTCTTTCATTCTCTTAATTACATTAATTACATTAATTAAGAAAAAGTCATGTAAGATGTTTAAGAATCGGTCCCGACCGTCTATTAAGTTCTTACTTATTATTTGACATTATTATTTTACCTTACTTGACATTATTTGACATTATACACTGAGGGTAATTACAAATCACTCTGAATTATTGAAATTAATCACTATTTCATAGGGGCAAAAGTAATGTAGGGTATACACTTTATATATATATGTATATTTTTTTTTCAAAAATTTTTAAAGCTAACCACGACTTGTTCTAGTGGCCTTAACACTTCTACCTACCAGATTTTATAAGAGAATGTTTCAAATTGCATCATTCACATATGAGCATTGTACGATATGAAAATTGTGACCTTTTTTATAAAATTACACATCATTTAAGATGATTTATAATAAAACTAAAGATGTAGGCCGTGCTATTTAGTATGCATATTTGGTACAATAATAAAACTAATAATAATAATAATAATAATAATAATAATAATTCAAACAATAAGCTTATCTTTTTTTCTTGCTTTTAAATAGAAGTAGACTTTAATTTACATTTATCTGGCTTAAAAATTTATATGAACGCATACTGCAATTGTTTCAAATTAATCGAATGACTTAATGATTAGTTTATCATTATTATCATTCTAAATAAGCACTTATATGCATATAAATAAATGTCCATGCATTAATGTAAGTCATGAACGTGAAAATATTATATTAACTTTTGGATGATTTAAAACAAGCTCCCTCACTTTAGTCGAACGAGGCCGAATTTGTAAAACTCTAAGTAAACTGTTAGGTAAAAAGTTAAGATTATGAATTACAAGTAAGAAGAGAAGAAATAATAATTTGAAATCCTAGTTAAATGGGTTGAAATTTCCAACTCGTATTTAGTACATCAAATATCAACCCTAAATCGATTGCAATATTTTCAAAAATTGGATATTTCCGAAGTATTATATATTAAATTTTTGAATTAAAAGATGCCTGCACAACAAATTTTTTTAAGATATTCCAAAATTTGCGCCATATAGCTTAATAAAAATCGTGAAAAACAAACATCAGTCATCACATGAAGATTCGGACTGACAAAAGGCATAAATCGAGTCAGAAAGTGTTTCTAAGTTAATCGCTATAATAATAAATGTGTGGATCCATCTCAATAATTGAATATTACAAGCCTGTACACAAATCTATAATATTAAGTGCCAAAAGTGCCATAAGTGCCATAAGAAAAACTGAAAAATATGTATTTTCTAGAAATGTCTTCAAATTTACTATGCCCAAATGCTTTGGCTTTGGAATTTAAAATTTGTGACACTAATTTTTTACAGTGTATTGTTGTAATATTAATTTTTTCAAAAACAAAAGTCGCGCGCTCTTGTTAAATACCATAATACCATATACAAATTTGTAGACTAGTCTACAAATGGATTGAACTAAAATTAAGTAGTGAGTCTAAGTGTTAAATAGTTTAACTTAATTATTAACAAGTTCATTATACTTGTTAGATACTTTTGTTACATTATACTTAAATTGTACCTTATAATAATTTCTATTGGAGAACTCTTACTCTGAAAGCACTTATCATTAGAAACTATTTTCTATTTTTACTAAAATGTAAGCTGGATCTTACTGTGTAATCGTAAATTACTTTATAAAATTTCTTAAAGTAAAATTAATTAATTATTATTACTTTTCATAAAATGTATTATATTAAGATTCTTCTAAACCAACTGGTTTTACTGAAATGATAATAACTTTTGAGTAAAACTTTTGCGAAATAGAATAAACTTAAATATTATTAGTATAATACAATATTTGCAATTCTAATTTATTGTATTTTGTTTGTTAATTGAAACAAAACATTTTTTTTATGCAAGATGTTACATACAATTCAACAAAACCAATACACTTAAATTATAATGAATTATTAGTGAGTACATGCATTAATATGTAGCTCGAATAATTGAAATTAAATAATATACCGAAAACATATTCAAAATATTTAAATTTTTTTTTTTGGCTATTGTTTTTTCTTCTTGTTTTTGGTAAGCGTTTAATTAAAGTAAAAAATCGGTAATTTAAAGCATAGTCATTACTACATTAAAAATTCCAAGGACATTCAATTCAATCAATAGACATAGAGAGGATATTATAAAGTGATTATTTGGACTTCTTATATAACCAAATTGAGAATGTATTCGGGAAGTATGATATGATATGCATTGCCCAGGGGTCACATTTCATATTTTTCTTGGGAATGGGAATGCTTATTATACGCTTATCTCGCAATATAGCGATCGCATTTGTTTACTTGGGGTTAAAAAGTACATAGGAATAGTGATGTTAAGTAAAAAATTCGGAATTCTTTAAAGGATATTTATGAAAATATATGTAAATATATAAAGTGGCATATTTAGATATATCGATTTGTTTGTTCACTTGATCCCAGTAAGTAGAGTATTCTGAGCTTTTTTTTTTTGACTCTAATTAAATATTTGTAATAATTAAAATTTACTAAAAATCCATATATTTCTGAATTACTTTTAAATTGTTTTCATGATAATTATACTCTAAGTAAACACGTTATTAGACCTTTGTACTAATGCGTGGATAGAGCCATTACTTTCTAATTTAACTTAAATCTGCCATTTCCGTCTGTTGACTGTCCTTACATTTTTTAACACAATAAAGACTTCAAATCCCTTAGAGATACTTTTTTTAGGTGCAATAAATTGACTTTATCTGTTTTTGAACAGGATCGAACAATTTTTGCAATAATTTACCATAGAAAATTTTATATTACATGTATAAGCTAAAAGTCCATATTCTGAATTATTTATCCTTGATAAAAATCGTTGCATTTGAAATGTTTAATATAATCACTAATTTTGATTTAAATGAAATCTTATTTTGGATCTTCTGCCATATAATGAACCCTTGAGAATCATATTCGAATAATACAATTTTATATTTGATTTGCTATGCATTTTATTAGCATTTGAATCAAATTAAGTAAGTCGAACCTAAACATTTGGTAAAAGCTCTCCCACTTAGTTAATGAAATGAGCACGTTACAAAAACGAAAGACTTGAAAAAGTAGCATATATATTTTATGTATATTCACCCACATAAATAAATATACACACATATATATATATATATATATATATAATTTTTTTTTTATATTAACTTGTATTTTCCAAAGGCTTTCATGAATTAATTGTTAAGTACATGCAGGAAGGAACTATTTTAGAACATTTAAATGAAATCGTGTCCACATTTAGCTTATGATATTTAAAGATGAACTTTTATGTTAATTTGTTAAAAATTTGTTATCTATAAATGTGCAATAGCAACAAATATGGACCAATGACATTAGGCGTCATTGTGCATTACAATTAGAAACCGGTATTTCTTATATTTATTATATTAAGTAACCCAAATCTGTAAATGGCTTGAAGCGATTTTTTATTTATTTATTTGTATTAACTCTAATGCTATTTTTGGACATTATGGCAATTTCCTCAAAGCTAAAGATATATAAAATAATTATTGTATCGATTGTATATTAAAATTATGGTGCTTTGCAAAATGATAAAACAAAAACTCAAGGATATGCAGCAGACAATTTGGTGGAAAATAAAAAGCATAATTTAATAAAATAAAATTACAGTTAAATATTGGCAGAGTATCGGTCAGTTTATTCATTATTGCAATACAGACTCTTAACGACTCTTGTTCATCAAAATTTGTGCATCTTTTTCAAATATAGCAAAATAGTACACTTTATGGCACGTAGTCCGTAAACATACCCATTTACTAAATTTTATTCAAGTATAATAAAAATTGAGCATAAAAAATTTACATGAACTTACAATGGATCAGTAAATGTTTTTGAATGAATCTGGTGATATTTCAAACCTATTTTACTTTTCATCGTATGAGTTGTAGGAAACAACAACTTGCCAAGAATTGTGAATATCATAATTACAATTAATTTATAGACTTTCAATTTCTTGGGAAATATTTCTCATTAATAATTTAAGTAGTAATTATTTGCATGACGATCAATGACAATTATCATTAAAATAATTTCTATAGACAGTTATATGACGTTATTTTACCCTACCTATACCCTGCACAAGTAGATATAACTTTGAGTAGTATAAGGATTTTTAATACCTAGAATGTGTTGAGACAGAAGCAACTTGTATTTTACCGATGAATTCAGAATCACTTTCTGATTCCATTAAAGCTAGTCCATTTGTCTGATGTCTGTCCATGTATATTTGTTATCAAGATCTAAGTGGCAATATTGGAGTTATTGTAATGACATTTGGTAAGTACAAGGGACTTTGCCTAGAAATGAACCCCATTGAAAAGGGTTAGAATCGAACAACACGCCATGTAAAATCTTTTTTTTTTTAAATAGCAAGTGGAAATATATTTTAACGAAAATTCTCGTATTATTGTAAATTGTCTTAAGAAATATGGACCAAAATTAACCCAAATTGGTCCAATTTTTATAACCCCTACTTACATAATTTTTTTTCTTTAAAAAGATATTATATGAACAAAATTTTGAATATATTTTAGAGCAGCAAATTTCGACCAGATCGGGGTATTTCCGAATCCCTTACAATTAAAAATATTTTTCAAAATATTTAAAAATTATAATTATTTCAATTTAGTTGAATTGTAATTCCTTTATTTGGCTCATTAATAACATAAGACTAAATTTAGTGTAAGGTATTGAAAAGTCTTCCTCCATCGACAACCAAATTCTTACTTGTTATAATTATTGCTGTTGTTAACGTTGCTTTTTCTAACAATGTTATAACATTCTAAAAAAAAAAAAAAATTATAAAAATAAAAACAACAAAGCACGTACAATTTTACAGTTCAGTTATAATAATATTTTGTTTCCTTTAGAATCTATTTGTAATAGGAAATGTCGATATTATTTTTACATTCGAGAGTGTTTTTTAAGTTTTTTGTTTTATTGTGGCTTCTATTTGTGCAACACACACCTTAATTGTACTTCATTAATTTTTTTTTTTGTTTTTTTTTTGACATAACCTAACAAATTAAACAAACAAATGAGATTTTAATTTTGATAGATAGTTAGATGATTGATGTATGGAATATTTTTCTTTTCTCAATAAATTAAATTACGTGATTCATAATTAACAACATAATTATAATAATAATATAATAATATTAAGACGTATTAGTCCATTCTCATTCTTATTCCATTCAAGCATATTTAATGCTTGTTTCAATTACGTTCTATTATAAACAGACAGCATTAAGCTAAATTATAAATAAATATTTAGAAATAAGTACATTCTGTTTAAATCGAATATTAAATATTAAATGCCTTATGCATTTCCTGCACAATTAACAAATTATTTTCAAATTTAAGGCTTATCTCGACAATTATACATTTTTTGCAAATTTTTCTAAAATTTAAAATAATTACAAAAAAAAAACCAAATAATTTTCAAGAAATTAAATTAAATTTAAAGTAATTAAAAAAAAAACTAAATAATTAAAAAAAAATTGGTCATTAGCATTACTGCCTTATAAAATTTTATTTTTTTCATTAAAACGGTTCTGCTCTTGCCTAACCGATCTAAATACTGTCCAGGGTAAAGCAAGCTATCTCAAAGGACATTGCTATGTGGACTTGAAACTTGAGAATGTGCTGCGTAGGTACTTTTCGAAGTAATTTACATTTATGTAAGAAAAATATGAAAATATTTGAAAAATTATTACATTTTTTTTTATTAAGTGGACTTTAAATAAACAAATAGATATCTATGGCAAACAGACAATTAGACGAATTACCGATTGGGATTCAATCAATAAAGATTCGGATGATGGTTAATAGAAATAATATATAAAATAATAAATTACAATATAACGTCAATATGCCATTAATAGCGAATGGTTTTTATAGAATAAAATAATGTAACTTTTATGCGGTTTCATTAACTTTCGCATAAGACATTTTATCGATTTATTTATATTTATATCATATATGGAGAATAAAATTAAATATTTCACTATCATGCTAAACTGAATAATAAGTGAAATAAATATTAAACTAATTTTAAATTTTCTTCTGCAAGATCAACAAGAAACAAAAGAAAATTTCATGGCGGGTACATTTCATTATACGTTGGGCCTAAATGAAATTAAATCAAAGGAGTTTAATTTATGGCGAGCCTTAGTAGGAGAATTTATCGGTAAAAAATAAAAAACAATTAAAAACAATTATCTGCTTTAATGTAACTTTTACAAGAAATATTTATACGTACATATTAATTTTTTTAGGTAACTTAATATTAAATTTTTTTGCATGCGGTGCTTGTACACAACCAGAGGATGGTACATTTAAGGCTTTAGCTTTTGGCTTTGGTGTTTTTATGGCAATTACGGTAAGTAAAATATTATGATTCATGGAATGATACATCATAAGAAGTAAAGCAAAACGTTAAACATACTTTTAGTTTAGCAAGAACTTTTATGCGGCATACTTTTTTCAATATTAAAAATTTTTACCATTAACTGTGCCTTGAAGTTAAAGGGAAACAATTATTTTGTTTGTTGATTTAAAATTTTAGGTGATGCTAAACAATTTAAATGCTTTGGACCATTTGCTAGTTAGTTTACATTTTCCTTTACACAAATTTGAAATACATGAAAATTTTAAGGGTTTCTTTATACAAAACCAAAAATGCATGTCACAAAAAAAATATCCAAGTAAAACTGATTTAAATGATTCACGCCGGTATTATACAATTTCAGAAACGATTTATAGTCGTCTGTAAAAGAAGCTTTAAGCATTTAAAATTGAAAACATTTTCTCTGCCTTTGAATTCTTGCGGCCTAGGCCACTTGTATTTAATTTGTGCAGATGTATATAACATCCATAAGGCTTTAACTTCAACTTCGGAATCGACTTCAAATTTTGTACTTTCTTATCTGATATTATTATCTGATATTATTTCTTAGGAGTGAAGTACACATTTTATTGAAGTAGAAATTTTAGTGAAGCAGAAATTTCAAAGATGTTTTAATAAAATTTAGTAAATGGTCACGTTTCGCGCCAAAAATCAACGAGATATATCAACCTAATATACTGAATATGGAAGAATTTTTATTAGAGATATTTTAAACTTTTATGATATTGAAGTAAAATTTATTAAAATATGTTTTACCTTTAAAGATATCTGGCAGTTTGAGCGGGGGTCATGTAAATCCAGCTGTAACAATTGCTATGCTTGTGACTGGACGTATAACATTAATACGAGCCGTTTTATACATTATTTTTCAATGTATGGGAGCTGTAGCGGGAACTGCAGCCGTTAAAATACTTCTGGATGATACTTATCATAATGGTTTAGGTCATACAATGTTAGCTACAAACGTTACCGAATTGCAAGGCCTTGGTATAGAATTTTTCTTAGGATTGGTTTTAGTTCTTACAGTATTTGGGGCCTGCGATACTAATAAACCCGAATCTCGCTACACAGCCCCATTAGCTATTGGCATGTCAGTAACATTAGGACATTTGGGTACAATTCATTATACTGGAGCAAGTATGAATCCTGCACGTACACTTGGTACGGCCATTTCAACAAACAATTGGAATTCACATTGGATTTATTGGGTTGGACCAATTGCGGGTGGTATAACAGCTGCTTTACTATATACACAAATTTTACAAGTTCCCAGAATGCAAAAAACTCTAGAGGATAATACTGATAATAGTAAATATGGTGTACAAGCTAACGAACGAGAGCTGAAAAAATTAGATAGCAGTTCAGAATGTGCCTGACAGATGTACAAAGCGAAATAAATGGTCTTAAAAATTTTAAATAAAATCAACATTTTAATCTAATACAAATATACACTTTCTTGTAATCTTTATACCCACCCACCAAAAGTTGAAGTTATATTCATTTTGTTATTATATTTGTAAGACGCAAAAGAAGTGTCCCTAAAAAAAACCCTATAAAATATATACATTTTTAATCGGCATCAGATTCTGAAATGATTTAGGCATGTCTGCCTGTTCATCTGTCTATTCATGTATGGTAAACATTTTTCTGATGGCAGTAACATTGAAAGTTCTTGCAGTTAGGTCCATATTAAAAATGGGCAAAATTTTTCAAATTAGGCGTTTTTTTTCTCATTACTTGCAGACTTCAAAAGAGAGAAATCTAAAATTTCGTACAATTATTAAGTCCATTAGTCTATAAAATCCGCCCAAAAATCATGCAAATCATGATATGAAATACTCAAAATTATGTAAAACTTAATTTACATTATTTTATGTTTACGTTTTCCATCTGTTAATCAAAAGTTGAAATAGTCTAAATGTCATAGTAAGTATCAGGCTATGAGAGTGGTGGGTATCAAAGATTTATAATATGCTGCTTATATTTATACTTTTTTATACATGTGCAATTTTTTATTTATACAATAATTAATTATGAATGAATTTTTATGAATTATAACTGAATGTAACACAATGTTCAAATGTACTTTATAAATTAATAATAAATTTATAATCATTTCTTTATTGATATTTAATTTCAGAGCTTATACAAAATAGCATAAGTATATATATAAATTTTTAAGTACCATTACATAAGTCGCATTATCATTTGAAATTCATTACAAATATTAAGAAATTTTTATGTAGTTTACATATCTCTTAGGCAACAAGGAAGATATCTTCGGAATGTAAAAACATCTAAGTATTCTCATATAAAAAATGTAAATCAAAGCCGACACGAGCTTTGTGTATATGCACGAATTTAAACGTATTTGTCAAGCATTTCAAGCTCCCAAAAGGGAACAGTGTAGGAAAAGAATTTAGAATATTGAATAACTAAGACATTGTTATAGATTTTAATTAATGATTTCGGCTATTAAAAACGTGGAGAGATAATGCGTATAAAGATAGATAGACAATAATATGTGATCAAACTTTCAGAAACGCTAACAAGTGTTAACCAAATATTTTCTGTTTTTCACATTTCTAAAAAAGTGTGTAAGACTTAATGTAGATTCATTTCCATTTAAGAAATGCCCGTACATTTTTTTAGGTGACTTATGAACACTTTTTAAAATCAGGTTTATTAGAGTAAACTCTAGGAAAAAGTGTAACGGAATTTGCAGGCCGTTAAAATATTCTATTTAATAATCTGCTTCGATAGTTGTTTCCCTCGCTTGTTCTTCATAATAAGTGGATTTTTTTGTAATATTGCAATGCATTAATAATTTTGACAAATTTTAACGGATTTTGACAGACTTTGGCAGTTTATTACATTTAACATTAAAATAGCAGAAAAATAGGAATAACTCTTAGATACTAGGACCCATTAGGCAATCACTTTTTTAAATGAAAATAAACTCTTTTTATCCGATTTCTACACTTAAATATTCTCATTGTACCATTCTCCATTGTATCTACCATTAACACTTACGAGCAATTTTACAATTCAAATACTGTTAACTCTAAGCCTGAAAACAAATCTTACAGATTTTTATAGTAAGCACAGTCTACACAATCACTACATTTTTAAAATCCACAGAGTTCTAGACTAAAAGCTATAGTTAACTCCCTCGAAAATGTCGACAAAAATAAAACCGTGTTTTTCTGTATGAAGTTTTTTGACGAGTTATTGTAAAAGATGCTTCTTTTACAAAACTATGCTGCGAATTTAAGAAAATAAGAGATACAAAGTTAAACTTAACAAAAAGCAAAATAAATTTTGAATACTAAGGGCAAAATAAATCAAACTAATGCAAAACAATTCATAAGACTTTCATTAAACTTTTTGTAGTTTGGGTCAAACATTTATACAAAAAAAATTATTATACCAAAAAATTCAAGTTAATTATGAAAATTATGAATATTTCACATGTATTCTCCTCTGGTGTTATTATAATACTGAAATAATAATAGCCGTAAACATCTAAAAGAAAGTTAAGTGTAAATTTACGGAAACCTTATTTTACATTATAGATTTATTTTGAATTTTACTTTGAAATTTTTATGTCAACAATTAGAAACAATCCTGTTTTTTAACATCTAAAAGCAGTTAAAACCAATCCCGCCTTTTTAATTACATGATTTTATTGTATTATCATCCATTCTTAGCAAACAAAAAATAAAAGAAGAAGAAAACCACAAAACAAACAGCAAAGAAATATTATTATTATTTTAAGGTGAACGTTTTCAAAGTTTGTGCCAAAAAAAAACGAATAGCTTTCAAGAGAAATGTCTAATTTCGAGTTATTAAGTGATCAGGGGTTACGTTTGGATGGCCGCCGTCCAAATGAATTGCGACGTATTAGATGTAAGCTGGGCGTATTTGAACAACCAGATGGTAGTGCATATTTAGAGCAAGGTAACACTAAAGTCTTAGCTGCTGTTTATGGTCCTCATCAGGCACAAAATAAAAAATTAGATGTGAATGAGGTAGTCATTAATTGTCAATATAGTATGGCCACTTTCTCGACGGCTGAACGTAAAAATCGTCCACGAGGTGATCGTAAATCACAAGAGATAACTTTATATTTGCGTCAAGCACTAAGTGCGGCCATTAAAACGGAACTATATCCACGTTCACAAATTGATATATATGTAGAAATATTACAAGCTGATGGTGCTAATTATGCTGTAGCATTAAACGCTGCTATATTAGCCATAGTTGATGCCGGCATTTGTATTAAAGAATTCGTTGTTGCTTGCACAGCATCATTAAGTAAAACAAATGTACCTCTAACTGATGTGTCTCACACTGAGGAATTATGTGGTGGACCAACATTAACTGTAGCAGCTTTACCCAAATCGAGTAAAATTGCTTTTGTCGAAATGACTCAAAGATTCCATATAGATAATTTACCCAAAGTACTAGATCAAGCATTAATGGGATGCCGCGAAATACAAGTGATAATGGAGGAAGCTATACGTAAATATTTATTGAAAATGGGATCAGTTGGTGAATGGTGTAATGTAGCAGTTTAAAAAAGAAAAAAATCAAAAAATAAAACAGACCTTTTTTTTGTAATAGTTAATGTTTTAAGAATCATGATGTTACCAAGCTAGTTCTTTGATGCAAGAGGTAGTTTAAATATATATATATATATATTTTTTGTACTTTCTATTCTTTTTTTATATTAGTATCACTTTTGTGGGCGTTAGTTTTCCACCATTCTTCTATTATATTTATTAGTTTTCTTCGACGATTTGCTTCAATTAGTTTCTCTATAAGACCATGCAAATGGTCAGCACCTTCGAGAAACTGTTTAAGATTATGCACAGTGCCACCTTGTATCCGATGATCGGTAATACGATCTTGCACATAATTGTATGTACGTATTTTCTCATTACGATTTAAATTGCCTTGTTGTGCTTTACGGGTCCCCTTCACTATGGTATCGGCAGCGGCCAATTGTATTTGTATTAATTTTACTTGTAATTTCATTAGCGCAGTTTCTTTATTCTTAATTTGAGAACGATCATTTTGACTTTCCACAATGGTGCCTGTAGGTAAATGTGTTATTCGAACAGCAGAATCAGTTGTATTAACATGTTGTCCACCGGCTCCACTAGCACGTTTCGTTTCAATTTTTATATCTTGTTCATTTATATGAACATTTACATCATCTGGTTTCGGTATCACACTTACTGAAACTGTACTAGTATGCATACGTCCTGACTTTTCTGTAAATGGCACACGTTGTACGCGATGCACTCCGGCCTCGTACCGTAATGCATCATAAGCTTCATTATCATGTAAAAATAGATTGGCATGTCGTAAGCCGCCAATATCTGTTAAATCTTGTGATAATATTTCATATTTCCAGCCGCGATGATCAAAATACTGTACATACATATTAAATAATTCACGAGCAAAGAGCATGGCTTCTTGACCCCCAACACCGGCAACAACTTCAAATATAACAGACTCATATGAATCATTACTGTCATAATCTGCTAGATAATGCAATTCACTTAATAGTTTGGTCTTAGTTTTACTTAATAATTTTCCATACACCTGATTTTCTTCTTCCATTAATTGTTTCATTTCTTCATCTTGTTCCGTTTCAATATCAATTTTGGATATTAAATGTTTCTCTAGGGTATGATATTGTTCCAATAATGTCACCACATCAGCTAATTTATTCATCTTCCGTTGATGCCCTTTTATTATTGGGCCACCAATTTTTCCACGTAAATTATAAAATTCTTGCTTTTTATATTCCAAAAACTTTTGCAATTTCTCATTATGAAAATCTAATGTATTACATACATCTGATGTCGATGTTCCTGAATGTCGTTCAATATGTGTATCGTATATGTAACAATGTAATGGTTTAATTTCAAACAATTTTTTACAAATTCTTTTTGCAAACATTACAAAAATTATTATTTATATTAAATATAAATAAACAATTTTAAAGGCAGTTTACTACATTTCCATAATTATTACAGGTATTCATTTAAATATGAAAACTATGTAATACAGCTGTTAGAGCGATCATTAATGTAACAATTCAAGTCAGAGACTAAAATTTGCAGTCTACTTCTAAATAATATAATTTTTAAATTCGGTTTTGTTACAGAGACTACAGAAGTATATAAATTTAGAAGCAGTACCGTTTTATATCGTTGGAATTGAAAAGTTAGACTTGTAATTTATTTTCATTTATTTGTTAAATATTGTAAGAAAATCAGCAAGTTATTTAATTATTAGAAAAGTATTTGTATTAATAAAATTTATTGTGAATATTAAAAGGCTTTTATTTACGTTGATTTGGTAAAATGTATGCGAAATATCGTTGTAATACTAATTATAAAAATAATTTGATGGCATACTTATAAATTTTAAGTAACAGATGTTGCAGAGGTCTCCGTAGTGTAGTGGTTATCACGTGTGCTTCACACGCACAAGGTCCCCGGTTCGAACCCGGGCGGAGACAGATTTTATAACTTTTTGACACCGCGTAGTTTTTTTTTTCCTCATATAAAAAGCGTTTTTAAACAATGTCTGCCCAAATGCCAAAAATTGTACAACTTTAAAATTTATTTTCGTTTTTTATGGATTTGCATTTGTAACTTTATCAGTTAATTATAAACATGGTGTTCTATTTATATACCACAATGTATAAAAAGCACTTAGGTAGGTATTCAAAGCTCATTTTTTAAATGCATATAATTATTCAGCAAAACTACCGAAAATTTAAGTGGAAATGAGTTTATGGCAAAAGTTTTCCTCAAACTTTATTTAATGAAAAAATCATTAGCACATAAATAACTTCCTTGAATTTGATGTTTTCTTAAAATAAAGCCAAAGGAAATATCATTTCTTCAGGGTTCCACTTGAGACAATCAATTGTTGCCCAAGCCATGAATAAATTTATAGCACAACTCAATTTTACTTAATTTTTGACATTTTTGCCCATAAAAAACTTTTTTTGAGTCATGATGATGAAATTATATCAAGGAAAAATGTAATCGTACAATACTTTGTTAAAATCTCCAGGATTTTATAAATATCCGTTTAAGCGAGATAAGATGGTGATATGTTGGTGATTGAGTCATGGATTAGACGTAAAAAACAACAACTTAAACACTTTTTAAAAAAAGTTATTGCAAGTTATAAAAAACTTTATATGTTAAGTTTAGGCTTAACAGTTACTTATTTTATAGAATATATTCTGACAAGATTCCATCAAATGCTAAAGTTACATTTCTTAAAATTTTTTTTCCCCATAGTTCATACAACTATTTACAATAAAAGAAAAATGAAAATGTAGTATAAAAAATTGTTAATATTTGTTTTCTTAAAATAGATCTTAAAGTTACTTATATTTAAAAATTAAAATTAAGAAATGATACGTTCAAAGAAAAAAACTAATAGAAAAAAGAAAAAAATTATATAAATGAACTTATGATTGTGTATATTTTGTGAAAAATATTAAAATTAGACCCAATTAAATTAAACTACAACAGCACCAGCTTCGGAACGACTTACTGGCAAATCAGGACAATTGACCCAAACATCTGTTAATGGATCATAACATTCTACAGCACATATAGTGACTTGAGCTCGATAAAATGTTGCCTCGCATTGCTAACAAATTTTTTAACAATTAATTAATTAATTAATTTAATTCGTATTAGAAATTGGAAAAAAAATTTTTAATAGATATTAACCTGATCACCACCAATAACGTATAATAAACCATTGGCAGCAGCAACTGCCGGTATTGCTCTTGCCACGGTCATTGGATATACAGATGACCATTTGTTCTCATCGAAACTATAGCGCTCAACTGAATTTAATACGCCCTGTGAACTACCAATTCCACCTACAATATATAAATGACGATCTAGTACGGCGACACCCATTTGACAACGAGCCACTTGCATGTGAGCTAAATTTTCCCATTCGCCAGTAACAGGATTATAACTTATTAAGTCTGGTAAATGCCTTGTAGAGGTTGTACATCCGCCCACTATATATATTAGACCTTCAAAACTAACTACCCCCATACTGAAACGAGGTTCTGGTAAGGTACCAATAATTTGCCAATCGTCTTTAATCGGATCATAACGTTCGATTGAATCACCAATATCATCACCAATCCAACCACCTACTGCCAATAAGCTATTATCCATGGCGCATAAGCCAAATTCACAACGTGGAACTACCATAGGTGCTATGGCCAACCAACAATCATTTTGTGGATCATATACTTCACCATTAGCTAAAATTTGTGCACCACGTTCTCCACCAACTACATAAATTTTACCATTTAAAGCAGCCACACCGGGCAATATGCGACCAATTTTCATGGAGGCTGCTTCAGACCATTCCCGACGAAATGTATCAAATTTGGCTACCGTATCTAAAATATCGTCTTCTGGTTTCCATGTTGCCGATGATTCACGCCGAGAACCGCCTATAATATAAATATTTTTTTTGGCTAATTGCCGCGGACAAACATCTGATGGCCCCAATTGGCCACGTTTTGATATAATGTCACGACATATAAAGCGTAATGCTATGCGTACGGACATATCACGACATTCTTCTAAAGCTTGATCCAAAACTTTAATAGGTACTAAAGCTAAACGTACTAGAGATAATACATCAAAAACGTAGCAACGTCTCTGATTAAGATCATGTTTAATCCAATTTAGTGCAGCTTGAAATACTTGAGATTCCGAATCAACACGCAAATATTCTGAACTCAATAATTGGACAAGTAATGTGTGCGGTGTTTCCAAAAATTCATCCTCTTTGGTAATCTGAAATATCAAAATACAAAAAATCAAATTGAACTTAAAATGATATTTTTAAGGTCTTCAGTTATGTCTAGTTAGGTCTAGTTATACGTACAGCTGGAAAATTTGCGTAAACAAAATTTAGGGCACTTTTAGATAAATTTTCACAATTGTGTGCCTCAGCAAAACGTAAAATACCTAAAGCATTGGTGGAATGTAATTCACGACACAGAAATTCGGAGCAACCATCTACTACTTCATGTAATTGTAACATATCGGCTGCTGCCAAAAGCTCCTGAACATTATTCTTTTAATATAAATAATAACATTTTTATATTTAACAATATTTGTATTAATCATGAATAATAACAATTCATATTTATAATTGATATAATTAATAAAGCCTACCTGATTAATATCGCAATATCCTGTATAGATGAAATCCAGCAGTATGGTTAAAATGTTACCATCAATAGTTTGTAGTACAACAGTCTTTTGATTAACTTCATTTAGACCCAATTCTGGGCGAAACATTGCTTCAAAATATGGACTAGAAGCACTTAATATAACACGATGGGCTGGGTATGTTTTACCATCAGCAACTATGTCCACATCACAAAACCTCTTCTCCGCCCTCAAATGATTTAAATTATTTAACATCTTAAAAGGATATTGACCATTACAATACAATGAGACTTTACACCGTTTTACTGATAATGTTGTTGCCGCTGTGGCCGCTGATGTGGATTTTAATTCTATTGGCAAATCATTAGTATCGGTGGATGCGGATGAATCTGAACAACATGCACCACTAGCATCAGCTGAGGCATTAGGTGAGGATGAGTATAATGATTTTAGCGAAAACATATTTCACTTAGTTTTTTTTTGCTTTTTTAAAATAGTTTTTTACAATTATTACAAAGCCAAACGCACAGAAGCCTTTTAAGAATTATTTTTTAAATTATTTCTTTAATCAACAATTTATTTTTTTATTTCTTTTCTTAAAACCCAATAGGTCAAAAAATAGCAAAAAAATGTAAGAACAATTATTCTTACGTGATTATATGTATAAGTATGCATACTCATACACCGATAAAAACACTTTTAATTGAATTTAATTAATACTTACTCACAAGCAAGAGTTTCACTAAATTTTTTTCTTCGCATTTTTTTTTTTGTTGCACACTTCTATTCTTTATCAATTTCTTATTGTTTATTTATTTTTTCTTTGTTTATTAATTTCTTGTTTGTTTTATTTTAATTTTTCTTTTTTTTGTATAAGACACATAATGAGTAAAAACTATCTAAATGCACTATGTAAATGCAGTTTGTCGCTATAGTTTCTCATTTATGTTGCTTTAGTTATAGACAATATTGTATACAAATTTTTTGTTTACAAACAAATGTGTCTAACTGAACAAATATGCAATATTATATTTTTATATGATATAATTATTTTAACCGTTATTTCAAATATTTATAAATTGTTTATAAAAGTAGATTTATGTCACAACTCTCCATCTCTTTCTACAGCTCGAAAAAAACTCCATATAAAAAAAAGGTTTTATTTCCGTCGAAGTTCTAGAAAGAACCAAATATAATTTTTAGTGTTACCTCTGCCAAAAACTTTGACTGATGACAGTCAAGTATATGAGATGTTGAATTTTTTTTTTATAGTAGTGTGCGTGAATTTTAAAAATGAATTGACCGTCTATGAACTGTGATTTTATGTGTACACACTCGAATCATCGTTGCCAGATTTGTTAGATTTACAATTATTTGTATTAAAGACGGCGGGTATTTCTCAATATGACTGAACATTTGTCTTTTTTTAAAGCGGCAAAAAAAAAATTAATAAAACACACCGGCCACTCGTTGTAAATTAAATTGTGTATGTATTTCAGTATAAAGGAGCGTCTGGCAGTAAAAAAAAAGGGAAGCCAAATAAAAGAATAAAATTTTCAGAAAAGTGATTAATTAGTTCTACAGTTAAAACTGTTCCGATTTTTGAATATATGTAAATGAAAAGTTGCTATAAGGATGCCTCGTGTTAAAAAGGCTGCTGTAAAAGAAAAATTACTTAACGTAGAAAAGAGCGTCAGTGTAAAAAATAATTTGTCGGAAAACGATGGGGAAGGGAAAGTGACTGAATCTATCGTGGAGATGAAGGCGCTTAGTTTAAAAAGTCAAGTTAAACAAAAAGGTCAAATTATGACCAAAAAAGATGATATTGGTGATGAACCATCGAATAAAATGAGTAAAACAGCAACCACAAGGGCTAGCAAACGTATTAACAAAAAAGCTGTGTCTACTTTACATAATGGCGAAGTTGAAGATAATTCAGGTTTAGCAAGTTTAACAGTAGAAACAGGGGATGCAATGAAACCCAAGCCGACTAAAAGGAAGGGCCGTCCCTTAAATAAAATTCTAGACAATGGTGAATCGTTAAAAGAGGGTAATGATGCGATTGCCACAGTAATGCCCAAAACTAATAAAAAAGAAATGAAACGTAAAATAACAACAAAAGTCGAGCCTGACGATAATTTAAATTCTATTGAGAAAAATGCTGATCATGTTGAGAAAGACAGCCATCAAAATATCATACAGGGTAACAAAACAAAGCAAAGCAAAATATTCTAATTTTGTTTTTTCGTTTTTCATTTTTTATATTTAAATTATTTATATATTTTATATTTAATCATAGATGAATCTAAGAAGGCTAAAATTTCGAAAGCAACAAACCAAAAAGCAACAATATCGACTAAAAAAACTAAAAACGCTTTAGAGACTTTATCCAAGAATTTGGAAAATGACGAAGAAAAGACTAAAATTAATAATTTGAAAGATGTCGTTGTACATTTAGACAAGTTACCAAATTTGAAAAGAAGTAATCGTAAAAGGCAGAATGAAACTACTTCGGACAATACACGGGATGATGATGGTATAAACCATAATGAAAATTTATTGTCTCCAATGAAGAAAGCTAAGACATCAAAAGTTATTGAGGGAATAAATTTAAAAAAAAATGTAACCAAACGTGTTAATAATAAAAATCGTAAAGAGAAAATGGTTGTACAAGAGATATTGGAAAATGATGAAATTAAAGCTGAAAGGAAATTGAAAAATAATCGTAAAAAGGCCGTTACGAATGATGGTAAAATTATAAATGAAACATTAAATAATGCAGTGGCAAGTATTGAAGAAAAATTTGAAGGCGAGTACAACAGAAATATTTAATTTATGAATTTACATATTAATGTACTTATTTCTTTTTCCTCTGTCATTTCTTTGTTTTAAATTAATTTATGTTTATTACATTACGTATAATTAAATTACCAGTAGAGATCTAACGTTTACAGTATTGTTTGGATGTTAGTTAGTCATTTGAGTATTAATCTGAGCTGTAAATTCTATTAGACATAAATATTGTAACTTTGTAATCAAATTACTAACAATTTATCTGGTTTTTCTTTTTTTAAATACAATTCCCCCAACTAAATTGGTTCTATATAAATTATGTATAATTTGGAATTACTATTCACTACTACTATTTTAAAAAACTTGCTTGTTTATGTGGCAAAAATTAGATCTCGATTACTGCAGAATTTATATAGGAATTTTATAATAAGTTATATATATTTAGGATGCCCAAGCCTTTCCAATGAAATATGTTCCTTAAATTTTACTATCTAGTAAGAAGTTTGTCCATCCAGAAAATCAGGCGCAGATCTATTTGATTTAGAATAAATTTCACGATTAACTTAAAGTCAAGTATTGTTGAGATCAAAGATATTTTGATGAAATTCTTTACGAAAATGTGCTTGCATTTTAATTTAGTGAGATTAATTGATATGGCTATGTAATACCTCAATGGAAGAAAAGTATTAGCATATTAAAATGAAACTTTACAAATGTGGCTATTTTTATACTCTATGGCCCTTGCAGTGAAGTATAAGTGCAAAGGTTTGTAACACCAATAAGAGTTCGACTCAGAATCACTTTTAGAATCGGTTTTCAGACTGGTTCGTGTATTATTAAATTGGATGTCGTAATTTTTGAGAAATAGCCATAAGATTTGATACATAGCTTGGTTTTAATTCAGAGGCAAATCCTTTCAAATTAATCTATATTTTGGTATATTTTGACTTGAATTTGGCTTAGATTGGCCTCCTCTCATATAATGAATTTTTCAAATGATTTAAAAATTAGAAATTTTTTATTTTCTCAACTTATAATTCATACACTTGACTTTTCATTCACTTTAATCAGAGAGTTGTACAGTATTTAAAAGTCGACTCCGATTGGCTAACAAGTTTTTACTAACTTTTATATTTGAAGTAATAGTTCACTTTTTAGATATTGCCTGAAAAATTTCGTTAGCTGGAACGGATTTTCATATAAATATTTTTCTGATCTTTATAACATAAATTTGATTAAAAATGAAAAACCTTTTGTAAATTTTATGATAATCCATTCACAATTTACTTATGGCAAAAAAAAATTAGTTATACATATAATGAGACTTTTCAATACCATTCGATATAGGGTAGTTAGATGTTGATTACAACCGAAAGTTTTTTTTTTTTTTTTTTTTTTTTTTTTGTTTTTTTTTGATTTTGTAAGATTAGTAGCTTTTTCAAAATTTAATTTATGATATTTTTGTTTTATGTTTTTTGTTCTTTGTTATTTTTCTTATTCCATAAGAAGTTTCAAAATTTTACGTCCTATAATTTACGGTTAATGTTCCAAAAGTATATTTTGCGAAATATTTTTAACCGTTTGTATTTTATTTTATTTAATATATTTTGGAATATTATTCAATATTATTATTAAAACTTTGTTAATGGGAATTATGAAGAAAACAAGAATTGAACAAGAAATAATGAGAGAAAAAAAAGAATATAGCAAATTATCACAAAAATTCTTAACAATTATAGAAGGGAAAATGGGTATAAAGGGAAAAGCCACAATTCGGACTCGTACACAAAAACGTAATAATGCAGCAACTCTTAATTTAAATGAAGGAATTGAAAATCAGATAGAATATCAAGAAGAGAAAAATGCAGTCCAAGGTATAGAAGAAGTAGAGGAGAGCGAGATGGAGACGGTGATGAAAAAAGGAGAAAAGTATCCGAAACTCACCAACAAAATAAAACGTAAATCGAATGCAAAGTCAACCAAACAACCACTTAATAAAACGGCAACAATTTATAATAAGGCTGATTTTGAATTAAAGCTCTCACATGATAATTTTGATGGTTATGGAAGCCAACCGAAATATAATTTAAAAATATCTAGTTGGAATGTAGCTGGTTTGAGATCATGGATAGCTAAAGGCGGTTTAAAGTATTTAGAATATGAAGAGCCAGATATATTTTGTATACAAGAGACAAAGTGTGCCACAGATCAATTACCGCCAGAGGTATCACGTATTGCTGGTTATCATCCTTATTGGTTATGCATGCCAGGTGGTTATGCTGGTGTTGCTATCTATTCAAAAATTATGCCAATTAACGTTGAGTATGGCATTGGTAATACAGAGTTTGATACGGTTGGTCGCCTAATCACCGCTGAATATGAGAAATTCTTTTTGGTAAATGTTTATGTACCGAATTCTGGGCGTAAATTAGTGAATTTAAATGCCCGTATGGAATGGGAGGAATTATTTCAAAAATTTATACAGAAATTAGACAAACGTAAACCAGTCATTATTTGTGGTGATATGAACGTCTCACATCAGGAAATTGATTTAGCTAATCCAAAAAATAATACACGTAATGCAGGCTTTACAAAAGAAGAACGTGATAGAATGTCTGAATTGCTAGCATTGGGCTTTGTGGATACATTCCGATATTTATATCCGGAACGTACAAATTCCTATACATATTGGACTTATATGAGTAATGCACGTTCACGTAATATTGGCTGGCGTCTGGATTATTTTATTGTGTCGAAACGTCTCATTAAGTGTATTATTGAGAACTGTATGCGTACGCAATGTTTGGGTAGCGATCATTGCCCAATAACATTATTTTTAAAATTGTGAATTAGCTAAATATACTTTTAGCATATATTCATGAAAATGTTACTCAATGAGAGAAACGTGAAATATATTCTTGCTAATAAAATGTAACAGCATTTGCATCTGCATAACACGTTAAAATATTCTTGTCTTATTTATTTACATATCCAGTACAAAATTTCTCATTTGTAGCAATAAAATCAATATTCAAAAAATAATACGAAAAACGAACTGCAAGTTGGTTTAATTATCACATTGTACTTGATGGTTCTAATTGAAAGGAACTGTAAGTTACTTTGCTAAATTTGTAAACAAAATGTCGAGGTGCTCGACAGATGCATAGACTTTGGCAAATTAAAACTTATCAAAATATAACATGCCTATTTAGTCTGGAAGCTTAGCTTAGATCTCTTTATACAATAAATCCTTCACTCATTCATTGTTACTTTCGATTATCGAGAACTGTAAAAATTTTTCTATAATGTGATATAACTTAATGCATAATGGTTAAACATATTTATCTCAAGAGTTTTATGAAAGTACGGTTCCTAAATTTAAGAAAATTGTTCTTTAATTGTCCGACAGACGAACTAAATTTCTATTTTATGACATTTAGTGAATAGTTAACTACTTAATTATGTTGAATGTATCAGATTTTATCCATATTTAAATATTTAATTTATAGACCATAATTTTGAAAATTTTGAAATCTTGCAAAATGTATTAATGAAATTCGAAATATTGATTTGTTTTGATTCAAGAGCAATCTAACGGATTTGCATCATTTCGTCATATATTACGAAGGTAAGTTTTGAGACTTCATAAATTGAAATATTTTTGGTGAACAAACGAAAGTTCGTTTATAGTCGAGTGAGATCTACTACATCTTGCTTAATAAAAGGAAAACGTTCAAAAATTGAAAATTACTACTTCTTGAAATATTTGAAAGTGGCATGGCAGAGTGTAAAATAAAAGGTGTCAAATTATGTCTTTCCATCAAAAAACGTTCAAATTTGTCAATTTTTACATGCACCATTCATATGCGTGACGCAACCTATAATCTCGAGTAGCATCGAATTTTGAATCGATTTTGACATGTCTGTGGGTCTGTCTGTCCTCATATTATTAATATTCTCCTGGTCGCAAACCGAGCACAAATTTCAAGTTTTTGCAGGCCGCTTGGCAATTTGGGCAAAATCTATTCCAGAGTGCAATGTCAACTGAGAATGTTATTGAGTGAGTTTTTCAAAGCAAAATTTGGTGGGTTTTTAATCATTATTTGCAAACTACAAAAAATAGAAAGCTAAAATTTTGTACAAGTAGTAAAGCTATTGGTCTAGAACGCCTTTCCAAAAATCGTAGAAGTCGACTAAGCGTACACGTAGTTATTTTTATGCTTTTTTCTCTATCTATTAATGAAAAACTAAAGCGGGCGTGGTGGTTTGTTAGTGGTGGGTATCCAAGATTTCGCCTCAGCTTGGTTTTTTTTATTATTTTCATTTAGTACAATTGTTATTCATGACTTACTACTACTCCGCCAAAATTGGTAAAAATTGATCACGCTTTTCAAATAAATAATAATTTTGGGTGTAAACATTCCACATTTTTTAAAAATTTGCTTTAAAAATTGTTTATCTTCATGCTAGTTATACCTTACACCATTTGTGGTGGAGGGTATTACGAATTGGTGTGGATGTTTGTAACAGAATAAAAGTAGTTGATATAGATTGTGCCGATTCAGAATTAAGCTTGTATGCCCGGCCTTCTGTTATAAATTAAAAGTACTTATTTTTGAGATAGTTCAATTAAATTTCCTACTCTGATTGGCTTTCGCCAAGGGGCGAACCCTGGAAGAATTACTAGAGTCGGATTATTTTTAAGAGTCTCCATAAAGCGACTTTTTTGAGCAAAAGTTTCAAAAATATTTTAACAAAAATTGGCTAGTTACTGAATTTTAAAATGAAAAATATACGTACCAAAATTTGGTTTAGAACAGTCTTTTTTTAGAATTCCTCTCTATATAACTATTGATCCTCAGCTATTCTTAGTTACCCTCCTAATTCTGGCACTTTAACTCTGCAGAAGATGTATGTCTTTGTGTTCTTGAAAAGATGTCATTCCGATACTTATAACGGCTGAGACGCAGAAGAGATTGTGATCTTCTGTTTATTATATTATAATTAACGTGCTTACAGTAACAATAAGTAAAAACCTTAGAGTTGGTCTGGGGCGACTCTTAAATACCCTGCTTAATGTGGTTAGAAGAGAAGAAAATTACAAGCCAAAAATATAGAAAAATTTTTATTTCTCAATTAATTAAAAAGTTCATTGCATGAGGAAACATTCAAAAAGTGGCTCTATCTGGATCAAGTGTGGTGGACACTTTTTTATATCAAAACACAAGGCAGTTTCAATTATCGCTATTTGAACCTTTTCTACACATAACGATTTTTCACGAAAAAGGCTTTCTATAGGAATTGCTTGTAAAAACAGGTCAATCTGGCCCAAACTGGACATACATGTTTATAACCTACATCACATGTAGTACGGGGTATTATAAGTTTGTGCAGATGTTTGTAATACCCAAAAGAAATTGAGATAAGTCCATCTTATATTATACCGATCGATTATTCGAACCCTATTGAAAGTGGTTAAAATTTGATCAATTTTTTGATTATATCTTATAAAATGCCTTTGCGCTCAGTTGTATTTTAACACAAAAATAATGTGTAGCAAATTTGGTCCAGATCGGTCCACTTTCTCCCATAAAAGACCTTTTTCGAAAAAAAACATTATATGAGTAAAATGTTAAATTTTGAATATATTTTGGTAAAAATTGGCCTGCCTTTTATTGCGACATAAAATGTACATGTATTAAATTTGGTTCAGATTGGTCCATTTTAATTACATAAGCAAAGTATTGTAGGCTTCGACTAGATTCTTACTAATTTTCATTGCTAATATTTTCTCATGATATAGTGAGCTGCGACTTTGCGATTTTAATTGTCATCGCTTTGAATTGTCATTTAAAGAAAAGTAAAATTTGTGATAATTTAGATAATTTTTGTGTAAAATGAAAATTAGAGAGCGCAAGTTAACTGCTATTTTATTAGCAATTATTTCAATAAGTACATTGTTAATATATTTATGGCTAACTCAAAAGCAGCAGCAGGAATTTTTACGTTTTAGACGCCATTACCACAATGCTTTAACCAACTCTCTAAATGTACATGGTGCAGAATTCTATATTCGTCAACATGGCTCTTACTGGGTTATGTATAATTATATAATTGCAACGCATAGTTATTTGCGTAATGAAAGTGTTACCTTAGCCTTACATGGAGAGTACAATGATTTAAGAACTTTACCTGGTATAGTCAGAAGGTAAATTGATATAAAAAAAAAGATTTTTTTAAATTCTTTTTTGAAACTAAACATTGCTTTGCTTCATTGATATTGTATTTAATAACTTGGATATAGATGGCGTGGACCTATAAGTCTTACATTGTTTACCAGTGGCGAGGATTTTGAGAGAGCCAAAGAAATCATTCTATTTTTAATTAGGTGTGACGTTTACGGTGAAGATATACGAAATTTTGTTACCTTTAACTTTCTGATTCATGAAGATCACTTTCCTACTCTAATACCACGCTCGGAAAAAGACTTTTTTGGAACGCAAGCTGCTTGCATGAGGAATCCATTTGACCAATATAATAATCAAAAAATCATATCATATCGGGAAAAATATAATATAAGTTATCCAATAAACGTGGCAAGAAATATTGCTAGACAAACAGTATCAACTTATTATGTTCTTGCTTTAGATATGGATTATTTGACGATTTGGGGATTTCCGCAAACATTTCTAAAAATAGTTTCACAACTGACAATACCAAATCCACTAAAAACGTAAGTATTCTTGCTTCTGTTCTTAGCCTTTTTTTTCCATTTTAATTAGGTTTTTAATTAATTTATGAGATATATTGCTTAAGGGTATTCGCTGTACCAGTTGTGAAAGCCCCATATGGAAGTGCCTTACCTGAAAGTAAAAAAGAATTAATTTTTTATAATGAATCTCAATATATGCCAACTTTAGAGGACCGTATACCAGATATCCATTTATGGTTTATTTATAAAGATAGTGAAAATGTTTTCGATGTTAGAAAACATGTGGGTGTATGGCAACCATGGTACGTCAGTATAAATGAATACGAGCCTTTAGCTGATGAACGTTATGTAGAAGATTCTTATGTACATCGTAGATTAAAGGTACATATTTTCCTTTTTTTATGCTCAAAAGATTCTAATATTCTAATGTTCGTATTTTTTTTTAAATGTTTAGATTGATCTACTGGAACTGCTCAATTATGATTTTATTATACTTAATAATGCTTTTCTGGTGCATTGTACCTTACCTAATGTTACATTAAATAGTGATCTTAAGAAACAAAAAACAAATTACAATCATTTAAAGCATTATCAACAATTATCAAATTTAAAAAATTTTTTATTAAATTTTATATGAATTTTTTATGGTTTTAATAATAATATTACTTTTAATGTAAACATCAGTGTATATATTGAGGTAAATTGTGTTGATATTTTTGTACTTTTTATTTCCTTGATATCTGAATAATATCTTAACTATATTTTGGCCGAATGGTCGCCTAAGAATAAATGTAGATAATATTGAACATTACCCAATAACCCCAATTAAGGCTTTTTTTTTTTTTTTAAAAGTGATATATGGAATAAAATACAATTTCAGGCACTTTTTAAAGATAATCATTTCGGTAAAATTTTGAAATTACAATTTTTAAACTTACCCACCAAAAATTATGGGTATTTTGTTTATAATGCCAAAATAGAAGCTTCAGAGATTGTATAAAGTGCTTTTAAACCCAACATTAAATTGTGAATCGTTTCTGATACTTCCTGTGTCTGAATATAGCAGTATTTTGTAGAAGGTCATACCTTAATTATAAAAATCGATTTATTTCTTGATGGTCAACTCTGATATGCACGAACGAAGCTTCCAAAATTGGAAAGTTTTTTTTAGCTACATCTCGTCTTTTATAAATATCAAAACACAAATTATGATGAACTTATGGCTTAAATCAACTATCTGGATATCTAAGGCTACTGACTTTAACTAAATATAACCGAAGAACGGCGAAACCTCTAATAATATATTATATGTCATTTTAAAATATCTGCAATTTTGAAACAGTATATTTTTATACCCACCAATCAAAGGTTGAGGGTATACTCATTTGGTCATTATGTTTGTAACGCCTAGAAGGATATGAGACCCTTTATAATAATCAAAATGTTGAATCTATTTAGACATGTCTGTCGGTTTATCCATCTCCCCATATGCTCGTGTATTGTTAACATTCTTCTCGTAAAATTTAAGATTAGAAGGTCTTGTCCCAGCTCAAGTCAATCACAAGGCATGCCTACAGTTCAACTTAAAGTTAAAATTGTTTATTAAGCAAAAATGTGTACTCTTTTGTTTATAATTCAAAATTTACAACAGTTGTAAAGATTTTGCCCAAATATTCAGGCAATCATTCCACATTACCGTAAATCTAAAAATCTGGCTTAGGCTGAATTGTACAACATTAATATTTCACTTTATTTTTCTATATTTTTTAATTATTACTCACAAAGTAAATCAGATGGAACGCTGAAATTTTTAATTTTTTGTAAAAGCACTGTTACACTAAATGTGTAAAAATGACATAAATGGACGAGCCTTTCAGAAAATATACAAAATGAAATATTTACTATTAGTTCCTTAAGTTTTTTAATCACTACTTTAAAACTACAATCTACAGAATATAAAATACATGTTTTTGCTTGTGCAAAAATAATTTAAATTTCACTTTGGTTTTTTTAAAATTTTTTGCATGTAAGTGTATCGAAAAATAGTTGATTATAAATGAGTATCCAAGATTTAATATATAATTATAAAAATAAAAAATGACTCTTTATATAAGAGAGCAGCATTTATAACTTGAACTAAACTATTTAATACATAAAAATTATTTATATTCTATTGGAAAGGTGTCGTCTTAAGCTTCCATATGGCATAGACGTTTGTGCAGAATATAGAGATGCAGCTAAAAAGTTTTCCAAGTTTGCAAGCGCAACTTATTTATACGATGATCCACCTCCGATATTTGAAGCATTCTTTACAATTAAGATTTGATGCTTTATTCTTCTACTTAGCATGGGATATGGCACTTCCTTTACGTAAGCTCCTTTATTTCCTTGATGTACAATTCATTTTTGTAACTTTTTTGATCAAATTAAAGAAAGAGGTATACCCTACACCTACACAAAAATCGGCCTACGATATCATATTTTGTTAATCATAATATTAATACTGTGTAATGTATTTTGGGTACTCTCATAATCGATTGTAAAATCTTTATTCTTTTATTTCAAAGGCAATAATTTTTAGTACAGTCGTTTTTTTTTTTTTTGAATTGAACTTTTTATGATATTGCAGAAATTCTTGCCATTATTAATAATTATAGATAACATTTGTATTTGCATATTTTTGTGACTGATATTGTGTGGGTTGTTGGTGCAATTGCGATGGCTGCCATTTACGTTTGTAATTTTTCCATTCTGGTTCTTCGTAATTTTGTGGAAGTATATTAACTTTTTTAGTAGGTAAATTCGAACTACGAAAATTGGTTGGTAACACAGAAATAAAGCCTGGTTTGATTCGATTGTTGCGATTCTTGGACTCTAACATTGAACTATATCCATGCTCAACTCTAATAATTCCATCAGTAGATTTTTTTAAGGTTAATGATTGCTGCCTGGAATCATATTTATGATTGACATTTGATGTAATTATGGGGTTAAATGGATCGTTTCCATATAATTGTTGATATTTTGATGAACCAATTAAAACTATAATTTGATAAAATGCTAAACAAGCGCAACAATTGTAAGCCCAAAATACTTGGCACACAAAAAAAAAAACATGGGAAATAGTAATAAAAACGTTGCAAAAAATACAAATTTAAAATAGACATAATTAACTTAAATTAGCAATGAATGATTCATACGTAAAAGAAATCCGCCAGCTAAAGTTGCAATAATTAATAAACTTAAATTGATTTGGCCATTACTAGCCTGCATTAAAAATATATGAGATACAAGACCATATAACACTCGTATACCTTCACAAAGCGCTAAAGGTATAATGAATATTTTTTTAAGCTAAAATAAAATGGAAATGTTTTATTGAAAATTTTAAAGTAATTATCAAAAAAGAACTATTTTACTTTTATGACTCCATAAATTGCTAAAATATTGGCCAACATGTGCATCACAAGCGTAATGTGAAAGATGATCTTTAATTCGGTAGATTCTATAAAAAAATTGCCGGTATATAAATGAGAGAAAGGAATATGTTATATCGTCTTTAAAATGAAAATTAAAAAAAAAATATTATACTTCTACTTTCAAAGCTCTCAAAATTATATCTCTCAAAAATATATCTTTTTGGTACAAAGCATTATAGGCTTGAAAATATGTATGTAACAACTGGAACAGTTAGAAAAAGGCACACGTTTTTTATACAGATCAATTCAGAATCACTTTCTATTTTAAGTCTGTCTCTACATATGTGTCTGTCTGTCTGAAATCTGCCTACGCAAATTCGCTATCATTCTATAGATTGTAATTTCAATGCTATCTTAAGGAAATGTAAAAATGGTCGAGCCTTATCTGAAGGACAACTGAAAATGTTTATAGATAAAAAATTTTAATTTTAACTTTTAATTATTAAGTTTCCACTTTTGAATGAACAACATAATATTCGAAATATAAGATCTAATTATTAGTATCATAATTTTGAATAAGAGATTTCGATTTATTATATTTTACGAATTTTCAATATAATTTAAGACAACTTGAATTTTAATAGTAATAAATAAAAAGCTTAAAAGTATTTGATCAATTTGACCCATTAACCATATAAACATACATGTAAGTATTTTAAAGGTTTCTGTCAAATTTATGTAAAATGTTAATCTGTATGAACATGAAAAAATTGTAAACGCAACGTCTGAATTTTGAATATCATGTATGTTTATTGTATGTATCAATAAGTAAATATTTATATTTGTTGATATATAATAGTAAATTCTCTTCCCACCAACCCAACTTTTCACATCACGCTCAGTAAATTCGTTAGATTTGTTTTCCTACAAGAATTTTTATAATATCTCGTATGTAAAAGTTTTGAATTGAATATTGAATTGGTATTGAATTAGAAAAATTTTACGAAAGCATTGATTAATATCATAAAATATGGCTTATTTTGAATTCAACGTGTAAATGTTTAACTATTCGTCTATTTAGCTGGGAAAGATGACCCCATTTCAATCACTTAAAAAGTAGCACTTAATAATTTTTAAACTGGCTGTTATTGTCGAATACAAAATCGAAAATGAATTAGAATATTTAATAATTTAGAGTTCAAAAATGTAAGTATAGTGCGAATACGCCCACTAAAATATTGACCATATTGAGGCTGTAATGTAATGTCTTGTTTCTTTGTATTGCATAATGTTGTTGTATCTATACCATTTACTTGTTACCTGTTACCTGTTACCTGTTATGATCATATGTTTAAACATATTAACAAGTTGATTTTCCTGTAAATCTTTATCCGCATTAAAAAGATCAACGATAGGTTGAAATATCTTTAAGCCATAAATAAGCAATAAAAGCCATGGTATAAATAAAGATATCTGAAAAGTAAAAATCATACGTATTTTTATTAAACTAACATCACATTGTTCATTCTCCATAATTATAGACAATTTCTTACAAATGACAGCGTTGATGAGATTAAGAGGCCTAAACGTATTGAAAAACAAAACAAATATGTTTCCATGCATAACATTTTATATTTAATGTTTAGATTGGCAATCTGTGGTTATATAAAAATATATAAAAATATATTTTATTTCGTAGAATAAAAAGTCAATATATTTTGCCTTTACTTTCTTTATATTATCTAATAACTAATCATATGAAAATTAGTCACATTAGTATGGATAAAATGTGATATGTGTATGTTGTAAAATAAATATAAATACGATATTTCATAACCCATGATACATATGTTGACTATAGATCAATAAGTTTTCGGTTTGATACCTATAAATTCAAAAGAGTAAAAATCTTCAAACAATACCTTTCGTAATGTAATAACATTGTTGCCCATTATAAATATAATATTGATTTTGCGCGATAATTTTAATCGGGTAAAATCACGAGTCTTTCCGGAAGGTACGAAAAAAAGTTGATAAAGTGATTTTGGCATATGGTAATGTGATGTTAAATAAAAAAAGCTTGATATGTTAAGGACTTCAAAAACTAGATATTAAAAACTAGATATTGGCCACTTCATGAATGATGGGTTACATCAAGTATACAAACTATGCGTACACATATCGGGGAGACATTTAAATAAAAATAATATTAAAAAGATATTTAATTGCGATCTGTAGCTTGATAAGAAATTTACTTGGACAAATATGAGACAGGTTAAATCGAATCAGGAAGTGTCCATGTTACCCATGTTACCCTCTTATGTATGTTACAAACATTTGCATAAACTTATAATGTCCTGTACCATAAGTGGTATGGGGTATAGAGATGAAAAAGTTATTCGAGACGTTACATAGAAGTAGGAGTGCCGTAAATATTTTAGTGGGCGTATTCGCACTATACTTAAATTTTTGTACTCTAAATTATTAAACATTCTATTTCAAGGTAATTCATTTTCGATTTTATATTCGACAATAGCAGCCAGTTTAAAAATTGTTAAGTTCTACTTTTTAAGTGATTGAAATGGGGTCATCTTTCCCAGCTAAATAGACAAATAGTTAAGCATTTACACGTTGAATTCATGTAATATTTTAAAAATGAGCCATATTTTGTAATACTAAGCAATGCTTCCGTGAAATTTTTCTAATTCAATAATGACTTTTACATACCAGGTATTATAAAAATTCTTGTGGAAAAAGGAAACAATAGCAATAAAAGCAATGAATAACAAATAATTAAATTTGACATGAAAATACTTTTTATTTAAAAATTTTTTTTTATTTTTAATTAAAATTATAGGCTAATAAGAAAGCTATAGCAACGCGGCTTTTAAGCATTTTTCTATTTAAAATAAAGAGTCCATTGTTTATACATTTAGATGGAGAGCTTATTGTGGTTTATAGTTTTGTACCATAAGGAAGCTTTATTCCACAATAGTTGTCGGCTTATTTTGTGAAAATGAAAAGTTTTGTATAAATGTTACGAAAATTGAAATTGTTGGCAGCATGTAACGGATGTGTGAATGAAATTTTTGCTATTTTGCCGGCAAAGTTATTACCAAAAATGTTAACGTAACTAAGAAACTACATTAGGATTAAATTGGTAGATTTCAATAAAGTATGGCTGATGCAGGAAGACTTGTTACAATTTTTTATGGCACCTCTTGCAGAAAAAGAATTCGACCATATTATAAATTTAGATTTAAGGCTATGTGTTGTTATACAATAATAATTTCTGCAGAAAATAATGAAGAGTAACTTGGAAGATGAAATGTATTTTGGTTTGTCGACCCAATACTTTTCACAGCCATTAGTGAAGATGAATTTTAACTAAAGTTTTTTTGTAATTCAGCCAATTTTAATTAAAAAACTTCTGGAGGAGTGAAGTGTAGAATTTAGAAAACCCAGTTACAAATATATTATGTGAACAAATTCCACTATTGTGTGAAGTCCTCTGGCTAAGCCTCAACGTACATAGAAAACTTATAAAGCAAATAGAATAGCTCGTATGTATCGTCTAGTTCTTAATACAGTATGGAGACATGTATCTAACTGTTCAAATGCTACTGATTTAGGTACTCGTGGTTGTACACTAACTGACTTAATTCATAACACATTGTTGTGGCATGGTCCGGTATTGCTCTTTAATGCACCTGCAGAATTACTTAAATCGTACAATACCGATCAATAAAAATTTGTCGAAGAAACACCTACGACATCTTTAAATAGTTCTACAGTACCACAATGCCAAAAATGTGGAAATACTAGAATGTTTTTTATCTTATTCTAAAGCTTTATGCGTTATCTCATATATTTTACGATTTTACCAGAAGCTGACAAGCCGGAAAAAATCTCATATATAATATCGTACAAGGAACTTTCAAAACTAGATTTATTTATTTATTTATTCAATAGATACATAAACTTATACAACTAATAGATACTAAAAATAAAATAGTAATGCCTAGTTTTTTTTTTAATTAAAAAATATCAGTTTTCAGAAAAGAGCATTCAAGTATAATACAAGTAAGATAAATAAGCCAAAAATAAACAACAAAAAAAAGCAACAACAACAGGTTGTTTGGATTTGTTGATGGGTAGAGAATTATCTGAATATTTACACCAGGCAGATATACTGCTGATGTCATTGGCAATGTCCAATGTTTGAGTTTTTGTAGGAAGTTATATAATTTAAATAAAATCATCAGCGTAGGCGTAGAATTTGATATCTTTATGTAACTCTAAAGTACAACAAAGTTTATGATATTCTATTAATAAGGAAAGAGCTGAAAATGGGAGTCGCTGTGAAATACCATTTGAAGTCAAAACACGGACTGTAATTTGCTTGTTACTCATAAAATTTAAGTATATTAGGTCTTGTTGTCTGTTCTTTTAGTTGGTCAATGATTAAGTGAATTTAAATTTTATTAAATGCTCTTTCAAAATTTAGGAAAAATATTTTGGTGTGTTTCTTTTTGGATAGTGAGTCAAAAGTCGATGAAAAAAAGGTCAATGGTGCAGTTTCCTTTTTTGAAGCTGGTCTGTTATGGAATAAGAAGATTGTTTTTGGATATGTACTATTGCAATCTATTCTTGGTAAGTATCAAATTTTGAATCGATTTAGACATATCTGCCCGTCTGTGTGTCTGTCTATTGTAAGCAGATTTTCGGATGACATTTAAGCCTGAAAGACATTTAGATATTTATTAGGAGTCAGTTTGAGTAGCTGAAGTTTTATGTTCCACTAAAGCACTGGGTATGATTTGCGAGGAGAAGGACATAGACAGATTGATTTGCTTGCACTTTGGTGTATGATAATTGGTTGTGAACTATTAATTTTAAAGATTGTTTTAGTGAATAGTTTCCAATTGGTTATAGCAGAGGTTGTAGAGAGTTTTCCAAGTCTGATCAGGAAGTAAGGCGTATGAACAGAATTGTAATGTCCATAAAGGATATGAAGTGTGTTCTGAGTACTTAGGTGTATAGGAAAGCTATCGTTAAGCAAAACGAAATCAGAATGTTATAAAAATTTGATGAGGATATTTCCTCAACAGGGAAGTCTTACTGTTGGCCTCCACTATCAAAATGTGCCTTGATTAAACAAGGAGAGATGTAACCGAATGTTATTATTTAAGTTATATAGAGTGTGTTGAATAGACTTTTGACTGAGTATAGCAGTTCTTTCAAAAAAGTTTCGTATAAGTTTAGTATAAGTTAAAATTGATCGCTATTGATATATTAGTGGAGGTATGCGTGAAAACGTGAACCGAAACATTGTAAATTTAATGCCTTATATCGCTTGATAGATATTTCCTCTTTTTAAATATATGTTGTAGCAATACATTTGAGAAATTTAATTAATTTAACTAATAAAATTTATTAAGATTAATCTACACTAGCAAATTTTTCCATAAAAGACAGGGACATTCACGGTTTACATAATATAGTGGGCGTGTTATTCAGCATTGGAATTCCAAGTAATGTATATAAATGTGTAACGTGATTGTTAAATTTATCAGTAACAAATTTACATCAAAGTTCTTTAGGACCATGTATACAACTTTTAGCGCCTTTTAAGGGTCCTTTAGTCTAAATCTGTTTTAGGGTGTTGCAGAATTTTTTTTTTTAGTTTTTAAAGCATAACCATGTAAAAGACTATTTGTGTAGAATACTTAAATCGATAAGGTAAGTGGTATTGTGATTAATTTTTTTAGCAAAATTTTTCATGTTTTATTATTGCGCAGTATAAATAATTTTTTGCGATACAGCTAAAATGTTTGGCTTAGTTGAAATTCCTTAATTCTATATGGTGGGTAAATGATGCTCGGCACGTTGATAATGACTGGAATTTTTGTGTATGGGCTGCAACTTTGTATAATCTTGATGATGATGAAGAAACTGCTGTTGCTGGTGTAATTGTGGTTGTTGCAAATATGTGGAATTGTGATGCTGGTTATAATTGGCGGTTAATAAAGGTAATGACGTATTCATAGCCTTTCAATAGAGTTGGCAAAAAAAAAAAAGGCAAAAAGAAAAAGAGAGAAAGAAAGAGAAATAAATACAACAATAAAAGTAAATTACTCAAAACACAAGAAAATATTATGATCAGTCAGGGCTAACTATTAAATATCCTACATTAAAATGCCCAAAGTATTTAAATGTTCAGAAAATGTACAAAGTTGTAATTCAATTGTTTAATTTATCGAGTTTCTTAAAGTAAATAATTATATGGAAAATATGGCCAATTATCTCAGATTTATTATTAGCCACCAAAATTCCATTAAGATACCTTACAAATTGAGAAGTAGATTTGCAATAAATTTACATGGACAATATATAGCCGAATACCGACAATACAGGCTCAAGTCAAATCAGAAAGTTCCTCCTAGGTAATCAGTGTAACAAAAAGTCTATCTTAAGTCCTTTTGGATGCAGCAAATATTTGTACAAATTTATAATACCTTGTATTTGAAATAAATAATTTGTAGGATAGAAATATATTGGGCATATAATTTTATTATTTAATGTATAAGAGAGTGTCATGTATATATGTACTTTTGATTTATCTCTACTTGTTGCACCCAGGGTTGTTGTTTCTACTGTTACTGCTGTTACTGTTGCCGTTGTTGCTGCTGTTGTTGTTATTGATTGAGATGTTTGCAATAATGATTGTGGTACTTTTTGAGCTAATAAATGTTGTTGTAATAATAATTGTTGTTGCTGTTGTTGTTGCTGCTGTTGTTTTTGATGTTGCCGCAATGTGGCCACCTCTAAACTATTAATATTATCTAATTCACGCTGTTTGGCTATATAATCATCAAAATATGAATGCTTGGCTAATTTTTCACATGACCAACGTTTTGCTGGATCTTTGTCCAAACATTTCTAAAATGATGTTTTTGTAATAAATTATTGCTTTTTATGTACAAATATTATTTGCATAACATATATATACTTTTAAAAAATCTATAGTTAATGGATTTTGTAAAGATTTTGCTGGCATTTTCTCTTCCAATGGTTCAAGTGTGGGTGGTACTGGCAACGTAATACCCTAAAAATAAAAATGAAAATGCCATAAATTAATCATAATGACCATAAATTAATCACAATGGTATTTAGTCTTCTTTTAAATATGTAATCAATTTGTATAACAAGATATGTATGCTTCCGAATGTTTGGCGGTAACATTGATAAAATGTTGTACAATGGTTTTTGTTTGCCTTGCCTTAAAATATTCATTTTGTGCAAATATTTTTATATGCCTGGGCAAGAGATCACCCAATGTTTTACGTATTAAGTATAATTGATCCACGTCACTACGACCCGGCCATAGTGCTTCACCACGCACCAATTCAGCAAATAAGCAACCAATTGCCCAAACATCAACTGGTGTTCCGTATTGTGTGTCACCTACTAATAATTCGGGAGCACGATACCAACGTGTAGCTACGTAATCTGTATAGTTTTCACCAGGACCTAAATGGAAGAATTGATTAAACAAAACAAATAAGAACTTTATACTCGGTCGTGGTCGATTCTTAAATACCGTTACATTACTTTGCTTAATGTGATTAAAATAAAATAAAAGAATTACAAAATAACAAATTTTGAAAAATTGTGATTTATAAATAATTTACAAAGTTCGTTATATGTGAAAAGATTCAAAAAATGGACCTATGAAAACCAAATTTAGTAAGCATATTTTCTATGCCAAAATACAAGGCAGGGCCAATTGTTACCCAAGTATTTTCAAAATTACGCCTTTTGACCTTTTTTTCGAAAAAAGTATCCTGTGAAACGCAGCTATAGAAATGGACCGACCTGGGTCAAATTTGGTACATATATTTTTCATGTTAAAATACAATTTAGCGCCAATTTATGTTAAAATTACTTTCAATTATAATGTTTTTCCATATAACAATTTTTTTAAGAGAAATGTATGGGGCGTGGTCCTAAAAAATGTCATATTTAAACTATTTTCAACAGGGCTAAATCGATCTTTTTCATCTATGGGTCAAAAGCACACCTATGTACAAAAATTGCGGCCTGTAGCATTATTGCAAATTTACATGCGTAGACATCAGACGGACAGTCGAACAGACATGCTTAAATTGAAACACGAAGTGATTATGCGTCGATTGGTATAATATAAGGTGGGCTTCTCTTACTTCCTACAGGTATTACAAGCATCTACTCAAACTTATAATATCTTGTACTACAAATGGTGTTGGGTATAAAAACTTTTCATCTTTTAACCAAAAGTCGAAGTATAACATGTGAGAAAATTACATTTGGCTGGAACCAAATATTGGATTCCTTCAATACACCATGGAATTACGATTTACAACCGATTAATAAATTGAAAACGTCAACATAAGAAAATGAAAGTTCAGTATTGTGTAACTTAGCGTCCGTGTATCCGATTTGTTAAATTTTTAGACAGACATTGTAGACCAATGGCTTCCCAATTTACATTGCTTCAGTTTATGTTGCACTGTGGGGGTGTCCTTTGGTCAATTTTACTTATTTTTAATTTCACCCTCCGTGCAAAAACACTCAATGAATCTGCCAAATTTGAGCTCGATATGTCAAATTTTACGATCAGGAGAATACTTACAAGAGGCAAACGTATTGACCGACAGACATGTCTAAATCGATTCAGAATTTGATGCTGGTTAAGAGTATATAAACTTTATAGGGTCTTCGATGCTTGCTCGTAGGGATTACAAACATAATGGCAAAGTGATTATATCCCCAACCTCTGGGTGGTGGGTATAAAAACAAAACTAACAAAACACTCTTAGTATTATTAATGATAAGTTAAATGAAAATGCGGCAGGAGTGATGACTGAACTGGTAAAGGTTATGTGTGGGATGTGGAATATTTATGTACATACTTAACATTCGAGCGAAACCGAAATCACATAATTTAACTTGGCCGTTTGCTGTCAACAGTATATTTTCTGGTTTAATATCGCGATGCAAACAGCATTTTTTATGGCAGTACGCAACACCCTGTAATGTTTGATGAACGATTTGTTTGGTTAAATGTTCAGGACAGCCATGTGGGTGACGCTCTAATTCATGTAATACGGTTAATTCACAAAATTCAAATACCAAATGTAAACGCCGTTTACGTCGAAACACTTCTAACAATGATACTAAATTTGGATGCTTAAGATTCTATGAAATATAATTGAAAAGAAATACTTGTACAAAGTAAAATATACATTAGATTAAAATTATAAGTGATTGCTGTGCAAAGAAAGTGCATTGTTCAAAGAGTTCTATGTATAAAGCCTATAAATGTGGAAGGTAATTTTTGAACATTAATATTCATTATGTATAATCCTTTGTTTTTCATATCTCTTGTTCAAGAAAGCATTTCTCATTTTATACTAAATCGACCAATTGATGTATTGTAATATTTTTTTATTAATAGTTCTGTCTGAAGAATATGAAGTACTGTGAATAATTTTGTTAGAGGAATTTTCGACATGGAAAGTACTTGGAAAGTAACTTTGCTATAATTTTATTTATCTAAGGATTGCACTTGTTTAAAACCGATATAGGTTTTGTAACATACATTGGCTATAGAAATCTTATTGACGTATTGATAACAGAATCATTGGGAATTTGAGTGACCTAATCATATATATTTTTCGGATTTGTTTATCACAATAAATAAAATGCATTTAAAAGTAGACTCCGAATGTTTTCAGCATATACTGTTGTTTTCTGTTTATGTTATTATACTTTAGGAATTATATTGTACCCACCACCCACTCACTTCATCATTACGTTTGTAATGCCTTGAAAAAATGCGTCGAAGTTTCTATAAAGTGTAGGTATTTAAGATCAGCATGAAATTTTGAATTGATTTTGACGTGTCTGTCCGTCTGTCCATATATAGTAAACACTCTCCTGGTAACAATAAAATCTACTATAAATTTGGCATAAACACTGAAAGCTCTTGTATATTAGTTGGAATTTAAATTGGTTAAATCCGTCAACTGACATGCCCACAGTGCACCGTAAATTATAAACACGTCTTTAGCTTTTCTCTTTTAACTTGAAAAATGAAACAACCAGAAAGTTTAAATTGTGTACAAATATTAAGGCCGTTATTCTACAACGTCTACCAAGGGCGAAGGAGAAATTCAAATTATTTTTCTGTAAAATACCAAACAGTGCTTAGATGGTGAATATCCAAAATTTAGGTCTTAACCAGGTTTCTAAGTTTCCTAATTTTCTCACTAGTGATTATTGCCACATTTATGTAGTAACTTTTGTACTAACTTTTACCTTATTTCAAAACAGACTAAAGGAGCGTTATCAGAAAAGCTTTAAGTAAAGGTGATATTGGAAATTTACTAGGGAAATTAAAAATTTACTAAGTAGTATTATACCTTAAGTAAACGTATTTCACGTAAAGCAATTTTACGTATAGCTGGGTCATCTTCGGATTCAACGAAACGTTTAACTGCTACTAATTGACCTGTTTCACGATCTCGACATTTATATACAATTCCATAAGAACCTTCACCTAAACGGCTCAATTTCTCATAACGATCCATTTTACAACTGCCTTGAGGTCTATAAGATAAGAATATAATATAAAAAACGTAGCATAAGTAATAAATAGGAATTTGTTAAAAGAAAGTAGAATTGTAATAAAATGAAGTGCACAAGAATGATTACCTTGAAAAATTATTATAACTTTTAATAACATTTCCAAGTTTCATTGATACTGACTTGAATATATGTTTTTTTTTTTAAATTATATATATGCGTAATAATAATGCGTGTATAATTAGCACTAAGCATTACCTCCCAATTCGTGCACAAGTAAGTTATAAGTTATAAGAGAAATAAATAAATGTAGGAACAATAATAAAAAAAATTTCATGTATACGAACTATAGCAATCTAAAATCTTTATATTTGTCTGTTGGTCATATATGAAGGCTATCAGTAACGCGAAACACTAGGAAGTTGGAACGAAAGCGAATCAAAGTCTTCATTTGGCGCTACGTCAGCCGAGTTGGCTTCTCGAGATCTTATGTATAAATTGTTCTTTGGCCTAAATAAAACGAAGTCTGCTTAGAGTTTTAGACAGATTTCGTTCAGCGACTAACGTTTACTATGGATTTTATATTAGTACTCAGGACCAACAGCGTATAGAAAGCGAAAATAACATCTGTAGGTATTCTACAGCTGCGGGTAAGATATTGCGGCAGATAAGGATACAGAAATTTAATTAGATTTTAAATGGATTATAGTTGTAGTCTTTACTCGAGACGAAATTGTAATCCCATTTTAAACTTATTGATTATTTTTTGAACTGCATTATACAAATTCTTCCATAATGTGAAATAAATTGACTGAGCGAAATTTTCATGAAATCAGGCCCCGTTGAATTACTAATTTAAATACTCTCCATATGAGAAAAAATTTTTATTCCTGCAAAAAGCATAAAATGCAGGGTACTAATTTTTTTGGACTGTACAAAATCTGAATGCTCTAGAGCATTGGGTACTTTGAGCATTTGGGTACTTTATTATGTCAGAGTAATAAAGTACCCAAAAAGTTACCGCACGGATGAAAAAGATGAAATCTAATACATATAATACAAATTTTTAATAAAATAATGTAATGAAGTGTGTGTTAAAAGTACTGATTCCTTAAAAATGATTTCTAAAAAGCAAAATTTGGCCACAAAAAATCATAATATTATGTGGCAAAAGTACTGTTGTCCATAATAATATCCAAGGGCGGTTAGTCCAAAATATGCAAACTTTTCATGCTCATTAAAATATAACTCAAATTGTCATTGGTAAAAATTTACATTGTTAGGTAACAGACGTACAGCTCGATAGAGAAAAGGCAAATCGATTTAGAATTAGAAAATTGTTCTAGGTATATCAATATAGTAAAACTTAAATGTACCGCACGTTTGGTGTTACATATAGCGCCTTATGTACTACTCTATAACACGAGTGTCATTTTTTATAAATATGGACATAGGTCAGTACAAGTGCAATTGCAATCCAATTACATAACAATACGACCATATGAAATAATTGTGATATCAAAAATTTTACAATTTTTATGATACAATCTAAAGTTCGAATTGAGTAACGTATGAATTTATTGTACTTGAGAAGTTCACAGAGTATAAATATAGAAAATTTTTTATGCCAAAAAACGAAAAAGTACCAAATTAATAATAATAAAACTTTGAAAAAAAAGGTCACTTACACTTTTTTACTTTATTACACTTTATATACCTACAAAATTTTTTTTTTATATAAATTTTTTCGCTTTAATATATTCATTTGGTATATACTTATTTAGAGAAATATTTGGAGAAATATTTTTACGTTTACCTTTTTATTGTAAATAATTTTGAAAATTCAAACATTTTCTATTCTATGAATTAATTTTTATCACTTTATAATCATTTAAAATCATAAAACTATATTTGATATAATTTTTTTTAAATATTAATTTTTTATAATAATGTTGGTACAATGAAGGACAATAACTAAATGATTGATATATAAAGTCCGGCAACATTTAGAGAGCAAATAACAACAATAAGCTTTAGAGAGAAAATAATGTGAATGGCCCACTACAAAGTAGTATTATTATTAAATTTTAATTTATATATATACGGCATTTTACAACGGCATATACCACAAATATGGTGAATGTAATTGAGGCAAAAAGTTCAAGTTCAGTTATATTAAACTTTATAAACACTTTTAATTTTATATCATAAAATTAATTGGCCTTACATGAAAATAAATTAAATTAATTGGCTTAAATTTACTTATTTTAATAAAGTTGAAAAAAAATTTTTTATTGTAAATAATGGGCGTGTCTGCAAAGTCCCAAAAAAAAAAAATAGTCATTTATTAAAATTTATTAAACTTTGTGCAGATTTAAAATGAATTTTTTAATAAAATTTATAATTCTAACATGAAAATATTGGGCATGGCCATGATATAAAATTCATATTCTTTTATGATAATCATTTTCATTATAAATAAAATAAGAATACAAAGATGAGAGCAATTCATAATTTTTATTATGTTGTTTTAGTCGTAGCTTAAAAAGTGTCAGTAATTTTAAGCCAATTTATGTAAAAAGTAAATTATTTCTTTTTTCTTTTTGTCTTTGATATAAACTTAAATAAATTTAATTTGAAAATTTCTTAGATTTTCTTCCTATGTAAAATATGTACAATAGAGAAACGCCCTATACAGTTCACGCTATACCATTGTATTATTCTATTAAAAAATGTACTTTATACAGAAACATGCATAAATTTCATTTGGTTAAATATTGGTCTCAATTTGTAAGCCAGAATAAAGTAATATATTAAAAGGTGCAAGAGAAATAAGTTTTTATATTTTATATCTCTATGTATATGTATAAAACTTTTTTTTCTATATGTAGATGTATGTGTAAATTATGCTGTCACTAAATTTAAGGGATTTAGTTTAAGAAATTTTAATATACGCATGGCTTACATGGATGCATATATTTAAATGTATGCCTTCACAATTCATATGACTTGTGATCTAACAATTAAGACTATTTAAGATAGTTAGACTTAAACTTAATAGTCCCCTAATCGTAATATTTTCATTTTATATATTTTTGTTACTAAAGTAAAGTATGCAAAAATCTTTCATATATTTTAATGGAACATGTTATACAAAAGTTTAGGGGCATCTGAAAATATGATGGATTACTATTAGAAAGGTCCTTGTATGAAATATTCAATATTGAAGAATTGATAAATTTTTTTTTTTTTTTTGTTTCGCTTAATATATACGGCATAGGTCTAGGTAAAATTTTTGTGGCACTGATTCGATTCCCATTCAATTGTACAATAAAATAATTTTGGAAGTACCTTTTACTTGGATACATTATGCATTGCACTTAGGGTTCGGTGATGACTTATATTAATACTTTATACATTTCTTTATGTAGTCACAAGCGCTTTAAGAGTATAATAAAGAAAATAGAGAATAAACTACAAAATATTCCACTTGAATTGGCTGGAGAATAAAGTTGTTGTTTAGTTATATAGTCGTTGGTCTTATTGGGTTGTTATTGAATAATAATGATTTTAAGGTTAAATGTTATTTAAAAGTATTTCTTATTTTAACAGTACCAAGGATTTCATCTTTATATCTTGGAAAAAAATGAAACGAAAATCATTTTTTAATCAAGACAAATGTTATGTTAAGTTATCTAAATAATTCTATGCCTTCGAAAGTTTTAATATGTAGATTTTTTGATTTTTTGATTTTTCAAATTATTTTAGATGTAAATTTAAAGTAAACGGTTGAAGGATTTCAATTTCAATAGCTTCTAATTTCTAAAAGTCGTTATCGATTTTTTTCCTCTTTTGACTGAAAAGCATAATATTTGTTATATTTAATATAAAATATAAGGAATGGTAATTTTGTGTAAAAGTATAAAGTTTTGTTTTTAAAAATTAAAAACATTCTAAATTTACATTATTTTGTTTTGATTGAATAAAAATATTCTATTACAATCTCTAAAAGTATTAGCAGATATTTCTATATTTGTGAAAGATAATATGAAAATTTCAATAATTTTATTCATAAGCACCACATTTTTTTTACTTTACTTCATTGCCATAGTAAATATATTTTAATAATTTTGTTTAAAAATTTGTAACAGCCAAAGAAATTGTTTTTTTTAAGAATGATCAGTTGTATACCAACCATAATTCATATTTGACATAAGTTATATTGCTTTTTACTTTTTAGTTAGAGGCTTTCATGAGTTCAATAACAATATGACCAAGCCTATTTATTTTTATTTTCATATTCATTACAATGTAAGAGAAGTGAAATCATCAAAACCATTTTCAATATTTTATATTAAAATTGCATTATTTTGCCATTTTGCTATCACTTGGTACGATAAATAGTTTACATTTATTTTGAGCACTTCTAAATATTAAAACATTCTCACAAACTTATTATATTTTGTACCCCAAATGATATAAGAAATAATTAACTCGCTTATAGGTCGTTATAAATTTTATGCCATTTTCTAGTAAGCGAATATTAAATTTAGTTATGAAAAAAGTTTCAAACTACATTAAAAGAAAAGTAAAACAATTTAAAAGTTTTACAAATTTTAAGAAAATAGCACAAGAAACAAAAATAAGCATTAACATAGATAAATAGCTAAGAATTGTAAATAATTAAATCAAAAAATAAGTTAAACTTAGTGTTACTAACTTATAATAAGTGGACGCCGATTATTAAGCAACTTACAATAAACGTAATGTGATTAATAATCAAGAAAATGAATTACATTAACTTAAGTATGTAAAAAAAAAAGTAATACAAACTTTTTGTAAAAGTTAAAAAGTCTAAAGTATCAAAAAAAAAAAAAAAAAATAAAATACTTTCTCTGTAGGGTCTATGTATTTTGGAATTTCCAATTTTCAAAAATGTGAATTAATATCAAATAAACAATTTTATTAAAATATCTTCGAATTGTAATAATTTTTAAGACTACCAATATAATTCTCAATACTAATAAATTAAAATTGAGAAGCCGTTTGATTTCGAACGGCATAATATGTAAAAGATAACTCTCGTAGTGTTTGAGTTCTGCATAAATCTATTAAATCGTTTATCAGAAGATACGTAGGATGTAAGAGATAAACAAATGCTAGAAAATTTTTGTTTTCTTTACCTATTTAGTGTTTGTAATTTATTTAAGAAACTTTTCACATAAGAATTTACCCACATTTTATTTGATTGCAAATTTCTGTTTTTTTTTTGTCTTTTTAATAAAATTTTGTTTTAACATGAAATCTGCTAATAAAAAACGCAACTTTCTTTTTCTACTTTGAATGTCAAAGTTTAATAGATGACTGAATTGTAAATTTATGGAAAATTAAAAATTATAGACAAAACAAAAACAAAAATTTATTTTACTTACATTAAATAGGTGTGACCAATGAATAATATACATGAATTTTATTTATATTTAAGGTAAAGTAATATAAATGTAAATGTTTTTTTTAAACTTGGTCATATGACAAATGTTAATAATGAATAATAACTAAAACGCTTCTGTTAATGAACATATTCAGTTTGTTTTGGTATAAAGGGAGTATTATATATGGCAGTGTTATTATAGGGAAGACTTAAAGATGTTCCCCATATGAGTGATTAGTTTTTAATAGAAAAGAAGTAAAGAAATGCATGAAATGTGCACGTGATTTGGAAGATCTATAAAGTTAAATAAACTTGAAATCTGCATTTTAAATATGAAATTCTGTAATAAATGTTATAAATGTTATTTAATGTCTGTATTAAATATGTAAACTATATTATTTGAAATACTTCTTCTTCTCTTAAAAACGTCATATTACTAAGCTTTTTAAACCCAATATCATGCATGAACAGCAATATCTGTACTACCAGTTTAGTATAACGAAAAATCTTAAGTGATATCCATTACTTAATACATCGAACTATCGTTTTCCCTGCTTCCGATAAAAGTTTTTGTACTTGGCGGAAGGCTGTTTAAGGTGAATAAAATCAAATTATTTTTTAAAAATGTAGCAATTTTTAAACAAAAAAATCTTAAATCATTACACTATTTTTATTAGATATAAAAGTAATAAACTTTTATATAGAAAGAAGTTTTGCTCTTCGCTTGTTTCCAGAACTATATTTTAATATTTTTCTTATGTTGAAGTTTCTGAACTTTAAAATTTATTCAATTTGGATATATGATTTCTAATCATTCCGAATCTTCTATTTCGATTGATTTTGGGACTTTGCTTGAAAAACTGTAAGTAGCCACTTAGTTTATAAAAAATTTTTATCGCTTGTAATTACAAAGATTTATGTTATGCATGACTACGGAATCTGCTATTTCAAGTGCTTATAGCTTTAAATAGAAAATATATTAATGCATATTTTGATTCAATGTATACGATTATACCAAGAACTTACTTCTTAAAATGTCGAAACTGTTCATAATAATAGACAAAATTGTAAAGGCAACTTTAACATAATATCTTAATAGGAAATCTTTTTGAATGCTTTTGTTAAATTTAAAAAAAAAGGATATAGAATAAAAAACTTGTATTTGGCTGGGGCCAAATCTTGGATACCCACCACCAATACACCATGATATTACGATTGAGAACTTGATTCTATTTCTTAAGAGTAACGTGTAAACCTAAAAAAATAAAATGTCTATGTTGCACTACGGACGTGTTGATTGATCGATTTTGTCCATTTTCAATCCCAACCTGCGTGTAAGAATTTTCAATGATTATGCCATACTTTAGATCCATACCTCAAATTTTACGACCAGCTTAATATTACAATAGGCAGATACACTGACGAACAGACATGTCTAAATCTACTCAGAAGGTACATACTTTATACGGTTTGCAACGCTTCCTTCTAGGCGTTACAAACATAATGACGAAGTGAATATACCCCCAAACTTTGGGTGGTGGGTATTAAAAGCATTATTGATAAAACTATTGATATATGTATTGCAAGTAAGAAAATTATATTCAGTTGGGGCCAAATCTTGGATACCCATCACCAATACACGACATTACAATTCAAAACCTGATTCAATTTTTAGAAGTAAACTGAAAACTTTAACATAAAAAAATGAAGGTTTGGCATTGTATAATTTACGCAGGCATGATTTGCGAAATATTTGGACAGACATTGTAGCTCAATAGCCAATACGCATTTTGTTTTTTACAAGTTCTGTCTTCCGTCTTTCGCAGTTTGTAGATGATGAGCACAAAACTACCAAATTTTGCTTAAAAAAAATTAGTTCAGAGTTTATGTTGAAATGTTGGCGTGTCTTTCAACCAATTACGCTCATTTTCAATTCCAATCTATGTGCAAGAACTTCCAATAATTTTGCTAATTTTGAGCTTGATATCTCAAATTTTAAGTCCACTCGAATGTTTGCAACAGCCAGATACGTAGACATGTCTCAATCGATTCAAAATTAGATGCTGCAAAAGTACATATATTTTATATGGGATCTGCTTTCTTCTAGGTGTTACAAAAATAATGACAATATTAATATACCTCCAATTTTTGGGTGTTTGGTATAAAAATAAAGGAGAAACTATAGAAATTGAAAGAGAAGCAAAATTTATGGCACTTTTAATGTCAGGCATGTCTCAGAGGCACAATTAATCATCATCTAGATAGTAATGGCCGGAAAAATAGCTAAGAATAGTTGTTAGCAGTTCTTCCTAAAAAAAAGAATTCCCATTTTTATTCCCATGTAGTATAATGGAGTAACAAGAGAGAAATAATATTCAAAATCTTATGAAAAAGAAATCTCGCAGTTTTAATTGACTTTAATAGATTGAAAAATGTTTAACACATAATATAAAGTTAAAATATAGTTCAATGATATAAAATTTTAGAAATTTTTTGTATCGATCCCTCTCCAAATAGAAAATGCCTTTCAATATTGTGAATATTAACATTGTGGTTCAGTTGAAGCAACAGATGTAACACTTTTTGTTAGGTATTATGTAATTGACTTAAGAAGAATAAGTAAGAACTTTATGAGCTGTGAGGCCGACTCCTAAGTACCCTATGCCACTTTGCTTTATGTAATTTAAGTTAAGTATGAAAATTGCAAGCCTAAAATATTGAAAAGATTTATGCAAAATTTTAATGTTAATCAAGTAAGAAGCTTATAGTTGGCCGCTGCCGACCTTTAAATACCTTACACCTTACAAGTCAATCATATTGAAAAAATTGTAATTTTTAAGTTGTTCAGAGTTCATTATAGGAGAAATGGTTCAACAAATGTATCAATCTGGATCAAATTTGGTACATAGATTTTTTATAACTAATACGGTGCCAATTTTCGTTAAAATATACTTAAATTTGAACATATTGACTTTTTATGAAAAAGGCGCCATTTAAGAAGTAGTCATAAAAGTGGGTCACTCTGATCCAAATTTTATACATATGTTTTCTATGTTGAAATACAATTTAGCGATAGCTTGCGTTAAAATATACTTTAAATTGTATTAATTTTTTCATATAATTATTATTTTTAAGATGAGTGTTCGAAATTATAAACCAATTTTAACCATTTTTAATAGAGTTCGACTCTGGGTCAAATTGCACCAGATACCTAATATCAATTAAGTCTCAAAAATTGAGGCCTGTAGATTGATAACAAATTTAGATGAACAGACGATAGATGGATAGACATACAGATTAAAATCGAATTGGCAAGACCCCATTTTTTGACGTATTTTTATAAAATATGGTACATGGATGTCTGTAGGCCCAGAGACCAACCCTGTTGAAATGTGTTAAAATCGTACCATTATTTAGTAGTTACATTAAAGAAAATAAAAATTTTAAATATATGTTATTGTAACTTGGTGTAGAAAATCAGTGTACCCAATTTGGTTTGGATGGGTCTATTTTTACGACTACTTCTCGTGTAACGCTTTTTTCGAGAAAAGTCTTTATATGGACGAAAGTTCAATGTTGACTATAATTTAGCGAAAATTGGTTCCAAAATTGTATTTTAACATAAAAAGTACATATATCGTTTCTCCTAAAACGAACTTTTTAATAATTTGAAATTTATTTTATTTTAACCACAATAATGAAAGTGATGTAGGGTGTTTAAGTGTTATCCTCTATCGACTATAAAGTTCTTATTGTATTTTTTATACATAGGTTTTTGAGGACTCACGGTATGATTTCTGAATATGTAAATTCTACGCTTTGAAAAATGCAAAGATTGCTTTGCTTGTTTCAATATTGCCCAATTTTAGAAGGGTGTTAATGCTCTCTTTTTGGGTATAGGAAATGGGTTATTGAAGAAGCACAAATAAACAGATGATGGTTAATTGTTTGGTTAGCACCGCAGGTTGGCATCAGTTGTCAATATTTTTTCGCTAGTCCGATGCTTTCATATCGCTCTATACTAAGGACGGGCAATTAATATTTGTATTGCAGGAGGTAGCGATATTATCAGCTGTAGTGATTATTTTGGATGCCTATGTGGTTGGGAATCCGCAAGAGGGGAACACTTTAGTTTTTAGTTGTGAAATTAGAAATTTCATTTGTAAAGTATAAGGGCGAGTTTTGATTTGTACCCACCACTCAGAGATTGAAGGTGGGTACAAACACAACGACATTCATTTTGTCGTTGTGCTTGTAACGCGTAAAAGGAAGCGTCGGAGACTCTATAAAGTGCTCTATTCTTGATGAGCATAAAATACTGAATCGATTTAGACATGTCTGTCTGTCCGTTAGCCTATCTGTTAAAAACATTCTCCTGCTTGTAAAACTTAAAATATCGAGCTCAAATTTAGCAAAATCGTTGAAAGTTCTGGCACGGCCGTTGAAATTGAAATTGGGCTAAATCGGTTAAAGGACACGCCCATAGTTTAGTATAAACTGAGAGAATTTAATGTTTTAAGCAAAGTTTAATAGTTTTGGCTTATCTTCTGGAAACTGCAAGAGATAGAAGGGTGAAATTTTGCACAAGTAGGGAGGCTATTGGTCTACACTGTCCATCCCAAAATCATGCAAATCGCGTACACATACGTGAAATACCAAACTTCCATTTTTTTTTGTCAATATACCGTTTTATTCAAACATTAACAATTCAATTTCAATAAATTATGAAGTGCAATCTGTTAAAATGGTCGAAATTACCTTACTACTTAGAAAGTTCATACTTGCTACACGATTTTTTTCAACACACTTACCTGCGTGGTAATAAAGGCAAATGATTACCAAATAGCCACAAACGTTTCTCACCAAACCATTTGTCCATAAACTTAGCAGAAGATGAAAGATGAAGTAGAAGATGAAAGAAGCCAAAAGTAATTTTTCTTCTTCTCTTTGTTAACAATTTTAATTTTTTTTTGCTGTTTACATATTTCTCCCTCATTAATTTTATTAGAAAAAGTTTTTAAAAAGGTTTAAATAAGTGTGTACAATTTTGCTATTATAAACTTTTTTTAGTATGCACTTATAACTCATAATATAAAGTTCGTGTAGACGTAAGAAAGACTCAAAAAGAAATTAAAGTAGTTCCATATTTTATAAACTACATCACTTGTGGTAAATGTGTGCGGTTGTTCGTAGTACTTAAAAATGCTTAATATGTATTAAAATATTATTGTACTGATCAACTCAGAATCTCTTTCTAATTCGATTTCAATTTGTTCGTCTTTCTGCACCTTTGACGTTTGCTCGTAAAAAATTGATTCTTTTTTCAAAAAAATGTTGTTGTACGTATAACATTTACAATTTTGTATAGTTTTTTAACAAACATCGATGGATTCTTGTACTTTGATATAATTAAAATTTGGTAGATATCGATCAAATTTTTTAAGCCTTCTTACATAATTAATATCAGTATGTGTGTTATATATTTTTGTGAAAAAAATATTTCATTGGCTTAAGGACAAAAGCTACTGGAAATGTTTAATACCGAAACATTTTTACAGCCATATCTAGAAAAATATTAAATTTTGCAAAAAGTTTGTTATATGAAAAATATTTATAATTATGCATATTTTGAAAAGAAAATCGGTACAGGATACTATTGTAAAATATTTAATAAAACTAGATCGGTCTATACATTCCGCTACTTAATCAAATTTAATATTTCTTAGTTTCTTATTTGCTTATTTAAACCTTTCATCTTATCATGCCCATTGCCTGGAAGTTGTGAGTTCACTTATTTTATCATCATGTTTGTAATGTCTATAAAGGAGAATGAAAGATCCTATAATATGTGTTTAATATAAATCTGAATCGATTATTATGTGAATGGTCCTTTGACCGTAAGTAATAAAACAATATATCAATTTCTACCAATTTGGTAAAAGCAGCGAACGTTTATGATGATTGGTATTGAAAATTGGTCAAAACGGCCAGGTATACGCCCACAATTAATATACTGTTTTTTTAAGCAAAAGCTTATACTTTTTCGTTTATAACTCGATATTTGAAGCGTATAGAAAGCTGAAATTTTGAAAAAATTTTATCTGTATAAAAATCGTGTAAATCGGTTACCCGTATAATTTCAAATTATCTATCTGTATCATAACATACCAAATAGTGTTTGGGTGTAACAATGAGAATTTGGCCATGGCCAAATAAAATTTTCTCAATTGTTTTGTCTTGCTTTTTCTTAATATTTGCCTTCTTTATATTGCTACTTTTGTAGCTATTTCCTAAATTAATTTCAAATCATTGTTGATTTGTTATTTGATTTGAATATTTCACGCACTTTTTATTTTATTTTAAACACAATTACTATCATTCACATTTTTTTTTTTTGTAATCATATTTTATAATTTTTTTTTACTTTACTGAAATTTGAATTCAGTTCATTTCAATTTTACTTGTATTCCTTCTCCGGTGCATCTTAATTTATACAATTTATTTACTTATTTATTTATTCATTTAGTTTAGATGTTACACATGACACAAACAAAAAAAAAGAAAAAAACCAAACGAAATGAAGAAATAGGAAAACAAAAGAAAAAGAAAAAAAAATTTGTAATATATAAACAAAATAAAGAAATTTTGAATGGTTGACATTGGTAACCAAAAGTATCTATTACTAAAGGAATAATATTTTCATTTGTAGTAGTGTATAAACAAAGCGGTGAAAGAGAAATGTTTGTCAGACAGAAATGAAACAAAAAAAAAATTATATTTGGCTGGGGTCAAATTAGGATACCTACCATCTAAATGTTATAATTTTATGACTCGGATTTTGTTTCAGTTTTGTAAACGTAAAAAGAAAATATAAACATAAAAAATATAAAAAAATGAAAATTTGATTTTGTGTTATATCGCGTGTAGGTGTAATCGATTTGCCTAATTTTTGGATAAATGTTTTAGACCAATAGCTTTTTATTTGAGCAAAATACCATCAAATTTTGCTTAAAGAAACGTTGCATTGTTGGCGAGATTTTGTCCATTTTCAATAGCAAGTTGCCTGCAAGAAGTTACTGCCAACTTTGAATTTGATATATCTTTTGCAACCATGGAAATGTTAACAACATACGTACAGGCGGTCAGATAAACAAAATTCGATTCAGAATTTGATGTTGACTAAAAATATTTATACTTTGTAGGGCGTCCGATGCTTCATTGTGGCTGTTACAAATATAATGGGGGCAACCAGTCCCGAGAAGCACCTGCTCAACTGGGTGGGGCTCATGAGATGGTCGTTGGTGAGGCCGGAAATCAAGGTACATCATGAGTTCACGACATCGGATTCAAAGATTTAATTTTGTACCACGGGATTACCAGTTTTAATATGCCCATTGTGCTAATATTGAGGTTGGCTTCGTGGGGGCTGTGGTGCCCATATCGCGTGCGTCGCTCGTTCAAGCATATATATGCTTGTCGTGCAGGGTCCCATTTCCCGAATATTGGGCTAAGCTAATCTAAGCCTAGGAGTAATTAGAAGGCTCCGAATCTTTATACCAAAGATTAAGTCATGTATATAAGGTGCAATACAGGCTTTAAATTGGGAGCTAGTCGTGACAGTAGCATGCACCCTGCGTGACTTGTTTACCAACGCTAGCGAACATTTTGTACGTTTGTGTACCATGCAGTTAAGCCTTCACGGGAGGTATGCATGTAAGGCACTCACTGCACTCTGTTACAAATATAATGACCTTAAAAAGTATAACCGTTCCACTTGTTCAAAATTTCAGCTTTCTAACTTTTGCAGTTGCCAGATAATGAGCAAAAAAAACCACCAAATTTTATTTAAAAAACTTCAGGTGTTCTCAGAGTTTAAATGAACTTTGGGTGCGTACTTTCACAGATTTTGCCCATTTTCAATGCCATTGTGTTTTCGTTGTAATTTTGTACTCCTGGATGCGTCATATGATTCATTACATGAACATACAATTTTACTGAAATGACAAATATATATATATATATATATATGTGTGTGTGTGTGTGTGTGTCTGTGTATATATATATAACTATAAATACATTCACAGTTATGATATTTTTACCAAATCTATGGGTGCATATGAATTGTCACAGAATTTTCAATTTATATATGAGAATATGCAGCGCTGTCTATTGAGCCTTGGCAGCATTAAATCAAGTTCCTAAGTACTTGTTTTCGCTACATTTGGTAAATATATTTGAAAAGATAAATATATACAAAGTCTTTGTATATCCACAACTTTTATTTTGAATGTATTTTAGCGAAAATTGGTACTGCTTTATGTTTTGGCATGAAATATATTTGGACGAAATTTAGTCCAGATTGGACAATTTTTTGCTTCATTTCTAATACAAAGAACTTTTTAAATACTTGAGAAATTACAATTTTTCCAATATATTAACTTGTTGTGCTCTTATTTAGGCTTAGGGTATTTAAGAGTCAGCCCCGACGGACAATAAAGTTCTTACTTGTTTTAGAATAAGGACGAATCAAAATGAACATAGAAAGCAAATTTTCTATATCGCAATATATGCATTTTGGAACAGGCAGAGTCAAACTTTAAATATGCAGGTACACTTTCTATGTTACTTAATTTCTAAATAATGAAGAAGAAACTTAAAAATGCAAAGTGAACTTAATCTAATTTCGTAGATGTATTTCCACAAATAATAATAGGGTAAATAAAAAAAATGAAAATCATTTAGTATGGGTTAATTATCTCCTGCACCAGTTGTGATACAAGGTATTATAAGTTTGTACAGTTGCTTTTAATACCTAAAAGGAGTTATGACATATCCATCTTTTATTACACTGATCGATATAGAATAACTCTTTGATGTAAATTTGGTCGCAATTGTTGAGATACTACAATAAAATCTGGGTTATAGGTGTGTTTTAGCCCAGAGACAAATCCTCCAAATAACGCCGTTCTTAAAAAAGTCGCTGTATGGATAAAATTTACAATTATAAATATATTTTATCCTAAACTAAGGTCCAATTTGGTACATAGTTTGGTAAGGCCTTATTCAAAAAAAAAATCATTATAAGGACAAAAGCTATAATTTTAAATATGTTTTAACGAAATTTGGTACTGTTTGTGTTTTGAAATAAAAACTATGTGTACCAAATTTGGTCTAGATTGGTCCATTTTTCGAACTTTTTCTTATATAACGAACTTTTTAAATAATTAGACAATTACAATTTTTTCAATATTATTGGCTTGTTGTTCCCTTATTTGATTTTAATCATATTTAGCAAAGAAGTATAGGGTATGTAAAAATCGGTTACGACCTACTATAAAGTTTTTACTTGTTTTAAATTAAAAATGTTATGTAAATGTGCTCCTGTAAAAAGGATCTTTCGAAAGGATTAATCATAGACAACGCGTTTTTATAAGTAGTTCATTTCGCTTCTTTGCGCATTTGGATTTTGGGTGAAGAATCACACTTGGAGATTTTTACTTTATATAGTTTTCTTTATTTTTGTTTCAAAAATTTCGAAGATATACATGCATACTTACATACATCAGCATGGTCAGTGTGACATATTAATATTGTATCCACCACCAAGGGGTTGGGGGTATTATTACTTTGTCATTATGCTTGTAATGCCTAGAAGGAAGTGTCGGAGACCCTTTAAAGTGTATACATTTTTGATCAGCATAAAATCTTTATACGATTTAGACATGCCTTTCTGCTTGAGTGTCCATCTGTATCCCCGTTTGTCCATCTGATCATCTAATCGCCTAAGCGTGAGTTGTTAACATTCTTTTGATAGTAAAAATTGAGAGATAATACTCAACGGAACTTTTTACAGAACGTTTGGTATAATAAATGGGCAAAATTGGTCAAATGACACGCCCACAATTCAACTTTTATTGAGAGCACTTGGGTTTTGTTATACATAATTTGAAGTATTTTTTGCTAAATGCGAAAATGGAAAGCTGAATTTTTTTACAAGTACTAAGGCTATACAACATGTATCTAAAAATTATAAAAATCGACCACATCTATGCGATATTATATTTTGTTTTTTAGGTTTACAGTTTCTATGTGCTACTGAAACAGGCTTTGAGTACTAATAACATGAGGCCTGTGCGACTGGTATTCAAGATTTATCCTTAACCAAATATAATTTTCCTACTTGTTTCTCATTATAAATGTTACATGCATAAAATGTTTTGTCCAACTTTTTTATCTGAATAAATGTTATGTATATGTAAACTGTGCAGAGGCAGAGAAAGATAAAAAAGAGATAAATTAAAGTAGATGTAAAGAGATAAATAATGATAGAGAGAATGATAATGAATACGTTTAAAGAGAATGTTAACTTGAATTTATATTGGTTATACATTAAATAACAATGTAAAGTGTATTCGTAAAATTGATGGCAAATTTCGTAAAATTAAAAATTTTATAGGAGTTAGTTATCATGCTGATTATGCAGCTAAAGGTTTTTGGAATTTTTATGTCCACACCACTTTTGGATTATTTCAAGTAAACATGGGCACATAGAGCATTTTCGGCATTACCCATATCAGTTCACTATTAAGAGTCCCCGCAGTGTATTTAACTTCTTAAGTCATGCAAAATTTACCATTTTTATACACGCCATCCACAGGTTAACTGTGGATGGCGTTTTTAGACATATCTAACTGAGTGCTACTGACCTTTTTGTTCATAAAACTTGCAATATTGGATTCAAAATCATCAGAAACCTTAAAGTTCTTTTACTCATTGCGATAATGCGAATGCATCTACACACCCAAAGCACAGCATATCTGAAGTTTTTTTTGATTAAGAATTTTTAGCGTTTACCGATTATTTGTCACAAGCTAAAGTAAAGTTTTTTTTTTGTATATTTTAAATATAGTGCCCAATAAAAAGGCCACGATTATACAGAGTTAGGCAACATCAAATTTTCAGTTTCTACTCTTATTACGCTTTATACTCTCTTATTTATTTTACTTATTTTATTTATTTATTAATTGTCCCTTTCATTAGCTCTAAGTATATTTTGTGATGGTTTGTACATAGAAATTCATACAAAGATGAATTAAAAGATAAATGAAACCCTGATACATAAATACATAAATGACCATTTTTATCAGTACACCTGTACTTTAGTGTAACAACGATAAGGAAAGTAAGAATAATAATAATAATAATAATAATAATTTATTGAAGATTATAAGGGATTGTATTATAAGAGATAACTGTCGTACACATATCAGAGACGTATGACTTAGCGGTCTACTATTATACTTAGGGGTCTATTAAAAGTAGCAAACGCCTCTTTTTGGGCCTTTGTTAACAATAACTTTATATTGTATATGCAGGGTCTTTAATTTTAATAAATTAGTGACCGACATGTTGATAAGGCGCTTGACGCTTAGAGCCACATTGTCTTGCCGTTGTAGGCCATAATCATATTTGGCAATATTAAGTAGTTTGTAGATTTTAGGCTTAAAATCATAATCGCAATTAGAAAATAGTTCACATCCAAAAAGTAATGCTGGAACTAAATACGTTTTCGCCAGTAGAGCACGAATGTGGATCGGAATGTACCACTGAACGCTCTACAAAAGCGGCAACCTACCGCAAAAATTCCCAATGGCCCCATGGATATGATTATTCCGAATTAGATATTTGTTAAAAGTAACACCTAGGTTTTTTACCGCGTTTGCAAAGGCATTGTGACGCCAAGTTTGATCCCGACATTAATTAGATTATTCAGTATTTTAGAGATGCATTTTTTGGGAACGCCTATACAATTAGTCTTAAATGTATTATTAGTTAATCCATTTTTGGCATATAGATGGACGCGGCACTATTGTAGACAATTAGGAAAACTACAAAGTCAAAAGCTTTGGTATAATCTGGTAAAACTAGAAGCAAAACGTTATTCACATATATATATATAGGTACACAGGACCTATTCTTACACAGGACCCATTCTTACGAAAATCAGATTGACTATCAAGCAGCAAGAATTAGCATTTGTATATTCCAACATTTGTTTATGTGTGATTTGTTCAAAAAGTCTAGATAAAAATTTTAGTACAGCAATAGGTCTAAATTCATAGTTCACTTTTAGAGTGGGAATTATATTGGCTATCTTCCAGCAATTAGGAAAAGGTTTTCGAATTGTTATTTTCTTTAATTTATGACAGAAAACGGGAAGTACTTTCGGTAGAGTATTTTATGTTATAAAGATGAAAAGGAATGAAAAAGTTGTAAGTGGAAAAGATTATATCATGCTTAGAAAAATTAGATGCATTTACTTGATCGTAAAACAACGTTAGGGCGGTTACTGACACCAAATAGGTCAATTAAATGTAGTTCACTAGTAGTAAAAAAATTTGCTTCTAATACTTCAACTAGTCTGATATTAACAAGAGCACTACAATTAAAACCACTACTAATAATTACAAAAAAAAAAGAGGCAGGTAGGTTGGTACTGAAAATGGGTAAAATCGGTCAAAAGACTCGCTCACAGTGCAATCAGGTTTTTAAAACAGAATTTTATGGTTTTTTGTAAATTTTATGCAAACTGCAAATAATAGAAAGCTGAAATTGTACACGGAGAGAAGCTATTATTCATTTCTTCAGTGTCTGTCCAAAAATCATGCAAATCCAAATTATACAATATCAGCTTTATATTTGCTATTAAAAAAAAGGAAAGAGGCTCTGAACGGCAATGTCATGGTCCCAACCATATACTGGGACCATATTTCTTTACTGGTGCACTTTTACTTATAGAATGATGAAAATATACACACACACACATTATTTTATACTAACGCGTATTTTGACTCTTCAAAAAAAAATGTTGTTAATTAAAAATCGTGGTTAATCAAGCAAATTGAATCGTTGATTTACTTTTACTAAATATTATTTTTCAAGTATTTTCACGAATATTATGATACAAGTACGTTAATATTTAAAACTTTCCTCACTGGTTAATCTAATTGAAAAATTAACCTAGTTTAGTTCAATCGAGGCCAAGTATTACTTATAGAGCCACGAGGTTATACAATCTATACCACAAAGTCTTAAACAGGTGATTGGTGATGGGTTTCCAACAATTGGCCTCAGCCAAAAATATATTTGCTTACAAAATTTTAACTTTTGTAAATACAATGACGTTTCTTTAAGAAAATTGTTGCTGTTGTAGGTAATAGTAAACTTGGTTGGATCTGAAGAAAATTTGGTATAAAAATTTTTTTATTTTAATGCCAATAGCTTGCTAATTTTCTTTCATATATTTTCAAAATCGTTATAAATATTTGCACAATTAAATAAGACCCTGTAACCAAGTGGTGCAGGATATAAAAATTTATAATTTGGTATAAATTTTTAATAATTGTAGTTAGGCTTGGCTGCTACGTATAATATTTGGACAACTATTGTAAATAATTGGCTTTAATATTGTTGCAAACTTTTGGCTATCTATTTATAGTATTTTTGAGTTATAAACAGTTCTTATTTGACACTGTGGATGCATTGTTTAAGCGATTTGGCCCAACTTCTAATATTTCTATTTAATATTAGGTCGTTATCCTATAAGAAATTCTGAAAGTCAGTAATCGCGCATTGAATGCAGTCTGTGCTAAGAAAAATTATACTTTTAGTTTCCTTCATTTAAAATTTGCTTGGACCATTCAGTGACATCTTAAATTCTATGATCGTTTTGCTATTTTCTAATCTATACAAATTAGGGACAAATATTGGCCTTGCTTAAAGAGTCCTATTTCATTCAATCTTAAAAGTGAAATTTCACTTTCTGCTTACATGTAACAGAAATATTACAAATCTGCTTGCAATTTAGTAGTAACAATAAGCCAAATTGGCCGAAAGGCAAGTCCTTAGTTTGTACAAAGTGAGATTATAATAATTTTTTAAGTAAAAAATCTACATTTATTTTCTTGTGCTTTTATGAATTAGATAGCACAGATCATCTTTTAAGTACAATTGTAGGCCTATGGCCATGATGGTGGGTAGTCAGTATTTATGTTCTTACAACTTTTGTTAGTCTGGTTTAAATATCGTTTCAAATATTTATATGTGAATTAAATATATCTACATAGTTGTAAATTTATATAGAATATACAATTGTCGTAATGTTTTTATTTTTTTTTTTTATAAATGAAAAATATGTTTTATTTAGCTACCAGCTGAAAAATGTTTAACAAACAAAAGACAAACTAATTATGCATGTATAATGTTGCTTCCTTGTTGCCTTAAGCATTTGTGAATAATTTTAGCTACCTCTACAAACGTCATTTATATTACATATGCACTAACACTTCTTAATTTACATAAATGTTTATAAACAAGGTACTTTACCGTACACGCATGTTATTTCATTGGTATTGTAATGTTTTTACAAAGAGGCTGCTGTTTTTATGAGAAACAATAACAAAAAGTTAAAGTATTTACAAAAAAGAGACCAAATAAGTACTACAAAAAAAAAATATTAGTAGTTGACATTTAAATACAGAGTCCTTATGTTATTTTTAGGAATTCGGAAAATTCTTATTATACCCTACAGCACTTGTGGTATAGGGTACTGTGCGAATGTTTGTAACAGGCAAAGGGTGTTGAGTCAGATTTCGATCGGTTTAAATACCAATAACTTCAAATTACTTCCTAATTCAATTTAAGCGTGTCCGTCTATCTGTCCCGTCTTATAGAAAGCCATGTGCCTGATCTTCGTTCATGTGAATTTCTTATTAAGTTATCGGTCTCAATTTGTTGAGTTATTTTAATGTAAATTATTTCGACCACTCTCCATGTAACGTCTCAAAAAAAAGGGAGTTATATGGTAAAATGTTACAATTTTAAAAAAAATCCAACAAAAATTCATGCGAAATTGTAGTTTAATATAAAAAAATGGGTACAAAATTTAGTTAGGATAGGCCTATTTTTTGAACGTTTTAATTAATTGAGGAATTACATTTTCTTCAATATTATTACCCTGAAATTCTCTTATTTGACTTTGATCACATTAATTAAAGTGGTATAGGATATTTAAGAGTTGGTCCTGACCGTCTATGTAGTGCTTACTTGTTTTGCCATTACTTCCTAGTAGCATGCGCCGAATACTCTACAATGTATATATCTTCCTGATTAACATCATATTTTGAGAAGATTTAGATATATCTATTCGTCTGTCCGGTAAGAATTGGCCTGGTTGCAAAAACTACCTTATTAAGCTCTTATTTTGTAGCAACATTGAAAGTTGTTGTATGCTGATGTATAATAAAAGTGAGCTAAATCGGTCAAACGATATAATGCAATGTAAAATGAGAACACCTGTGTTTTTTAAGCAAATATTTTATTTCGTCTTTCATAAGTTGCAAACGTCCACAGTAAAAAAGTTGAAATTACACTATGTTAAGATAACGCCCATATAAAAATAAAGTAAATTAGTTACGCCCACATGAAAATATACAATGACAAATTTTCACTTTCTTGTTTATGTATTCTTGTATTACTTGTATTAAACAAGTAAGAATTTTAATATCGGTTAATGACGACTCCACTTTGCTTAACGTGACTTAAGTCAAACAAGAAAATTGCATGCCAATTATAATAAAAAAAAATTGGTAACCTTTTAGTCATTTAAGCAAAAAATGTGTAGTCGAAATAATGGTTCAATTTTAACCACTTTCAACAGGCCTAATTTTTAGACCACTCATGTATCAATTTTCATTAAAACATCTCAAAAATTGTGAATGGTAGCGTGATAACAAATTTTCATGAACAAACAGACAGATAGGCTTAAATCGAATCAGGCAGTGATTCTGAAACTATTTGTGAAATAAAATGTGGATCTGTTTCAACTTCTTTTAGGTGTTACATATATCTGGACAAATTTGTAATACCCTCTACCCTCAGTGTAAGTGGTACAGTATATAAAAAATGCTACAAATCTAAGGTTCAAACTTTAACAAAAGCATTGCCTTACAATAGGCGTGATCAAAACCCACGCTTACCAGATATTATAAGCTATTAGAGATTACGTTGCCTCAATTTTCAATGTATTGCTTATTACTCATATATCTAAAAAATTTCGTGCTTAGTTCCACACTTACTATAAAGTATTATATGGCATCTTGCTTGGGGATATACAAGATTTGGACCAAGACAAATATAGTTTTCTTAACTGTTTTGTTTGTTTTTTTTTTGTGGTGGCCTTGCTTCTATTCGCTTCTGATTCAATTTTCATTGTAGTTCATATTCTAATAAAGAGCCAATCTATTAAAAAAGTGTGCATTATTTCTTTAAAATAATCAAATTTATGCCTTGACAAATAAAAATTGCGTACACTTTTCTATTATAAAAAACGAACTTTAATAACAAAGACAAGAACCAATTAAAAAAGCTTCATTATGTAACTTAGGTAACAGATATTACATTTTTTTCTTGGATTCTTTGTATATAAATAAAATTAAAAATTAATGGCTAAAATAATTACAAAATTTCAAAGTTTAAATTAACCAATTAACAAACATCATTTGCTTATAAACAACAAATAATAAGTATGAACAAATTTCATCTAACTTGATTAACTGGATTTTATCATGTTTGAACTAAAAATAAGTTAAATGGATTTTTGTTTTATACATCAGAATTTTTTTTTAAAGTAATTTCTGAGTATTTTATTATAATGAGACCTAAAAAGTGTTTATTGAATATACTTGTGTAAGTTTGTAAAGTTATGGTAGACTTTCATTTATTAAATCATCCGTAAAGTTATTTCGTTTTTTTGTGTGTTAAAACGATTGATGATTTTCTGTGTTAAATATTAAAACTTTCTCCTGATTTTTATTTTATTTTTTTTTTTTTTTGCAAAATAAAAGCTTTTTTTTAAATATAAGCAACTATTTACTATTCAACTTTATACTATTTCCCTTCAATCAATGTGTTGTTAACATTTTTTCAGCCGCAAAAAAGAGAATTCAATCGAACTTAAGTTTTGCATAAACATTAGCAGTTCTTGTAGGCATAATGGTATAGAAAATGGCCAAAATCGCTCATAAGATACACTTGATGCTTAGTGCAATGTAAGCCTCAGTTTTTTAGGCAAAATTTGATAGTTTCTTTTTTCAATTTATTTCTAAAAAGTTGAAACTGGTTCTGTATAGTAATTTCATGGAGTCTGAATGGTAGGCATTTAAGATTTGGCCCCAGCCAAGTATAATTTTCTTATTTGTTTACATATAATATTTTTTATGAAAAGAATTCATTATATGGAAAAGAAATTTCAATTTTGTGTGTAGTTTAATGAAAAATAACACTGTTTGGAAATTGCTATAAAAAATGTGTGGCCTACATTCGATTCAAATTAACACATTTTTTGAAAGCATTTCTCAAATCTTTAAAATTAATAGCAAATAATTTATATATTACAATTTCTTTTCGCTGATTTTTAATGCTCTTATTTGAATTTCTAATTTCGTAAAGCAAAATGGTGCAGCGTATTTAAGAGTTCGTTCCAATCGATTATACAGTTTTTAGTTGTATTTATAGACATTGAACTTTGTTTATGATAAAAATATTATGCGTTTCTAGGCGATTCCATATAGAGTTACCTTTACATATGTAGCAAATAATAATATCTCTATTTTATAATATCCTAGTGTATTCTTAATATCCTGCTTGGCGCCATTCATAACAAAATATATGTCGTTTAATTTTTTTATGTCATACAACAGTTGTTGTAAAGGTTATTATAAGTTTGTGCAGATGTTTGTAAAAACGCAAAAAAATTTTAGGTAAAACCACCTTTTATTACATCAATCGATACAATTTAGAATACACATTTACGGAAACTGCCATAACACTGTTTGGTGACATAAAAAATACGTCTGTTGAATTTTGACAGATCGATCCATTTTTTAAACTCTTCCCATATAATCAATCGTTCAAATATATTAAAAGTTGCAACTTTTTCAAATTTTTTGATCTTTTAAATACATTGGTTGTAGTAGTGTAACGTAATAAGTTCTAAGCATAGTATGACATTTAGAAGCTCCAACTGATTATTATTTACACATCTATGCATTTCTTTTCATAAGAAATATATCAATTTTCTTTTTTTTATTATGCTTGAATTTATTTGAAAGTGTTCAAAAACTTTTGCAGTTGATGTAAATCTTGGCACATTATTTACCAATAAAATATTTATTGTCTTCAATTTGAAAAAGAAATAATCATAAGAAAATTAAAAGGAAAATAGGCAAATGCGTATTATACAAAAGAATATCTCAATTTAATTTATTTTATTAGAGTGATTTTGACACGCCCATTATCTAGATTTGTTCTTGTTCTTTTAAAATGTAATTTTACAATCTGCAATATGTCAATAAACTTAATAGAAAAGGCAGTAAGAAAATTATACATTATTGAGCAAAAATTGCCAAATTTTGCTTAAAGAAGTGAGGTGTTCTTAATTAATGTTGTCGCCCTCTTCGACTGAATTGTCCCATTTTCAATGTCAACCTGCGTGCAAGAATTTTTAATGATTTTGCCAAATTTAAACTCCATATCCGAAATTTTACAACCAGGAGAATGTTTACAACAGAGAGTTACACGGATAGGCGTGTCTAAATTTGATTTCAAGGTTTCTTTTTAGGCTCTATAAACGTAATGACAAAATGAATACATCCCCAACCACTGGATGATTGGATTTATAAAAAATACATATAAAAAAATAAAATAATTATAATTTTTTATTCTTAAAATAGGAATTTTCTTTTATTGACATAAGTATCAGTAAAATCTACTTATAAAATTTACTTTTAAAAGGTAAACTATTTTATTAATCAGTTTTAAATAGGTTAGTGAGACGCTTGTGGATAGTAATCAAAAATCGACGAATGTGTTTGTGAAAAATGCAAGGGCGCTTCTTATTTAGGATGCACTGTGAGTGAGCCTTAGCTTTATTTTTAAGAGCTTCCCATGTTCTGTCTACTTTAAGCTCATTATATATACGAGTGCCAAACCTTATAGACGGACAGATATATATATATATATATATATATATATATATATATATATATCATTTCAAAATTTAATGCTATTTAGACCTATAAATATTTAATAAATGGCTTTTATAAATATTTTAATATATTTATAAACCCTTTGACATTAACCACTGCATAATGGATACAAATGCAAGTTGTTCATAGCCAACCCTTAACTACTTTAAACGGTTCCCTTCAATCTGATCAATTTGTTTGAAGTAATCACAGAAGTGACATTTATTTTTAAATTGAAAGCTGCTTAAAGAATAAATTTCAGCAAGAAGGGTACAGAGACCTAAATCGTTGTAAAAAAAATTATATAATAATTTTTGTGCTTAGTTTCCTTTATTTATGCGATATTGGGTTTATATATATCTACATATGCATACAATACATTTTACTATTAACGTACGCATAAATTAAATAAAACTCATTAAAAATATTTTAGAATAATTATACCAACATAAATATGCATGAAAAATGTAAGCATAAAGACAAAATAGAAAAAGAAGAAAATGTAACACATAAAGTGCATAAAATTGTAAGCATTAAATCATAACAAAGTATATATAAATAATATAATTTATATGAAAGTTGGTTAGTAGTGACCTTAGAGAAGGAAATAGATGGGTGGGGAGCAAAGTGACAAAGAAAAAAATTATGGCAAATAACATTAAGGGATCATTAAAGATATATTTAAACACTTCTACAAATATAAATATAATGAAAAATAAAAAGATATTATTTAATAAAAAAAAATAAAGAATAAGAAACGTTGATGTTGTATAATTGTTGGTCTAAACATGGAAGCAAAAATCTAAATTTTTTTACCTTTTTGTTATCACAAGTCAAAAATAAAAATTGCCCTTTTCTTATTTACTTTTATGTTTAAGAGGTATAACAATAACAACTCTTACAACATTAATACGATCATCATCGCTTTCTGATGATGAATTGACTTAACCATCCATATCCATCCATGAATATCCATCTCATAAGGATAAAGCAAAATGAAATTTATCAAAAAGCTACTTATTTTTAAGCAGTAAATCATATCAAAAAGTGATTTTTAATCGATTGGTATAATAAGATATGGGTCTGTCTCAACTCCTTTATAACTCTTTTTGGGTATTTGTACCACACGTGGTATGAGTTATAATAAGTACTTTAAAAAATATGGGTGTCTTTATATTAAGAAAAAGACAATTTTTGGGGTTAAAGGCGTACATTTTAAGAAGCGTTTGATTATCGATTTGCAAAAAATTTTTGAATTATTTAATTTAATGTGTAAGAGATGATGTTCCAACTTGCATAAAAAGTCAAATTATTTAGAAATTAATAAACGTATGGACATAATCATTTGAGAAAAAAGGTAAAATGGTTTGAGTTTAATTATTTAAATATGGAGAGATCATCGTTTGTGAAGGGACTTAGCAAGGTAATGTGAAAAACTGTAGCAAAATATTTTATATGATTCTAAATGTAAAATGTTCGACCTGGGGTATGTTTTAATGGAGTACGTAATCTTTTATTCTATTTACTTTACCTTAGTAAATATATTCACTTTGGTGTTGTGTTTGTAAAGCCTAGAACGAAGCCTTGGAGACCCTATAAAGTATACATATCCTTGTTTAGCATAAAATTTTGAATCGATTTAGACATGTCTGCCCATCTGTCCGTTTGCGCATCTGCCTGTTGTAAACATTCTGCTGGTCGTAAAATTTGAGGTATGGACTTCAAATTTGGCAGAATCATTGGAAGTTCTTACAAGCAGGTTGGTATTAAAATTGGGCCAAATCGGTTGAAGGAAATTATCCACAGTGCAACATAAGCTGAGAATACCTCATTTTTTAAGCAAAATTTGGTAGTTTTTTGCTTATCAGAACATGAGTTCTACATAGAAAATATGGACTACGTCTTATATAAAAAATGTTGAGGAAGCGTCCACTGTGGAATAACAACCAAGCACAGCTCTGTAAATCGGTTACGGCTACGCAAAATTATACAATAAAAAATTTTTACTTTTCTATGTTTAAGCTTTCTATCTACTATTGAAAAACTGAAGCAGGCTCTAAGTTCTAACATCAATAGGACCCCCCCCCCTCCTCCCCTTTCCAAAAATATTTTTTGTTATATTTGCGCTTTCTCTCGACTACTAGAAAAATTGCATATGCTTCAATACCATAATGTTATAGTGTTCGCAATTAATAAGTAAAAAAAAAAAGGGGGGGGGGGATGGGTCTATCTCAACTCGTTCTGGCTGTTTCAAATATCCATACAAATTTATCCTACCTTGAAGCGTAATTGGTGCAGAGTATAAAAAGGAAAAACATATTAAAAAAGTTTCAAATATGTGTTTTTTGTTTAATATAAAGCAATTTCATTCTAATGTTTTTCAAAAGATTACATGAAAAAACCACACAAAACACAAAATTAGAAAAAGTATTTGTTGTCTCTTTTTATTAAATCTCATTTTAAGCCAATGAATATTAAATAGAAATACAATCAAATTCGAGCGAGATTGTACACTAAACATCAGGTTGATTCTTCGTCCATATTAATTCTATAAAGATATCAAATTCTGAAATAATTGAAGCTTCTGTTTCTATTTGAGGTATAAGTTATGTCATTATGAAGTATTGAGCAGATTTATATGAAATTGTTTGGTGGGCAACAGCTGTTGAAATTGATGTTATGCATTATTCCTCATAAAGCAGTGTATTTAGAAAAGGCTTTACAATTTTGAATATATTTTAGGAATTGATATATTAGTATGTTAAATTTTCATGCAAAATTTAGACCAAATTGATTCAGTTTAAAGTGTTTTGTCCAAATAGTGGAAATTTACAATTTTTCATTTAAGTTTCTTAACTCTTATTCGTACTGTGTCAAGTATTGTAGGCTTAAAAGGAGGATACATATTGCTTGGGAATTTTCTACCCATCTTAGTTTGCTTCTTGTTTTCCTTGTTTATTTTAGACTAAAGTGTTTATATAACATCTACTTTTAGGATGATGCAATTGAATATAAAATTTTTTTTATCAAATACTTTCAAGTTTCGGGGTAAAAAAAGTATTTTTCTTATGCCGGCTTAATGGTCTGATTTCTGGTCATGACTATGCAGTTAAGAAAATTATATTTAGCTGGGACCAAACCTTGAAAATTCACCACCTAAACGTCCTATTTGGAATTTGTGTTACAGACACATAATTTAATGTTGCAAAATTTCGGGTAAGCGCGGCCGATTTGCATGATTTTACGGATTTAGTAGACTAACAGTTTTAATATTTTTGTAAAACTTTCTAACTGTTTTAATTGTCAAATTATGAAAAAAAAACTATAAATACTTGTTTAAGCAAACAGTTAGCGTTGCACTATGAGCAATTTAGTCTATTTGTAATTCCAATCTATGTACATAAATTTTCGACAATTCCGTTAAATTTGAGCTCGATATATTTTCTGTTGAGATCGAGAGAATGTTTACCACTCACATACAGACGAACAGACATATTTAAAGCGATTGTTCATTTGCTGCTGATTAGAAATATATATACGGATATAATGAGTATGTTTCCAACCTCTGGTTAGTGGTTGTAAAAGATTCATATTTTATTCAATTTTTGTAATTAATGTTTTCCTCATTATTATTACTGTCAGATGTCAGCTGCTTCAGCCAACGGTGTAGAAAATAAACTTTCTTTTTTTTTTTGGTAAAATGAACACAATTACCACAAAAAACAAGTAAGAAAATTATATTTGGTTTGAAGCCAAATTTTAGGCAATCATCATCTAATACCTTCATGCTACAATGCAAAATTTGATACATATTAGACACTTATAACTCCTAAGCAAAATTTCTAAATCTTACCTACATTTATAATGTTTAAAACAAACGTTTAGACACGTAGATAGAATTTGATTATGATCAAGGATAAGTGTTATATCATCTAGAGTCTTCGATGCTTCATTCCATAAGCTGTAGTCATTTTAACAAAGTGTGCATATTGCCAAACTCTTAGTGTTGGCTGTAAAAAAGCTTATCAAATAGTTTCAGTATATGAGAATTTTTATTTCTCATGTCATGAGTATTTCCCATGAAATTATTTTTTTTAAATTTATTATTTTATTATAAATTCGTTGCTTAATCTCAGAAAAGTTGTAAAAAAAAATTTATACTTAATATATAATTAAATAGTCCTTAATTTGATGTTTCTATTTCATTAAGAATTTGATTTTCCCTAATGCATCATTGTGAATTCATTATATTATCAAATTATATTTTGTAAACTTAATTTGCTTTAAGTGTTGTAAAAGTGGAACTTTCTTTTTACTATGCCCTTATTTAAAAATAATATTTTATTTCATTTGTTGAGCTCTTAATTTGTGAGTTATGCAAAAGTATGTTTATTTGAATGAAAGAAATATCCATATTTTCATTATCAAGTAAATAAGAATATTTGAAATTGTTTGCTTTAATTATTAACCATATAACGTCGTTTTTTTAAAGTTAGTGTGTTGAAAAGTAAATACTATTTTTAAATTTCTTGAATGGATTCTTGAATGTCATTTTTTACAATCAAAAAAATGTTTATTTTTTATATATCAAAACTTTGCTACTATCTTGATAATACATCTAGCCCTTTCTTTAGGATTTTAACAACATAGTGTACTATTTTTGAAGTTTCAGACCAACTTAAGATTTTTTAAGATCAATTGAGAAAATTGAAAGAAATTTTCGACAAAAGATACTGTGTAGTATTTTCAGTTATTTATGTTGAAGGGAATATAAGGCACTCATCATAATTAATTATGGCTGACTAAATTATGTAAAAGTTAGTTCAAAATTTCCAATATAATTAGTAAATTAAAAATTATATCCTTATTTCTTAGCTACTTTAAGTTTAGTTCTAAATATTTTAATTGAAGAAAATATATTGCATCGAAGAATGTATGTATTGTAAGTTTGTAATGACCATAAAAAAAATTTAATTTAAATAAGCATACTACACTCAATTTCTGTTTTAAATACATAAACAAATATATTTTCTTTATAAATATATAAATAATCTTATATTTCTTGTATCACAATATCAGTGTAATTGTTTTGCCCATTACAAAAATTATATAAAACTTTTAGTTGAAAAGAAAATAACACTTTGGAAAATTTTCTTATACAAATAACGTGTTATTTATTGTTGGTTTAGAAAATACATCCTTTTAGTATGCCTTTAATGTATCATCGCGCTGTTGTTCCATTAATTGTGTTAATAGAGAATTAATATTTAACACGCTATTTCTTTGCTTTCTTTACAATTTGTGAGAATAGTTTTATTGTAAAAGTTCAACGTTAAATTTATGTTTTAATATTTATTTAAAAAATTTTTTTTTACTTTATGAATGTAAGAACATAGATTTAAGTAGTAAATGACGAGTATACTACCAATTTCTGGCTTATGAGTATAATGAGAAAAAGAATTAAAAAATTAGTGAGAGAATAAAAACATTAAATGAAAAATATAGAATTAAATATAGAAAATACCGACAGAAAAGTTTAATAATACCCTGATTATAAAAGATGTTTCATGTACCCTTATCTATCATATTCTATGAAATGTTATATAAATGATTAATTGGACTTAAGCACTTAATCAATGAGATCTGCCATTATCATAGGTAAAGGTTCAGTTTCAGCTTAAAAGTCCCATATTTCATAAAACAATTATAATGACGTATAAAACATAGATTTTTAAAATATTGGATAATTCAGTTTAAAAATATATTTAATATGTTGTTCTATTTTCATAAACTTAATTTAAAGTATAAATTTATATAAATAGATTTTTGACTTACATAGTTTTGGGCCTAATGAATGACATGTAAATTTTTTAAGGTATAAATTCAATGGTTGTAATATTATGAAATAAATAAATTACGGCCTGCTTAACCATTTTAAAAATGTATAGCCTTTTTGCAAATGTAAACCGGCCTACCTGTTTTATTATACCCTACATCACTTGTGGTACAGGGTATTATAAGTTTGTATAGATGTCTGTAATGACCAAAAGGAGTTATGTTTTTATCTTTTCCAATTTTTACCAGAATTACTCCCTGATTCGAGTTAAACCCGTCTGTCCATGTAAATTTGTCACTAAGCTATAGATAGTAATTTTTGAGATATATAAATGAAATTTGGTATATAAATGTGCGTTGGCCGAGAATAACTCTACTACTTTTACAACCATGCCCTATATAATGCCTTTCTTAAAAAAGATTTGTATATGGAAACATATATTTTGACGCCATTTGGCTCTGTCTTGTGTTTTGACATAAAAAGTATGTGTATCAAATTTGGTCCAGATTGGTCCATTTTCACGACTCTCCACATAACGCCTTCTTTGAAATAGATATTTACATGGACAAGAAATTTAAGTCTGAATATATTTAAGCGAACATTTTGACATAAAAATATATGTACTAAATATAGTCCAGATCGATCCATATTTGTAATCTACTCTGATATAAAAAAATTCTTAAATAATTGAAAAATTGCAATTTTTTCAATATTATTGGCCTGAATTTACTTTCATTAGGTAGTGGTGTAAGGTATTTAGGGGTTCTCTTTGACTGATTATAAAGTTATTTATTCAAAAAAAGCGTTATATGGAAAGTTGCAGTAAAAATTGACCAATCTTAACCGAATTTAGTATACATATTCTCTATATATAAAAGTGTAATTATTTTCCATATAAAAATTTTTTTGTAAGAAAGAAAGATATTGCAAAATTGTGACTAGTATCTTGATAACAAATTTACGTGCACACATATCAGACGGACAGACACACAGGCAAACTTGAATTGAATCAGGAATTGATTCTGAGTCGATTGATATTTCTCTTTTCCTCAATTTCTTTTGGATGTTCCAAACATCTGCACAAACTTATAATACCCTGTATCACAAGTAGTGTAAGGTACAATTACTAAAAATAGACAGCTCCATTGTAGAAAAGGCATTGTTATACATAATAACATGCAAAGTTAAAATTATTCCTATAAACTATTGTCTTAAACTATTTGTGCAAAAATTACTTGAATCGGCTACGCCTACCAGAACTTAGTTAAAATCAAATTTCACTTTATTGTTTTTTTTTAAGATATTCAATGAAAAATAATCAATGAAAGTTCATTATATAAGTTCAAGATTTGTTCTCAGCGAAATTTTGGATACTTGTTATAATTTTTATTATTGTTGCTTTTAATTATTTTCGCGTACATAATGTATAATGCGTTTAATTAATTTAGACTATGCAAAGAGAATAGATAGAACAACAACAACAACAACAACAACAACAACAACAACAACAACAACAACAACAACAACAACAACAACAACATAATTGTTGAATTCGTTATGTTACTCTATTAAATAACACTCATACGCCCCGTAAATGACTTTTTTCAAGCGAAGCTCGAGTATGCAACGAATGCATACGAATGCAGGTAAACTTTTTTAGGAAACGCTTAAAAACATCTTCCTTTGACTTAAGGACAACTCTGATTTTGATTTGATTTGTGTTACACTTTCAAGTATAAAGGCTCTTTTGTATTAATTGAGTTTCCTTAGCACTTATTATAAACTCGAATGGATTCAGAAAACTCGTAAATTTTTTTGGATTCAGAATACATGCTACTTATACTTCGGAAGTATTATATGAGTAATTAAAAGCCTAGAATTATGTTAATTGCTTAGTTAATTATATTTATCTAGGCCTATACTAAAATTTAAAAAAAATGTAAATAAAAATAAATTCACAAAATTTCTATATATGAAGAAAAACAAGAGAATAATTGGAAACAACCTGTATCTTAATTATCATAATAATATAAAAACTTTTTAGTTTAATGTTTGCCACAATTAATATCAACTATTTTTTAAAATACTTTCACTTTTTTGTACGATAAACATTCTCTTTCTTCATCTTGATTTATGACAAAGTCTCAAAAGTTAACTTCAAATTTTTTACAGATACAAATTTTCATGAATACATATCTATGAGATGTAGGAGAGTTATCTTTAAGTAACTAAAAGTGTTCATTATGCTTTAGACTAATTGGTGAAATATCAATTTCTTTCTGTTGCCATATTTGAAACGATATGAAAAAAAAATATATTTCATATGTTAATTTTAAATATTCGTTCATTTGCGTAATTGCTTTAAATAACATTGTTGAAAATAGCTTTTTGTTAAGAAAAATTTGTATAATTTTTTTGGACATTTAATGAGGGAAAATTAGAGCAAACATTTTAATGGAGCCACAAATATTAATACAATTTGACTGAACTGCGAATGGAACAATATTCTTTATTTATTATTAAGAAATCAATGAAAAAAGTTCATTAGACTGACAAAATTTAAGACTATATTCAAGAACGTTTGGACTTTACAAAGACTCTAAAAAAATTATAAATGATAAAATGAAAAATTATAAGAAGAAAAGAAAAAGCAATTGTCCGATAAAGTTGATTTTCCAATTTTCTGTGGTAACTTCATTTAACTATAAGTTTAAAAAAAAATGCACTGCTTAAAGTACAAACAAACAAAAAAAAACAGGGAAAATAAAAAAAAAACAATATAATAAATCAAAGAAGACGTTTACGCCCTAAAAGTTTCATATAAAACAAATGTATTATAAAAATTTTAAAAGTTAGGATACAAGCGTTACAAAACTTTTACGTTTAGTATTTGAGGGCTTTTTAAATTTATGTGTTTTTAGTTTTTTTTTAATAAGGAGACACGTTTTTAAAAAATATTGTGCACACAAATAAAGAAAAACTTAACGCACGTTATCAATTGTTTGCGTAACATAAAGTATTTTAAAAATTCTTAAATAATAATAAATTTTTCTCTTCTTCTCTTTTTCTCTTTTACCATCTAGAGTTTGGTTGAACATTCATTTTGCCATTATGTTTGTATTATATAAAAAAAAGTGCCGGAGACCCTACAAAGTGCATATACTTTTGATCAACATCAATATCTGACATGTCTGTCTAACGGTTCAGATATTTTTAGCAGTCTCCAGATCGCCAAAGAACAAATATAAAGATTAAATTTGTTAAGAACATTGAAAGTTATTGCAGGCAGGTTATTATTGTAAATGAATAAAATCGATAGAAGGACACAAAGTTATACAACAACAAATTTTCACATATTTATGTTTAGGTTTTCTACCTTCCACTGAAAAACTGAAGCAGTTGTAGAACCATAATATCATGGTGCATGTGCGTTTGACATTCAATATTTGGCCTTAGTTAAATATAATTTTCTTACTTGTTTCTATTCAAGAACTACTAAGTCACTAAAAACGCTAGAACGTATGATATGAATTGAGAGATTTCCATGTTCCCTATATCACAACTTCGGGTTCGATAGAGACTAGACGTTTTTTAATATTTCATTCAACTTAGAACCGTTTTGGATACCTTTAAAAAGTGCTTGCCTGCCTGTCTAAAGTCTGTTCATATAAATTTGTTGTTTAAATAGAGCCTCCAATTTTAAAGAAATGTGGAAGATAGTTGGGCTTTTTTTCAAAGCTAAATTTTTTTAAAGACTATGCTCTATGTAGCTTCTTATTTTACAAAAGGTTGTTAATACAAATACAAATGCGAATAGGAATGCAAATAGAATCCAGATACAAATTAAAATACAAATACAACTACAACTGCAAAATCATACAAATACAAAAAAGCAATGAAACGAAAGAGGAATATAATCAAATGGCCAACAAGGACACATGATCGGCACATTTAGCATAACAAGAACACTTACTTGTAATTGAGAAAAAAAAACAGAAGCAGCAAAGCATCCTTAATAAATAAAAGGATGTATTGCGTTTGCACACGATGCAAAAGTGGGAAGCATCTTAAAATTACAAAATCCCACACTCAAAGAATCATAAAAATCTGTCAATAATCAATTTATGCTAATATTAATATAATTTTTACTTTCTTCTTTCTACGGCCCACTTTACTTCATTATCGGATCAATAAGCATACAGATCTCTTTTTTTTAATAGCAAAGCAAAAAGTTGCCTCATATTTGTGAGATTTTATTCGTATATTCCTAAATAAAATACTAATAAATAATTTAATTATTGTCTTTAAAAAAACGGAATAATATATTTATAAAGAGATGAAATGTTAGGTTATGTAAACTCATTAACCATACAAAATATCAAAAGAATCAAAACTTTACAAAACTTCAAAAAGCTTCTGTTAATTAGGCCAGTTGTAAGCATTATATTTTTTCTTTAGCTAAGTGAAATTTAATAAAAGAATAATAAAGAGTTCCCTTCAAAGTGTATAAAATTAAAATGGTCGTTGTCATTGAATTAAATCAATATCAATTTTTTCATTCATTTATATATGTCTATATATTACGGTAATTTTGGACAGAATTTTAGCTGGTTGCTTTAATTGTGTGCGGGAGACTTGGATTGTATATTTGTAAAGTATGAAATAGTGTCTAAATGTAATTTAAAAGCTTCACTGTGGACGTGTCCTTTTATCGATTTGGCCTAACTTTAATTCTAAACGGCCTGCAAAAACTGTTAGAGTTTTTGCCAAATTCGATATCGATATCTCAAATTTTATGATCAACAGAATGTTTAGAGCAGACAGATGCATAGACGAATGAAAGTATCTGGATCGATTTAGCAGTAAGGTCTTCAATGACTGCCAGGCTTTACAAAAATTATAAAAACATGAGTATATAAATAAGTAAGAAAATTGCATTTGGCTGGGGCCTTATCTTGGATATCCGGCATCTTGGAATACGCCACGATATTACGATTCAGAACCTGATTTAGTTTTTTAGGAGCAGCCAAAAGATGGAACATCCAAAGGTTTTGTAAAAATCTATATTGTTTATCCATATTTAATTTTGTTATCAAAACAAATTTACCAATATCGATTTATTTTAGTGAACTTAGGCATGTGGACGTTTTTTGATTCAAAGACAAATTTCGTCGAAATTCAAAACTTTCATTATACGATTTAATTTACTTATTAATTACATTAAAAAAAACGGGCCAAGGTATTTAGTAGCTACTTTGCCTAATGCTGCTTTAACAACTGTGGCAGGATATAATTACAATTTTTAATTTTGTTAATTTATAATTCATTTATTTGATTTTTTAACCACATTTGGCATAGTTGTGTAGGGTATTCAAAAGTTCGCCTCAACCGACTGTAAAGTACATTGTTGTCATTGTTACTTCATTTATTATATTATATTTGTTGTATTTGCTTTGAATTCTCCACATGATTTATTTTCTTTAAACTGTTAGATAAATCGGGGTAAAGCGTATCTCGATTCGGTTAGAATGAATAAGATATTGGCCAATTATATTTTGAGACGGTTTTTGTTTCGACATATCTTTTTCGCATAATATTTACTCCATACTTTTTTCATTTAGTATAAAAGCAGTATTAAATGACCAATCGATAACAATTTTTTATTAAACCTTTAAGGAAAGTTCAACCAACAAAAAACAGCAAAATTAATGCAGGTTAAATGATTTAAACATAACAACAAAATTTATTATCACTTCTAATAAAAAGTTGTGCCCAAAGATCTCGTATATCTGAATTAATAATATTTAATTAGAAGAAGATTGTACGTTGTACGTATATCCACTACTCAAATATTACTTGGTGCTTTATGGTATAGACAGATAATTTGACGAGGTATTACCTCAAACAAGTGTACCTTATTTATATGACTTATACAAAATAATGGTCTTAATATTCTTAAAAAATTTCACTTAAGTGTTGCAGTTTTTGAGTTGTAAATACAAAACTATAAAAAACCTTGTTCAAGGTTTCAAAAAACCTTGTTCTTCTCAATTTACATTACTGTGGGTGTGACCCATGACAATACCAATCAGCATACAAAAATGGGCCACATTTAAAGTCCATATCGCTTCTTGTATGACCAGGAGAATGTTTACCATAGATGAACACACAGACAGACAAAGATGTCCAAATAGTTTTGGATGTGACGTGAATCAAATATAAAAATAAAGATTATAAATCCACCAACATTTATTTTTACGTTACAAGCATAATGGCAAAATGAGTATACCCTCAATTTTTTAGGTAGTGGGTACAAAACTTGATTTATCAAATAATTACTGAGATATAACTAAACAAAACTTTCACTACGAAAATAGATAAATGAACGTCTGCCATGAAGACATGATTTTTCGTTAAGAAAGAGGACATGCATCTCATTCCCATTGAAGTTGATCTTGCATTATCCGGTGCATTAAGTTTACACAAAACTAAACGTTTGATATGAATCTGATATATTTCTTGTTATATATTGAAACCCCAAATCTTTAATTTATATAAAAATTTAAATTGCTTAACTTGCAATTTCTTTTATATTAAAAATATAATAATCCGTCAAAAGCAATGTCTCAACTTTGGCCACTATAAGAAAAAAAACAAGTAAGAATTTTATAGTCAGCCGTCTCTTAAATACTCCATAAAATTTTGCTTCATATGATGAATGTGAATAGAGGAATTACAAGCCAATAGAAAATTGTAATTTATAAATTCTTTAAAAACTTAATTATTTGGGAGAAGGTTCAAAAGATGGACCAATTGGGTACTCACATAAAGATTAATTTACGTTAAAATATAATAAACATAGAAATTTTTTTTATATTAGCAGATTTTTTTAAGAAAAAGGCCGGGTTGTAAAAATGTTCCGATTTAACCATTTTCCATAAGGTTTGTCTTTGGATCGAAACGCATCCATGTAAAAAGTTTCAGACATACAATCGGGCAATCAGAAAAGCTTAAAACTAACTTAGAAAGTGAATCTGAGTTGATTGGTATAAAAAAAGGTGGATCTCTTTCAACTTCCTTTGGGTATTACAAACTTATAATACCGTGTATCGCATGTGGTGGCAAATGAGTCTAGTTAGCATATATTCATGTTATTTAATGTATAAGCATATTCTAGACAATTTTGAAAAGTTTTTTAAATTTTATTCATGTCATGTCAACACCATCCCAATTGAATTAAAGTTATTTAGTGTTTCTGCTTTTCTAGCTTCGAATTATTCAATTCTCTTGATGATAAATATTTTGCGTCTATTTTATTGTCTTTTCTATTCAAAAATTGTGTCAACTTCAATAAATTGTTAAATTTTATTTACTATGTATTTGAATTCTCTCCAATCAATTGTTAAGAATTTGTGACTTGCCTAAAGCACTGACTACAAGTACATGTATAAGTCTTCTATGTGTGCTCATTATTTTTAGTTGTTGTTATTATTGTTATAATTTTTTTTTTAGTATACACGTATATCTAACCAAAAATTTCATACAAAATTTCTCTGTTTTGTAGAATCAATGACTTAACATCTGGTTACCCAGAGAAACCGGCAGAGTGAATGAAAATATGAAAATATATAAAGGAAAATGTTTGTTAAGGCCAAATTTCAGATACTCACCATGCAGGCATAGTCATATTTGATGGCATAGAGAAAGTAATATTGAATAAGAGAAGAAGATACTATGTTAGTGTTCTTCAATTTCTTTGAATGCGATCGATTTCTTTATTTTTGAAAATCTTGTAGAAAATATCATGTGAAATAAACCAGCAACTTTTTCTTTCAATGTCGTGCTGCAGACAATGTTGTTAAATAATTTTTCTCATTTATTTGATATTTCAGGATATTTGATATATATTTTAGCGCATATGAAATTAATCGCTTAATAAAAATATTCATATAAATGTTGCTAGAATTTATCGTACTATTTAGTACAACCTCTTGCTATCAACGTATTACTATTATTCAATAAAACCCTATTTATACATCATCTTTCCGGACTTATCTCTTGGCATTGCTTTTATTAAATAATCAGCAATTTAAAAATTTTTCTTAATTCAATCACTTGTAGGCGCCTTAATGCTCGGATTCAGCCGTCGTTTGATCTAAAGTTTGTCATTGGAGAATTTGTAGAAAACTTTTTAATGTGACCAAGTCTCAAACTGTTAATATTTTCATCATTTTCACTATTATTATTGTTATTAATATTAATATTATAATTATTGTCATTATTATTATACCCACCATCTAGAAGTTATACACCATCTAGAAGTAGATTTATTTAATCATTATGTTTGTAAGGCCTAGAAGGAAGAGTCAGTTACCCTATAAAATGTATATTCTTGATCAGCATTAAATTCTAAATTGATTCAGATATGTCTGTCCGTCTGTATGCCTGTCTGTTGTAAACATTCTCCTGGTCGTAAACTTTGAGATATCAAGAACAAATTTGGCAGTATCATTGGAAGTTTTTGCATGCAGTTTGGGTTTGAAAATTGGCAAAATCAGTTGAAGGATACATTTACAGTGCAACATAAACTGAAAAACACTTCATTTTTAAACAACATTTGGTAGTTTTTTACTCATCATGTGGAAACTGCAGAAGATGTAAAACTAAAATTTTGTCCAAGTAGAGAGACCATTGGTCTGCAAATCGGGTATGCCTAAACGAAATTATATAAGACCACACTTTAATTTTTTTTGTTTTCATTTTCGATTTACTCCTAAAAAACTGAATGAAATTCTGAATCATTATATCATGGTGTATTGGTGCTTGGATACTTGGGTATACAAGATTTAGGTTTTCGATCTAACATCTAACATAGATATAATAATTTCTTGTGGCAATGCCTACATAACTTTTTTATATTTTGCAATGCCTGATGTTATTCTTCTGGATGAAAATAGCGCTTTGGTTTGAATAAACCAGAGTGTTCGTTGATTTATCCAAAATTGCGGTAATTTGATGTGGCGCAAATTTCAATATTGGATGTGGGTTTGTTGTTGTATAAATTTACTTAGCCTATATCTAGTAATATTGTTTTGAGAGTTGTTGTTGTGCTAAACAAGTTTGAATTACAATTATTATAATAATATAAATTTACAGCACTAAAATATATATTTGAACGTTACTATTTCTTTTCAGGGTATTTGTTCAAAGGTGTAGCCGTTTATGATGCATAATTAATTTTTTATGCCCTACACCACGTATTATAAGTTTGTGTAGGGGTTTTTTTTTGATGTTTAGTCTAGGTTGATTCATTTTTAGGACCGTTTCTCATGCAATGCCTTTATCGAAAAATGCAACTTAAGTACGTAGTAGCAGTTTTGTATTTTGACATAAAAAATATGGGTACCAAATTCGGTACAGATAGGCCTATTCTTTGAAACCTCGTCTCATATAATTATTTTTTTAAGTAATTGATAAATTACAAAATTTTCCAATATTATTAGTTAATTTGACTTTATTGACTTATTTGACTTTAATTACATTAAGCAAAGTGGCGTAGCATATTACAGTTCTTACTAGTTTTTGTGATTGTAGTACATAAAGGTTAAAATTGTAAGACAAACCATGAAAATAATATTGTGAATTAAATATACATGGGCAGACACTAGACGACCAGACAGACAAGCTTAAATCGAATCAGAAATTTATGAAAATGCAGCTGCATCACAAAAGGTTTAGGCTATTAAAAAGGTTTTAATATAGACGAGTTACAATTTTTGATATATTTCTCACTTTAATGTTCAAAATCGAACAAATAATATAATTTTTTTAATAACTATAAACTACATGTATTTTTGATTAGCATCTAATTTTAAATCGATTTAGACATGTCGGTTGGTCTGTTAATCTTTCTGTGGGTCCATGTGTGGTTAACATTCTCGCGGTCGCAAACAAAAAGATATCGACCTTTTATTTAGCGGAAACATTGAAAGTAGTTGTACATTGTTGGGTTTTAAAAATTGGTGAAATCGGTCAAAGAATACGCCCACAATGTATACTGAGAATACTTTTGCATTTTAAGCGAAAATTTATAGATTTTCTCTTCAAATATTAAGGCCATTATTCTACGTTGTCTCGTTGGAGGATATCAAACAACTGACCCCCGTTAAGTACAATTTTTTCACTAGGTTTTACAATTTTTTTAAGTAGAATGCTAATGTGTGCACGATGTTCCCACATCTTGCGTTTTTTAACTAGGCAGAAACTTTTTTTTACTCTTACTTGATTAGCGGAACATATTCGACACTACCTAAACAAATCCTATAACTGATGTAATGTCATTACTTAATTACTCTTTGACCCTCTTGTTCGGCTTGGTAATTGTATAATGTTAAGAATTCTGTATTACACTATACTTTAATTCCATTATAAAGTCCATTATTTTACATAATTATTCACAACGAGTTAATTATTATTTATAACTCATACTACGATTTAGTACGAGTAATATACAAATAATATAGATATTGGCTATTAAATACCCTACTTTGCTTAGCCTGACAAAGAGTCTCTGTACTAAATTTTAAATCAAGGAAGAATATTATTAAAAAAGCGTGGTGTGCAACAAATAAAAAAATTATATTTGACTAGGGCCTTGGTGATATTATGATTCAGAGCTTGTTTCAATTTCTCATTAGTAGATAGATAATAGTAAATATAAAAAAAATGCAAATTAGCCACGTAAGCATGATTTTTGGACAAATATTCTAGATTAACAGCTTTATTATTGCATTTTGCAAATGAGAAAAATATTAACAAATTTTGCGCAAGCATATCGGGAAATTCTTCGTTTGCACTGTGGGCGTGTTATTTGAATAACTTTAGACATATTCAATACCAAACCACTTACGAGAACTTTCGGTGTGCCTGCACAGGGGCGGAGAGACAGACAGCCACACAGAAAGCCATAACTAAATTGATTCAGTATTTGATGTTGTTCCAAAATATCTCCAACGTTTCCTTTTGGGTCTTAGAAATATAATGACGAACTGAATATACCCTCAACCTTTGATTAGTAGGTGTGGCCGCAAAAATGTTTCGATCGACACCTTTTATAATAAAGTTCGTTTGTGATTAAAAAAGATGGTTGTTATGAACATCAGAACTAACTTATTTTATCTTACGATTAATCACAAGTTGCTTAGGGTATAAGAAACCAAATTTAAAGTTACATAATTACGGGTCATGACCGATTTCTATCTTTGGTTGCAGAGATATTGTAGGTAAATGTCTTTCACATTTGTAAAAAACATCAGTTTTTTTATATGGTGCACTTTGGCGTAATAAAAATAAGTAAGAACTTTATGGTAGGTCAGGGCCGATTCTTAAATGCCTTACCTAATTATTATTTTGTTGAATATTATTAAAATCAAACAAAAGAATTTCAAGCCAACAAAACTGAAAAACTGAAAAATTGTAATATTTCATTTACTTAAAAAGTTCGTTATATGAGAAATGGTTAAAAAAATAGAACGATCTAGATCAAATTTGATACACTTATTTGCTATTACATATATATATATATATATATATATATATATATATATATATATATATATATTTACATATATATATATAAATAAGGTTTTTCTTTTGCAATTGAAAGTATTTACTCTTTCGTTTTGTTTTTATAAAATTATCTCTTACTTAAAACGCACGTTGTTTTCATTCTTCGAATTGAGAAGTATACGTTACAGGGCTTGCGCATTCAAATTTCTGTACAAAATATACTAAATTTAATACAATTTGTTTCGATTATAAAAAGTAGCAGAAAAAAAGTGTCCCATTAAAAAAACTAAATTATAAGGTATCAAACATATCATTAGAGTATTATGTTAGCTATGGTCGTGGTTAGTTCCCTAATGGTAGCTTTGTGTGAAAGTTAAAGTTACAATACAACAATAATAAAAACCATTATTGAGGGAATCGTAATAATAATAATCATAATTGTACTCATGATTGTGATTATCATCATTTACCTAAAAGTAAATAGCTCGGCGGTATGAGCAAATAATTCGTAAACTGTTTAGTAAGTAAACGGCAACGAACAAATGCAGAATAATTCAGTAAATGTTAAAAAATTGTCGGCAATTGTCACAAAAAAAATTAAAAGTGGGTGGGCATATTTTATCATAAAATGAAATAAATAAAATAATGTCTTGGAATATAATGAACTGAACAGTGCTTTTTTTATAAATTAATAAAGGAAGTAAAATATGTGAAATGGCAAAATTATTAAAGAAATGTATAAGATGAAATGAAATGAAATGAAATGAAAAAATTATAAAAATTAAAAAATTATACAAAAGTTTATGCGTTCATAACTATTTTGATAGTAAAATATATTAATAAAACAATAAAAATAAAAATAAATAAAAATACCCACCACTCATACACTATTTGACATTTTATGGTACTGAAAGACAATTTGAAATTATTTAATTTCAGGTAGATGTATCAGATTTACACGATTTTACATAGACTTTTTTAGAAACTTCAGCTATCTACTTGTTTCAGTTGTTATGTTTTGAGTGAAAAAGTACAAATTTTTGTTTAAAAAACATAAATGGTTCAGTTTACGATATACCGTGAACGTATCTTGAATCCGATTCGGCCCATTTTCAATACGAACCAGAATTACTGCCAAATTTAACTTGCTAAGTCGATAACTCTTTTTTGGCGATCAGGAGAATATGTAAACTTTATAGGGTTTTTACGTTTCCCTTTTGGCGGTACAAGTTTAGTGATAAAATGAGCGTGTCCTCAATCTCTGGGTGGTGGATATAAAAATTATTATATTTAAAAAAATAAGCCAAATTGTCACATTTTATGCATAAATTTTACAAATGTTGGACAATTTCTCACAAATGAACTCAAATATTTCTTTTAAATGAATCACTTCAAAATAGTGCCCTTTTATTAATTTTTTACTACATCCCGAGAATACAAGAGTGTACGATTCAATTTCAAAAGCAAGTGATCAAAAATGTTACCTACCTGATAAAAAAATTGATCTATTTCACATGCTTCTGGCTAATATAAACCTTTTAACAAATAGCGCAAATTGTAAGGGAGAAAAAATCAGAAAAATTATTAACGGTTAATGCATAAACTGGAAATGTAATACAACAGTGATGTTGCATGAATTTACTACTAAGTGATGTAAAAATTTTAAGGGAAATTCTCTAAAATTTCATAACTATCAGAAAATATTTTTTGTATAATTTGTGCAACAAGTTTTATAAGATTGTTATACATACTTCCCAGAAGTTGGGGATGTACCCATTTTACTATGATACTTACAACATTTTTTTTAAAGTATATTTTTTAAAATAAATTTAGAGGTGTATGTTTATCTGCTTAGCTCTCTGTTTGTTATTTATACTCCATTCGTCCTGAAAATTCAGATGTTGTCTACAAATTTGTGCACATAGGTTGTGGGTGGGCCCAAGATGACTGCCCCCTGGGACATCGGTGAAGCGTGAAGTGCCTGTCCTAAAAATTAGAGAAGTTTGACTTCTTCCAGGCAAGCATGAACGCATGAATAATTGATTAAATTGTTAGAAAAATCCAACATACGCATATTTGAAAACAGTGGAGTACTTTGCTAAAATCAGTAAACATCACGTCAGGCTGCTTAAATTCCGCAAATGAGTCAAGATAATTCCAGCAAGTTAGTATATATAGATTTACCACTTATAAAGCCATGTTAACATATGGAAAAAATTGGCTCAACTGAACAGGAAATCATATAGACAAGAAGCCTCTCTAAGGCCTTACTTTTGCTATTCTTTTGTAGTTTATGCCGAGGTTTTGACAAGGCCTTTCTTATAAAAAAGAAATTTCTTCTCCACATAGAGAGCCCCTTGTGATACATCTGTTAAATATGTGAATAGGAGGAGTCGCAAGAAATAGTGCATAAAAACGCAAAAACAAAACGGAATACCCTCAGAGCCAAGATGAAAGGAACTTCTAAGCAATACTAGTGCATGGTACATTCCTATATCAGAAAAATGTAAACTGGGAAAGCTAACAAGCGAATTAATTTTGTACGTGTAAGCTGCAGAATTAGGTAAATTAGAGGGTTTTGTGTAAGACGATGTGAAAAAAATCAATGAACAGATTAGCTATCTTAAAACGAATGCAAGAAGAGGCATCATTGATCTTTCTTTTAGAGTCAACAAATTTTAAAAAATGTTTGCTTTTCTTTTCATATCTAGAGCATATTTTTGTAATAAGAATAGTGTAAATTATTAAAGTTATGTTGATAAGTGGGGAATGGACAAAATTTTATAGGCAAAGCAGTTAGTTTGAAACTCCTAAAATGTCTCTTCCTCGAGTTTCTAAGTCGTTTATTTAATTCATTATTATAAATTAGAAAAGGTTTCTAATTCTAATTATCTATTCCACCTAATTTTTTTAAAGATTTAATCAGCAATTCTTCCGAAATTTTCCAAAAATGTTGAACATCAGATTTGTATTTAAAGTTGTATTCTCTGCTTAATTAAAAATTAGTCCAGACACTACAAGTGTTGTGTTACTCAAACAAATCGAATGATTCTATCACAAATTACGACACATTAATATATGCCTTATTATCGTTTGCCCTAAATCTTTCTAATTAGAATTACATATAATACCTTAAACCTATTTGCGGCACCACGCCCGTAGCATCAGCTGTTATTAAGTATCTTACAGTGTACCGAAGCGTATCCAAACCTAGAAAAATATACTTGCCTTGCTTTTTGCACTTTGTTGTTTTGTTTGAATTCACTACGCATCCAATTTGTTTGTATGTTTACATGGTGTCATAAACTGTTACGAATGAGTCTGGTCAAAGGCATCAACATCAGATGAACCTGAAACAGACAATACCAATTGATTTTGTTTGTTCTATTGCATGTTGTCGTTCAGTGCGGATAACTATTGCAATAATGATGATGAAAAATTTACGAAAAGCAATTTACATACATATACATATATATATATATATATATATATATATATATATATATATATGTATATATATAAATATCTTTGCCTTTTTTTGCTTTGTTCTCAAAAGGAAGCAAATGAATGGGAAAATTGATATTGAACTAAAGCAAAAAGAACAACACCATACCAAGGGGATTTTTTACACGTATTAATGTCGCACAAAAATGGTATAAGGATTAATCTGTGTACATACAAACATAGACTTAAATTTTTATACCCACCACCTAAAGGTTAATGGTATATTCACTTTGTAATTAGGTTTGTAACGTCTAGAAGGAAGCGTCGCAGAACCTATAAAGTCTATATATTCTTAATTAGCATCAAATTCGGAAGTGATTTGGACGTGCCTTGCCTTGGGTGTTAAATATTCCCTTGTTCGCAGAATAAGAGATATCCAGTTAAAATTTGGAAGTTTTTCATATGTTACTTAAGATCAGAAAAAATTTCTGTATCATAATGTTTGAAACCACCAGCCTGGGCCTATTCTTATACCATTTCGCATAGTTAAACTGAAATAAGGGAATTACTGCGGCAACAAAATTGAAAAAATTGTAATTTTTCAATAACTCAAAAAGTTCATTTTTTTTGCTTATATATATACAAAATGGAATTTTCTCTCAAAATAATGACTTTTTTCGAAGAGGGCATATGTAGAAACTAGTGTAAAAATGGATCCATTTAAAAATTTGGTCCATATGTTTTTTGCGGTAAAATGCACTTATTGTAAAATAAAATTAAAATATACTCATTTTTGTGAAAAATGGCATTATAAGAGGCGTGGTCATAAAACTGGTCCGATTAGAATACGTTACTAAGCCATAACATACGCATATACCAAATTTCACAAATATATCTCAAAAGTTGCTACCTGAAATTTGATGGCAAATTTACATGGACAGACATCAGACGAATAGGCTTATATGGTATCAGAAAGTAATTCTGAATCGAACGGTATAGTAAAAGCTGGATCTACCTCAACTTATTTTGACTGTTACATACATTTACACAAACTATCTTGTACTGTAAGTGATGTAGAGTATTAAAAATATTGTTTTTAGATTTGCTGGCAAAATAGTGTAAATATTGTAAGGGTATACAATGTTTACAGTTGATTGATTTATGCATAATAACGTTCTTACAGTGTTGCACTCGTTATTGGACAATATTATCTAATATTATTTATCAACATTGTGTAAAACATTTAACACTCCATTATTCATTGTTATTTTAATTAAGTTACTTTCAGTTATAATATAAATACTTATATCATTGCAAATTAAACCATGATTCTATTTATTCACTTTTTTAGAATATTTTACCATTGTTACTCAATTTAATTTACTTATTCTTATCAATATATCTAATGAAATTGAAGCCTGCTGCTGAACGAGTAGTGTTGCGATATTATACAATACCTAAATTTCATTTTTTTATCTTCAAAAATTCTATTTACTACTGAAAAACTGAAATAGGCTTTGAATAAAAATATCATGGTGTTTAGGTAATGGGTATCTAAGATTTGGCCTCAATAGTGCACTAAGTATAACAATGTTGCTGCGCAATCAAACATCTAATAAAGCTTTAATGCTCTCTCACTTAGCAAAGGTTGGGCCAAAGCGCAGACGCAAGTTTAAGGTCTCTATAACTCCCACTGATAAAATGCCATGTCTCTCTCAGTATGAATCATTATCGATTATTAGGCGAGAACTATATAAAATATAAAAATTTCCTCTTTCCTCCGTTTCGAATCTAACAAAGCCAAAGCAAAGTAGAAAGCAACAACAACTTGTTGTTGTTTCTTATCGATCAATAATCAATCTCCCTTTGGACATGCAAACTATTTTTGTTTTAAGTTTAATAGGTTTTCTTTGGACTTGGAATAAACAGATCAAAGGGTTTAAATAAAAAAAAAATTGTTTCGAACATGAAATTTTTTAGTTTCTTCCCTTTAATATTGACTTGTACCCAACAATTCAGTGACATATTAAATTCTATGGTAGTTTTGCTAATTTGTAATCTGTACAAACTAGGGACGTACATCGCATACTAATAATGGTAAAAAGGTAAAAAGGGACAAAGTTCAAGGACTAATCAAAATTTTGTAATTCCATAAATTTTGATGTAGAGTGAGTGTATATGAAATTAACTTCAAGTTTCTTTATTCAAAACAACAATAATTTACAACAACAGTATCAATGTTTAATAATAAGCAAAATATACACTTCCGGTAGAATGAAGCAAACCCAAATAAAAGTGTAACATATTAAGCAACAACAATTTATTCTCGAAAAGTATACTATTTCTAGGGTTTCTATCAATCAAATTCAAAAAGCTATTAAATGTAGAAATTGCTTTTGTTTTATATATTCTACACTTACATTTATATATAAATATTTCTCAATGTTGAGTACTCACTGAATTAGTAAACTGTCAAAGGAAATATTTTTTACATTACTTTTTATAATTTGGAAATTGCTAAGGAAAAAATTTTTCATTTAGTTTTTATGAGTTTTGCAAATTGAATAGGCCTAAATATAGTATAATTTACAAGGGTATATTGTGATTTGATATCCCCTACTTAGGGCCGTAAACATAGTTTTATATTATTTTCGGTGATATATAGAAACACATATAAAAAATTGTTAAATTTTTCCATTAATTTGGTTGCAATGTTCTTTATAATTAATGTACCCATAAAAGCTTAAGATTAGCCTACGTTAGCCGAGACCCACACCATAGCAATTTAATTATGGGCCAAAGCATCATTATGGGCTAATTTCACTCCAGTAAATATTTTATATTTGAGCAATTTAATTTAAAAAAAATTATATAGATCATACCAGAGAAAAAAAATACCAACAACAAAAGCAAAATCAAAATAATAGCAACAAAAAAAAAATCATAATAAAATAAACATAAAGCATATCAAACAAAAAAAGCAATTACAGCAACCAAAAATAAAAAATTATTATTAAAGAATCAAATATAAAAAAATATATATATATACAATATAAATTGCAGTTATCACATAAATAATAAATAAAAAAAAAAACAAAAATCAATAATAAAATCAACATTAAAAGAGTAAGTAAGGAAACAACATTTGGCAGGGCTTAACTGTTGGGTACCCATCACCAAAGTTTCGAAAGTTTCGTATTATATAATTTCCTGTAGGTATACCCGATTTGCATTATTTTTGGATAAACATTGTATATCGCCTTAGACCCCAATCCACGGAGTGTAAATTAAAAAAATGCGACTATATTGAACCGCTGGCAGTACACTGCTCCTAGTTTTACCAATCCTGCCATTTCAAAAAAGTTGGAAATTGCTACAGGAAATTTCAGAGTCATTGATATTTATCTTGAACCACTTTTCCGTAAACACCACGATGCCATAATTACAGGCATAATAATCCCTGTATAAGTGGTGTGATTTTGCATTAAGCTCACACACATTTTGATAAAGATGCAATTTGTTCAATTTAGATTGGACTCGTAATCTTCTTACGCGAAATAAACTCTTCGACTAAAGATTCATCAGGGTCAAAATGTTTTATCTAAAATTTTAGCCAATAAATTTCACGACAGAAATATTTTAAAAGATGACCTACCTTTTGGTCAAGAGATGCTTATTTTAAATACATTGATTTTAGCTAAATCTCAGGCACACAATTTCAGTGAAAATTAATACGAATGATGTAGAATATAAACTCAAAATTTAGCCTTTACATTAATATTTAATTAAAGTCAATTAAAGACTATAAATGTTTTATAATAAAATATATGCGAAAAATAATCAGAGTTGCCAGAACAATTTATTTATAAGGATCATTTTAGTTAGTGTAAATAACTTAGAAATAGATTTATTTACAAATGAAATCTTTATTTCTTTTAAATTTCTACATAAAATGTAAGACAATTACTTAAATTAAAAAAATAATTGAAAGCACTTACTTTGGATCTTTTCATTACAATACACCGATTTTTATCGTAATATATTAAAATGTAAACATTTTTTGCATTCATCACTTTTGTAAAATAGAGAGTGAATGTAGAAATTGTCTCAAGGGGTTCATAATTATTTCAAAGTATATTTGAACCGATGTTCGCTCAGCTACCAACTTTGATTAAAATATGTCCAAAAATTGCTGTCAGTACTTTGATTGCAAATTTACATGGACCGATAGGCCGATAAATGTATATGTAGTAGTGATATTTAGTCGACCGATGTATTAAACTTTCATTCTACATCAATTTCTTCCGAGGGCTACATATATTCACATAAATTCAGTAAGAGTAAAGAGGTTATTTCGTTTTATTATTTTCTTAAAAATTATCTGAAAATTAGGGAGGCCAATTTTTTTATATCACAATTTTAATTAAAAATTTTCAGCCTACACTATTTGTGGTACAGAGTACACATTTATGCAGATATTTGTAACACCCAAAACGAGTTGAGACAGAACCACCTTTTATTATGCCAATCAACTCAGAATCACTTTCTGATTCGATTTAAGCCTCTCTGTCTATCTCTTCTGTGTGCCCGGTTGTCTGTCTGATAATTGTCTACGAAAATTTGCTATCAAGCTGCACGTCACGATTTGTACGTGCGTTTTAGTCCAGAGACAAGCCATATTGAAAATGGTTAAAATCAGATCATTATTCCGACTACTCCTCATATAAGGTTTTCTTAAAAAAAGTCGTTATTTGGAAAAAAAATTGCAATTTTAAATGTAGTTTAACGTAAATTGATGCAGAGCATGGAAAACTTGTATGCCAAATGATTGGCCCCTTTTTAGACTCACTTTTCTTAAAATGCCTTTTTCGAAAAAAGTCTTTATATGGATAAAGCTTTTCATTTTGAATATATTTTAACAAAAATTGGCAATTTTGAATTTTGACATAAAAATGTGTGTACCAAATTTGGTCCAGATCGATCCATTTGTTAAGCCTCCTCTCATAAAATGAACTTTTTCATTAATTTAGACATTACAATTTTTTTTATATATTATTGACTTGTAATTGTTTTATTTGACTCTAATTGCATTAGCAAAATGGTCTAGAATATTTAACGGTCACCTCTGATGGACTGGATGAAAATAGAAAGCAAAAAATTAAAATAAAATGTCAGTACAAGCCGATTAAGCAAATAGACAAATGTGAAATGGGTAAAATGGAGAGACATAAAATTAAAATTAATGAGAGAAGGAATATAAACATTATCATAAATTGCTTATACAATGATCATAAAAGTATATTTAATTAATTAATTTTTGTAATATAAGCACGGTAATAATTTGAATAGGAAACACAATAAAACCAAAAGCAGCCAAAGAGTGAACAATAAGAAAAGTACTAATGGTCATCATTATGTGACTTTTACATTATTACTAAAGACAATGATAATGATAATGATAATGATAATGATAATGATAATGATAATGATAATGATGTTTAATAAATACAAACAAAAAGAAAACACAAACAATAGCACACGATTGTTATAATATTTTACAAAGATTCTTTGTATTATACGGACATAGGCAGTCTGTTATGTTTTATGCAGTTTATTAATAAGACAAAAAAAAAAAAAAAAAGAAAAAAAAAGCAATATGATAAAAATGAATTGTAAACAGATTATTAAATTGAACTTTTCGCTACTATCTATAATAATTTGGTTAATTACTGAAATGAATAACAGCTTAAGTAAACAAGTAAGGGCAACACCTGCCTTCATTTCCACCTCTAACACAATTTGCTGGATGAAAAGATTTAAACGTGCCAGCCAATTTGATGACTATACAGGTCTGTATGGACAATATAATGATGGACAATTTAGTGACCATCAACAAGATTATAACGATGATTTGATCTTACATCAACAATATTATAATAATAATATGATTTATAATAATATGCATCAGAATTCATATCAACATAAAAATGACTTTACAAATAGTGCATTTGATATCAACGATGACAGTAACATTGACAGCAGTTTAGTTGGTTTTGCCGGTTTATTGTCGCATGAGTTGTCTGAACAATATAATGTTGCTCGTCATTCAGGTAAGTTTTTATTTGTTATGGCATTAATTTTTATGTTAAATTTATATCTGGTTTTTTAAATTATGTATTAATGTGAAGCTGCACATTTTCAATAATGACATTGAAAATGTTATACATTTTATATCATAACAGACACATTTTTAAGTAAGTTGAAGTTAATTTATGTAATTTATGTATGTGCACTCCAAAAAAACTTCCTTGTTGATACAATTTGGTATCCCTTTTAAAAGTGGAATTTTGGATACATTAGGTCTAACGAGTGTTTAGACGAGTTCCAGCATCGACATAAATGGAACAAGGAATCAAGAACGAAGAAGACAACACCAGGAACGATAGTTATTATCAAAGAAGATAATATTCCACCTCTGTAGTTTCCGCTAGGCAGAATAGAAAGAGTATATCCAGGTAGCAATGACAACGTTAGAGTTGTAGATATCAGGACTGCAAACAGCACTTGCAAATACATAGATTTGCTCCTCTATTTATAACAGATCCAAGCCTTGAGGAATCGACATCTTTTATTAGTATCCGAGATATCACAAATCTCAGGCAAAAGCCCTACTGAAGAAGAGAGTGCGATGCTCATCAATGTCACACATGTCGCTCTTATGTGTTATATTTACTTCAACTTAAATTGGCGCTGAATTGTATTTTAACATAGAAAATATGTGTATATATCCATCTGTAACTTTGTGGTTAATCACTAAAAAATAAAGAAAAATAGAAAAAATTTAGTGTTATATAATTCAGCGTAGGCATGGTTGATTTGCAAGATTTTTGAACTGCTATTTTAGAATGACTGCATTAATATTTGTCCAAATTTTGGCTTTGATACTATTTTAGCTTTTATATTAAAAACAAACATGTATAAATTTTTGTTTTGAAAGCAGAGGTGGTTTCACATTGGATTGAATTGTGTGCGTGTCTATTGACTGATTTGGCTCAATGTCAATAATAATAGTCGAGCTCGATATCTATAATTTTACGACTAGTCAGACGCGCAGACGAACAGACATCTGTACTCCAATCAGGAATTTGATACTAATAGGGCTTACCATTTTTCTTTTTAAGCGTTACAAATGTTATGGCAAAATTCATGTGCCTGCTACCTATGGCTGGTGGGTATAAAAATCACTATATCATTTGAATTCGATTAAGTAGTGTAAAGAAGTGTTTTACTTCCCTTCCTATGTTAAGCTCAACCGGTACGCCAGGTTTCGGGTGATCTCTTTACAGAGAGAATACTTAAGGAAAAGGCACATGTAGGACTAGAACGCACAAACTTATTCCAGTGTTAAGACGTTTTGGTGTTGGAGATGGAAAAGGACTGGCCAAATCATTACCCCTTCTCAAACCACTTACAAAAATATGCCAACCTTTTTTTTGTTCTTAAATGTTTCTTTTTTCCTTTATTAGATTTTGCTTTTTTTTTTTGAAAACTATTATTGTGATGTGATAAAAACTCTGTGTATTCAACATTTTGCTTTTTGTTGTTCAGTGCTTTCTCGTATTTCTCATTGCTGATGTTCAATGTTTTCACCTTTTTCTTTTGAAAAGGAACTAGAAATTCAACACGGTTGCACAGCTCGGCACTCACTCTCTTTTTTGCTGTACTTTTTTTCAGTTACGACAGAAACTAGTGCAGGCAGCGTGTAAGAGAAGGCTTAGTGGAAAAGAAGGACAATGATAGGGCAGCAAGGCGAGTGTAAAGGAATAGTGTGGAACAGGTGAGGGAAAAACAAGAGTGACCAATTTTTCCTTACAGAAGTAAGTCAAAGACAAAGGAGAATACTTCAAAATACTATACGATTAATTTATTACTGTTCTATTTCAATACAACATTCTCTCAAAATTATATTCATATCTGATTAAGTGAAACCATTTGGACTAAGTGTGCCCACTAATCAGAAAGAGAAAGTTATTGGCAGGATATTATGTTTAGCAAGAATATATTGTGCAGCTTCATATGCTTTCTTATAGATCTTACAATTGCTTTGACAAAATGAGTGCATTTTTAAATTCAGACTGGTTGACAGAAATATGCGGAAATTCTTAGAAAAAATAATTACATTTTATAACAATAAAAAATTATTATCGGATACATACAATATACATATATTTCGCCAGCAATATTACACATGTAAACTACATGTAACACTTTCTTTCTAGTTGCAGAAATTTATTTATCAAACTTAAATTTGTAATAACATTGAAACCAGTTAGTTGTATGAACTGTACATGTTATATAATACAACAAATACTTGAGTGGTTATAATCAAGTACACTTCTTACATTTATATCCTTTTGACACCTACTATCCAAAGATTGGGGTATAACCATTTGGCTTTATTGTTTGTAACAAAAAAAATAAGAGTCGGAAACTTTATAAAATACATACATTTTTGGGCAGCATCAAATTCTCAACCGATTCGGCCATATCTGCCTATTTTTACTGGTTGCAAAACATAAAATATCGACCTGAAATTATTGGCTGGTACTAAAAATGGGTCAAAATGTTAATGTCAGTGTAAAAATCGTGCAAATCTGTCACGTTTAGTAGAAATTATAAAATTTTATATTATCTGACTGTACTGTAATTTATCAAATAGTATGCTCAGGTGGTTTGTATCCATTTGGCCCCAGTCACATATAATTTTCTTAGTTCTTTCTTTTTCTACGTATAGTATTGGTATGTGTGTTATTGCCTCCTTTTATATTTTTTTTTGCAGATTTACCAAAATTTGGTGAACCCATACAAAATGTCACTGTACCGGTGGGGCGTGAGGCTGTACTCCAATGCGTTATAGATAATTTACAAACTTACAAGGTAACACTGTAGTAACATCAAAGAAGAAAGAGCAAAACAAATTAAAGTAGCAATATATTCACAAATTCGAATTTTAATGTGCATGCAGCTATTCAAATAAATTATTTACAATTTCATGTTACTTTGGGTGGAAGACAAAAGCATACTATTTTTAAAAAATAAAACAAGTAAAATGAATAGAAAAAATGAGAGTAGAAGTGGGGTAAACTTTAAGGCGTTAATGGCAAATACACATTTATAATTGCAAAATATGAGAACTTCCAAAATTTATGGACTGAATATTCTAAAGCGAATTTTGAAAAACAACTATAGAAATTTATAATCTATTTCTTTACAAAGATTTTTTCTTATTTGAGGAATAATGCATGAGGTAAAAAATGTCCTTCGATCTTGGCATAGTCTAAACTCTTAAATTTCAAAAAACCTTATCTTTATTTTAGCTAAGCATTTTCAAGTAAACCAATCAAAATCAAGAAACTGGGAAACGAACCTGAACCTGTACGTATTGCCTTGGAATAATAATAGTATATAATAATTTATAAAATCATTTGCAAGAGATTACAAAGAAAAAACGATATTGCTGCTGCGTGACTCACAAAGACTCTCTAAAATATAAGATCCACAATTCCTCAAGGGAGCAAATGTAACAGCAACCGTATCAGGTTGATTGCTAGACTTTAATCGATTCCTAGACTAGATTTACTAGACTTGAATTTGTTAATTTTTATAGGGAAATCTCATGTATATTTGTTATTCTAAATAAGTATATGCCGCATAAATACTTATTTCTTTTCCTTCAGCATTATATTTATTCCTATGGATATTGTGTAATATTTTTCCACATTCATAAGTACAATATAATATCAATAATATTAAAACAATAAAAACAATTCATATTAAATTCATTCACGAACATTTTGGTAATATTTTCAAATATTTTTACAAATTTGCAACAAAATCTAGGGCATTTAAAGTGTGTCTTCTCATGGAGGTATATTGCTATGTATCAGGGGCGTATTGATAAGAGATTCATCAATTTATATCCAATTTGGGAATTTTCAATGAGATTTCAGAGATTGTTGCCACGAAACAAATGTTTTATCTGGAAATTTAGTAAAAATTAAATAAACAAGAATAGTATACCAATCGGAAATGGATACACCTAATGCTTGAAGAGCTGCTACGCAGCCATTAAACAGTGCTTGTGTAGCGAGAATATTTTGACTATTGCCTTCGGTTATAGTGGGCATTTTGAGCATAGTTTGAACTTGATTGTTCACTAATACTCATTTGTTCTCGTACTGTTATTTAAGAGTATTCCAAGTTAGCAAAAAAAGAACGTTTTGCTTTATTATGGCACCAGCAGTGCCCCGGCAATGCCCCGGCAGTGCCCCGAGTTTTCTTACCCTAGTGCTATAGTTTCTGAGCTACCCTTAGCATAATATGATTAAAATATATGGCCATTCTTCATAACATCCCTCAAATATTTCGTTATCACAAGGCGGATAATATAATATGTACTCCTAAAGAATCAGGGGTTTGTTGTGTATTGGTATTACCGGTTGCCAAAGTTTGCTTTTCGTACTTTATATGTGTATGATGTTTTATATATATTACACTTTTTAAATTCTTTTTTTTCCTTCTCATTTGGCTCAATAGATCAAAAATATTGCGTTTTTATAAGAGTTTTGTGTTAATTTTCGCATCTGTTTAAATTATAAATAATTATTATTGCTTTATTAATAGAAAAATAAAATTAAAGAAACTCGAGAAACCTTTTCTTTTTTTTTTTTGGTTAAATGAAATCTATTTGCTCGTCTATTGTTATTAAAGTGTTGGGAGCTGCAGAAACGTAAAGAGGAAATATGTTATTAGTATTTTTATAAAATTCATGGTTGCCATGTTGTTTTAAGTACGCTATTATAAAATTTTAAATTTTCAACATTGTTATAAATTATAACTTCATAACTACTTAATTTGTTGAAGTAGTGTTAAATAATAAGCAAAATGAAAAGGTAAAAACGAAAAGAGGGAAAATTTTATAAATTTTGCACACTCTTTTTTCCTCCTCATCTTTTTTTGGTCCTTATAACCTTTTTTTGGTTTTATGTTTTTATTGTTTTTCTTATCCATTTTGTTTTGTAGATAGCGTGGCTTCGTGTAGATACCCAAACAATATTAACTATTCAGAATCATGTAATTACAAAAAATCATCGCATGAGCATTATGCATGCTGAGCAACGTGCCTGGATTTTAAGAATACGCGATGTAAAAGAATCGGATAAAGGCTGGTATATGTGTCAAATTAATACTGATCCTATGAAAAGTCAAGTGGGCTATTTAGATGTGGTGGGTAAGTACATGCTTCCTAACACTTACATAAAAAAAAAAAAATAAAAAAAAATAATTAAATTAAATTAAAAAATAAAAGAAAATAATTAAATTCTTTGCCATATAAAATCGCATTTTTTTTCCAATCAATAATCTAACAAAGCAAACAGCAACTTGTCTTCGTTTTTATCCATCAACAATCAGTTGACTGTTACTCGTGCAAATTGTGTTTGCACGTCAGAGGTTGAGGTCATATTCTCTATATCATTATACTTGTAACGCCTAGAAGAAAGCATTTTAAACCTTCTCAAACGATCTGATTATCCGTCTGTGTAGGTGTCTGTTGTAAACATTCTCTTCTTCGTAAAATTTGAAATGTTTAGCTTAAATTTGGTAGCATCATTGAAATTTCTTGTGCTTAGATGGGAATTGAATATGGGCTCAATCGTCCAAAGGACATGTCCACAGGGCAAAGTAAACTGAGTGCATCTCATTTTTTTAAAAAAAAAAAATTTCACACTCATTTACTCATTTACTCATTTACTGAAATTTGGCAGAAATGGAAGAGCTATTGGTCTACAATGTCTGTCCAAAAGTCATGTAAATCAATAAAAAAACTTTAATTTTTCTATGTTTAAGTTTTCACTTTACTCCTAAAAAACTGATTCACATACTGAATCATGGATGCCTTCAGCCAAATATAATTTTCTTACTTGTTTCAAGTTTACTTTCCTCGCATTCGCAAATATGTACTCTATCAAATACTTTAAAATGCTTAGATTTTACTTAGTACAAACAGAAAAAATGGAATATATGAAAAAGTAAGTTGTTGTTCAGGACCTTGAAGTTTGCTCATTATAAAATGTTCCCCTTATTCAAACTGGTGTTGCTTGAAATAAATAAATTTTAAGTTAAGTGCGCTTCACTTTGGAAACAATTAAATTAAATGTTATAAATGACACAATAAGATTTTGGCCCATTATCAGTATTGGTATGTTAAGTATGTTCTTAAATTGTATACGGTAAAATATAGGAAAACGACCATTAAATTTAAAATGCTGTTGAATGTGAAGGTACAAAAAAAAAATTAAATAAAGGAAACTAAAGCCAAGATTTCATTCCATGGGCGTTTGTGCCAACTTTCACATTGTTTTATTGGAATGATTCACATAGAAAATTTATAGCAAATTTAAGTGGTAGACGTGGTGATGGTATAGTCGAAGACTATAAGGACATTGAGGTAAAAAAAAAAAAATTTTTTTTTGTAAAAAAACAAAAGTTTATCGAAATATAAGATAGTTAATTGACAGAAAAGCCTTTCACGTTATGGAAGGCACTTATGTTTTATGCTCATTTCTGTTGATTTGAAGCGTTATCTTAGTTTTATACATTGGAATGTTTGTTATGTAGGTGCTCTATAAATTTGATAAATAGTTGATATTCTATAAAAACTTATCGGCATTTGATCTTTAACAATATACTGCCATGAATTGTAATCTTTGTGCAAATTTGTTAGAATGATCAGAAATAATGCTAAAATATTTATAGATTTATTTTTGTTAATGTATTTATTTTTCATTATATGGCATATAAATGTGCAAAATTCTCTTACAACACTTATACATGTACATAGTGAATAAACATAAGCAGAATATTCATGTAAGGAAAAAAATAAATATTTTATGTTGTTCTTAGAAAGACGAATACACATGAAATTTATATATAAACATGGCCAATTTTAAGTTTACTATTAAAAGACAAGAAACAAGTGTAGCAATCAACCTGTTGCAATTGCTATAACAGTTGCTCTTCTTAGTGTTTATGGGTATTGGTATTTTATATAGTCCTTGGTATAAGTGAATAAAATGAAGCAATTAATTTTGATAGCAAGAGAAAGAGGACTCAAAAATTCATACTTAAGTTACATTTAATTAACTTTTAGACTGTGTTGATAGTTAATTATAAGAAACTTAAAAGATTCTTTTTTTTTTATGTCTCTTCATGTATAAACCGCAAATTTAGATATGTTATGATAATATAATGTTCCCATAATTTCAAAGAATGATATTTATAGTGAGCATAATCCGTTTATTTTTAAGATATTTTTTGCAATATAAAACGTTTTAAGTACAAGTAATGTATAATTTTTCGTAGATGTTTGGAGAATATTAAACCCCTCCCATGGCATGAATTGTCCAAAAATACAATACTAGTTTCTAAATGCACTGCTTTATCTAGAAGTCCATTCACATGTGATATACACATTTTAAGCATTTTAAATAAATAAACCATTTCATTTAATATCACCGCTCAATATAATTTTTAAATAGTTGATTTTCGTATGAAGTTTCAAAACAAAATAAAAATATTAGTTGAGTTTTACTTTATCTTATATAAGGCTTCCTCATTTAATCATGATAAAAATACTAAAAGGGTGTCACTTATTCATCAATCAGCCATAAATGTTTTGCAACAAATTTATTTACTTTCAGTTTGAATTTTATGCATATATTTCTTTGATAAATTTGCAAATATTCATTTAATTTGTACAATAAAGTAGCAATAGGTAGAGCATATATAACATGCGATATGTTTCGCACGTTGTTGATATTTATCGAATGCGAGTTATAAAATTCAATAAATTGACATATTACTTAATTAATTCGTATCACTTCCGCCTAAGTTTTTTTTTTTGACTGAAATTATAATCCTGATATATTGCAATAATATATTTTGCAAAAACTCGTTTTTTCAGCTCATATCGCATTGTATGATTTATTGTTGGTAATCTGTATAATTTTGAAAATGACAAATGTGAATTTTATAGTCCGTCGGGGCTTAAATACACTACACCACATCGCTTAATTAAAATCAAATAAGAGAATTACGAGCCATAATATTGAAAAAAATTGTAATGTCTCAATTATTTAAAAAATTGGTACAAATTGTTCCACTTGTATACCACTTTCTATTTTAAGAAAGGTCATTGTATGGATGAAAAGATTAGTTATGAAAATATAATTTTGGCGAAATTTGGCACTATTTTGTATTTTAATATAAAAAATGTGACCACAAAATTTGATTCAAATTGATACATTTTTTGAATCTTCACATTAAGTAAAGTAATGAAAACGACTATAAAGTACTTATTTAGTGTTATGTCCATCATCCAAGGGTTGGGAATATACTCTGACGAAGCATCAGAGATTCTACAAAGTGTTTATATTGTTGATCAGCAATAAATTCTAAACCTATTTAGATAAATTTGTAAGTTCGTATGTTGTTATTATTTTCGTGTTTGCACAAGAAAATATATCGAGCGTACCCCCAGAGCAACGTAAATTGAGAGCATCTCATTTTATTTAAGCAAAATTTGGCGGTTTTTGCCCATTCTTTCCAAACTGCAAAAGATAGAAAAGTGAAATTTTATACAAGTAATAAGATCATGGGTCTGCAAATCGGCCACGCCTGCGCAAAATTATACAATACCAAACTTTCACTTTTTATACTTACCACTCAGAGGTTGGGGGTATATTTATTTTGTTATTATGTTTGACACGCCCAGGCAGAAGTGTTGGACAACTCAGAAAGTACATAGGATCAGCATAAAATTCTGAATGGATTTAGAGATCCCTGTTCGTCTGTGTGTCCGTCTGTTGTAAACATTTTCCTGGACATAAAATTTGAGATATCAAGCTCAAATTTGGAAGAAATATTGAAATTTTTGCACGCATGTTGGTATTAAAATTGGGCGAACACTTCATTTTTTTAAAGCAAAATTTTCGTAATTTTTTACTCATCATTTACAAACTGCAAAAGATAGAAAGCTTAAATTTTGTAGAAGTCTATAGTCCATAATGTCTGTACAATCATGCAAATCGGATACGGTTACGTGAAATTATATAATATGTATAGAGAGGCTTTTGGTCTACATAATCGGTCATAAAATCATATAAATCGGCCACGCCTTCGCGGAATGGTACAATTTACCTTTCATTTTTGTATGCTTACGTTTTATGTCTGTTATGGAAAAGCTAAAAACAGGTTCTGAATAGTAATACCATGGTGTATGGGTGGTGGGTATCTAAGATTTGGTCGAAGCCAAATATAATTTTCTTATTTGTTTTATTTACGTATCTAATTTAGTACCGCCAGACATACTAGATTTTCAAACCAGTACAGATATGGTGATACATGAGGGTTCAAATGTAACATTAAAATGTGCAGCAACCGGTTCACCCGTACCAACAATTACATGGCGCCGTGAAAGTGGTGAACTAATACCCACACCAAACGGTACAGAAGGTACGTTGAATGTAACAGACAATTTTATTTTTATACAATTCTTTTTTGTGACAAAACTATTATTATTTAGCGCAAATATTCTTTGAATGAATGTTAAATCTTAAACTAATACAAATAAGAACTTTACAGTTGTCGGATCCGTCTTTTTAATATCCCTCGTCACTTTCCTTAGTGTGATTAAAAAGTTAAATAATAGAATTACAAAACAAAAAAATTGGAATAATTTTATTATTTACACCCTACGCCTTTTATGGTTCAGGTTATTATCTGCCAATGGTTTTTACATCCAAATGTAGTTGAAGCAGGTCCTTGACCACCTTGACTTACACCGATCGACTTGAAAGCAACTTGTCTTTTGATTTCCCTTTGTTTGTTTGTCCTTCTGATATCTCTTCATGTAAATTGCTTTAAAACTACAGGTCGCAATATTTAAAATACTTTTGTGAAATTTAGTACATGGGTGTGCTTTACCCAAGAAATGAACCGTGTTAAAAATATCTCAAAAATTGCGCCCTTTGCTTCATAAACTTTTATTAACAGATATCAGATGAATACACAGGCTTAAATCGAATTAGCAATTGAGTCTAAGTCGTTTGGCATAATAAAAGGTGGGTCCATCTCAATTCCATTTGGGTGTTAAAAATTTGGGCATAAATTCATAATATTCTATACAAGTGGTATGAATTTATACTCTACTCTACAGAGAATGAAATGTGTATAACATTTAAAGAACCTTTCCACCATAGTCCCGACTTTTATTATATTGATCAGTTCTTAGTTATTTCGAAATAAATTATATACGTGACAGTTAACTACAATTCGCTAATCCAATATATATTCTATTTACTTTTCTCTCTATTTTATGAGAAAAAGTTTATTTTATAAGAATTAATTAGAAAATTAAAATTTGACGTTGGTGCCCAGCTCCTTTGGTATTTTTATCTCAAGGCAATTCGTGTATGATAACATACCAAATCTGAATGATATTGCAACAATAAATACAATTAACTTAGCAATTTTCAATACCTCCTAAATAAAATTAACTTGACTTAAAAAGAAGCCTTACATTTATACAATAATATTCTTTTAATCCTTAATGTTTTAATTTTTTTTATATCCTTAGTAATAAGTTACAATGGCTCATTCTTAAGTATGGCAAACGTAAACCGCCTAACTATGGGGGCATATCTATGCATTGCCTCGAATGGTATACCACCAACTGTAAGCAAGCGTATCATGTTAATTGTTCATTGTAAGTATGGGTACTAAAATAAACGTATTAAAATACTGACTAGTATAAAAATTTCCTTGTTTGTCTCATTATCATTCCATAATTCGAGTTAAATATTCTTCATTTACAGTATTCGATTCATGATTATGATAAAAACCAAAACATTAAAATTTCAAATTAATTCAATAATGGTAGATATTTATAAAGTATACCATAAACCAGCTGGGTCTTATAGCGCGCATAATTATCTTAGGTTAATTAGTGGCATATTTTCCTAAGTTCTTAAAACTTCGCATTTCATTGCTTTCTGTAGTGCAAATTTCTACCTAAAACGCACACAGATCATTGTGACTAAAGTATTGAAAGCTGTTTTGTTGGCATATTTACTGAGTAATTTAGTTGTTTCATAATTTTATAGCTTTGCAGGCTTATAAGGAAAAAAAAAACGACTAATCAGTTGGAGTGTCTTCTTCAAGAGAGTCAAATATCAGCACAAAAATTAAAAATTTTTAAAATAATTTATAAACTTTTTACAAATGTTTTTTAGTTCCACCTATGATTTGGATCCAAAATCAACTAGTTGGTGCAGCTGTTGGTCAAAATATTACATTAAAATGTCAATTGGAAGCATTTCCAAAATCAATAAATTACTGGACAAAAAATGACACAATAATTGTGCCAGGTATGTATAAGAACCTGTTAGAGATAAAAATATGTCCACTTTTATACCCACCACTCAAAATTTGAGGATATATTCATCTTGGCATTATGTTTGGAACGCCTAAAAGGAAGCGTTCAAGACTCCATAAAATATATACATTTTTGATCAGCATTAAATTCTGAATCGATTTAGACATGTCTGTTCGTCTGTCCATTTGTGTGTCTGTCTATTTAAAAATATTTAGCTGATCGTAAAATTTGGCAAAATTATTGGAACTTTTTGCACGGGTACTGATATTAAAAATGTTTAAAATTGTTCAAAAGGCACGCCCATAGTGTAACTTAAACTGAGAACGTCTCATTTTTTTAAAACAGAATTAGATAGCCCTAGTCTAGTATAATTTTCTTACTTGTTTGGTTATAAAAATAGGTATTTTTAACTGAAGGAATAGAAATATAATGTTAGGAATCCGCTTTCTCTTGAAAGAAAAGGTGACAAAACATGAAATTTCATTTAATTGGAGCATTTCATTTAAAAAAGATCTGAACCAAATTATTATGAGCCGATTTTTAACTATATAAAGATGTTACTAAAATTTCAAAAAATAATTTGATTTTTTCGAAATTTTATGCTTACATTTTATATATTTGTATACTACCTTGTCCAAGTTATCGCTAAAAGTTGTTCCAAGTAACAATAAAGCTTTACACAAGAATTTTATTGATCTTAAACAAATTCATTTTTGTCAGGATAAAAATACGCAGAAGTGCCACAGGAAATTTATTTTTATTTATAATGGACGTTTCGCTTAAAATGATTATTTTTTGTGTGCTAATAATTGATAAGCGTTTGATTTGCTCTTTGTAGTATGTAAAATAAAGGAATAATAATATCAAATGTGTATAAACAATAAATTTATTTTGATGGAGATTAATGTTTATCATATAAAAATGAATAAAAAGCAAATAATATTGAATTTTGAGATATTTTTTGGTTAAATTTCATTTATATTATGTTTTTTTAGGGGAACGCTTCATACCAGAGACATTGGAAAATGGTTATAAGATAACAATGCGTTTGCTTATAATTGAAGTTAATGCCCATAATTTTGGACCATATAGATGTGTTGCCAAAAATTCATTGGGGGATACTGATGGTGCAATTAAATTATATCGTAAGTAAACTCACGTGACTTTCTTGCCACACATAACTTATAATGTAATTAACTATTATAGTTGTAATTGTTGTTGTTTATTGTCGTTGTTGGTATATCCGTGTTATAATAAGTAGGTTAATGTTGTTACTGGATTTTCGTAATAATTTGCTAAATGTTACTGGTGTCGTTATATCTCCGCCATAGTAAATTTGTTGATGTTGTTGTTGTGCAATTTCTGAGCTCCCTGATCGGGCGCCTCTTTTGAAGGTTATTTAGGTGTTGATTTTTTGTTGTAGGTTTATTTATAGCAAATTTATTTTTTGCAAATTTTAACATTTGAAGCAACTTTTTTTATAAAACCCTCATTACTGAAATATAAATAGCAAAAATTCAGCTAAAGTTTTCTATTTTTCTTTAGATATACCACAAACAACAACTATCACGACTACAACACCTGAAATATCAACAAATACTGCTCTAATTAACATATTTAATAAAGGTATGTTAATCCTTGTAAACTCATTTGATCGATATGTTTTTCTTATATGATGATAAAATAATGAAAGGTTTATGAATTAGTTAATTTAATTATTATAAACTAAGAGTATTGCAAGTTTAGCATAATCGTAGTGTGTAAATTACCATGTTAGATGTGCCAAGTACATACACTTCAGATGAAGTTTAAAACCACTGAGCATATTTGTACGAAAATTCAAAATTATATTATTTTAAGTTGCCCAGACCTTTTAAAGTGTTATAAAATATTAGCGAATTGGCCGTTTTTTATGGCATTTAATAACAACTACTCATTAATAATATTTTAAGGCTACAGACATAAAAATATAATCAAAATTTAACTGTAATGTTCAAAGGCGTTGTTTCACCTTTTGAGGCAGAGAGTATTATGCATTTGTGGAGATATTTGTAATACCTATAAAAAGTTTAAAAAGATCCCCTTTGTGCTATATCGACATACTCAGAATCTGTTACTAAATCGATTTAACTTTATCTATGCATCAGTTTGTTATATAGTTGCAGATTGCAATTCTAAGGTATCAAAATTTGGCACATAGGTGGGCTTTGTTCCAGTGCGAACATAAAATCGCACTATTTTTAAGACCACTTCCAATTTTTCAAAAAAACAAAAAATCGTTATATAAACAAATAAAAACTTTATAATCCGCCAGAGCCGACTTTTATGTATTCTACATCACTTTACTTAATACGATTAAAATCAAAGAGAATTACGAATCTTAAAAAAATTGAGATTTTTCAATTAATTACAAAGTTCTATAAGAGAAGGTTTAAAAAAATGAACCTAACTGGATGAAATTTGGTACACATATTTTTTATGTTAAAACACATAACGGGGCCAATTTTCGCTTAAATATATGCAAAATTGAATCTTTTTTACATATAATAATATTTTAGAAAGGCATTATATGGGAAGTGGCTGTAAAAATTAACCAATCTGGACTAAATTTAATACACTTATTTTCCATATTAAAATGTAACTCAGCACCAATTTACATTAAAATGTATTAAAATTTTTGTTTTTTTTTTCATATAAAAATTTTATTTTAAGTTGTCCAAAACGGACCCATGTACCAAATTTCAGAAAAGTATCTCAAAAATTGCGACCTGTAACTTGATAACAAATTTATATGGACAGATAGACTTAAATTGAATCAGAGAGTGACAAACCATCTTTTATTATATCAACCGACTCAGAGCCGGTTGATTCAATAAAATATGGATGGTTTCATCTTTGGGTGTTACAAACATTTGCACATACTTATAATATTCTTTACTACATGTATTTTAGGGTATAAAAAGGTATTTCTAAAGTAAAATTAGATGTAGGGCATAGTCGTAAAAATTGTACAATTCTAAGCACTTTCGGTAAGGTCCGCATGAAGCATGTTTGTATATTGAATTTTACCAAATTTTACCAAATTAGTGCAAAAGTTTTAACAAATTTATAAGTTATCACATTAATATACCAACAGACTGACATAGCCAAAAGTGATTTTGTGTTTTTGAATATCATAATGAAGAGGATTGATCTCAAGTCCTTTCGGGTATTACAAAGATATAAACAAAATTATAATACCATGTGCCATTGAAAGTATCAAATACTTTACAAACGAATATATAAATTTAAAATTTTTATTCTTAATTACATAGAGCAACATTCCAATTTTCCACAACATAAACATACTAATAAAAATAATGTAATCGTTAATAATAACAATAAATTGGAACGTATAAAATCCAGAGATGAATTTCCTCAATTACAACAACAACGAAAACAGTATCGCCAAAAATTTCAAAGACATTTTAATGGGCATGCGGATGCCACATCAAATGTGTGGAACATGGAACAAGGTTACCTAAGCACTTATCAAAAAAAGCAACAACATCGACAACCGGAGCATAAAGTTGATCACTTTATAACAGGCGAGCAACATTATAATAAAAATAGCGACCACAATGCGCAAGGTAAACAACAAACATTACATCAGAAGCAATATTCAAGAAATAATCGGTTGTAACCGACTCTTAAATACCTTACACCACTTTGATTGAAATGATTACAGTCAAATAAAAAAATTAAAAACTAATAATATTGCAATTACTCAATTATTTAAAATGTAATATATTAATTTTTACGACTAGGAGAATAATAATGCACAGATAGTCGGACAGACAGACAAATATGTCTAAATCGATTCAGTATTTTTAATATTTATTTATTTATTAAGGTAATTGAGCCAGTAAGCCCTTTATAAGTACTTATAATAATAATCACGCTAAATGTACGTGCGTGCTCTAAAAGGTATATCCATGTTATACTACTAACTAAATTCCTTAGAGATTATAATAGTTAGTATTAATATATAATATATATTCATAATTATATGAAGGTACTGTGCATTGTTCACCATCATGTGTCATGCTAATTTTGTATTATTTAAGTGCAATGTGCGACTATTGTTATATCATCCAAATGGTATCACAATAAACTATTAAGGGGAATTCGAAGACAGCGTCAATTAAAGTTGATTTTCTTGACCATCTGAGCCGATGAGTGGTTAAAATCTTGTACTTCAGGCGGTAGTGTATTGCATTTTCTAGTCATATGTTCAAGGAAGGAAAACTTCAGTATATTACATGCGATTCGTGACAGATTAATAATAAACGAAGCTTCTTTTGATCAGGAAAAATTGACTGGCTCAGCAGCCCTTTGGATTTGCCGGCAAGGTTAGTTCTGTGGTAAAATAATACACACACCTTCGCATCTTGATATAAATAGTAAAAAATATACTCAATAAGTGCCATGGTATACTGCGCAATATGCTCACGTAAACGAATGTCGTACGCGTGCCACACTGTGTTGTTAAATAGTGATTCAATTTGATGAAGCCTTCATAAACTAGTGCAACTCCAACACATAGTTATTATGCCTTAATAGCATCATATTGGCTAATCTGATACAAATTAAGAGAGTACAGGCAAATTCAATCTTAGAGGCAATTAAGTTTACTTGCGGCTCAAAGTAATAACTCCCAGACCCACAATGGAGGTGGCAATATCGGTGCTGTTCTGCCCAGAATATGTGAATATATTAATAAGAAATCTCATGAGAACAACTTGCGTTTTTGAGTGTTAAAATAAAAATCGTTGGACATAGCCCAGTCAAGAGAGACTGTTGTGATTACTAATGACAATTACTTCCCTTAAGTAATCCCTGCTTTTAAAGACAAAATTAATTATTGATAAGAGACATATGTCTCCGTAAAGTGTCTGGCGTTTCCTTTTAGGTATTACAAACATAATAACCAAAGAAATGTAGCCTCAACCTTTGGGTAGTGGCTATAAACAAAAGTATTAAGAAATTTATATACCTATAACAGCATAACTATTATACCCTACACATACGTGTGGTACACGGTACTGTAAGTTTGTGCACCCAAAAAGACTTTTGATAGGTAAACCTTTTGTTATACCGATCAACTAAAATCACTTCCTGCTTCAATTTAAGCTTATCTGGCTACTTGAACTTTTTATCAAGCTACATATATTTTAAGATATTTTAATAGAATTTGGTATAAACATTTAATTCTGAAGCAATTAATGTTGCCTGCCTCTCTATCCGTGTGTTGTCAACATTTTTTTGGGCGTAATATCGAGTTCAGATGTGACAGTAGCGTTGGAAGTTCTGATAAAAACTAGCTAAATTTTGTTAAGAAATATTGAAGGGTGTTTTTCGATCTTCAAATCGTTGGGGGTATGATGGTTCACTAGGTAACACTCCGATCTTGGCTTACCAGGAAGGGCCCGTCACAGGGACCCGAAATGTTTATTATTTTAAGACCCAAATCTTTTATCGACTTTGTCTTTATTTTAGTCCACTATCTTTTGAGTTTTCTTTGTACAAATTAAGCGACTTCAAGTGTATGTTTTTAATAAATCTTTGTTATTTCATATGCAGCACCTTGTAAGGTCATATCGTTCTTACAAGTGTTTTTACTTTACGTTACTGTGGGCGTGTCTTTCTACCAAGTTTTCTTATTTTCAACAGCAAACTGCCAAAAGGCAGTTCCTATGTTTCTACTAAATTTGAGTTCGATATCTCAATTTTTGCAGCCATGGAAATGTTAAAAATACGGAAACGGACAAACGGACAAACAGATATGCCTAAATCGATTCTGAATTTGAAGCTCATCACGGAGATAGGGTGTCCCATGCTTCCTTTTGAGTATTTCAAACATAACGACAAATACACTCTCAATTTTTGGTTGTTGGGTACAGAGAGCAAATAAATCTAAAACGATTATTATAAAAAAAGGTAGCTCCTTGCATAAAAGCAAGAGGTGTAAGGTATATTATGCACAATAACAATAGACTAAAAAGTACATCTGACATTTCTCATTTCTCAATTTCTGTTTTTCAGTTATTTTGCATTTAATTGTATTTTGACTATTTACTATTTTATTTCACAGATGCTGAATTTAATAATTACAATTATAATAGTGTTGCTGTTGGAGTTAATTATAAAAAATCATTACAACATGGTGCTACGAATTCTTTAATATTAGATCATAATGGTGCTTTACAAAATGGTGCCATTGCAACTTCACACAATTTAACAATTGTTTTCTATTTATCAATATATGTTTATACATTCTTTCATCAATACATCTACGGTAATAGCAACAAATGTTGCAGAAGCAATACAAATAATAACAATAAAAACAACGAGCAACAACTTCATAGTCGAGCGGGGTCAACTCCCAAATACTTTATCCTACTTTACCTATTTCGATGAGAAAATTAAAAAAGAGAATTATAAATCACCAAAGTAAGAAACTGTACTTTTAAATTAATTTTTAAGGCTCGTTATGTGAGAGAAAGTTAAAAAAATGGACCATATATGAACCAAATTTGGCGCACATATTTCTTATAGAAAAAAAATGCGATGCCAGTTTTCATTAAAGTATACTCAAAATTGTAACTTTTATGCCTATTATAACTTTTTTTTAAGTTAGGGGTTATATGAGGCGTGGTCAAATATGCGAACGTAACTAAAGAAGGGTTCGTCGTTAAAACTAACTTATGTACCAAAATTTAATATACTTTTTCAAAAAATGTAATTTGATGAAAAATTTACATGAACAGATAGCAGACGGGCAAGCTTAAATCGATTCAGAAAGTTATTCTCAATCGATAAATTAAATAAACGCTATTTAAGCTTTTTCTGGCGTATATATAAAGTGTAAAAAGTAAGAAAATTATATTTGGGTGGGACCAAAACTTGTATGCACACCACCCAGATGTGATGATGTAGTAATTCAAAGCCTGCTTCCGTTTTTTCTGTGGTAGATAGAAAACGTAAACATAAAAAAATGAAAAGTTGGTACTGTATAATTTCGCGTAGACGTACCCTATTTGTATGATTTTTAGAAAGATATTATACCCCAATGGCCTTTTTAATTGTGCAAAATTTCAGCTTTCAATCTTTTATAGTTTTTATAGTTTTCAGATGATGAGCAAACAACTATCAAATTTTGGTTAAAAAAATGAGGTGTTCTCAGTTTATGTTGCACTGTGGGCACATCTTTAGATCAATTATGCCCATTTTTGATTTCAACCTGCTTACATAAGCTTCCAATGATTCTGCCAAATTTGAGCTCGATATCTAAAATAGAAGAATAACAACAGAAAGACACATATGAACAGGGGGACAGATACGTCTAAATCGATTCAGAATTAAAAGTATATATACCTTGTAAGGTCTCTGACGCTTCGTTCTGGGAGTTATAAACAAAATGGCAAAGTGAATATACCCCCAATCTTTAGGTGGTGGGTACAAAAACAAATATATATAAGTTGAAATCAGTCGTGGCACATTATTTAGCATACTGCCACATATTTTTATGGAGACATATTTAGAATTTACAAAAAATATTGTAATGGGCTTGGTCGTGATGGTAGTCTCGTTTTAACCAAAATTACTTTTGCGCGTCTTTGTGCTAGACTACGCCTACATATCAAATTTCATTTAAATAGCTTGAAAATTGCGCCCTTTACATTGATCACAAAATAACAAGAATAGGCAGTGGTTCTAAGTCAATCAGTATGCCTATCTTAATTCCTTTTGAGTTTTATATGCATCAGGCACAAATTCATGATTGCCCGTGGTGTACAATTTAATTACAAGATTTTAATTAATGGTATTGTTAGCTATATGCTGTAAATGGAATAAGATAATTAAAATGAAACAAATGTAAACACCAAATATTAATATAATAAATAAATATAAAGTAATTAAATGAATGTATATTCATAATGTAGATATGTATTAATTTTTTCGATTTGATTTATTGCAGGTTACTACTAAAAATTTGCCATTGTTGTCATTGATGTCATTCTGCTGGTCAAGAAGGATAGTATAAGACCTAAGAAAATAATATTTGTGACTAAGTTTTGAATACCCGTCGCTCTGGTACTTAGACATTTGATTATACATGGAGGATGGCGTTATAATTAAAATTTGAAGACAAATGAGTTGGAGTCTCATTCTATCCATTGTGAAAGTTTAGGGAAAATGGTCATAGAATATTTGAAAATTTTATGTTCATAATGTACAATCAATTCAAAAAAATACAACTAAGACCTTAATATCGATAACGATACGCCATTTTGCTTTACCAGAGTTATCGATTTCTTTCGATACAATCCATAGAAAACTGTTGCATGTTTCTAAATTTTCTGTTTATCTATATGAAGATAGCAATAAATTTTTAAGTAAAGATGTTTTCCCGTTGTTTGTAGTAAGTTCATGTTGAATTTCAGAAGTTGCTGCAGGATTGCTCCCTTTTTTATAAAATAGATCTTTTTCTTCATTTAAACTTTAAATTATGAAATTATAAATGAGCTACTTTTTAAAGTGAATACCACTTTGGTAACCGGTATCTATCACATATCTAGGTTTTTGGGAACAAAAACCTTATGGTTATAAATACTATTGGAAGTGTGTTGCAAGAAGACGTTTTAAAAAATTTTCTGAGTTTTTTGTACTTACCTTCATACAAAGTGAATATGTCGAATTTTCTTTGAAGATTGTGGATCTACGTCTTTGTGTGTTGTTTGATTCGATTTATTACTTTCGTAAGTTCCATTTTTGTTGAATTTACTGTCACTTGAATTGCTGTTTTTATTATTATCCATTATCCATGAATATGTGAACTGTGGAAATTTTTTGTTATATCTTATCGGTTTTGTTTTTGACATAAGAGGCGACTTTAATTTCCCGTGGTAAATACTTTTTGTAAGTATCATTTACTCTGCTGCATTAATTCAAAATGTATTCTTATATATCTGCTAATTTTGTATGTGAGAATTTCAAATAAGTCTCGTTATATACAAGCGGATTTCTGCAAATTAAATTCTTTTTTATCACTTCCATGTAATTCATTTATTCTCAATTTAATTTCATTAAATATTGCAAAGTATTCTTCTAAGTTAAAAATCTTAATTAGTCTTTCTGGATTGAAATGTATGATATAATTTTTCATTTGTTATATTAGATTCCAGGGTTCTGATGCATTCAATAGGTCTTTCCACGATTTTTTCATTTAAAAAACTTTTTAGGCCAAATATTTAGAGGTTAAAGTTTCTTTCACAGCCGCAGTGGATGATTTGGGTCTAATTTTAGACAACCACAACCCGACACAACCATGATATTTTTATCCAAAGCCTGTTTCAGCATTTCCAAGAGTAAATAGCAAGCCTAAACATAAGAAAACGAACATGTGGGATTGTATAATTTCGCGTACGCGTACTCTATTTGCATGTTATTTGGACAGACATTTTACACCAATAAACATCATACTCGTGCAAAATTTTAATTTTTTATAGTTTGGAGATGATGAACAAAAAACTACAAAATTCCGCTTAAAAAAAGATGTTCTGAGTGCCACAACTTTAAATGGCTCGATAACTCAAATTTTATGACCGGGTAAATGTTTAGAGCAGACACATATGTCTATATCGATTCAAAATTTGATGCTGATCAGGAATATACTTTATAGGGTCTCCAATGCTTCCTTTTAGGCTTTACAAACATAATGACAAATTGAATATACCCTTAACCTCTAGGTATCATAAATGCATTATTAGAAGAAAAGGTGCATACTAAAATAGAAATATTACTCAACACTAAAATTAAATCATTGTAAATTGAAAGTAAAACAATTATGAATAAAAAGTGAACTCAAATGTCTTGAGGATAAAACTTTCTTGCATTAAAGTCAAATTTATTTCATTAGCAAAGAGACGAAATGAACTAAAATTAACAACTATAAAGTTAACTTATAATTTTATGCGATTTTTATAAATTTCTTTTTGAGATTAGTTAATTTTGATATAATTGTTTTTTTTTTATACATCCTTGAATTTTGTGTTTTCATTTTAGTTTAAAGTTTGACTTTGTAATTTAAAATTGTATGAAAACTTTGATTTGGGCAATTTTGGGTGAACGAACTCACCCCTTTTTCATGAATCGATGATAACTGTTGCTGTTGTTATTGTAATTGCTGATATCTGCTGCTGTTGTTAATTATATTGATGAAGTATATTAATATTGTTGTTTTGTTCTTTTGTTGGCTGTTGACTGTTGTTAATGTTGCTGGCGCCGCTGATTTTGCTGCTACTATACTAATGTAGATATGTTGGTGTAGATATTATGTTACTGGTAGACTTCGTTGGTGATATCGTTGCAGTGTACGACCGTTAATAATACGAGATAAATTTTCGATGCAGAGCACTGCAATGTAAATGTGTCCACTTTGTTGTTAAATAGTCTTGGAATTGTAGGTGGCTTTTTCCTATTCAGATAATTATATTTTCTTCGTTTTGCTTATAAAATAATTAGGCCACGTTTTCAGGATGCGTTTCTTTTGTTTAAATGAATTCAGCTGCAGAATCAGCCATGTAACTAAGGTCGGTGTAACCTTCAACCAATAATAAGATTACAATGATAGATGCACACTGGCTTTAGTTAGCATGGTGCACATATTCATTGCAGGATTAGCTCACCGGACATGGGGCAGCTTTTACCGTTTACTGCTTAATGCATATTTGTCTCATTATAAACAAGAGGTAGTCATAAATCAAGGATTGGGAAGGAAAGAAAATCGACATTGTGCAGTTCTGAGTTAATTATTGAGCCGTTATGAGTTTGTCATGAATATTGGACTCAAAACTTTGAATGCGTATTCCCATCGCACTGCGCTACACTGAATAGAAAACCAAACAAATAAAGTAATTTGAAATATGTTCCTCTAGGTTACTTAAGATAAACAATAACTTTAATTTTCATGTATTGTACCGTATAATCGTGGAGGGGATACCTTAACAATGCAATATATATGAGATTAGCAAAATGAATATGTAAATGATAAAAATAATGTACAAATTAAAAGCTGACCTGCGCAGTCCCACGATGAAAGCGCTTTTAAACTGGGCGAGGGGTTACGTGTTTCCTGTAATATGCATGTATTTACTGGGCGTTATGGTGTGAGTTAAGTGTAAATAAATAATGTATATACATCTAGAAGTATTAAAAACAAGTAAGAAAATTATATTTGAATGTCCACCACTCAAACACTATAATATTACAATTCAGAGCCTGCTTGAGTTTTTCAGTAGTACCAGAAAACGTAAACATAAAAAAAATGAAAGTTGGGTATTGCATAGTGTACCGTAGGCGACAGACATTGGACAGACATTGTATGCTAAAGGTTTGCCTACTAGTGCAAAAAATTCAGCATTCCTTATTTTGTAGTTTATGAAGAGGAAAAAACTACCAAATTTTATTTTAAAAAATTGAGTGTTTTTAATTTATATTGAGCTGTGTGTTTCTATCGATTGTGCTTATTTGCAATCCCAACCTGCATGCAAAAACTTCCAAGGATTCTGACAAATTTGAGCTCAATATCTCAAATTTTATGAACAGGGGAATGCTTATAACAAACAGACATACAGACGATTCAGGCTATGCAATATAAATTACAGTTATTTACTACGTAAGTGTTTGTTAAAGTATACAATTGGTTGAAGTAAAAATCGTTTCAAATCGTTTACACTAATATTTAAGTAATGACAATTAAATACTATAAATTTTTTATAAACATACAGGTGGAGCGAGCTGCAAGAGTTTTGATGATAAGTGAAGAAATTCTTTGTCAAAATCACGTAACCATCCATTTCTTACTAAGAATCTAAAAATCTATGAAGCAGTTCTAAAGTTCATCATCGCACATATATTACGGTTATTTACGAATTGCGCGCATTGTATACGCATTACCACTCTACTGATTTAGGTGCAGAAGTCTAAAAAGAAAGATTCATATTTGAAATGCAATACATTCAAATAAAGGCGGCACACGCTAAACCATCGAAAAGTTTTTAGGATTGCGGGAGCATTATGAAGAACCTAAACCTTTTCCCTTTAGAGTTTCCATAAGTTCTGGACCTACACTGTAACTGGTGGAGAGATGAACGAGAGATAGACGAAAGTTGCTCGACAATGTCAATTCCAATACTTCTCCCACAAGATACCAAGGTTAATCCATTGAAATAACTTGTAATCCTAGATATCGTTTGAAAGCCAAACACCTCTTACGTTGGTGCACCCAATTCGTTAACGTTTTTAGAACGGTTTTTAGAACAGATATCGAAAACGTATAAGATAGATCTCCATTAACTATCGGCAACAATGCAGCAATTTTTGCAAGACTTCTCTGGTAATTTCGAAGATAAGCCAGTGATAGTACTGTAGTTACTATCAACCCAGGAGACACCTATCACAAAACACTGGATGAAGTTCCTCCAAAATATGTATGTCGGCGCCATGGACCTCCAGGACACCTAGCAAAAAATTTATCATCTATTTTGCTGGCAATGCAGTTGCTCTCGCACGATTATTCGTTTATCTAGTACTCATCATGTATTAAAAATAAATAGTAAGGCCTAGACCCTCATCTTAGTTAGTTGCCCTGGCATATTAACTAGTGACAGACTGTAAAGGAAGTGTAAAATTGTATTCTTGAGGAAATATTACACCGGTACTTATAACTACTGTGTCGTCAATAAATTGCTCAAGAATTTGTGATTTTCTGCTACATTAACAACTTTCTCATAGATTAAACATTTGATCAAGTAAATTATAAAAGCGATAAATAAGCACAATAAGTAAGAGAAAATTATTGACACTTTTAAACAATCGCAACTTAACAGACGGGATACGATCCGAAGACAAGCAACTATGCAAAATCGCATAATTAAAAAATTTTGATCAATTGTAAAAAAATGTAATTGGAGAACTTTAAATTAGGGTATTCATTGGTTGAAAGCAAAAGTAACAAAAATGAACACTCTAAAAACAAACAGGTATATTCAGTAAGATTTAATAGTAAGTATAAAGAACATTAAATAAATAAAATTAAAAATAAAGAAAAAATTATTCACCGAGTTTTATAACTAACGTTTTTTCTATTAGCGTGCACAGATTTATATATAGATGAGTTTAAAGCCAACGTACGTAGATAGCCGTATTAGGCTTTATAAATTTTGTACCATAGAACCCAAACTGGTCGACGGCTAAGTCACATAAATAAACGCTTTTATTGCTCGACTCAGCAAATATCTGAACAAGATCAGATTATTCTTTGTTACAGAATTGAATTTTTCTTCCATATAATGATTTTCATGAAAAAGGCGTTATATGGGAAGTACTCATAAAAAGGGCTAATCTGAAATGCATTTGGTACATACATTTTCTATATTTAAGTACAATTTAGAAGCAATTGACATTACATTACAAATAAAATTTAACTTTTTTCCCTAAAGCGTTTCCTTTTTTAGGAAAGACGTTTTATGGGAAGTAGTCGAAATATTGGTGTGACTTTAACAATTTTCAATTGAGTTCGCTTCTGGGCCAAAACATACCCATGTACCAAATTGTATTAGAACATCCTAAAAGTTGACAAGCTTAAATCGAATGATTCGATCTGTATAATAAAAGTTGGGTATATCTCAACGTCTTTTGAGTGTTACAAATATGTGGACAAATTTATAATTTATAATACTCTGTACCACATGTGCTGTAAGATACAATTGGTAAAGCACAATTCTTCATTAGCATCAAATTCTGAATTAATTAAGCTAAATTTGTCTGATTGTTTGTTGTTGACAGTTTCTCTATTGCAAAATTTGAAATATCAACTTTAAGTTTGGCAGAAGCGTTGAAAGTTTTTTTGAACATGGTGGTATTGAAAATAAGTAAAATTGAGCAAAAGTTGAGAACATCTCTGTTTGTCAAACGAAAAAAGTGTACTTTTATGTTTATAATTCGAAAACCATAATAATTAGAAATCTGAAGTTTTACGAAAATACATAAGACATTATTCCACAATATTTATCCAAATAATATACAAATTGGTCACCCCTACACCAAATTGTACGACCGGGAAAATATTTACAACATCGATTAAGAATTTAATGCTGACCAAGAATAGGATCTACAACGCTTCTTTCTAGGAGTTACAAAACATAATGACAAAGTGAATATACCTCCAACTTCTGGGTGATGAGTTATTTTTGGCTTGAGCCAAATATTAGATCTGCACCACCCATATATTATGATACTACAATTGAGAGGCTGTTTCACTTTTTTTAGTATTTGAACTTCTCTGCTGGTAATATTGGAATGAATACCACAAGCTAAGATCCCAAAACTTTCTTAAAAAGCTATAAAATATTTCAAGCTGTAAAGCTACGTAAACAATGTCATTTATACAATATAAAGAGCTTTAACAACTAAAATATAAAATTGTAATAAAAAGCTTTTGTAAGTAAACAATATTTTTTTAAAATATTTGTTTTTAAAACATTTAAACATGTTTATTCAGCTATTGTTAAATATTGTCATAAAAAAAATTAAATATATGAAAGACGTTGGGAGTCGTCTTTAACTAGAGGAGCATTTAATTTTTCCTTGAATCTTTTTTATACCCACCACCTAGAGGTTGATGGTATATTCCCTTTATTATTATGTTTGTTATGTTGTTACGCCTAAAAGTAAGCGCTGGAGACTCTATAAAATATATTTATTTTTTTATATGATATATACTTTGATTTGCTTGATATGCTGCAATTTTTCAAATTCATCCATAAATGTATTGAAATTTTTCCTTATTTAACGTCTCTCTAATGCATGAAACCGATTTCTTACAGTGGTCTTAAAATCGCGTAATACTGATTTGTCACATGAAAGGGAGGTGTACAATAAAGCGACTTGTTTCATTTCGTGTGTATAAGCAGTAGTGTGTTTCGCATCGTAGTTCGGCTACAGATTATTATTTCGATGTTCCAAAATCGCTCTATTTTTTGCTCGAAAGACTTTTCGATTTCCGCGAAGATGCCAAAGGCTGTTTGACATACGTTGAGTTATGCCTTGCTTCATATTGTTTATCACGGAGGAAGCCACGGTTTTGTTTGTTGCCGTGCTCTTATGGTTGGCCATTTTTAAAGATTTGAATTGTGACTTCAGGAATTTTAGAAAGCTACACGATCGAAGTCCCGTGAACCAAGCTGAAGTGGTTGTACTGAATCGATGTAGACATGTTCATCAGTCTGTATGTCTGTCTATTTTAAACATTACCCTGGTCGTAAAATTAGAGATATCGAGCCTAAATTTGGCAAAATCATTGGAAGTACTTGCACGCCTCCACACTGTGTGCAAAAACTTAATTAAAGGCCATGTTCACAGCACAACATAAATTCAGAACACCTAATTTTTTTATATTAAAATTTGCTTCTTGCTCATCATCTGCAGACTGCGAAAGATAAAAGACTGAAATTATGCACAAGCAGGGGGGTTTATTGATCTACAATATCTGTCCAAAAACTTGCAAATCAATCAATTATACAAAACTAAACTTTCATTTTTTTATGTTTATGTAATTGAAGCAGGCTTTGAATAAGAATATAATGGTGCCTCTATGGTGGGTGCAATCAGCCAAATATAATTTTTTTATAAGTTTTTTATTCCAATAGGCAATGTGGTATAGGGTATTTATAAAAATCTGAATTGTTGTTTTCTAATATCATTTTAGTTTTCTATTATTTTTTTTCCTATTAATCATAATCTCACAGTTTACATTCCATTTTAGACGTTTTCTTATAATTTATACGCTTTATTGTTGCGGTTATTATATTTTTAATGTTTCTTTTATGATTTTAATCGGTTTTTTCCTAAGGAACATTTTTGCTTTTTTTTTTTTTACTTTTAATATTTTCGTTTATTTTTTAAGAAACGTTAAAACAGGAAAGATGAGATAGAAGTAGTGTAACATATTTGTACTATTATACTTTTTAGTAAGAACCAATAGGAACAACAAAGTTATGTCAAAAATTTATATTTGGCTGGGGTGAATTCTTGGGTATCCACTATTTAGACAATGTTATCGTAATTGTTGAGATTTGGTGATCATATTGTATAAAACCACAGACTTCATTTTAAATAAGTTTTAAAATAAATTTTAAGGTAAAGTATTATAAAATATTATGTCACTTAGTAGTAAAAGGAAAGATTTAAAGAAATTTTCTATTTTCGTTAAAAGCGACCAACTTTTTCTTTGGAATGCCATAAAAATATTACATTTGGTATAAACAAAATAATTTTCAAAACTATTCATTATAATAATTTTCATTGAAAATTTAATGTGCCATAATGTTTAGTAGAGGAGATCGACTTACTTCATTTTTAATTCATTGAAAATGCTGAGGTGAGAGAGAGATGAATTATTTCAACTTTACATATTTTGAACTATGAATAAAATAGTAACATTTCACAACTTCATAATCGGTTGAAGTAGATTTCTAAATATTCTACATCACTAAATTGCTAAATGTGATTAAAGTCAAATGAAACAATTACAAGCCATTGAAAAAATTATAGTTTTTCAATTATGTTTTAAGAAAGACATTATGTGGAATATGGTCGAAATAATGGTCCATTTTTTAACCATATTTGATAGAGTTTGTTTCTTTGTAGAAAGACACCCATGTATCAAATTTTATTGCGACAAATTTACATGGGCAGACCAAACCAAAAATGAATTTAAGTCGTTTGGTGCAATAAAAAGTGCGTCCAACTAAATGTCTTCTGCTGGTTAAAAACGCCTGCACTAACTTCAAATACCGTGTATCATAAGTGGTGTAAAGTATAACAATTATAAATCAATTAGGAAAATTATGTTTGGCTGATACCAAATCTTGGAGACCCATCACGCATGCACCATGTCATTAGGATTCAAACAATATTTTAGTTTTTCGGTAGTAGATAGAAAACGTAAACATAAATAAATGAAATGTATAACTTCGTGTAAGCGTGGACCATGCTTGATCTTTGGATAGCTGTTGTTGACTTAAGAAATAAAAAAGTGAAAACTCGATATTTGTTACTACGTGTGGGCGTATCTGATTTGCATGATATTTGGATAGATGTACATCAATAACCCTATGACTTATGTCAAATTTTAACTTTCTACATTTTACAGTTTACAAGTAATGAGTAAAAAGGCATCAAACCTAGCGCCACCTTTCTAGGCATTACAAATATAATATAAGCATATGACTAATCCAATTTGGGCAAATATTTTACACCAACGCCCTTACTACTTATATATATAAAATCTAAGGTTTCTGTCTTTTACAGTTTGCAAATAATGCTTAAAAAAACTCAATTTAGATTACACTGTAGACTTATCCTCCTATTTTCAATACTAATCTGCCTGCAAAATCTTCTTCTCAAATTTAAGCTTGATATCTCCTTTTTGCGATCAGAAAAATGCTAACAACACACAGTCAGTAGCACAAATGAACAGGCAGATGGTCATGTCTAAATTGATTCAGATTTTGATACTTATCAAGAATATATATACTCTACAGGGTCTTCGGTGCTTTCTTTTGAGTGTTACAAACATAATAACAAAACGAAAGTTTCCTCAATCTCTGGATGGTGCATAAAAAGTATAAAAGAATATATTTGGGTGAAAAGGGTATCTATGCTTTCCATTTTCGTTCTACTTTTTACGTACTAAATGAATTCGAAAAATTCTTGTTTGGCGGTTTCGCCTATTGCCCTTACCAAAAGGTCTACCATATTACAGGACGTATTAAATTTGTCGGACTTTCTGTTAAAACAGAGCAATGTCTGCATTGCTAATTTTATATTCAAGGCCATTTCTTCCAATATCTTTCAATATCTTTATTTTTAAGTTAATTTAAATTTTGCTGTCAATTTGCTTAATATGTTGTTCTGCGACATCACGACTAGTTCTGAGAAAAGATTTCCATGTTTGCCTAACTTTTGTAACGTGTTGTCAATATTGTTATTTTTGAAGGGTCTAACTGTAGTTTCTTTTAAGTGATTGAAATACATTTATCAATTGGTTTATATGACGAAAATTTGTGTATATATAACTTTATTTTACAATAGAGTCTTAGTGGTTATTAAAGCCTTTTACTTAGCAATACTTTACAATAGAAAATAAGCAATTCCTTATGCTACAGATAAATAGCGAACAATACAACACACATTAACTTATTGCAATAATATTCGCCGCTTAGCTTAACTTAGCTTTTGCTAACAACATTTGTTACTTTCATAAGATAACGAACAAAGACCTAACATTATTCAATAATTAAAAACAATTAATTATAAATTACAATGGGCATATATTGTACCATTAGGTTCTACTTTATGATAACATTAGTTATTGTGCTTACTTATGGAAAAACCAATCACAATATAGATAGTTTACACAGCATTACTTGAACAATATGCGCGACCTAACAGTACCCAAAGTTATCTGCCATTTTACATCAAACAACACATAAAAGATATAACTGAAGATAAGTTAGTTGTAGTATTTAAGATTTAGTATTTAAGCTATTGAAACTGCTACTCGATTCTCATCTCATTTATTTTCATCGCTTGTTTACTAGAAGCTATTGTAGTTTAAATGACCCAATACTTACAATCGTTGGTCCTCTCCAGTAATTGTAGTTAAATCGTTAAATGTACTTATATTTTATAAGATTTAACATTTTGTAAGTTTTAATATTAGAATAATATCTTTGTTATTTGTTTATTTATCTATTTAATTATATATTTCTAAGCTTTAGTAACAATTGACCGCCCCAATTTTTTTATTTATACACTCTTTATAATAATTATAAACTTGTTAATCATCCTACTAACATAAACAACAGTATCATATATGTTAAATTTAATTATTGGAGTTACTGGCTTAAATTTAAATTAGTTGAGTTGTTCTTGTTGGTGTTATGGACTATAATTTCTTCTCCATGCTTGTCTTCCATCTTACGGCCTTCTATAGATCTTTAATTCTCTCTCTCTCTTTGAGTGATATTGTAGGCGTTTGAGTTCTTTGCTGTTTTAAACTTTTTCGCTCTCCCCCACTCTCTTTTGGATTCGATCGCGAGGCGAGTCCGATTTGCATGGTTTTTTGAATGGATATTATGGACCAATAGTCTTCCTATTTGTACAAAATTTCAATTTTCTAGATTTTTCCGTTTACAGATGATGAGGAAAAAACTACCAAATTTTATTTAAAGAAAATGAGGAGCTCCAAGTTAATGTTGCACCAGGGGCGTGTCCTTTGACCAATTTTGCCCATTTTTAATACCAACCTGCGTGCATAAACTTTCAATGATTTTGTTAAACTTGAGCCTGATATCTAAAATTTTACGACCTGACAGAATGATAACAACAGGCAGACCTACTTGTGGACAGATGTACGGACATGTCGATTCAGAATTTAATGCTGATCAAAAATGTATGCAACACTTCTAGACGTTGCTAACATAATGACAAAATAAATATATCCCCAACTTCTGGTTGGTAGGTATAAAAATGAAATGTTCTCTGTTTGGGATAGCTCGTAAGCCTTCCGCATGAGCGCAGAAGTACTAATCAAAAGATTGAATCTAATTTTATTAAAAATTACTTCTCAATCTTTGATCAATCTCTGCTTTCTGTATTTAATCCTCTTATACTTACGTCTGCTAAATAATTTATGACCTAATTAAAAGTAACATTATTGTTTACTAAGATTATTATTTATTTTACTTATGCTTACTAAACATAAATGTTATTGGTATTTAAAACTTTACTTATTAATTTTAGAGTTATAAGTATTTACCTCATTGCTTTTCATTTTGTTTATTGTTTGCATTAATTTTTTGTTGTTCGTTTTTGCAATTGTATTACAGTACTTTGGGCTTTTTCATTTCATTTAAAAAAGACTGTTAATGAAAAGTCATTTGCCTTACTAATTCCTGATGTTTTATATATGAGTTGTATTTTTTTTTTTTTTTGGTTTTAATAAATGCAGGAAATTTCTTTTTTTTAATTCAAAAAATTATTTAATTAAAACCAAGTTTCACCACATTCATCGAATAATTTTTTTTAGTAAAATGAATTTCAAATAGAAAGAAATTATTTTTATTTTGTGATATTTTTATAATTTTATGATAATGTGATAAAATAAGGGGAAAATTTCACTTCACAAAAAAAAAATAGCACAAAATTTTGCCCCCTACAAATTTCACCATTATTTAGTCTAGGTCACTATTTCACCTTTATTTAGTCATAAGTCTAATTACCTTTAGATGTCATGGAAATGTTAAGATGTTTTTTTAAGTGGTGAATAAAGAAGGTAGTTGGGGAACAGTTGAATAAAAAATAGGAAAGCAAATGGTGAAGGTCCATTAAAATGCTCGATATGAAATGAAAAGGACTGTAATAAGTACAAACGTTACAATCACTTTGACTTCTATACAGAGTTAAAAAAGGTCTCCATAACTTTTTTTAGCATAAGGCAAATGCGTAGTGCTTGAAAAAAGTTTCCTATTCCAACGTCTTTCAACTCGTTTCATTTTGGAATTCAAAGCACATTGGTGGAATGAAATTCAATAAAATATTTCAATAATGCACTTATCAGCTTGGTAACAAATTTACATTGATAGATATAAAATGAGCAGGCGGACAAATGAAGATATAAATAGGCTTGAATCACTTAATAAAGTGCTTTTAAAATCAATCGGTTTAAAAAAAATGTGAACTTTTTTTAAGCGTTACAAATGTCTGCATAAACTTATAATAACACTTGGTAAAGAGTATAAAAGTTTGGTGTAAATAGCAAAATTGAATTAACTTAATTAAATGGGGTAGTGCTACATATACATATACGATGCCCCTTTATAAAACAAATAAGTAAAAAATTTGTATATGGCTGGATCCATATTTTGCATACCTGCCACCCATACATCAGTTTTTCAGTGGTAGATAAGAAAAGTAAACATAAAATAGTCAAATTGTAATATTGTTTAATTATGCAATTGACAGAGCCGATTTGTATGATTTTTGGTAATTGACCATCAATGGCTTCACTTCTTATACAAAATATCAGCTTCTTATCTTATTTGCAAATAATAAGCAAAATAATACCAAATTTTGTTTTAAGAAAATGAGATCCTCACAGTTTACAAGCACTATAATTGTATCCTTTTGCCCATTTTTATCATCAACTTGCCTTCGAGAACGTCCAATGTTCCTTGCCAATTTTTTGTGAACAGATGAAACAATAGACAAACTGACATGTCTAAATGGTTTCAGAAATTCAGATATTTTGTGAGGCCTCCGGCCTTTCCCTTTGGGTGCTCCTTATATAAGGAAAAAATGAATATACCTTTAACCTCTAGGTGGTGGCTATAAATAGTTAAATTTATTGATACACCACAGCAATCAACCCAACTAACCGCCCCCTCATCTAAAGTATAATAATAAAAAAAATAACTAAACATTCACAAATACAAATGCAAATGTAAAATCACAGTTGTTTGATTCGTTCCTCTGCGATTCACAAAAAAAAAAAATATATACAGAAAGTAGCAAAAACAGAAAAGAAAAAAATGCTAATAAAAAAACACGATTTTGCTTAATTTTGTTACTCTATTTTTAATTTTTTTGAGTCAATATATTGTTGTTCGAAAAATATCAAAAAAAAAAAAAAAAAAAAAAAATGGAGAAAAATAAAATAACATGCGACCCGAAAGAAAAATGAAATTTGTTCGTAAGGATATAAAACGATTTCAACTGGGAATCGTGCAAACACACGAAACCATACAAAACATGCAAAACCAATTCAATTTACAACACTAACACTAACAATCATCAAAGACATAATAAACAGAGTTATATAAATATGTATTTGTGTGCATATGTCACGCACAGGTAACACGAATACGAATAATGTCTTTATATACAAATAAATTGTCAGGAGAAAATAGTTGTACGACAACATTGTTGGTGTACGGTTGTTTCAAACGGTGAGATATTTTTAAATACATTTAAAAAGAAGAGCAAAAAAAAGGAAACAATAAAACTAATTTGTTTAATGATTCGTTTTTATTCTTTTAAGTGAAAAATGTACAATTAAAAATATTATAAACAGCAGAATTTAATTTCGGAAATTTTACTTATTAAACGATGCAACATTATAAACGCAAGAAATAAAAGTCATTTGTGAAAAAGCAAAACAAATTTTAATTAAAGATAAATAAATAACTCAAACCCAATAAAAAATGAAATACTAATTAGTGCCTGCATTATTCCCGCCAATTGTACTGTTTCACTTCATCTTTGTTTTGGTCTTTGCATTCTTTCACCATTTTATGATCCACTCACATGTTCTGCTCTTTCTCTTTTTTTACCCACCACCTAGAGATTGGTGGTATATTCATTTTGTCATTATGCTTGTAACGCCTGGGGGACTCTACAAAATATATATACTCTTGATCAGTATAAATTTTCTGAATCGATTTAGACATGTGTGTCCATCTGGGTGTCTGGCTGTTGTAAGTATTTTTCTGATTTCAAATTTGAGATAGCGGGCGCAAATTTAACAGAAACAATGGAAGTTCTTGCCTGCAGGTTGAGAATGAAGTTGAGCTAAATTTCTACCTAAAGTGAACCACCAAGAAATATGAAAAAGTGAGAAAAATTTTATATAACTGAACCCAAATCTTTAACATTCATCAAGTATAAGTAACTTTATATTTTATAAACATGATAAATTTATATAAGTTAATTTAGAGCGAGTGAAAAGCATTAAGATAATTTAGGTAAACTAAATATGCAATGATTTTATGGATACCACGTGAAATTTGATGGTATTTTCATTTTGCTACAATGTTCGTAACACTTAAAAATGCTTCTGAATCGATTTAGGTATGTCTGTTAGTCTGTCTGTCTGTGTATGTATTGTTAACATTCTCTCGGTCACAAAAAAAGATATGTCGAGCTTAAATTTAGCAAGAGCATTATAAGACCTTGCAAGCAGGTTAGTATTAAAAATGAACCAAATCGGTTAAAAGGCACGCTCCCATTGCAACCTAACCTGGGATCACCTCAATTCTTTTAAGCAAAATTTTTTGTTTTTTTACTCATTACCTGTAAACTGCAATAAATAGAAAGCTAAAATTTTGCGTATGTAGTAGGCTACTGGTCTCCAATATCTGCCCAGAAATCATACAAATCGGTCTAGCTTACGCAAAATTAGAGAATACTAAATTTTCTCTTTTACATGTTTAGGTTTGCAATTTACTGCCAAAAAATTGAATTAGATCCTGAATCGTAATATCATGATACATTGGTAATGGGAATTCAAGAGTTTTCTACTGGAAAACTGCAGCAGGCTCTGTATCATAATATCATGGGGTCTTCGTGGGTGGGTATCTAAAATAATTTTCTTAGTTGTTTCATTTTCATTTCACAGCATATAAGTGTATACACTTAAAAGCAATAAATCAAGTGACCCAGACGGAAACTTTTTCAACGACGGTTATAACGACAAATCCGTACATACTCCATATATAAAAATATTTATTGTAGTGTACATGGGGAATATTTCACATTTATATATCTGGCTCTTATTACTTTTGCCTTCTTAGGTGTTAAAATATAACTATTTTGTTTATTATACAGTTAGAGTATTTATTGGTCTTCCAACATACTTGCACACTTATTTGTACTGCGTATATTTATTTCAATATTTAAATTTGTTTTGAAACAAAAGTAAAAATTGAGTTTTAGAAGATTATTTGCTAAAGTATTTTATAGGATGGATAAAAATAGTAAGATATGTAGTAATAATTATCATATATATTCAAATTATTTTATGATAACAATATTAATAAATAAATATTTAAATAAAACTATTTTTGAATATTATTACAAAACATATAAAATTTTGCATTTTACGTCATTATACATAAGTTTGTAAGCTTACTACTTTTTTAAAATCCAATGGTATTTCAATTTTATTCTACTGGTTTAAAGTATCAAATAAAAATTTTTATTGAGCTGGGGGTAAATGTTTCCATCATGCATACACAATGATATTACAATTTAAAGCCTGTTAGAAAACCAGATAGAAAACGTAAATATAAAACGAGTAGGGATATTATACACAGCTGGGGCCAAATCTTTGATAAGCACCAACAATACACCATGATATTAGGATTTAGAACTTGTTTCAGTTTTTTTGGTGTACATTGAAAATATAAAAATAAAAAAGTTCAAAATTTGGCATAACCGTATTCCATTTGCATGACTTTTGGATAGATATTGTAGACCAATAGACCTCTTACTTAAGCAAAATATTAACTTTCTATAGTTCGCAAATGGTGGGCAAAAAACTGCAAAATTTTCCCTAATAAACCAAGATTATCCCAGTCTAGGTTGTAAAGTGGGCGTGCCCTTTGAACATTTTTGCCCAGTTTCAATACCAACGTAACTGTAAGGACTTTCAATGTTTCTGCAAAACTTAAGCTCAATGTGTTGTTTTTTACGACCTAGAGAATATTAACAACAGACAGACAGTCAGAGAGACATATCTAAATCGCTTCACATATCATAAATATATATGCTACGATTCTACCTTTCAGATATTACAAACATAATGACATCATGAATAAATTTCTATCATCTGCAAAATGCAAAAGATAGAAAGCTGAAGTTTTGTGCAAATAGTGAGGCTTTTGGTCTTCAGAAATTTTGCAAATCGGGTACGTCTACACGAAATTTTATATAATGGCAAATTTTCATTCTTTTTGAGTTTATGCTTTCTATTTACTACTGAAAAAAGTCAAATGGGAATTAAATAAAAATATCATGATGTCTGAGTAATGGATATACATTATTTAGCTCCATCCATCAAGTATAATTGTCGTACTTGCTCATGTTAATAAATGCTCTATGTGTACCATAAATAATAAGTACTCTATAAATAAATATATTTATTGCATTCGATATTACAAAAAATGCTTCAAGGCGTTAAATATTCTTTAGTGATTTTTTTTTATATATTTTAAATTATTTAATTAATTATACTAATTATCGCATAGCTCGTTTGTTAAAACAATGTTAAATATTATGTTACGTTAAAATTATACCACTTACCATTTATTTTGTTTTTTGAATACGACAAAAATTTTATTAGAATAAATAATTGATATTATTCTCAATTACTTTGGGTTGTTTTCTTCAAAGACATAACTCCTTCAGTTTAATCATCCATTTACCTTTCTATGTATGTGTGCATCTTTCCCAGAATTTTTATTATTTGTTTTGAATTCTTTTTAAATTAGAATTGATTGATATAATGTTTAATTATATTTTAATGAAAGCTGGTTAAAACGGACATTGTTTTAATATATAACGAATACATTGTTGATGTCACAAATTAGCATAAATTATGCATATGCATAATTTATGTAACAAAGTTTAAGAGCATAATTGTACAATTGTTTTTATATTCATCACCCCAGAGGTTTGAGGTATACACATTTTGTCGTTATGTTTGTAACACCTTAAAAGTAAACATGAGTCATACTACAAGATATACAAATTGTTGATCAGAATCAAATTCTTAAACGTTTTAGACATGTGAGTTGTACCATCCATGTGTGGTAAAGATTTTCTTAGTTTTTTGGTCTTAACTTTAAAACTGACTTAAATAAAGAGAACTCAAATTTTATATGAATAAAAAGGCCATTGTTCTGCAAAATCCTTTGGCAGTACATACCAGAAATTATACAACTTCAAATTATCTGCCTATATCATAAAATACCAAATAGTGTCTGGGCAATGGGTATATGAGATTTGTCCTCAGCCAAATGTAAATTTCTTTCTTGTTTAATGTTTATTCAATAAGTATAAAGTTATACGTATTTGGCCGATTTTAGTACCGCTTATTCAAATGGAATTTGCTATCAGTACTGTAAAATAATCCTCTAGAAGTTACGCGTGTATATCTAACGTGTCAAGTGAGCAACTGAAAATATGAAATGTAGAGATTATAAATCGAGAAAGATGCGTAAAGAAATCTGTAAAACTTTCTTAGGCGTAAGCTCCCAGAAATTGGGGATATATTTACCTTGTCATTATGCTCGTATGCCTAGAAGGAAGAGCTGGATACCCTATAAAGTATAAATATACTGAATTGATTTGCTCTATCTGACCGTCTGTCCATTTGCTTGTTTGTTTGTTGTAAACATTCTACTGATCGCAAAATTTGAGATATCGAACTCAAATTTAGCAAGATCATTGGACGTTCTTGCACGCAGGTTGGGATTGATGATAAGCCACATCGATCAAAGGACACGTTCAGAGTGCAAGCATAAAATGAGAACACCTCATTTTTTTAAAGCAAAATTTGGCAATTTTTTGATCACCATCTGCAAACTGCAAAAGATGTAAACCTGATATTTTGCATAAGTTAGGAAACAATTAATTTACAATGTCTGTCCAAAAATCAAGCAAAACGAATTTATCTACGCGAAATTATACAATATCAAACCTTTATTTTTTTATATTTATGTTTTCCATTAACTCCTAACAAACTGAATCAGATTCTAAAATGCATTATCATGGTGCATTGGTGGTGGGTATGCAAGATTTGGCTCCAGTCAAATATAATTTTCTTAGTTATTGTTTCTCTCTCAATGCAAGTTTTTAATGAAATTCCATATATCTGAAAAGTTTCTTAGGCCTATAAAAGTTTTACATCAGAATAAAAGCTTTCTATACTCAATACAACCGGATAATACATGTGTAAGGGAGTATAACATTTTGGCCTGAAATACTTTACAGAAAATTTTTACTTATATTTTATTGTTGCTATAGTTATTGTTGTAAATCGTGCAAATGGAAATTTGTATTATAAAGAAAATGTGATACAAAACTGTTATCACTTGCTTGTACAATGAAAGGTAAAAGCCATTTAAACTATTAAAATTAGAAAAGTATTTTTTTTTAGTAGTTAGCTCAAAAATATTTCATAATATAAAACATACCAAAAATTTTAGAAAACATTTAAAATTTAGTACATCTTTTGGGTTGTTACTCCTTCTAAACTTTCTTCCGTTCTGTTTTACTTGGTTGTGTTTCTCTTTTTATATCCAACATCCAGAGATTGAGCGTACATTCATTTTATCCTTATGTTTGTAAAATATCCTCAGTTGTTTGTTTTCGTTTTGTTTCATATTTATGACAAATCTTATTTCCGTAGAGTACTTATTTTTTAAAAATTTTTCGAATGCCCTACGCTATATAAAGAGTATAATGAGTTTGTATAAAGAGGGATTTGAGGTATATCAGTATTTAATTAGGCGTGTATAACTTTTTGATAAGACTTCAGACTGCATGGCCAGTTGCTGTGATCAACCACTACTGTGATCAATCCTACTTTTTTTTAACAATTCACTTTTAATTGGTAGATTAAGCACTTGGATAAAATAGGGAAATTTTACTATTTAAAAAAAAAAAAAAAGAAAGTAAGAATAAGTGAGACAATTAAATATTTTTTATTGCTGGTTGTAAGAACTTTATAGTCAGTTTTGGCCGTCTCATTTTGCTTAATGTGATTAAACTCAAAGAAAATTAAAAGCCAATAATGAAAATAAAAGTAATTTCTCAATTATTTAAAAAGTTCGTTACATGAGAAAATGTTCATAAAGTAGTGTAATCTTGACTAAATTTGGTATCAAAAATTTTTTTTTTATTATAATGCAATACTATGAATTTTCGCTTAATTTTTCTTCTAAAAACTTATTATATGGAAAGTTAAAGTGGACCAGTTTGAACCAAATTTGGTATACATATTTTTTATGTTAAATTACAAGGCAGTGTCAACTTTTGCTAAAAATATTTGAAATTTAAACTTTTGTTCATATAAAAACCTTTTTCGAAAAAGACATTATATGAGAAATGCTCGTACAAAAAAATGGTTCTGGATCAAATTTGATACATATATATTTCTATGCTAAATTACAGTTCAGCGTTAAATTACGTTCAAATATATAACGGTTTTTTTATGAAAGGCCTTAAAAACTTTTTTAAAAAATTTTCGCCAAATAAAGAAGCAATAAACTTCATTGAAATTTTTCAATAATGCGACCTGTAATAAATTTATATAACATGAACAGATCAGATGGACAGACAGACCTACAGGCTTAAATCGAATCATGAAGTGATTCTGAATTAATTGTATAATTAAAGGTGGGTCTATCTCAACTCCCTTTGTGCGTTACAAATATCTGTAGAAACTTAAAATACCCAATACCGCAGGTGTACTCTGAAATTCCGCATAGGTATGGCGGATTTACATGATTTTTGAAACAACAATATTTCTCTACTTGTACGAAATTTCAACTCTTTGTTTTTTACATTTTGCAAGTAATGCGCAAAAAATCTAAAAACATGGCTTTAAAAAATCGAGATGTTCTCAGTTTACATTGTATTATGGACGTGCCTTTCGACCGATTTTGCCCATTTTGCCCATTTTCAATATCAAGTTGCATGCAGGAACTTACAATAATTTTGCCAAATTTCAACTAGATATCTCAAATTATAAGATCAACGAAATGTTTACAACAGACAGACACACATTCGGATAGGCATGTCTAAATCGATATCGACTTTGTAATTGATCAAAAATATACATACTTTGTAGGGTTTTCAAGACTTTTTTCTAGGCCTTACAAACATAATGGCAAAGTGAGTATACTTTCAAACTTTGAATGATCTGGGTGATGGATATAAAATATTTATAATATTAACTATATTTTGATAAAATTTCACGCAAAGTGGTAATTTAAAATAATAAATTTTTTCTAGAACGTTTCATTTTGTAAACCATTCAAAAGTTCACGTGCATCAGTTTTAACGTTTTTTCCTGTTTTGATTTGTCTTTTCTTTTTGAACAAAACTAATTTTCTTGCCACGCTAACCAGACAACACCAGTAAAATGTAACATTGTCCATCAAACTTAATTTAAACTCTTGAAAATTTTTTGAATTTTTTACAAATACAAATACATACATACATATATAAAATAGATATATGCATTTACACAAACATGTTTTTTAAAAAATTTTTTTTATTCTTACAAATGAGTCTACCATAGCAACCTCTGGTTATTGCCACATAGTCCTATATACATTATATATATATATATATATATATTTATTTATATATATACATATATATATAAAAATGTTAATGTTGTATATTGTAAACATATTTAGTGTACACCCGCCCATATCAGTTTCCTTATTTCTACATTGAACTCATTGAAACTTAACTCTTCTAAAATTGAAATGAATTAGACTGAACGGAATTGAAGTGAAATGAAGTGAACTGAACTAACATACGCGTATTTATATTTTATTCATGTTTTGTATAAAAAATGAACTATTTGATAAACACAGTAAATAAGTAATGGGTTTTGGAATGGAATGAATGGAAAAATTGTATTCATAAATAAATTTTTTAAGTGAAATTTATGCTTAACATTTAAGCATTTTTTTTTTATTTCCAGAGGTTGCAAAAGTATTAATTTAGGCCTTACATTTTTAATATTCAAAAAGGAGTGTTGCTAATATTATGCTGGTTGTTAAATTTAAAATATTGGACTCCAATTTTGTAGTTGCGAGTTAATAATATAAATGGAAAAAATTGTTTGAAGAATTAGTCTACAGTAAAACCAAAACTAAGTACACTACCGTTTTTTAAGCGAAATATAGAAAGCTAAAGGTCTACAATTTCCATACAACAATCATGCATATCGGATACACCTACGAAATTTTATTTAATACCAAATTTGTACTTTCTTGTGCTTAAGTTTTATATCTATTATTCAAAAACTGAAACAATCTCAGTACTGTAATTTGGGTGTTGGCCAGATTTAGCCTTTCTTTTCATTGCATTACATTTGTATGTTGTCTATTAAATTTCATGCAACATTCCTATATACTCAACGGAATTAGATATAGACGTATACCAGACAAACGCACAAATAAACAAACAGAAAATATATATTTATAGTAGATTTTGTCTTTGGAAAATTTCGAGTGTTACTTTTCAGTATTATATATTTTGTTATTGTTACTATTGTTTGTATTTTCTATTTAAATGAAAATTTAAACAGAATTTTACTTTTGATAGTAATTTCATACTTACAGTTTTGAAGTATAAACATCAATAACTAATAATGTTTTCTGGAATAAAATTTTTAATATCCATAAAAAAAATCATACAAAATGAGGAGCGTAATCGATTATTTTAATTTTTTGATGTCCCTCACACGATTTTATAGAATAAACAAAAAAAAAAAAATCAGAAATATGTTTGATCCACTTTGCGCTTTAATTATGACCAATTTATAATATTTTTAATATTAACTTGCTCACATACACTTCCAGTCTTCTTATTAAGCCTAAACTAGCTTTTATTATTTTTATGATGCTTGTACAACCACTAGATAACGCGAAACCCTTAAAAAACAATTGAGAAAATCAAATGTTTGGCTGGAGCCAAATCTGGTATACCTACCACCGATACAATATGATACCACCATTCAGAATTTGATTCAATTTTTTAGGAGTAAATTGAAAACCTAAACATAGAAAAATAAAAGTTTGGTAATCTATAATTTCATGAATGTGTACCCAATTTTCATGATATTTGGACAAACATTTTCGACTTATAGATTGCCTACTTTTACAAAATTTTAGTGTACACAAGAGTAAATTGCTCTTCATTTGCAGTTTGCAGATGAAAAGCAAAAAATTACCAAATTTTGCTTAAAAAATTGAGGCGCTCTCAGTTCAAGTTACACTGTGGGCGTGTCGCTCAACCGATTTTGACCATTTTCAATACCAACTAGTGTGCAAGAACTTCCAATGATTTTGCCAAATTATAGCTTGATATCTCAAATTGTACAACCAGAAAAATGTTTTAAAAAGGCAGAGACACAAACGGACAAATATGTTTAAATCGATTCAGAGTTTGATGCTGATCAAGAATACATAGGGTCTTTACAGGGCCTACAACGCTTCCTTCTAATGACAATGTGAGCATATTCCCAACATCTGAGTGGTGGGTACAAAAATGTACTAATACTTTCCGTTTTAAAAATATGTTCTCAATAAACAATTTTAATAATTTATTATACCCACCATCAAGAAGGGCATACGCACTTTGTTATTATGCTCATCATATCCAGAAGTAGTATATATATTATTGATCAGCATTAAGTACCGAATAGATTTGGACATGTCTGCCAGTCTGCGTATCGCATTCTTTCTAATATTTTCCCGATTACGAAATTTCAAGTGATAAATCGTAGTTTGTAAAAATTCTAGTATAATCTTTCTTCTTTAACTGTCATTTAAGTCAATCAATGCATTTATGGAAATTTCAATGTGTTCACCAATTTAAATATTACATTTCATAAACAGCTTAGCGAAAAAAATAAACTATGGCTTATGACGATATAATATTATTGTAATCAGTCGACAACAAGAACATTAAAAAAATTTGTAAATAATAAACTTTTGCATTGTAGTTTAAAAAATTACTGCCATACTAATAAAAATAAAAAAGCAAACACAAAATATATAAATATTTAAAAAAATATGAGAAATTAATTTTCAAAAATTAACAAGTTGTTAAAAATACAACCTACAATAAAAAATTTATCTTAATTCTATTATAAATTGTAAAATAATGAAAAACTAAAAATAATGAAAAAATCAAAAATAAAAACAATGTTATCAGATTGTTCATTAACAAAACGTAAAAAAACAATAAGAATTAACACAATATTGTTAACACCATCGGTTACATATTTTTTCGTCACATTAATATTAATGTGCCAAGAATATAATTTTCATACGGCTGAAACTGCAACTGATATCTCAAGTAAGTATAAATCTTTTTAATATTAATCCAATTGTGATCCATTAATATTTAAGCATTTAGATAATTAAATGCATATTTCAATCATATGACTATCACTTATATTCCTGTAAATATTCAAATCATTATTATTAATATGCAATAAAGTGTTATAATAATTATCAAACTCTTATATATTAATTATATCGTAGGTTGAGTTAATAGAGATCTATGTAACAACAGAAACAGTTTTATCCAATTAGTCCGTCTGTTTATGTAAATCGGTCACATCCACCCAAAATTATATAAGGTCAAATATATACTTTGTTATACCCGCCAAAGGAAGCATTGGAAATTCCATAAACTATATATATTCTTGATCAGTACTGAATTCTGAATCGATTCAGACATGTCGGAAGTTTTGTGCAAGTAGAAAGGCTAGTGGTTTCTTGTCCAAAAATTGTGCATATTAAGTATGCCTACACAAAATTTTACAATATGAAATTTTCACTTTTTTAGGTTTATGTTTTCTACCTGCTACTGTAAAATTGAATCATGTTCTGAATAATGTTCTAAATCTGAATATCATTCTGTTTGTGTAATGGTTAACCAAGATTTCACCATAGTCTTCTAATTATTATTTAAAAACTGGGGCAGTCCCAGTAGCATGATGCCATGGTCAAAAATTGACCCTAGACAAATTGACTTTCCGTTTTTGTTATACTTCATATAAATGAATTACAAAATTATGCTTAATGTTTATTATTAATTTCAATAGCAAAAGAAATTAAGTTGAAGAAAATTTTCATAAACTTTTTAACTGACAAGTAATTCACTGTAAAGATTTATATTGTCGAAATTATAGATTTAAATAGATTTAAACAATTTTATTATAATATTTACTGTATCACTTTTGATATTTTAACTTTCAGCCGATCCAAAATTTGCATACCCAATAACCAATACAACAGCATCGGTCGGAAGAGATGCATTCCTAACATGTGCCGTACAAGACTTAGGATCATACAAAGTAAGTTATTGATGATGTCAATCGGGGCCAACAATTACAAACTCTATATAACATTTTTAGAAGGATATACTAAAAATTGTTAATTTTTCCTATGCATAGTTTTAATAATAATTTTACATTAAACAAAATTATTTCCGGGCCTTTTTCGGCTTAGTCATGTTTGCATAAAAAATTTCATTCAACTGGCTTTAAAATTGCACCCTTCACTTTGATAACAAATTTACATCTCCAAACAACAGACAGACGGACATACCTCTAGGCTACTTTAAATTGAATGAAAAAGTTATTAGGAGTAGATCGGTACAACGAAAGGTGTGCTTATGTCAACAACTTCTGCATGTTACATATATCCGCAAAAACTCATAATCCTCTGTACCACAAGTGGAGTATAATGATTAGGGCACCGTATTTTTAAGTGAAATGTACACATCACAATTTACTATTATCGTAACAGTATATCAAATATAATAAGTACACTGCACCAAGGTGCTGAATGTGATTTTACTTAGATAAGAAAACTACGAGCCATTAACGTTTGTCCATATAAAAACTAACAAAAAAGTTTTATATGGAAAGTGGTCGTAAAAGTAGACCTATTTTAAGTAAATTTAGTACATATGTTTTCTATGTTAAAATACAACTCAGCGGCAATTTAAGTTAAAGTATTTTTAAAATTGTAACATTTTTCCATATAATGACTTTTTTTAACAAAGGACTTATACAGGAAATGTTCGAAATAATAGTCTGATTTTAACCATTTTCAATGGAGTTCGATTCCTACCTAAAACACACTTTAGTTCTAAATTTCATAAAAATATCTCCGAAATTAGGACTTGCAGTTTTATAGCAACATATACATGGACAGACATTTAGGCGGACAGTAAGGCCTAAATCAAATCAATACGTAATAAAAGGGGAGTCTACCTTCTGCTCTTTTTGGTAGTACAAACATCTGCACAAAGTTATAATATCGCGTAGGGTATATACGTAATTGGCGCCCAACGAAACATTAATCCTGCTTAAAGCCTTAAGAAGACAAAACGCAATCCCACAAAGAATATACAACATATGGACCCACAGTAACTGCAATTATAATAAAAAGGAATAATCCCTGGCACCTTGGGATGTATTTTGAGGGCAGAACAAATGATGCACAAATAGTAAAACTTTTAATATTTACTGTCTCGAACAAAAATTGTCTACGACTTTTTTTAGGGAATAATTTAAAATAAAATGATAGCATATTCTTTACCAACTCGGTACAAAGATAAATCGAAACATCTCATTATATCAAACTTAACCTTTTTGAATTTAAAGAGAAGAATGACGGCATTATTGGCACTGACAGTTCGAAGAGGCTCGACACAGTTATATTTATTGCAGACGACTTCACGACTTAACAAAAACCAAACTAGAGAACTTATCAGTCAATAACTATTAACAACAATAAATCGTCTCGACGCAAAAACAGAACATCTGACTCCGAATAGAAAGAGCGTACTAAACATCCTAGTAAATCAGTTTCTAAAGTTATTTGTCGAACGGAAGGCAAAATTAATTTATACTACAATAATTGTAGGCGAAATCACCACTACTGCAGAGCCCTCAATCTATACAAAAAAAAAATATCCCTATCTCAAGTCATTGAGGTCTGAAGTCGTAAAGCAAATTAATAAACTACTTCAAGACTCTCCATATAACTCATTTTCTGAATGCCATTGTAGTTTAATAGCTTCCCTTTATGAGAAAAATTTTAACTTTCTATCTTTTACAGTTTGCAGATTAAGACCAAAAAATTACCAAACTTTGCTTAAAAAAGTGGGATGTTCTCAATTTATGTTACACTGTGGGCGCATCAATCCCTGCATGCAAAAACTTCCAATGATTCTGCCAAATATAAGCTCGACATCTTAAATTTTACGATCTAAAGAATAAATACTACAGACGGACACACACGTCTAAATCGATTCAAAATTAGATACTGATCAAGAACATATATATTTTATAAAGTCTCCAACGCTTCTTTCTAGGCGTTACAAACGTAATAACAAAGTAAATGTATCTTCTCGATGGTGGGTACAATAATTTTAGCATGATGATATACTGAACATTCTGTAAATTGAAAGCATTTTTCATTTTAAACAAAACTTCTCAATTTATTACCTATTATTCATAAATTTTTATAGTGCAAATAAAGCCACAAATTCAATTAAGCATATTACACTACTTGGCCAAATATAAAACAAAATGCTCTGTGAAATAATCAGTCCAATTTTATGTAATTTAATATATTATGACAATTATGACAAACTTTATTGCTTTTAATTTTGTGCATTTGATTAGAACAAATTTTTTTTTTTAGTTTATACGAAACAGCAAAGAAAGGTATATTTTTGTAAGAAATATTATTAATTTTCGATTAAATTAAAATACATCGGGTATTTCCAAATTAAAATGGATATATTTCAAAGGACTTGTTGTAAAGCTGGTAAGATCTTACCAAAAGATGATGAAGTGGAAATTTATGAAGCTGAAACTGCTGAAGGCGAGGAAGAAGAAGTGGAAGAGGACTATTTAAAATCTGAAGAGCCAATCAACCTTCAGGATATATATAATGAACTAGATTGTATGAAACGGCGTATACAATTTTTGCAAATACATTTAAAAACAAAAATAACTGAATGTCCCGAAGAAGAGTGTGTTGATCCAGAAATTTTGTTAACATGTTCGGAAAATAAAGATATATGTACCTTACAAAAGAATCAACATAAGTTACAATGCCAAATAAATGAATTGATAAAATGTTGCCACGTTGCCAAAGATGAAATAAGAGATTTACGTTTACGTTTATGCGATAAATCGAGAGATATATTAGAATTACAAAAAATAGTAGCTAGTCTTATTACCTGGAGAAATACCCTGGAACATGAATTTGGTAAATGTATCGAACGCTTTGAATATCTAAAGCATGTCAAAGCAGAATGGCAAGATGTGGAAGATAAGTTGAATAAACAGAGGCGTTGTTTCACTCAAATGACTGACACATTTGTATCGAAAGTATGTCTTACAAAGGAGAAGCAATTCTTTGTTGATGCTGTTAATGAAATGAAGGATATGTTAAAAGAAATGGTAGATTTTCAATTAAATCGTGTTAGCATTTTGCAAAAATTGGTAGGCGATACTACGCTTAGTATAAACGCGTATGATACCAACTTTGACAGCACCCTTGATACCACACTTGACACCACCTTTGGCAACACCTTTAACAGCACTTTCGATAATAGTCAAGATCAGACTGCGTCAAATATTGATGTGAAAAAAGAAAATTGATGGCAAATTTCAGATTTTGAATTTCAAATTTCTTTTGTATATTTGTATTTCGTTTTTAATTATATCATATTCAGCAATAAAAACAACATCAATACATCTTAATATTTATTTATTTATTTATTTCATAGTGTTTTTAGTTTTTCATTATCATTCATAAACAGCAGAATTACCAATTAATTGTAAAATGATCTAAAAGATGCTAAAAAGCAAACATAGATAAATAATGTTTACACCAATTTAAATTTTTATAAGTGGATAACTATTTTGTCATTGTTTGTCAAGCTCAAAAAGAAGCATCGGAGACAAAATGAAATTCATTTTAGCAAGGCCTGTGACTTTTGTTCTAAACATTCTTTTAGACATAAAGATAAAGCAAGGTCTAATTTGGCAGAAATATTGGAAGTTTTTTAAAGACAACAGATAGACCGCTGAAATTGAGCACATATTTAAAGGGCCCAATCACTAGTTAGTGAGTATAAAAGTGATAATTTAATATGGTATTTTTTTGGAGTGGGCTGGCCGTTTTCGAAAACCATTGGAAAAGCTGGTCACAGTTTCCGTTCCCTTGCATCCGTGAACTTCCAATATTTCTATTAAATTTCAATTTTACGACCAAAACATTGTTTACAACGGACAGATATACAAACGGACAGACATATCATAATCAAGTGAAACTTTGATGTTGTTTAAGAATATACATATTGATAAAAATACAACCTGTGAATGATGGATATAAAAATAACAAGTACATTTATATACGTAAAATTTTTTGACACTTGTTTTACTGCAAGAGATTATGTCATTAGGCCATATAAAGTTCACTTGATATTCTAATCAATTTAGTTGAAGTATAATTCAAATTTGCGTGCTTTTTCATTTTAAATTATTAATTACAAGTATATAAATGAAGAAAAAAATTATTTGCCCATTACTGACGAAACCAACTTTTATACGTATCATCATTTGTAAGCAGGATGGTATTGAAAATGGGGCAAAGTCGGTCAAAGGACAAAGCCCACTGTGCAACGCTAAATTAGAGCATTTCAATTTTTTAGGAAAAATAATATGGTTATTTGCTGATTATTTGCAAACTGCAAAAGATGCAAAGATGAAATTTTGTACAAGAAGAAAAACTATGGTCGTTTATATCTGGCCAAAACTCATACAAATTGGTTGCGCGGTTAAACAATACAAAATTTTCAATTTTTTATATTTATGTTTTTTATTTACTACTGAAAAACTGAAGCACGTTCTAAATAATAGATAATGGATGTTCCAGATTAGCCACAGCCAAATAATATTTTATTTGTTTGAACTAGCACAAGCCAAAATACTTTATTTTAATTTTGGTAAAATTTGGTACATAAATACGACAAAATAACTTTATACTCCGTTGGAGCCGATTTTATAATACCCTATGCCAATTTATTTAATGTGATTAACGTTAAATAAGAGAATTATTGTAATTTCTCAATTATTTAAAAAGTTCGTTATATGAGAAGAGGTTCAAAAAATAGATATATCTGAATCAAATTTGGTAGACAGTTTTGTGAAATCAAAAAGCAGTGCTGATTTTTGCTGAAATGTATTTATTTGAACTTTTTGTCCACATAAATATTGTTTTCGAAAAAGGCTTTATATGGGAAGTGATCATGAAAATAGACCGATCTGGGCCAGAATGTTTTTTAAGTAAAAATACATTAAAAAATACCTTTTGGACCCGGTATTTGTTACAGAAATTTTTATACTCATCATTCAGAGGTTGGGAGTGTATTAATTTTGCTATTGTGGTTGTAACGCCAAAAGGAAATGTCGGAGACCCTACAAAGCATATATGTTCTAAATGGCATTCTGAATAAATATCTGTATAAATAATGTATAAATTTTTGCTTGTAACTTGAAAACTGAAACAGTTAAAAACCTAAAATTTTCCTAAAATATTAGAACTGTTGTTTCACAATGTGATAGTTACAATATAAAATTGCAACCAATATTGACTTAAAATTACAATACAATAACAATAATAAATAATATTAGACACTCTATAAATATAGAAGTATATTAAATAGGACATAACAATATCAATGACGATATGCATAATCACCTGATATCACTGGGTTCGAATAGAAAGTTTCGAAAGAACTACCAAAGAAATTCGGTATTTCCATTGAACAAGACGCTTTAATATGCTCGAATTTTATTTATGTTTTCCTTTCAGAGTAAGCATATTTATAAGATCTCTGGTCAGATAGTAATTTATTATTCACAATATGGACGTATTCAGAATAAGTTCCCGCATTAAGTATTGATGTCTAGCCTTAGAGTAATTAGTGTAATCTGCCTTCGCTATAACACCCAAAAGTAGTTGAGATGGACCCACTTTGTGTTATAACAATCGTCTCAAAATGACTTTCTTATTCGATTCAAACCTGCTTGTCTGCCTCTCTGTCCGTCTGATATCTGCCACTGTATATTTGTTAATAAGCAGGACGCCTTTTTTGAGATATTATAATGCAATTTGGTACATGGGCGCGTTTAGGTTCACAAATGAATCGTATTACAAAAAGTTAAAGGCCGATTATTTTTACGATCACTCCGTATATGACGCCTTCTTTAAGAAATTTTTTATATGGAAAAAAATTACAATTTGAAATATATTTAAACTTTAATTGGCACTAAATTGTACTTTAATATGGAAAATAAGTGTACCAAATTTGGTTCAGGTCCCTTCATTTTTCGAAATAAGTCTTTATATGGATAAAAGTTTTAAATTTGAATACATTTTAGTGAAAATTGGCACTGCCTTGGGTTTTTACGTAAGAATTATGTGTAACAAATTTGGTCAGATTGATCCAGTTTTACGACCACTTCCCATTTGGCGCCTTTTTCGAAAAACATAGTTATATGGACAAGAAATTCAATTTTGCATACATATTAGCGAAAATTAGCCGCTTTGCATTTTGGCATTAAAAATGTGTGCACCAAATTTAGACCAAATCTACCCATTATTGCACCTCTTCTCCTACAACGAACTTTTTAAATAAGTATAAAATCACGATGTCTCTAATGTTTTTTTTTTAATCAATATAAGTGATATAAGGTATTTTAAAGTTCACTGCGATCGACGATAAAGTTCTTATGTGTTCTCTTAAATATTTCTTTTCGATGAATCAGGTGGCGTGGCTTCGTGTAGATACCCAAACAATTTTAACAATACAAAATCATGTAATTACAAAAAATCAACGTATTGGTATTACAAATTCAGAACATCAGACATGGAGAATGCATATCAAGGATGTAAAAGAAAGTGATAAAGGATGGTATATGTGTCAAATTAATACAGATCCGATGAAAAGTCAAATGAGCTATTTAGACGTAGTAGGTAAGTAATACAGTAATCAATATTAATGTACCTTATTAATACTCAGCACAAATTAAATAAGATTCCAGCACCTCTATGCCATATTAAGTAAAGAAAACAAGTAACAATATTACAATTGATCACTGCGACTGTGATATGCCCTACACCACTTTGCCTGATGTGGTTAAAAAGTCAAATAAAGAAGGTACGTCAACGAAATAAAAAGTTGCAATTTTAGGGATGCTTTGTCTGTCCATTATAAAAATTCTGCTGATTGTACAATTTAAGGTATCGAGATCAAAAGTGGGATTGAAAATGAGCAAAATCTGTTAAAGGCAACGCCTACAGCGCAATTTTTTTAAGCAAGTTTTAGTATTTTGATATAAAAAAAAAATGTGTACTAGATCACTTTCGTATAACACGAAATTTAATTACTTATTACGCGATCGGGCCATGGAACCCTATACCATAAATAGGTAAATTCGTTTTGCCAATTCACGGTATTATGTAATGTCATGTAATACAGCAAATGCTGTAAAAATTAAACTTATAGTAATATCTCGTTTTTATCCTAATAATTCATGTACGTTACGATAAATTATGGTGATGAAATGGCAGATAATATAAGAAACGAGATTTATAAAATATGTATAAATCATATAAATTAATATGTACATTATTTACATGATATGTAATTATACCTTACACCATTTGTGGTAAAGGCTATTATTAGTTTATGTAGAGATTTGTAGCACCCAAAGGATACGAGATAAACTCACCTTTTATTATACTGATTGACTCAGAATCACTTCCTGATTGGATTTAGGTCTGTTTGTCTGTCTGTCTGTCAATAGTAATTTTTAAAATATTTTAATGAATTTTTTTACATCGATGCCATTTGGCGCAGAGATGAACTTTAGTAAAAATGGTTAAAAGCGAACTATTAGTTGGATCCATTCCTCACATAACATTCTTCTTAAAACTAAAGTTTTTATATGAAAAAAAAAGTTTTCATTTTCAATATATTTCAACGGAAATTTACGCTGGCTTGCATTTTAACGAATGTACCGAAATGTGTCCAAATAGGTTTATTTTTACGCTTACTTCTTATATAAAGCTTTTTTCGAACAAGATTATTATATGGATAAAAACTTCAATATTGAATGAATTTTTGGGAAAATAGGCCTTTTCTTGTCTTTTTATATAAAAAATATTTGATCTAGATGATAGGTATTATTTTTTAGCCTTCTCTCACATAAAGAATCCTTTAAATAATTGATAAATCACATTTCAATCCCATTTGAGTTTACTTATATTAAGCAAAGTGGTATAGGGTACACAAGAGTCGACTCCGACTATAAACTACTTGTTTTGGTCTGCGTGTTGTTATACAGCTATAAGTTAACTCTCATGCAATAAAAAATTTACTAAAATTCATGGTAGTGTCGCTTTTCCTATCCGTTGTGGGGTTGCATGTAAAAAATCTGACAAAATTTCGCCAAACTAAATTTAAAATTTAACTAGCTTTTGTCTAAATTATTTTTGAATACTTTGAAACACAACCTTTAGTTTCTGGACTGAAAATATAACGTATAATACTTTTTAATAGAGCACGCTTAACTTTAGTGTTTTACAGAAATGCTATCAAAGGTTTTACAAATTATCATTGCATTTATTAATGTGCCAGTTATTTACAATACTAACCAGGTTAAGTTAGGTTATCAAAATGTTTCCACTGACGTTGATAATATTTGATTGCTTATGTTAGGTTTGTTTTATTTTATTTGAGTTTATTTTGGTTATGTGTTTTATGCTGACACAATTTGTGTGTCAATATTTAACCATAATATTGCGGCCATTTTTATTCACTCTAAATTGACTTTTTAAATAAAGCAGATATATATGTTTTAATTAATCAGGGCCGTTTTTTGAATACCCATACACCATACTTTTATAAAGATATAAAAAGAATTGTTAATTTTTCTGCATAAAAACACTTATCAAAACAGGTCGCTATATGGGGCGTGGTTGTAATAGTAGCCTTATCTTAAATTAAATTATTCAAAGAGCTTCACAATTGCAAGACTCTCTTTTTTGTCTTGACTGACAGAGAGGCTTAAATCAAATCTAAAAGGGGGTTTAACTCCACTCTTTCTTTTTAATAGTGAAAAACTGGCACAGGCTGTGAATCGTGATATTAAGGTGTATGTGTGGTGGTTATCCAAGTTTTAGCCCCAGCCAAGTATAATTTTCTTACTTGTTTTAATCTTCTCCCATATACGAACCCTCTTATATGATTTTCGAATAATTTAAAAATTACCAAATTTTATTTGGATGACTTGTAATTCTCCTAACTAACTCTAACTAACTAACTAGTGTAGAGTACGAAAGATTAGGCCACGAACTACTAGAAAATTCTTATTAATTTATATTTAGGTTTTTTATTTATTACTCAAAAGCTGAAGTATTCTCTGCCTCATTATAACATAGCGTTTAATTTTGGGTATCCAAAATATATCGCCGGCCTAATATAAATAGTCGTGGGTAAATATTGGCATTTTTTATCATTGCTAATCAAATACCATTTTAATAATGTACAACTGAAATATAACCCCTTCTTTATTCTTTCTCATTGATATTGCTACAAAATTAAAAAGATACACGTTATCAATGTTCTAATTAAATTTTATGATCACTAATAGAAATGTTTATATAAATTTTTATTTTGACCACTATTTCGTCAAGAGGTATACTTATTTTGACTATACATTCGTAGAGCCCAAAAGGAAGTGTTGCAAGACACTTGAGCAGCATATGTATACATGGCGCCCGTATGGTAAACCTTCTGATCACAAATATTAATTAATATATAAATTAATAGGAATATTGAAAGTTTATATAGGTTGATTGGACCATATCGATCCAAATGAACTACCACGGCGCAAGAGAACTGATAACAAATCTGTTTTTTATACCAAAAATTTTTAGTTTTTAACTTTTAACTTGAAAACTAAAATAGTTACAAAACTGATATTTTATATAATACATTAAAACCGTTATACTACAAGGCTTATATAAAAATCGTACCTGCCTGTATCATGAGGTACCAAATAGTATCTACTTATCCAAAATTTTGCGCTAGCTAAATATAATTTTCTTACTTTTTAAGATCCGTATAAGTTGTAGTATTAAAGAAATGAGTAAAAAACTTCAAAAATGGTAATAAAATTAGACTTTATATAATTTCCCAAAGGCTTAGCCGATTTAAATCATTTGAAAAATTAATGTACTATTCATTGTAAGCCTGGCCGATTTGCAAGACTTATGGACTAGTTTTGTGGAATGATTGTTTTAATATTTAGTCAAACTTTTAGGTATGTTACAGATGTTACAGATGCAACTTTTAAACCATAGACAAAATATATACATTTTTACCTAAAAGCAGAGATGTTTAAACTTTAATTTAACTGTGGGCTTGCATCTTGACCGATTTGATCTAATTTCAATTCAAATCTGCGTGCAAGAACTTACAACGTTTCTGTTAAATTTGGCGCTCAAAATCTAAAATCTTATGCTCGGGCGAATATTTAAAACAGACGGTCACATCGACAAACAGACATATCTAAATCGATTTAGAGTTTGATATTTATTAACAACATGTACACTCTGCGGAGTTTTCGTAGCTACGTTTTACGAGTTTCAAATACAATATCAAAATGAGGCCGCTGCCAAATTCTGGTATAAAAATGTACTACACTGCACTTGAAGAAAAATGAATGGTAACAATGTATTTTGGTAGAAATATAATGGCACAGAGAGAAAGCAGAGGGAAACAAATGACAAAACTAAAAACAAGAACAACCACAATAAGAATATAATTAGAACAAGTCATTAGCACTATTAATTATAATAATAATTGTAATAGATTTGTTTAAATGGGATAAGTTACGCACTGGCACACATTAATCTGCCGCCAATCAACTATTCAAGTATATGGTAATACTAACAACAAAAAATCAAAACCAAACACCACAAACATCGAATAAGAATAACAAGTCAAAAAAAGTACTTATTTGGTAAATACAAAAATTATGTTGGATACGCACCAGCAAGACACATTTTATGGTAATTCATGATTTAGACAGAAAACTTAAAGTTGTATAATTTTAAATAGGCGTGGTTGGCTTGCATCATCTTATATAGGCATTGCAGACTAACATTATTAATATTTGTTTAATATTTCAGCTTTCTATCTGTTTCAGTTTTCAAGTTAAGAAGGAAAAACTATAAATTTTTGATTAAAATAGCTCAGATTACATTGCAGTGTTCGGGTGCTCTTTGATCGATTTAGCACAATTTCAGTCCTATCCAACGTGTATGAACTCAGCTAAATATGCTGTTGATATCTTTTTTTTTACAGGAGAATGATTACCACTCACGTGCATACAGACAGACATATTTAAATCGATACAGAATTTCATTCTTATCCAAAATATATATACATTGTACGGTCTCCGACACTTTCTGTTAAGCATAACAAACATAATGACAAAATATGATATTTTAAAAGTCTGGGTGCAAAAAAGCAATAGTAACCAATGGCAACGATAATGGTAACAAAACGATGACTGTAAAAATAAAATTCATAAGTGAAAAAAATTTTATTTGGGTATGGCCAAATCTTCTTTACTCTCCGCCAATACACTGTTGATACTGTACGGAGTTCTGGCTAGGCTTGAGTAATTTTACTAATTTTATATCCGTGTTTTTTATAATAATGAAAAATTTCAAATTTCAACTTTCTATTTGTTGTAGTAAAGCAAGTAAAAAATTTAAGAACGAAGGTAAATATTTGGCATTGTAGAACATCTGGTAGGCGTAGTCGATTGGAAGCATTTTTAGGCTGGTATTGTGTAATAACGCTTTTTAGGCAAATACAAAATTTCAATGGTCTCTCTTTTATCTATCTACTAGAAAATTATTTAACATTGTTTATATGGAAGATGGTTCAAAAAATGGACTGATCTGAAACAAATTCAGTACACACATTTATTATGTCAAAATATGGGACAATGCCACTTTTCGTTGAAATATATTCAAGACTGTCCATATAGTGACCTTTTTTTGAAAAAGGCGTTACATGGCAAGGGATCGTAAAAATGCTTCGATATGGACCAAATTTAATACATATATTTTTCATATCAAATTATAATTACGGGCAAATTTTTTTAAAAGCATATTGAAAACTGTAATATTTTAATGTAATTTATAATAAATTGTAATTGTAATTCTCAAAATTTCATAAAATATCTTAAAACTTTGGACCTGTAGCTGAATAGCAAATTTATATGAATAGACATCAGATAGACAAGCGATTTTGAATGTATTGTTTTAATAAAATGAGTACTTATTTCAACATCTTTGGACGCAAACTTATAAAATCATGTGCGATAAGTGTAAGGTGTAGTTTGAGAAACCCACTCATATTTAATAAGTACATAGTTGTGATAATAATCGTTTATAAATATAATGATGATATAAATGGTGATACAAATTATCAATAATACATATTTATCATTTATATTATAGTCCCACCGGATATATTAGATTATCCAACCAGTACTGATATGGTGATACGTGAGGGCAGTAATGTAACGCTTAAGTGCGCTGCTATAGGTTCACCGGAGCCAACAATTATTTGGCGACGTGAGAATAATGTTCCCATTGAATTGTCTAATGGTACAAAAGGTAAGAGTATAGAACACGAAAAAAAAAACATAACACAAAAGATAAAACAGAAAAATTCTTTCAGTAATATAATCCTTTAACTCTCGTCTACTATCGCTACCACCACAACTGCTATATTTTATCCGATCCGTTTATAGGCAAAATGTAAAAAGGGAACAACAAATGTACATTTCATTTTTTTTTTTTTTTTTTTTTTTTGTAAAAAATCTACTAGCTTTTATGCAAAGAGAATAAAATGAAAAATAAAGGTAAGAAAAAAAATTAATTTTTCTTTACCTACCAACCAGTGGTACGACTTTTTGTCATAATGGATGTAACGCTTAAAAAGAAGCGTTGAAGTAATATACATATATTTTTGAACAGCATCAAATTCTGAATCGATTTACACATATCTGTACGCCTATAAGCCTGTCTTTTGTATACACTCCACTAATCATAAGATTTGAGGCATTAAGCAGAAGTTTGGCAGGAGCAGTGAAAGTTCTTATATTAACATTGAGCTAAATCGTTCAAAAAGCACTTCCACAGTTCTACATAAAACTAAAAGACCTCTGCTTTTATAGCCAAAGTGTTGGGTTATACTAATTATACCCTACACCACTTGTGACACATTGAATTACAAGTTTGTGCAAATATTTGTAACATCCAAAAGGAGTTACCTTTAATTATACTAACGTCTTTTTAAAACTGAATTGAATTTTAACATAGAAAATGTGTTTTATAAATTTGATCCAGATTAATCTATTTCAACGCCCACTTCCCATATGATGTCTTTGTCTAAAAAAGTGTTTATATGGACAGAACCTTAATTTTTAAAAACATTTTTGCAAAAATAGGCATTGCCTTGTATTTTGACATAACAACATATGTGGATCAAATTTGATACAGATCGGTGTATATATTGTAGCTTTTCTCATATAACAAACTTTTGAGCAATTGAGAATTTGCCATTTTTAATACGTTATTAGCTTTCCGTTTGACCTCAATCACATTAAGCAAGGTAGTGTAAGGTACTTAAGAGTTGGCTCCCAACAATTTTTAGGTTCATATTTATTTATATATTGACTTAAATAGAAAATACATTGTATTTTATTAAAGCAATAAATTATTTTGTGTTTACCAAATTTATTAGTAAAAAATTTACCAATAACTGCTTTCTACAAATATTTTTTTTTTATATCAGAAAATCAGACATTGGAAGTGTATTCATTTTGTCTTTATAATGCCTAGAAAGAAGCGTTGAAGACTCTATATAGTATATATATTCTTTATCAGCAGCAAATTCTGAATAGACTTAGAAATATCTGTCGATGAGTTTGCTTGTCCGTTTGTCCTTGATAAAAATTCTCCTAATCGCAAAAAAAGAGATATTCACTTCAAATTCAGCAAAAATATTAAAGGTTTGTATACACACGTCCACAGTGCAACGTAAACTGAGAACACATCTCTTTTTTTAAGCAAAAATGATTAAGGCTAATTGCAAGATACCATTCACTCAGACAGTATTAGTTAATTCTTGGTGCACATAGATAATTTGAAGTTGTCAAATTTTAAATAGACCTTGCAAATTTGTTATAGAATAACAGCCTTATAATTTGCATAAAATTTTACTTTTCTGTTGCAATTTTCAAGTTATGAAAAATTATAACTTTTAGACTTGCCTTTTAGCAAATATAGCCCATTTTCAATACCATCTAATTACATAAACTTTTAATGTTTCTGCTTAAGCTGAAATGTCTTAATCAATTCAGAATTTAGAATTTGATGCTGTTCAAGAATATAAATAGAGTTGTAGAGTTTTTTTTAGGCTTTACTGACATAATGATAAAATATAAAATTCAACCTCTGGGTTGTGAGTATAGAAATTTACATTTTTACATAAATGGCTTGCAAAATGAACGGGCTCATACAAAGGATATAGTTACAAACATATATAGAGCCTACACGTAGAAAATACGTTGAAAATATAAATTTTTAGGCCACCACACTACTTAAAAGTCATAATGGTGTTGTTGCGATCTCTGTTAATGAATTTGCATGTGTGATTTTCATATAAAAAGGCGGAACAGGACACGCACACACACACACATATATATATATATACATGCATATACATAATGAGTCAAAATATTGAGATAACATTTTTACCAAAAACTCTAATGAAAGACAGAGATATTTTATCATATTTTGGCTCTTTCACTTAACTCTTTTAATTTACGTACTACACATTACAGAATAAAGTATTATAAAGTTCAATCGTATGTTAAGCTGATATAAGCACATATCCGTTACCGGTGTTTGATGATCTATGCTTCTTATATAGATAATTCAAATATGGTATAATAAATTTAATTGATTATATGTGACACCAAGAAAACATTACGGTTTTATTTAATATTATTTTCGTTGAAATTATCATGATGGAAATATAATTATTTAAGGTCGATTTGTCTAATTTCAGTTTGTGTTTGTCATTTTCATAAGTGTTAATAAAATTTATTGTATCATGGGCAGTCTTTATGCGCTATTGTATTTTGAAGTATATTTTTGTATTTAAATAATGTAAATTACAAATTACTTGTTCTGAGAGGTAGAACAGAAATTACCCTAAAATGGTTTGTACAATCCAAAATAAACTGAAAGTATTTTAGTTTTTTTTTAAACAAAAATTCTTAGTTTTTCGCTTATAACTTGAGAAGCTAAAATTCTGTACAAATTGGCCACGCCTACTTAAATTTATACAACTTTAAATTATCAAAGAGTATCTGGTTATTCCCAACCAAATATAATTTTACCATGTACGGTATAAATTTGTGTGTATCAGCCGTACTTTATGTATAATTATTATAAAATTATTATACGTAAACGACGCTATAACTGGATTTTTATTTGAAAAAAATATTAAGTATCAGAGAAATAGTGTATTATTATACAATTAAATACTTTGTAAATGCAAAAACGTTTTTATTTTCATGAATAATTTTTATCAAAATAAAAAAAAAAGTGTTAATAAAATCATAATTATAAACAATTAAAAGCTTCATAGTTGGTACATACGGACTTTTAAGTAGCCTACACTACTTACTTAATCTCATTGAAAAGTCATGTACAAGAATTATAAGACGAAAATGTAAAGTCTAATTTTTAAGTGATTTGAAAAATTCATTATATGAGAAGAAGCACACCCTACACCACTTAAGATATTTTATGAAATTTTGAGAATTACAATTACAATTTATTATAAATTACATTAAAATATTACAGTTTTCAATATGCTTTTAAAAAAATTTGCCCGTAATTATAATTTGATATGAAAAATATATGTATTAAATTTGGTCCATATCGAAGCATTTTTACGATCCCTTGCCATGTAACGCCTTTTTCAAAAAAAGGTCACTATATGGACAGTCTTGAATATATTTCAACGAAAAGTGGCATTGTCCCATATTTTGACATAATAAATGTGTGTACTGAATTTGTTTCAGATCAGTCCATTTTTTGAACCATCTTCCATATAAACAATGTTAAATAATTTTCTAGTAGATAGATAAAAGAGAGACCATTGAAATTTTGTATTTGCCTAAAAAGCGTTATTACACAATACCAGCCTAAAAATGCTTCCAATCGACTACGCCTACCAGATGTTCTACAATGCCAAATATTTACCTTCGTTCTTAAATTTTTTACTTGCTTTACTACAACAGATAAAAAGTTGCAATTTAAATGATGTCTGTATATGTATTTTTTGTTATCAAGCACCACATCGAAATTTTTAAGATATTCCAAGTAAATTTGATATATTGATGGGTTTTGTCTTAGAGAAGAAGTCTATTGAATTTGGTTAAAATCATACCATCATTTCGACCATTATTTATGTAACACCTTTTTGAAAAAAAAAATTATAATGAAATAAAATAAATAACAAATTAGTTAGTTATTGTTTATGAAATTTTTTCTAACTGTTTTAAGTTTTCTTTTGCTTCTAATTTTTTACATTTTACTTACTTTTTCGCCATTTCATTTTCTATATTTTTAAATAGTTCTTTACGTCGAAGGTATTAACTTAATATTACCACGAGTTAAACGTCAACATATGGGAGCTTATTTATGTATAGCCTCGAATGGTGTACCACCCTCAGTCAGTAAACGTATCGCTTTAATAGTTCATTGTAAGTTTACGTGATTATAAAATTATATTGAAATTAGAGAAGTCGAAGAATTTTTTTAGCAAAATTCAAAAAGACAAGCTCTTTCGTTTTTTTATGTATTGTAATTTTAACATTGTTTTTTTTTTTAATTAATAGCATAACAGGAAGTTATTTAAGTAATTAATAAAAATGAAATAAATTAAATTTGTGTTAATTTAAATTTAATACAAATACATGGGCAACTTTATTTAAGCCAAATCAAATTAAATAAATTTTAATTATATGTAATTGTTACATTTAAGAAAAAAATATATACGCTTAAATGAGTGTCTGAATAAAATAGAATTTTTCTTTTTCAAACAGGAAATTTAAATAAATTTGCATAATATTAAAACCTTTGTTGCTTAAAGATAAAACAAAATAGATAAAGCAACTAAATCAAGAAATGTATATCAACAATAATGTAGCCTTTAATGAACCATAACAATAAAATTTAAAAACGGATCTCCCCTATATCTAACGTCTTTAGAAATATTAAAGGGAGTGCTTTACAGAAAATTACCTCAATCGATTAAATTAGAAGTATTGTTGAGCAAAAGCGAAACTTTTGAAACTTTTCAAATCCAATAAATTATACATAAATATTTTATTTATTTATAAATATTTTATTGATAATTTCACTAAAATATTAAAAATATGTTGATATACAATTATTTGTTAATTATGAAATAAATAACCTCAAAAATTTTCCTATATATTTAAAATATGATGTTATTTTGTGTGTCCAAAAATTAGAAAAAAGATTTTAAGCTTATTAAACATAAGGCAATATCTAATTGATGAATATCCAAAATTTAACACCAGCCAAATAAAATTTATTTTTTCTGTTGCATGTAATATATTTTTTTTTTTGTAATTCTATTTATAGTTCCACCATTGATAACTGTACAAAATCAATTGATTGGCGCTGTTGAGGGTGAAAGTGCTGTACTAGAGTGCCAATCGGAGGCCTTTCCCAAATCAATTAATTATTGGACAAGAGAAAAGGGTGAAATTGTTCCACCAGGTATTTTCATAGATAACTTACTTCAATACAAAAGTTCATATTAACCAAATAAATATATAAAATAAACCTAAGGATTTATAATTTTTTTTTACATACGCCAATAGGTGGTAAATTTATAACAAATGTTACGGAAAACGGTGATTATCGTACCTCCATGAAATTATTTATAGAACCTTTATCGATAAACGAATTTGGTGCATATCGATGTGTTGCGAAAAATTCTTTGGGTGATACTGACGGTACCATTAAATTATATAGTAAGTGTTATATTTCCTTTAAAAATAATTGAAAAATCTACAATAAACAAAAATTTATTTAAAAATTTCAAAAATTCTCATAATCTTCCAAAAACTCTTAAAACTATGGCAGATTAAATCACATAGTACATTTTAAATATTTAGTACCATAATTTAAATAGAACTGCTCATATAACACGTATAACTATATTTAATTGCTTATCCTTAAACCCAGAAAAAGTTAAGACTGAGTTACCTTTTGGTGCATCGTTCGATTCATGATCACTTGCTAAATCGTCTTAAGCATATCTACTACTAAACAACAGGTCACCATTTTTGAAATATTTAAATGAAATTTGGTATGTACGTAGGTTTTGACCAAAGACGAAGCCTGCTGGAAATTTGTCAACAAAAAATCGTTATATGGAAACAACAAAAAACTTAATAGTCAAAGGCGACTCTTAAATATCTTACACTACTTTGCTTAATGTGATTAAAATCAAATAATGGAATTACGAATCAATAATATTGGTAAAATTGTAATTTCTCAATTATTCAAAGAGTTCGCCATATGAGAGAAAGTCAAAAAAATTAACTTACATGAGGCACATTTTGGTACATGTGTATTTTATGTCAAAATGCAACAGTGCCAAGTTTCGTTAAAATAAGGCTTTTGTCCCTATAAAGACCTCATTCGAAAAAGACGTTATATGAGAAGTGGTCGCAAAAGTAGATCTATCTGAGGCAATTCACGTTAAAGTATATATAAAATTGAAATTTTTTTTTCATATAACCGTCAAAATAATAATCTTTCAGAGCTATCAGGTATGTCAATCTGTCTGTCTAAATACGTGTTTTTGGCAATCTCATGGTCACAAAATTTGAAGAAACATTACTAAAATTTGGCAGAAACATTGGAAGTTCTTACATTTAGGTTGCTATTGAAAATCAGTAAAATTTATTTAAACACAGTGCAACGTAAACTGAAAACACCTCAATTCATTTAGGCAACGTTTGATATTTTCTTGTTCATTGGTCGTATGCAGCAAAATACAGAAAACTGAAATTTTGCACAAGTAGACCATTGCACATTGGTCTGCAATGGTCTATAATGTCTATTCAAAAATTCGGCAAATCGGCAGCGGCCGTTAGAAATTATACAATAGCATATTTTTATTTTTGTATCTTTACGGTTTTTATTTATTACTGAAAAACTGAAACAGCCTCTGAATAGTAATATCATGGTGTATGGGTGGTGTCTATCCAAAATTTGGCCCTAGCAAAGTATAATTTCCCTCCTTGATTTTATTTAACTTAGCTGCAAAAGATTTATCTAAAAAGATGCTCAATTCAGTAAACTTCTCATTTCAGGAATACCATCAAATACTATACATTATATGGAACAATATGAAAATGGGCGCTATAGAGGTATGTTATCAAAAAAATAAAAAATAAAATTGGCTTTTTAACACTTATAGCTGGGGCTATATTTTGAATTACCACCTAGACCCTATGATACAGTTCAGCAACTTAAAATATTATCCACTTGCAGATAAATTATGAAGATTATATTTTGTATCATTTACGAGTAATTACTAAAAATTTACGAGAGCGACAGTCGATTTTTGCATTGTTAGTTTAATGTTACCGAAGACCTTTTTTAATATATGAACAATGCCTTAAATATTTATGTATAATAGATATCTAATAGTTTCGGCTCTTTGAGTAACACGTATCAGTAAACTGACATTACCTTGAGTTTTTAGATGAAAAATATGTACATCTAATATGGTCCAGGTAGGTCCATTTTTTGAAGACGTAAAGTTAAAAAAAGTTCGCCTGGTAATCGGCTCCAACCGACTATAATATTCTTACATGTTTCAATTTTAAGTGAATTTTTCTGATGCCTAAATGCCCTTCATGTGAAATAATATGAAATTCTTCTATTACTTTATATTAATACGAGAGCACGCGTATTTGTTCATATGTAGATTCGCAGCATGCGAAAAAGAAAATGCATAAGTTTTGTACAAATTCTAAAAGGCTTTGTATAAGCAGTAAGGCCATTGCACTGCAATATCTGTCCAAAAACTGTACATCTCGATCACGACCATGCAAAATTGTACAATACTAAATTTTCACTACTTTATGTTTACATCTTTCATCTACTAATGAAAAACTGAGACAGTCAATGAATCGCGATGCACCGAGATATTATCACGGTGGTGAGTATCCAAAAATTGGCCTCAGGAAAATATAATGCTCTCACTTTTTTTGCTTTTGTAATGTTCACATTTAAAATTCTTTTTATTTTTACTGCTCATTTAATTTTTTCTTTAGTTGTTGTATTTTTTGTTTGCTTTTTCCATTTTTAAATTTTTTTAAAACTGTTTTTTTTTTGAATATAAATTTTTAATATATTTCCTTAAACTTTTTTCGATTGAAAGTGAAGCCAGCTAAAATTTAAACCATAGCCCTGCAAGCACATTAAAGTTTGACGATTTGACAGTAGTAAATGTAGGCAGATTTAATGTTAAATATTTTTTGTTTGAATGAAACTTAGCAACTCCCGAGAAACATAGAAATTTCTTGATGTGAATAATTCAACAAGATTTGTGAATTTGCTTATAAGTGAAAACGATGCTCTTGCCTTCTTTCAACTTGCAAGATATTCAAATATCGGATGATTTATGTGAAATCCCATTTGTTATACGAATGTCCCGACATTAATCTATTTATTGATTTAACTTTTCGGGATTTAAATTTCTGATGCAAGTCGAAAGTGATCGAAAATGGTCACCTTTTGTACTGGTAATTCAGACGAAAAGTCTTAATACTCTTTTCAAATTTCATCGCTTTATCTTTCATTATGTTTGAGTATTTATTAGGAAATCTAAAAATATCAAAAAATGGTTATTTATGATATTAAAAAATTTTTTACAAGCGTGGCCAATTTGAATAATTTGTTATGAAAAAATTATCTTAATATTTTTGCAAAGGTTCCGCCTTCCGTTTATTGCTATCTCCAAACTAAACAAGCAACTTATTTTCTTAATCAATATACTTGTCGATTTTGACCCTTTTTTGGGCGCTGCAAACATTATGACAAAATTATTACACTTTCAACTTACAAAAACCAACAACTTTATGGTTAAACGAGGCTAACCGTTAAATAACCAACACCATATTGCTCAATGTAAATAAAAACTTGGGAAAATGAATTAAAACTTAAATAAATAAAGGCAGTTTCAAAAAATGAACTGATCCAGACTAAATTTGGAACACTTGTGCAGAGTACATCGCACAGATTTTTATTCAAATATATTCATAATTATAAAGTTTTATAATAGTTTTACTTAAAAGAGCCCTATGTGTAAACTGGTAGTACAAACATTGCAATCTTAACCATAATAAATGTGGGTACATATTTGGGTTGAAATGAACCTTTCTATCTAATTTCATTTTAATAAAAATCGCACCAGCTCTTCTAGGAGACAGGCTTAAACAGATTTGCACTTTACCAACGATTGTTATAATAAGTCTACCTTGAATTGTCCTGGATATTTTATACATGCCCACAAATCCTATATACACTCTATTGCAAGTAGTGTAAGTTATCAAAGTTAATTTTTAATATTTCTTTAAACTTAAGTGGCAGTTAGAGTTTCTTTGTAGTAATGAACTATTATAAAAAATAATTTACCTGAACACAATTCCATAGTTATGTTAATTATATTCACTTTATAACATATATATATATATATATAACATGATTGCTTCTTCTATATACAATTCATTTTTTCCATAACAGGTAAAAAGCGAATCAAATCATCAGAATTTTATCAACAATCAAAAATTTTAGGTACAGATAATGAAGACATTAATGATAACCCTGGCAGAAGAAAAGGTACAAAATTAAATAAAAGAACAAGTAAAAACTTTATAATCGGTCTAGGCCGACTTTTAAATGCCATACACTACTTTACTTAATGTGATTAAAGTCTAAAAATACAATTACAAGCCAACAGAATTTTTATATCCTTTTCATTTATTTAAAAGAAGGGCTTTCAATAAAAGGATCTGGATCACATATTTTTTATGTTCACACACAAAATAAAGCTAATTTTCATTAAAATGTATACAAAATTGAAACTTTGGTCCATATAATGACGTCTTTCAAAAAAGTCGTAATTGTTAAGTGATCTTAAAAATAGATCAATCTGTACCAAATTTGGTACAGTTAAAATACCTTTTTTCGCCAATTTTTGTTAAAATATATTTCAAATGGTAGTATGTTTTCCCTAACGCCTTTGGAAAAAAGTCATTATATGAGCTTAATTGTAAAAATAGCCCAATTATACCTATTTTCAGCAGGGTCTGTCTTTGGAACAAAACACATCTATATAAGAAATTTCATTACAATATCGTAAAAATGACGATTTATAGCTTGATAACAACTTTACCTGAGCAGAGATCAAACGGACAGACAAACTTAAGTCGAATCAAGAAGTAATTCTAAGTCTGCATAAAGTTACAGTAACATGCAGACACACAGACGGACAGATATGTCTATATTGACTCAGCTTTGATGATGAAAGATACTTCAAAGGATTTTCAATGCTTCTTTTTAGGTGTTACAAGCATAATGACAAATTTTTAACCTCTAGATCCAAATCCGGTAATGCCACCACCCAAACACCATTAGCATTACTATTCGGAGCCTGTTTAATTTTTTCAGTAGTAGTTAGAAAACATGAACATTAAAAAATCAAATTTTGCTATTGTATAATTTCGCTTAGACAGAGCCGACTTACCTAATTTTGGTCAGATATTATATATCAATAGCCTCCCTTCTTGTACGAAATTATAGCTGTATATATTTTGCAACTTGTAGATAAGTTAAAACAACTGAGATGTTCTCAGTTTATGTTACATTGACCCATTTCGCCCATTTTTAAACTGACCAAACTGCCTGCAAGAACTTCTAATGTTTCTGCCAAAATTGAGCTTGATACTTTTTATTTGCGACCATAGGAAAGTTAACAACACATAGATAGGCCTAAAAATATATCTAAATTCATTCAGAATTTAAATGAAAAATATATGTACTTTCTAAAATTTCCGATGCTTAATTTTAAGTGTTACAAACATAATAAAACCTCCAACCAATGGATTATGGGTGTAAAAATTAAATTTGTTTTCATATTTCAGATTTAATAATGATCAATGAAATTGATGAATTTTACAATTCACAAATATCTGCAAAATTAAATGTCATCAGCAGCGTACGATGTCTATGGCAAAAATATATTGTAATAATAAAATCAATAGCTTTCTGTTATGTAATACATCGCAGTTCTCATCATTTTTATCATCGTCAATTGCAGTGACATCCATATCACCATTTTGGATCCTATAACCGTTTTGCTTAATATGAATAAAATCAAATAAGCGAAATACAACCAAATAATGTTATAGAAAATTAGTAATTTTTTATATATTTAAAGAGAGGAAGTTTAAATAATGGACCTATCTAGACCAAATTTTTTTACATATATTTTTTATGTTATACACCAAAGTAAAGACAATTTTCGCTAAAATATGTTAAAAATTGAAGCTTTTGTTCATATAATAAATTTTTGGAAGAGGTCATACATATGGACTACATATTTTTCATATTAAAATGTACGTTAAACTTGATTCAAAATTGTAATTTTTTTATTACAGCGATAAATTTTTTAAGAAAAGTTCGATGTAGATGAACGAAATAATATTACGATTTTAAACATTTTCAATAGGGCTCGTGTTTGGCCCAAAACTCATTCATATAACAAACTTCATTAAAGTATCTCAAAAATTGTGACATGTAGTTGGTTAATAAGTTCAACTGGACCCGCAATAATTATAAATGGATGAGTATAATAAAAAATTAGTCTAAGTTAATTTCTTACAGTGGTATGGAATATAACAAGTAAGCATATTATAGACGGCCAGAGTCACCAATAATATATTATATATTATATACCCTACATCATTTTACCTAATTAACATGTACAAGTAAACGTATATATATATATATATATATATATATATATATATATATATATATATAAATTAAATATTAAAGGATAATTCATTATGTTAAATAATTCAAAAAATCACAGCCTTCTTGTCCTATTGTTTTATTTAAAGATGAGAAAGAATTGTCGGAAATTAAATAATAATAAGCGTATTTAGTAAGTTGCATCTATTTAAGTTTAAGTTTAAGTTTAAGTTTATTATATTTTATACATGCACTAATTAAAAACAACAGCAACAATTTGCAAATTAATTAGAGCACTCTTCTACATGCACATTTTTTTTTTTGTTTTTGCTTAGACACCATGTTTATTTCTTTCTTTGTTAGTGATAGTGAAAAACTAAATTATGTCAGATTTCTTCTATACGAATTCTTGCACGACCAAGTCCTGCGATATCAGCTTTTAAGTTATATAATTATTATGCTTTTAAATATGAATCTAACTGTGAAAAATTGATATTTACAACTTAATGATTTTATGTACATGCATAAACTACATATGTAGTTTATTTAATATATATACATAAATACGTATATAGAGTTATATAACAATAGAAAAAAAAAATATATATATATATATATATAATACATAATATTAATTGTTAGTGATGAAGAAAATTTCATTATATTAATAAGGTTGATATATAATATTTACATATAAATAAATATATACAATAAAAAATAGTAGAAAATAAATAAGAAAATTATATTTGGTTGGAGCCAAATATTGCTTACCCACCACCAATACATTATGATATTACGATACGGAACCTGATTTCAGTTTTTTAGGTTTAAAAAGTAAAATGTAAATAAACAAAAATGAAAATTTTATATTGTACAAAGTTGATTTATATGAATTATCAAATTTTTATTTAATATTTTATGTTACATTGTGGGCATGTCCTGCGACCGATTTTGCCCATTTTCAATACCAATCTACAAGTGGCAAGAATTTCTAATGATTTGGCCAAATTAAAGCTTTATATACAAAACTTTATGACCAAGAGAATGTTTACAGCAGATAGACATACAAAAGGTTAGACATATCTAAGCATTTTCAAAATTTGATGCTGATTGAGAATTTATGGCATCGTATGGCACCTCCAAAGCTTCTTTCTAGGTTTAAAAAATATAAGGATAAAATGAATATAACACCAAATTCTGGGTGGTGGATATAACAACAAACTTTATATGAAATGTAAATATTTCTTTTGGAATATAATAAACCACTTCATTAAATACATCATATCGAATGGCTAATAATAAAAAACAAAAAATAATTAAAAAAAAAAATTATTTATTCAATGATGGATTTTTTTTACGTTTTACTCATCCTTATTACAAGTAAAGTGATACAAATGATAACAACCTTTAAAAAAATGTACAAACAAAATTTGCTTTGTCTACATTTAATCAAACATAATTCTTGCCTTTTGCTATAGAAATTGCTTCTTTACAAATGTACAAATTTCTCCTTTAGATATTAAACATATTTCAAGTTGTTTTCTTATTTGTGGTTTTATTGAATAAAAATTGTACTTTTGATGGAACCATAAATGAGACATTTTGTGGGTGCTTGCATAAAATTCAAATTATATAACAAACAAATAAAATGTTCTTAAATCATACGAAAATAAAATTAGTTAAAAAAAAAGCAAAAAATCATAATAATAACAATAGTAAATAATTTTCGTTTAATCAGGCTTTAATATGTTTTTTTTATCATTCAAAATATTCGTAAGTAGAACTTTTTATAAATGCGTTGTATAAATCATAGTTGTGCTTTATAGGGGAAACTTTATAAGATGGTAATGTAATCCTAACTGGTATAGTGAAGGTGACTTGATTACCAAAAGAGGATGAGTCAATATTCCCCTTGAGAATATTAAGAGAGAAACAAGTAAGAGATTTATATTTAGCTTAAAGCAAACCTTGGATACCGACCACCAAGACACCATGATATTACGATATAAAAACTAAATCAGCTTTTTTGCTTTCTTATTTCATAATTTTGCGTAGGCGTATTCGATTTTCATAATTTTTAGATAGACATTTAGCCTCCCTACTTGTGTAAAATTTCAGCTTTCTATGTTCTGCAGTTCCCAGATAATGAGCAAAGAACTACCAAATTATGCTTTAAAAAAATTATGGTGTTCTCAGTTATTGTTGCGCTGTGGGCGTGTTTTTTTGAACGATTTTTAATCCCAAACTGTATACAGCAACTTCCAATGATTGTGCCATATGTAAACTCGATATTTCAAATCTTAGGACCAGCAGAATATTTACAACAGATGGGCAGACAGACATAACTAAATTGATTCAGAGTTTGGTGTTTATCAAGGGTTTTCGATGCTTACTTTTAGCTTTTACAAACATAATGACAAAGTGAATATACCGCCAATCTCTGGATGTTGGCTGCAATCATTTGCCTTTTACGTGAAAAGGGTTAATCAATGCAGTGAAATGTGAAACTCCCAAGGTAATCCATGCAGAACAAAAAGTACAAATTGTTTTTGCATTGATTCGGTGTGATCTGTGTAACAACTGTACTTAAGATCCCCTGCATGCATATTTAAGGAAAGAAGCAGTCGCAGTTATTTAGTAATATTTGTATTTTTAAATTTTTAAGCCCATCTTTTTATAAAGCCCAGTAAACTGTCTGATTTGTTTACAATATACTGAATATGTAAATCATATTTCAGCTCAGAATCAGAGATAACTCCCAGATCTATGTATGAAACATTTCTAGGATATTGTGACATTTTTGTGGATAACATGAAAAAGGATATTTTTTGCACTTACATTTTTTTACAAATTTATATGTACACCATTCAACTATGTTGTTTAGATTACTTTGAAGAACGTAATAACCCTCGGCCCGTTTAAAGGAAGAAATAGTTTAATATCATCAGCGCAAAGTAGTGCAAAGTAGAACACTGGAGGAATGTATAGCAATTAATCGTTATTACAAAAAAAAGGAAAGAGTAGGCTCCAGGTGACTACTCTAAAACGCACCAGAGTGAGCACTAATAACCCTGAAAAATGTAGAATTAAAAAGTATTTTTTGTGTACGGCTTTTTAAGTAAGAGCTTCACCTAAAAGTATGAAAATTATACTGTGTCAGCCGGAAGAGGTTTATTACACTAGATCTTTCTCTGATAAATCCATTTTGAAACAATGGGGCAATGGAGCAAATAGGTTCAACTGAAATATTCGAATAATTTTAGAATAAAAAAAAAAATCTCCGCTAATTCGCTAAAATTTTTAATACCACTTTTACGCAGATATTGTTTTATTTAAGGAATGAAAATAATATTTTTGATTATGCGCAATATAAACAATATTTGTTCAAGAAGTATTTGGAAAAATCAATAGCTGAAGCACTCTTTTTGAATTGTTTAAAAAGTCTATTTTTGTTATTACGCAGCCTTTTAAGTTTAGGAAAGGATTCTAGTGATAAGCAATTAGTGGGATGATATGAATACCTATTGAAGCAGATTGGTATGTTTAAGATAAATGCTAATGCCGGAATTATATAGAGCATGGGCACAATTGATTGTCCAATATTATACAATTATAAAAAGCATAGGCATAACTGATATTCCCCAATATTAATCTGAGTTACACAAATTCTTCATTGATGAGAGAAAACTGAAACAAATTAGAGGATATTGTAGTGCGGGCTACACTTAGTACGCCACCACCTTTCTTGAGTAGCCTGTTACATCTAAATATTTGATAGTCCTCACTACATAATTTGGAATCACTTATAACTAGTTCCAAACAAGTTTCAATATTTTCTGAAATTGTGTCTGCTGCCAGTCTAGAAATAAATGTTGATTTCCTCTGTTATACAGCTATGATAAAATTTTTAGGATATTGGTCAGAGTCTTGCGTACTAGTAAGCATCATAGTTATAGACGATACTGATGTAAGTTGAGCTGGGATAATGTGCATGGCTATCTGGGGAAGTTCACTGGAAATATTATTATTCCCACTGCTTTGTATAATTAATCACATGCAGTGTGTCCAATAATAATAAGAATAAAAAAATTTATAAGATGTAATTTACTGAACATTATTAATCCTAGAAATATTAGGCAGGCAGGCATGCTAGATATAATACCGGCAATCTGTTCGGTAGATTTCTTGGTTACTTGAGAGACTAATACACCATCAAAAAAAAATTTACATTATTATAAATTTTATTAATAACTTTCAACTTATCACAAAGAGACGAAAATTCTTCTCCATTGAAGGCCAATGTTTGCTCAGCCTGTTTTAAAATTAATGAAAAACTTCCAGTATATTGCCTATACTTTGGGCAAGATCATTGTAGTCCTTAAATGCATAGCACTGCCAAAGCATTTCAAATGTGCTTGACGCATAACCAACATGTAATACTCTTTTTACTAATGCTACGAGGGGTTCAAGAATAACAACAACAAGACATCGTGCACAAATTAATAAACACTCGAATGAAAGGCAAAAAGTTGGCCAATAAGCTTTAATTTAGCATTTTGTTCCAATTTTGGTGAGAGTAAAGCTACTCGTTAATTTGATACAAATTGATTTTGGTTAACAGATTGAAACCACGCGACAAACAATTAATTTTATTCAAAGGTAAGTATAATTAGTAGTCTCGTAGTACAAAAATTTCAAAAATGGAGAAGACATCTAGAGTTAAAAATATGTGTAAGTTATTTATTTAATTAAGTATGAATAACGTCTATAAAACGTATTGAACTCGCTATTTAGCTTTATTGTTATTACATATTTTAACATTTATATAGCAATTGTTGCTATAAATTTCAAAATGTACAATTATATTTCAACAACATCAGTGTCATAGTAATTCTATGGATACGTACGAATACTTAAAAGAGATACGTATTACGTTTGATCCATTCAAAATCAAAAGCAAGTAAAACAATTAAGAAAATTATATTTGGCTGGAGCGAAATCTTGTATACCCACCATGCAGACACCACGATATTATGATTCAGAGCCTGCTTCAGTTTTTTAGAAGTAAATAGAAAGAGTAAACGTAAAAAGTTAATATTGTAAAATTTTACGTAGACGTGACCGATTTATATGATTTCCTTAAGGATAATGAGCAAAAAAACCATAAAATTTTGCTTAAAAAGAACTCATGTGAGCGTTCTTTTGATCTATTTCGCCCATTTACCATATTAAACTGCCTGCAAAATTTTTGTAATATTTTTATAAAATTTCAACTCGTTAAAGTTTTTTTGGTTATCAAAAAAATTATAATAACCACGTAGAGACGGGCTTATCCAACTCAACTTGGAATTTTAGGCTAATCAGGAATACATACCTTGTAGGCTTTTCGACGCTTCTTTTTGACTCTTACAAACCACTATGAACTTTATAGACGGTCAGAATCAACTCTTAAATACCCTACCTTGATTAATGTGATTTAAATTAAATAAGAAAATTACAAGTCAATAATATTGAAAAAATTACAATTTCTCAATTGTTTAATAAGTTTGTTATATGAGAGGAAGTTCAAAAAGTGGTTAGATCTGAATTAAATTTGATACATACATTTTTCATATTAATATGCAAAACTACCCATTTACATTAAAATATAATTAAAATTATAATTTTTTTTTCAAATGATGCCTTTTTTTTTAAGGAAGGGTTTGGTCGATATATGAATACGATTTTAATTATTTTTAATAGGGCCAAAACGCACTTATGTATCAAAAATTAATTCAATAAAATATCTCAATATTGCGACCTGTAGTTTAATAGCAAACTTATATGGATAAACATTGGACAGATAAATTGAAAGGCTTTAATTGAATCATTAAGTGATACTGAATCGATCTGAACTGCTTTTGAGTGTTACAAACATCCACATGCACAAACTTTTAAAACACTGTACCACAAGTAGTGTAAGGCACATTAAGTATACGTTTTACCTCTAATTGATGGGTAAAAAATAAAAAGTTTAAAACAGTACGAAAACGAAAGAATTAAGAGATTTTCTCATATTTATAGCTTTAAAGGCAATTAATTTTATTAATATAAAGCCTTCAAAACTTCAAAAGGAAGTATATAAACGAAATTGCAAATAATCCAATTAATAAAATTATAGAATAAATCAATAAAAAATTTCAAGAATTTTTGTAAAATGAAATTTTTATTCAATTAAAAATATAATAATTTAATAAAAAAAAATCCATAAGAAATTCGTATATAATGAAATTAAAATTGTTATTATTAAATTTAATATTAATGTAATTTGTTTATTAAATTATATTTCTTAAATAATTAATTAATGAGGAAAATATTGCTCAAAATGAATATCAACTTTCTACAGATAATAAATTTAAGAAAATAAAGAAAATCATTATTTTTGAAATTTAAATTATAAATATTATTTGATTAATAAAAGAAATTGTGAAAAAATTATGTATACTTATAATTATAAAAATTAAAAATGTATATTTTAATAAATGAATAAGTTAAAATTCAAATATTATTATTCAAAATTCTTATAAATATTTATTTTAAATGAGTAACAAATGAATAAGCTATTAATTTTCGAGGAGATACTTGATTTTACTAGAGATCCAATTAATGAAGAAATTAATATAATTATTTAAAATTTTAAGAAAGAAAATAATAATAAGGCACCGATTTTTTGTTAAGTTATTCAAATCATAGAATTACAATATGATTATCTTATAATTATCGGAAGGGGAGACCTTTTTTTCTTTTTTTTTAATTATTCTATTTTTATTCATGGAAGAGATAATTTTTGTACAATTATTGACATTTTTTATGTTTATATATAAGGAAATTACGGGAAACATTAAAACTTCAGAAGCTAAAGCTGGACACAAAAAATAAATAAGAAAATTATATGTGACTGGAGATAAATCCTGGATGGCCATTACCCAAATGCTGTTTGGCATTTTGTGGTTTAAACAGTGTAACACCATTTTTATAATTATCCGTTAAAGTTACATATAAGCTTACAAGAAAGGAATGTAAAATGGCGCGTCTGATTTGAATTACTTTTGGGCAGGTATTGTGGTGCAATATTTTTTATATTTTTGTAAGATTTTAAGTAATAATTTTAAGTAATAAATAAGAATTTTAAGTAATAAATAAGAAACATAAAATGGACGTACACAGTTGACTTAATATAATATCTGGTAGGTAGGATCGATTTAAAATGATTTAAAATTCATGGTCAAGTTTTCTGTAACATTTTTTAAATACATGTATAATTTCAATTACATGTCTGCTGCTTTTTCAAAAAATTAGTATTATATGGACAAAAAATATACTTTTGAATGTATTTTAGCGAAAATTGGCATATTTCTACTTTGACATTAAAAATTTGTGTACCAAATTTGTTTCAGATTAGTCCATTTTTATGATCATTTTTCATATAACGCCTTTTGTAAAAAAATTCAATACAGGATACAAAAATTCAATTTTAAATACATTTTAACAAAAATTAGCAACTTTGTATTTTTGACATTACAAATATATGGACCAAATTTGGTCCAGATTGATTTATTTTTTAAACCTCCTCTCATGTAATTGACTTTGAAATAACTTAAAAGTTACAATTTTTTCAACTTTATTTACTCTCATAAAACGCTAAATTATTGTTAAAAAAAACGCAGATGTACTCAATCTTTGTTGCACTACTGACTTGTTTTTTAATCGCTTTTTCCCATTTTCAGTACTAACCTGGATACAAGTTTCAAAGTTTTTTTTTAATTTTAAGTCGATGCCAAAAATTTTACAAGGCTTCCGACACTTTGTTTTGGGGGCAGCAAACATTACATTAAACTGAGTATAACCTAACTCTGAGTGATAGGCATAAAAGAACAAATACATTTCCTCTATTTTTAATACCAGTTTGCGTGCAAGAACTTCCAATGAATCTGCTTAATTTGTGATCGATATTTCAAATTATACGACCAGAAGAATGTTTATAACAGACAGACATGTCTGAATCGATTAAGAATTTGACACTGATCAAGCATAAAATATACTTTTTAGGGTCTTCAACAATGCTTTCTATGCCTTACAAACATAATGACAAAGTGAATATATCCCCCAAATTTGGATAATTTAGGATAAGCAGTCAGGTCTTGTTGAATAATTATTTTAATATTTGTGCCAAGATTTTTGCTTGCAAAACAGAAGTGCCGTCACTTATAGGTAGGTCTTTGCAGGGAATTTTAATACCAACAAGAACTTTTCATGTTTTTGCCTACTTTAAAGTCGATAACTCAAATTTTGCGAAGAGAAGAAACCCAGCAACATACAGACAAACAAATAGACCAGTATGACTAAATCGATACATAATTTTATGCTGATCAAGAATTTATATGGTTAATAGGGTCTCTCAGGCTTCTTCTTAGAGACAACTTCTTCAGGCAACTATTACGGCAAAACGCCTACGCTCCCAATCTCTGGTTGTTATAAAAAATTTTATATCATAAATTTAAGCGTAGCAAGGAAGGATAATTCGCGTGCAAAAATTTGTTAATCATTAATTGGGAAAATAAACAATTGTTACAAGCATATTAAAAATCACGTGTAGTCATATAAATTTTTTTCTTTTACATGCATTGGTCTATTAAATGTATTACTTGTTATATTTAAAAATTTGAAAAGTACTTCCCTTTGTTAGCACTTTAATTCCTTATCCTATTTCGATTGCTTTTTGCTTTTTCCTTTTTTTTTGCTTTTTGCTTTTTGTCAATTTTATTTAAATATTCATTCTCCTTTTCATTTCTACATTCGTTCATGCATTCATTATTCACATTTTATAATATTAAAAATGTATGTCTCAGTTATAATTTAATATTCGAAACACGTTTTTAAGTGTAATTTAATCGCATGTTACGCTTTGTTAACAAAAAAAAATTTCTCATAGCGTCTCTTGCGAAGATAGAAGCGCCAGGAATTTTAGATGTTTTTCTAGTTAAATAATCAACCAAACGACTGACTGACTCACTCTTACAGTGAATTGTATTTTCAATAATATGCTTCTTTTATTAACACCACAGAATCTTTCAATTTTATATATAAATATACAACTACAACAATGTAAATGTAGAGAGTAAAGAGTAGAGTAATGTGCTGAGGTAAATATTATATTTCAATGTTAAGCATTAACATCAAATTACTTACAATTTACGCTAAATGTAACACCAACCTCAATCTTAACTCCAACCTCAGGACTAATTTCAATTCAAATTTAAGTCTGATTGCTTACGTACATATTTATCTTACTTTTTTTTCCTTACCTTTTTTTCTTAACATTTTCCATCCACAGGATTGACTGCTTTTGATTTTACTAAAACCTTTGCAACATTTAAAAGGTAACACCAGATACTTTATGCTTGTTCATCTTTAAATCTGTTCTGAAATCATTTAGTTAAGTCTGTTCGCTTGTATTTCCGCCTACTTTGGTGTACGCAATTTCCTTGTTGCAAACATTGCGATATTCAGATTAAATAGTTCAGAAGAAACGTCGTAAGTACAATCTTAAAGGGCAACATCTCCTTTTTTTTAAGCACAAAATTTATGCTTATTTATTTACCATTCTAAAATTATTCTCAAAAGATAAATAAGTAATTTTTTTGGGAAAATTTAGGACCCTTATCCCACAATATTTGTTTCAAAATGACACAAATCGGCCATGCCTAGCCAAAATTATACATATATAAATTTTTGCATTATTCCTTCCTTACATTTGAACTAAGTGGTGGTTAGATAAAGTAAAACCATGTACACCGGTACATGTACCGGTGAAACTGGTACATGTGAAATCATACTGCAAATTCATTTAAGAGTCAGTCGGGGCCGTTTCTTAAATAGTCTACACCACCTTACATGATTAAAGTCATATAAGACAATTCGAAATTTGCTGAAAATAGAAAAAATTATAAAAATTTATTTCAAAAGTTTATTCTATGAAAGTAGGTTCAATCAGATTATAAAATAATCAACTAACGATAACCCAGTTGAACAAAATCTTGCTCCAATATTTAAGTATACTAAGTATCCCTACTTCATTTAATCTGGCATCAGCTGACTATCAGCGGATCTTATTATTAAATAAATAAACATTGGATCCAATAATCTAATAATATTTTATCATATTTTATCGAATAAATAAACACAAAGGGAATATAATTAAAATAATTTTAATCATTCCTCAAAATACATTTGCCCTAAAAAGAAGGATATTGATGCTACTGGGCTGGACATTAATAAATCAATAAATTATTGTACATAAAGTGTAAAAGCGTTTTTTTTGGGCTGCAATTGTGCGCTGTTTATTTCGTCTGAGTCGAAATATTTTGGTAATTTTAATTGATTGTTATAATCGTAAGTTCCTGGTTAAGTTATCGGATTATTATCACCACACTGGATAATATAACGTGCCTGCAACCCCACCACCTCGAAACGTTATACATTTCTGAAATACTGCCTTTAGTTTTTCTTTCTATCCGTGGCCATTTATAAATCTCTATTGTCCTATAATCGTCATACCATTCAAAATGTCTCCCCTGTAAATATCATCAGGTTAGAGGGAGCTGCTCTTAGATTTCGTTCAACTACTCGAGTTGAAACCATTTGAAATAGTAACTCTAACTTTGTTAAAGCTACAGAAAACTTAACCCATTACGTTGTTATAGTCCTTCCTTAATATATCGTTCCGTCCTCTCTAACGTGCACAAAGATGCCAGTAAAAATGATTGTTAGATCGTTAGCTTAGTTATTTGCTTTAACACATTCATCAGAAAAGACTGTCAAGGAAAAATTCTATGGAGTAAATATCACACCGGCGCTATAACCACTGTGACATGAAATGAATTTGTCGAAAATTTGTAATGTTCTGCCTTATTAAATTAAAAAACATTCTTCTTATATACTAAAACTTTCAACAGGTAAATTATAAATGAAATGGTACAAAATAAAAAATGATTACTAAGCTTAATAAATAAAGGAAATTTCTCACGCTTTTAATAAATCGCATTTTCGCAGACGAAATATGATCCAAAAATAGGCAACTGTGCAGAAACGCTTACTTAAAATTATAAGGTATTCACCATTTACAAAAAATGTAATTCTAGATTATTAGATTATGCTGTTTGTTGATTCAAAACATAAGCGACAAAAAAATAAGTAAGTATAAATCTAAAGATATGTTAAGTAGGACCAAACAATGATATTAAGGCTAAATATGCTGAGGCATACGAAGCGTATACAGAGCGCCCGAGAAGCATCTCTGAAGAAATTGCAAAATAAAATTATTGAAAGTGTTCCAATTGTTACCTCTTCATGGGAGATTACTAATCCCTCTTTTCGTGACATGTTTACAGCTCTTTATAGAAACAGTCTTAAATTAAATCAAGTGAAGAAGCTATAACATTATCTTCACAAGATTAGTGGCGAAGCAAAAGATGTTATTAAACAAAAACTTTTCTAGCCGGTGAAGGCCTACTGTTAAATACCCTACATCACTTTACTTATTGTGATAACGTTCGTAAAAATTGACCGACTGGATCAAAATTGGTACACATATTTTCCATGTTAAAATAAAAATCAGCGTCAATTTACGTTGAAATATACTTAAAGCTGTAATTTTTTTTATATAACGCTTCTTTTAATGCGGAACCAACCTTAATCATTTTCAGTAGGGTTCGTATCTGGTTTATATACCAAATTTTATCAAGCATACATTAAACAAGTAAAAAATTCATCATAGTTCAGGATCAATTATAAAATACCCTACATTACTTTGTTTTAAAAAACCACCAAATGGTACTGTGGGCGTGTTCTAAGACCGTTTTTCAATATCAACCTACTTGTGAGAACTTTTATTGTTTCTGCCAAATTTGAGTTCGGCACATCAACTTCTATGACCAGGAGGACAAATGGGTTGCCTTATGTCCATTTGTTTCCCTGAACATTGCCCCATTTAAAGGTTATCCCTTCGCATTTTTGGCTTAAAGTCCTAAAAGCTTCTTTATCTAAAACCGGATAATTTGAAGCTTATAAAATTCTTATTAATATACCTATTATTTGGAGCGCAAAAATAATAAACGGACCTCTTTCAATTATCTAATGGTTTTACCAACTTATTCAGCCATTTATTCAGGTAACATTTCTAACGGTTATGATTATGACATCAAAGTATTAGATTCACTTCAATTTTATTATAAGTTTGAGCAAATATTTGTCACACCCAAATCGACCAACTCACTATCATTTTTTAAATCGACTCAAGCCCGTTTATCTGTTTGTCTATCCGTCTAATGTCTGTCCATGTAAATTTATTATCAACCTACACGTCGCAATTTTTAATATATTCCAATGAAAGTTGGTACACAGATGTGTTTAGTTCCAGAGCCGTGCCCTATTGAAAATGTTTAAAATCGTACAATCACTTTGTTCGACGACTTTTTTTAAGAAATATTAAAATTTTAAGTATATTTTAACGTAAATATTGCAATTGCCTAAAAAAGTTAATTTTGAATATATTTTAGTAAAAATTGGCAGCGTTGTATTTTGACATATAAAATATGGGTATCAAGTTCGGTACAGATCGATCCATCTTTTATCTCTACTTTCATATAATAAACTTTTGAAATAATTTAATCATTATAATTTTTTCAATTTATTTAACCAGTAACCCTTTTACTTGACTCAAATCATTTTAAGCAAAGTACTGTAGGGAATTTAAGAGGACTCTGACCCTCTAGATAGTTCTTACTTGTTTTATAGTATAATGCAATAATAGATTGGTAGTTTATATAAAAAGCAATGTAACTAAATTTTATTAAAGCAATATATATATATATAAATATATATGTAAAAATATTAGATGTCTTTCTTAGTCACAAGGGCATATTGTGGTTACCCATTTAAATCAATGTTTGTTTAACAGAACTTTTTTAATAGTGAGGAAGAAAAACTTGTTTAGCAGTGTAATACTGATAATAGCAATATGGAAAAACAATGAATTAAATTGGAAGCAGAATAATAATATACTTTTATTCAGTTTCTTATTACACCCACCACCCAGAGGTTAAAGGGTGGTGGGTGTAATAATATATTTAAATTTATATTTCATTATATTTGTAACGCCTAGAAGAAACTTACTATAAATTACTTATTTTCTTGATCAGCATCAAATTCTGAATCGATTTAAATATGTCTGTCCGTCTGTGTGTCTCTCTGCTGTAAACGTTCTCCTGGTGGTAAAATTTGAGATATCGAAATCAAACTTAGCAAAATTATTGCAAGTTCTTGCATTGATATTGAAAATGTGCCTAAGCCCCAGAGCAACGTCAACTGAGAACACTTCATTTCTTTAAGCAAAATTTTGGTAGTTTCTTGTTCATCAACTGGCTACTGCAAAAGCTAGAAAACCGATCGACACCTTAAAAAAGTTTTTTTTTTTAATAAGGTTTGTCCCTGGACCAAAACCCATTTACAGGCCAAAACTTTTGGTCCGTAACTTGATGACAAGTTTACTAGGATAGATATCAGGCGGACAGATAAAGAATGATACTGAGTCGATTGGTATAATACTCTGCACTACAAGTGGTATACGGTTTAGTTTCACAATTTTAAGTAAGATTGGTTGATATTTCTACATTTGGATGAGTAAAATTTTAGCAACAGTAAAAGTAAACAACTTTAGAAATTTACGGGTAAGTTAGAAAATTATTTCAGCTTGTAGTACAGATTTTTGATTTTCAGCGTTTCTTTGACTAAGTTGACCCATATTATAATATATAACTAGCTACATTTTAAATTTTATATTAGACAAACATATCAACAAAATAAATACAGTAGCTGTTATAGCTATTGTACTTATTTTGTCGATATGTTAAAATTTTAAAGCATTATTGGAGTGTTTTCTAACTGATATGGCTTCTTTTCAATATAAACTATTACCTCTAGACTAATAATGTTTCCACCAAATTTAAAGTTGATAAATTTTTCTTAGCGACAAGGAGAATATTTACGAATATAACCGAACAGATATTTCTAGATCAATTTTGAATTAGATGCTGATCAAAACTATATACTTTAAAGGCTGCTTGATGCTTTTTATTTTGGATGTTACAAAACAATGTGATAAAATGTACCATCGGCCTAAAAGGAACTACAAGATCATCATAAGGTCAAAGTTGAACATACGATAAAACATCCATGTAAATATGTAAAAATTTAAATTTGTAAATTTGTAAATTTGTAAATATGTAAATATATTTGTATGTGCATATAAAAAAGATAAGTAGAAATCGGAGACAATCAATAAGTTCTCTGAGTTAGTTAGTTAATGAAAAAATAAATATACCCCCAACTTTTGGATGAAACGTATAAAAGTTACAATAATAATGCAAATAATAAACATAATATTATTTGGCTGGAGCCAATTACATCCAATGTACGCACCGCCAAACTCTAGGACAAATGAAAAACATAAACATAAAATAGCGAATATTTGGTATTATATAATTTCGAGATGACCATTTGCAAATTTTTGAACAGACATTGTAAAGTAGTTGCCTTACTTCTTGTACAAAATATCAGCTTTCTAAGAATTGTACCTTAAAAAACAATAAAAATCGTGAGCTTCTATTTTTACAGATTTGACCCATTTTTATTATCAAACAGCAGTCACAAACTTTTAATGATTTTGTGCCTAATTTTGAGCTTGATATGCCTAATTTTACAATCATGGACAAATGATTCAGAATTTGATGCTGATCAAGAACAAATATAATTTTGGCATTACAAACATTATGATAAAGTGAGGATACTTCTCACCTTTGGTGGTGGTTTGCATAAAATTTACAATTTTTTTAATTTTTTTTCATTTTTGAAAAGAACAATAAATCATTTGATTATCCATTTAATCTTATTATGCAAAATGGTGTAGAGTATTTAAGAGTTGACCCTGACTACTACATATGTACTTGTTTAATATCCTACACCTTTTGTAGTATTATGTATTTGTATAGAAATTTGTAACATCCAAAAAGAGTTGAGACAGACCCAGTTTTTATCATACCAATTGAATCAAGAAATCAGTTGAGAAGAGGTAGATCTATCTCAACATTTTTTGAGTAGTACAGACACCTGCACAAACTTATAGTACTCTGTACTAAAAAAAAAGGTGTACGGTGTAAAAATTACATTTTTAATTATATTTTAGCTATAATTGGCAATTAATTGTATTTTAAGATAAAAAGACATACATATCAAATATGGGCCGGATTGGTCCATTTTTACGACCACTTTCCATGTAATGCTGTTTTGTGAAGAAAATCGTATTATGGATAAAAAATTCAATTTTGAATATATTTTAGCAAAAATTGGCATTGCGTTGTGTTTGGACAACGAATTTGGTTCAGATTTGTTAATCAAATCTGGTTCAAAAAGTGAGAAAAGCTTCACTTTTTGAACTTTTTCTCATATATCGAACTTCTCAAATAATTTTTGTAATTGCCGATTTTCCAAATCAAATCAGCTTGTAATTCGCTGATTAGACTTTAATCACATTAAGTAAAGTGGTGTAGGGTATTTAAGAATCGCTTTTTATTGTTTGTTTTTTTGTTATCTTCATTTCCATGGTTTGTTGTTTTTGTTGTCGAGTTTTGCTTACATGTTATTAAGATAAGTAGCTTGTAGTATTAAGTGTATTTTTTTTTTATAAACCGCCCCTTAGGGGTTATGGGTATATTTATTTTGTTATTATATTTGTAACACCCAAAAAGAAACGTCGTACACCCTGCAAAATTAATATAAAATAAGTTCTGAAACGATTTAGACATGTCTGTGCAGCCCGCTTCTGGTTCTCTACTAAATTATCTTTAAATGCGCTCGTTCGAGTTTTCTGGCGTTTTATTGTAAAATGATCTACTGTTTCTGTGTGTGAATTTAAGTTATTTTTTCCCCTAGATATCTAGGAAAATTCTCTTTGTTTTTGAGGGGGACGTATAATTCTTTGAATATTGATGTGACGTATCTTATCTATAAATTAATTCATTAATTTTTTTTTTGTATTAAAAGTAAAAAAGTTATTCAGCATCAAATTCTAAATTGATTTGTACCTGACAATCTGTCTGACCCTAAGACAGTTAATATTCTTTTGGTCGCAAAAAAGAGACATCAAATGCAAATTTGGTAAAAACATGGATAATTTTTTCAAAGAGGTTGGCATTGAAAACTGAGAAAATCGGTCAAGGGACATCTAGAAGTGCTTATATGACGTATCTTCATAAAAAGGAAGTAAGAACCAAGTAATTGATCGCATATGACACTTAAATTTATTTCTCCCTTTTTGTCAAATATCGATTAAAAAGTCAAATTGTAAGTAAATTACAAATCAATCAAATAAAAATTTTAATTATGAATGTAGAGTTTCACTTTCGCCATTTTACATGTTAATTAACAATTGTGTTATATTTTCGTAGAAATAATAATACAGTTAAAAATTCAATGTCACTTATTTTGACAAAGTTAAAACTGAAAGAAAATTATGATTGTAAAAAACATAGTAAAAGAGTTTGTTCAAAATCGTTCGATGCACATTATTTTTTTAATAAATAAAATTTAATAATTAAATAGAGATTAAACGAGATGCTCTTAAAATCAAATTATTGAAAAATATCGTTGTAGAGGTTTAGTCCATTTTCTATAAAATATGTAGGAGAAAAATTTGCCCCTTTTGCCCACATAATTATTTATTTTCATAAAAATCAGATTAGTAGATGTTTTGCATGTCTTGCAAGATTCTTAAATCAAAACGTCTAAGTAGTAGATTTTGATTTGTTACCTGGACAAACAATGCACTTGCTTATTTCAGAAAGAGGGCTAAAATTATACACTTTTTATTTTATTTTATTTTATTTTATTTTATTTTTTTTTTTGGTTAAATAAAAGTAAAAATATAAATGAATCTGCTAAGTAAAAGCTTACAAGATTTTTATATATGGGACATATTTAATTATTTAACTAAATTCTATTGATTATACAGTATGGAAACAATTTTCAAAAATCCAAATGTTTGTCATAAAAAAATATGGGTTTATAAAAGCAAACATTAAATGAATAATTTTTGGAATAAAAAATAATTTCACTTTACATTATGACTTTATTATAAATTTTATTTGAGAAATAAAACTTTTTCATACGAAATTAATCTGTAGTTTCTTTACGTTTATATTTAGTAACTGCTTTCAATCCACCACTAGCACTTTTAATCCTAAAATTATGCAAAAAAAAAAGTAAAAGTAAAAGTAAAAATTGACACATTTTTTTTCTAATAATCTTACAGAGCCTTTAAAGTTTCTAAAGAAGGTATTTTATGTACAATTTGTTTACTACCACCATTTGCTTCGGATGCTGCCATTTCTTTCGAGTGTTTACTTTTTTTATGTAAACGACAATTAACGGCACAACTAAATGAGCGATCACAAAAATTACAGGCGTATGGCTTTATACCTGCATGAGCCATTAAATGCGATTTTAGGCCATCCGATGTTTTGAAACCGCGTCCACAATAGTCACATATATGTTTCCTTTCATTACTATGTACCAATCGATGACGTCTTAATGTATTTTTAGCATTCAATTGTAGACCGCATGTGGGACAAACATGTTTATACGAAGTATGTGTTTCGCTATGAATCTTAAGTCTTCTGGGATTTTTAAATCGTTTTTTGCATACTTCACATTCGTATGGTGTTTCATCGCTATGTCTTTGCATGTGAATTGTTAGATTAACTTTATTACGCAAAACAGCTCCACATTCTTCACATATAAACTTTTCTTGTTTTATTGGTTTTTTTAATTTCGATTTTGATCCATTACATTGCCCTTTTACATTTTTATGTATCTTTATTTGATGAGTTTCCAATGAATTTTTACAAAAAAAATTTTGTTTACATTCGGTGCAGGTATGATGTTCTTTTGATGCTTGAATATCATTTGCTTTATCAAATTTTGAAAATTTACCTTTCGTAGAAATCTCATCAGACAATAAATGTTTTTTAAAATCATTATTGGTTAGTGAAATATCTTCATATGGCAAATAATCCAATACTAAAATATTTTCACTATTATTCTCATGGTGCTCTTTGACATGCGAACGATACATACGAACATAATGAAATTGTTCACCACAATATTTACAACTAATATCGATTTCTGGATTTTCTAATAATATATTATTTAAGGTTGCTTCCTCCTCTGCCAAAATAGCAATTTCAGTTGTTTGTTTTGCCAATGTCAATTCCATACTTGTCGCATACATATCATTAAATATTTTTTGAACATTTATAATACTCTCATTTATTTCCACTATGGTTGATATAAATTTATAGCATTGTAAACATAACATTTTCGGTAAATAATCATCTACAGTTATCTGGAATATGCCTATAAATGTTATCAATAAAATTATTCCTTAGAATGTATACTTGTACTTTACCCTTAATGTAAAGTGTTTTTCAATAACATCATTGATTAAGAGCTTAGTATCACCAAGAACTACACCATTGGTGTCATCGATTGGAAATAAATCAATATGTTTATCGGTTTCTTTATCACCGCATAGGCGACACCAAAACTGCCAATCATTTAATGCCATTTTTTTTTAATTTTCTTTTTTTTATTGAATTTTCTTTTCAATTACGAATTAATATTTTCTATATGACTTTTCGCAATTAATTATTAATTATATTAACCAACAAGCTTATTATATAAAGATACTCAATTAGTTACTTTGTCCAGAACAGAGTAACCAAACACTGCAAATGTTCAAGTATGAATGTATGAATGTATGTAAGTATGAATCAAACCGGAGCACATCAACTAAAGTTCGATGGCAACTTAATTCATAATACTAAGAATATTATTTGGGCTGAGTTGCAAGGAAGGTAAAACAAAAGTTGTATTTACATTCGCATTCTACACAATCATTTCAATTCTACAATTTACGTAAAAAATAAGAAATAACCAAAATAAAGTGATTACTGTTTAATAAAATTAATAAAATAACTATTTTGTTCTTTTTTTTAGTTTATTTTACTTCACTTTTTCTACTCAAATATATTTTTCATACGCTGAGTCGAAATTAAGAAAACAAATGTTTTGTATTCCTTTTTTTTATGTTAAACTCTTAGTACAGTTTTGCAAGTGAAATAGTGATAAGTTTGTCCTTTTCTTTCTGAAACTCTACAAAGAGCCTCGTATAAAAAAAAATCTGTTTATTTCCTTTGATATTCTTGTGGGAGTCATGTATGACTTGTAGTGCTATCTCTGTCTAGAATTTAAACAAATTACAGCTAAATAATAAAATGCTATTTTCAAAAATGGCATTTTCAACTTCTTTTTAGCATTAAGAATTCACATCAGATGATTGCATTAATTTTATGCTTAAAAACATATGATATTTTGTATTTATATCATGCTAAAAAAAAAAACTTTAGTTATTATAATGTATTTATTAGAAAATATTTTAAATATGTTTCTTTTTTTTAAAATAATTTTGATATATTGTTAATATTAGTAAACCATTTTAAATAAATATTGCCTCTTCTTTTTTGTAATTCATTCTATCTTGATATCAATAACGCAAAATCTGTGAGTTCTTATTGTGCTAATGCAAGCTTACTGTGGAATCTACGCATCTATATATTTTCTGTGTAGTTAAAAAAGTGCAGTTCAAAAGTAGAGCAGAAATCAATTGGTTAAAAAATTTTAAAAAAATAATAACGCATTTAAAGCAACAGTAATAAGAACAATAAAACAAGAAATAAATATCCACTTAAAAAGTGTAAAAAAAAGAATACTATTTGTGTACAGAGCAGAACAACAACGAAATTATTAAATTATTATTTATTGTCATTCGAGCCAACGAAAACAAAAGTAAAAAATAAATCTCTTGCTGTTATTCTAAAGAAAAAGCAAAAAAGACGATCATGGAAGCCCAATATAATGTACATTTTAATCATGATTTTACGTAAGTTTGTAAAATTATAGCAATCAATAAAGAAAGCAAAAACAATTATTCAATAAAACAAAAACTAGAAATGTTTTTAGCATCTGCTTGCAAGTATGTGTAAAACAAAAAACCTTGAAAAGCTGTTACATACATATGTTACATATATGTAGATTTAAATAGAAGGTTACTTGTAGTGAAGGCAACATATATTTATACATTTATATGCATACATGTAAGTAGCTACGTTCCATATATGTGTACATGTATTCCATATAAATTTGTTTTCGTTTTCTCTCCAAAAATACAAAAAATATATGGCAATAAGAAACAATTTTGGAAATCCACCACCGCCTTAATATTGCATTGTAACTGATGGGCTTGCCAAGATTTTTAAATGGTTGTAGTCGATTTTTTTCCAGTTTTTGGAAACGCAATGAAGCTTCACATATAAAATGTACTTGTAAATGCAATTGTGCAACTATGCATAGCACAACCAGTGCACAAAAAATGGGAAAAAATTATATTTGGGTGAGGTCAAGTCTTAAATACCCACCACCCAGAGTCTGTTACATTGCAGACAATGTAACATTATATTACAGTTATCCGATAGAGCTCTATGAGGGCCTTTTAAAAGAAAGGAAAAAGTAACTTCATGTAGAGATTGTCAATTTGATTCATTTTTGTGCACTACCCAGGGGTTAGGGGTACATTCATTTCGTAATTATGCTTGTAATGCCTAAAAGACAATATAGGAGATTTCATAAAGTATATACTTTTTTGATGAGCAATGAATTCTGAATCGATTTAGACGTATCTGTCTATTTGTCCTTTGGTCTGAATACTGTTAACTTTTTTGTACTCCTAAGAATTGAGACATCAAGCTCAAATTGAGTAAACACATTAGAAGTTTATGCCCGCAGGTTGATATTAAAAATGAGTAAAATCAGTCAAAGAACACGCCTTTATTTTCAAACAAAAAATTGTGGTATTTTCGGCAAAAGGTAGAAAACTGAAATTTGTATAAACATTAAGGCTTTAAGTCTACAGTGCCTACAGAAAAAGAATGCAAATCGGTCACACTTACTCGAAATTATACAACTCCGCTACGTTTAAGCTTTCTTTATATTCCATAAAAATTAAACCAGTCATAAGACTGATTTAATTTATTGCCGTAATGTCATAATGGTTGGATAAATCTAATTTTTTGTCTAGATTATATTTTTGTTAAATTTCCACCTTTCCAGTGAATCGTAAATTAATAATATGTTTAATTTACGTAGGCGTAAATTACGTACCTTTAATCTTTCTTTGTAGGTATGTCCCTTGATCGTTTTGGCCTATTTTTAATATAAAGTAGCGTACGTTTCCGTAAAATTTAAGCTCGATTTCGTTGTTTTGCGACCACGGTACCGTTTACCTTGGTTCTTTGTTTTTTTATTTTTTTCGATTTTTTATATCCACCACCCAGAGATTAGCCTCATATTCCTTTTGACATTATGTTTGTAACATCTAAAGAAGGGGTCAGAGACTTTACAAAATGTATGTATTCGTGCTCAGATCAACTTCTGAGTCGACCGACATGTCTGTCTGCTTCTACGTCTGTCTATATATTGTTAACATTCTCACTCGCAAAAAAAAAATACCAAACTGAAAATTCATAAATTTGACAAAGTTCTTGCACTTAAGTTGATATTGAAAACAGAAAAAATCGGTCAAAAAACATGTCCATGGTGCAAAGTAAACTGTAAATATTGCAGTTTTTTCTAATGCAAAATTTGGTAGATTTTTATTAATGTCAAATTTTTAAATCTAAAAATGCGACGACAGATATACTTCCAAATATTTAAGATTGCGCGAAAATTTCTACTATCCAGAAATCCTAGCATATGAATATACGGTAGTGCTGCTAGGTTTCTAAAAAATATAAGCTAACAAAATAATATCGGAAAAATTATAATTTCTCAATGTTGAGAGTTCGTTATATGAACGGAAATTTAAGAAATGTATTAATCTGAATCAAATTTGGTACCCATATTTTTTATGTTAAAATGCAAAACAGTGCAAATTTTCGCACAAAAAGTGTGCCTTATTTCTAAAGGTTATGGCAGATTTGCTAATACCTAAATCAATGATGTTGTTTAAGAATAATAAGCGACTATAATCGGGCTTTGCAGATTTTAAATAATATTACTTGAAATTCTCTTTGCATTCACAATTTCAAGAAAGTTTAGACGAACAGGTTAGGCCAAAACTCCAAAAACCAGGTTCACGCTTCCGTGACTATGAATAACGCGCAGAAAATTAGCAGAATTCTTCATAATGGTCGTCGAAAGTACAAACTTTTCATGGGTTATCAAGATAAAAAACAATGTACGAGCTTATCGTACTAGCTGAACACCGGGCCCCCAGTCGTAAATGTGATATAAAATCGAAACCACTTAGTAAAATAGTGGCGCATTTACCTGATGAAACATGATCAGTTGTATGCGGGAATTCCATTGGCCCATTACCACACTAAAAACTAAAAACTATCGAATAACATGTTATTAGTCTTTTGTCTGATTGTCGATTGGTTTTTAAATTGGGTAGAAGTAATACCGGTAAAGCGGGCGACGATGACAGGCTTACAAAATATATTTAGGAAAGTGGTATTAAAAAGAGATGGAGTATCTAAAGTAGTAATGATTGACAATGAAACTATAATTTTCAGCCGGAAATTTTGGAAATTTCTTGTAGTGGGATTAACACAACGATTTATAGCATCTTATACTCCGCAGGAAAGCCCTATGGAACAGTAAACAGTATGCTGAAAACTTTTATCCAACAGTTTACAACAGCAGAGCGCACAACGGAAGAGAGTTCAATCATATTAGCAATTAATACCAGTGTCTCAAATACAACCAGTTTTACAACGCTATTTCTTACTCAGGAAAGAGAACCTAGACTACCCGAAATATTACATAATAAAGTAGTATAAAGTACCGGAGAGGTTGCTAAGGACCCAGCAGAATGTTCGAACGAATTGAGCTAACTTTACGAAATCACCAAAAGTAACATAGAAAAAATAGGTCAAGAAAAACTAAGATACTTTAATTTGATGCGACGCAAGTGGTCACCTAAAACTTACGACAAAGTATTACAAAAAAATCAAATACTATCAATGGCTGCCGATCAATTGGACGAAAACATACCTTCAAGATACGTAGGTCCTTTTTAGGTGAATAGATTTACGTTACTATTTCGATGAAAAAGAACTGTCGCAAAGAAATTATATTTAAACGAAGTAAAACCCTCACACGAACTAAAAGCTGAGACAGGCAAACGGAAGCAATATTAGAGTTACAACGAATTTTACCAAAAAGAACACGACGCGATTAACTAGATCGAGCAAATAATTGCAAAGTACCTCAGAAAAAAAATACCCAAAAATATATCAAAATTTTGTAGTTTTAAATAAACCTTTTTGTTGTTTATTTAAAACTACAAAAAAACTTTACGCCGAAGAACTTACCGAAATTTCCATGAAAAAGCTTTAAACAATTTTATTCGAATTTCTAGTATACGGGCTGCGTATCGTGAGTTTCTACAAAAAAAAAAAAACATACAATAAAATAAAGTAAAAGCCAGGTATATGGCTCAAAATAATTAAAACGTTTTTATTGTTAGACAAATATAAAGGTGAGTATCACGTATGTCGAACAATTAATTTAATTAGAGGATTCAAGCAGGCCAGATCGACGTGTAAACAAGAAACTTAGAGGATTAGAAAACAAATAAACTATATAAATAAATTACAAGTGAGACTGTGGCCAACTCTTGGATGGCCACCACCAACACACCGCGATATTAAGATTCAGAATGTGAATCAAATTTATTGGAGGTAAATTAAAGACGCAAGCATAAAAAATAAAAATTTGGTATCGTATAATTTCGCGTAAGCATAAATGATTTGCAAAATTTTTGGACAGACATTGTAGGCCAATAGCCTTTCTATTTGCGCAAAATTTATCTATCTTTTGCGGTTTACAGATGATGAGCAAAAAACTATCAAGTGTTGCTATCAAGTTTTTAGTTACTATGGAAGTTTCCTTCGACCGATTTTGACCATTTTTAATACCCCCTGCGTGCAGGTACTTCCAATAATTCTGTCAAATTTGAGCTCGATATCTCAAATTTTAAAACCGGGAGAATGTTTACAACTGGGAGGCACGCCGACGGACAGACCTATTTAAATCGATAAAATATACTTTATAGGGTCTCTGACACTTTCTTTTGGGTGTCACAAACATAATGACAAAGTGAATATGCCTCTAAATCTCTGGATGGTGGGTATAAAAATTATGACCAAATTATCTAATGGGGAAAATATTTATAACATAAAGCCGTCAAAATGGCAAAATAATTCTTTGAACAAGTTTTACAGCCCGTGGTTAATAGACCATCTTGTATGCTCGTATAGAAAGTATGAAATCCACGTTTTTAAAGGCTTGATCTAACAAACAATTTTAAGGAAGCCCTTCAAAGGGATATCGCAAATGTATGGACCTTTGAATGCTAATAATTTGTAGTAGCAATAACCATTAATTGATGCTACGTTGGCCATATAACATGGTAGAATACCATGCACAGACATATAATACCCTGTGCCTCAAAAAGTGGTAATTTTAAATATATATTTTTACGAAACTTGGTATTTTATTGTACTTTTACTTAGATGTGAATCAAACTTGGCAAAGACTTTTTCAGAAAAAGGCATTGTATAGGCAAAAGCAATAATTTTGAAAGTATTTTATTGTACCTAATTACAAAAAGTGATATATGCCAATTCGATAAATTTTTTAACCCCTGCATGTATAATGAATTTTCCAAATAATTAAAAAATTACAATTTTTTTTAACTTTGGTGACCTGTACTTTATTTCTTTGACTGTTTAATCTAAAGTTAATCGTAAAGTTTTATTACCACACGAAAATCTTTTTTATTCATATTTTTAAAAATTTGAAAAACTGTTTTACTTACTCCCACAAACTAATTATTTGGCACCTAGAAAATTTATGTATGTGTCTTTTGAAGGTTAGTTCTAACAAAAATTATTTGGATATCAGTCCATTATGTATTAGTGTACAGAATTTTCAACCCAACAGCTATTACAAGTTATGCAAAAGTCAAATGCTTTCTAACCATGTGTAAATTTATTCAGAATTTGATACTGATCAAGAATGTATATACTTTGTAGGGTCTTTTTATTCGTTACAAACATAATACACAATTAGTATAACTCCAATCTTTGAGTAGCGAATTGGCCTGCAACATCTGAGCAATAGCTACTTGAATTAGCCACATCAGAAACTATACCATTTCAAAATTACTTTCGTTTCGTACTGAAAATTCTCTAGAAACTCATTTGCAGAAGTTTTTTGTTGATTAACAAATGAAATGTTGTACCGATATGGAGTTATCTAAGAGTAATAGTCAATATGGACATATTTAAAATGGATTAACCACAAATAAATTTTCCTATAATTATGTGGAAAACGATGACCTTCTATAGAGAGAAAAAAAATCATTTGTATTCAGTTTTTTTGTCCAGCGTATTAACAAGTAAAAATTTTATAGACAGACTTTATAGGCCGACTTTTAAATACTCTATAAAACTTTGCCTAGTGTGACTAAAAAATCAAATAAATGAATTATATAGTTAATAGAATTATGATTCGAAAGTTATTTAAAAGTTTATTCTATGGAAAGGATTTTAAGAAATGGTCCGATCGAAACCAAATATGGCCCGCGTATTTTTTATTTCAATATATAAATTAACCAAGCCAATTTTCATTAAAATATATATAAAATTGGAATTTTTTCCTGCATAATGACTTTTCTCTAAAAAAATCATTATATTTGGTCGTAAAAATAGATTGATCGAGACCAAATTTGGTACACATAAATTACATGTTCCTAAAATGTATTTAAAATTGTAACTATTTTTTTCATAAAACGATTTTTTCCAAAAAAAAGGAGTGGGCGTAAAAATGTTCATCCTTGGGTCAAAACAAATCTATGTACCAAATTTTAATAAAACACCCAAAAAATTTCTACCTGTAACTTAATAATAGACAGAAAAATAGACATGCTTAAATTGTTTCATAGAATGATTCTAAGACGATTTCATTTATAAAGGTGGATCTATTTTAACTTACTCTAGGTCTAGTCTGTACAAACATAATACCTTATACTACAACACTAGTGAAAAACAGCAGATTGCTAGATGACCAAATCGACAAAAACTCGGAAGAAATATTTATTCATTTACTATTTGAATTTTTTATTTAAAGTTTTATAATTAAAGTCTAACACTTTTTCTTACAGATCTCTCTCTGTTATAACCGATCAAGGCTTTCGTTTATTTTCCATTAACGGTGATAATAGTGTTGACGAAATTTATGCTGATGATAGTTCCGAGAAAATGCGTATAGTTGAACGTTTTTTAAATAGTTCATTGGTTGTATTGGTCAGTGAACAGAAACCGCATGAATTAAACATGGTGCATTTTAGAAAACCGGCTAATATATGTAAATGTACATATCCATCTGAAATATTATGTGTACGAATGAGTCGGAACCGTTTAATTGTACGTTTAATTGAGAGTATTCATATACAAGATATCCGCAATATGAAACATTTGCATACCATTGATAATATTGCACTCAATGAACTTGGGTTATGCACATTGTCACTGAATTCACAATTGGCCTTTCCTATATGTACCACTAGTGGTGAATTAGAAATTTTCTGTGCCGAAAAATTTAAAGCTGGTCTACATATTAAGGCACATGAGACAGCATTGTCGGCATTAGTATTCGATTTAAACGGTCAAAAGTTGGCAACCGCATCTGAACGGGGCACTGTTATACGTTTGTGGTGTGCCAGGACAGGCCAACGATTGCAAGAATTCCGCCGAGGAGTTAAGCGTTGTGTACGCATTGCTTCATTGTTATTTTCAAGAAATGGGCAATTTTTGTGTGCCTCTTCAAACACAGAGACTGTACATATTTTTAAAATTGATACCAAAGTTATAACAAGTAAGTGGAAATAAGTTATTTGGGAGTATCTTTGTGACTTTTTTTTTTGATATGCGACAGAAAACTAACAAATTTTGCTTAAAAAAATGTTCTCAATTTATGTTGCACTGTCGTCGTGATCTTTAATCAAATAGGCCCATTTTCAATACCAATCAGCATGCAAGAACTTCTGAATCGATTTCCCAAATTTTACGACCGGTAGAATGTTTACAATAGATAGACATAACTAAATGGTTTCAGAATTTGATGGTTGATCAAGAATATATATACTTTATAGGGTCTATGTTTGTAAGACCTAGAAGGAAGACCCTATAAAATACGTATATTCTTGATCAACATCAAATTCTGAATCTATTTAGACATGTCTGTCCGTCTGTGTGTTTGCCTGTTGTATAAGTATGGTGCTAACCGACCACGCCTACTGTATACCGTATAACTGTACTTAATTATTAAGTAGTATCTAGATTATGGGTTTTCAATATTTGGCCCAAGCCAAATAAAATTTTCTTAGTTGTTTTCTATAGTACAAATTTTTTATTAAGGAAGAACGTTATATGGGACATGTTCATAAAGCGGTACCTTTTTAACCGTTTTCAATGATGTACATCGTTGAATCAAAACTGAATTGGGTCCAAAATTTGCTTAATATATCTTGAAAATTTCAACGTATAACATGATAAAAAATTTACGGAGAAGTAGGCATACAGAAGGACAGAAATCGTATTAAAAAAAGATTTTGAGTCAAGCGATATATAAAAGGTGGGTCTATCTCAACATTTTCTGCATGTTACAAGCATCTGCATAAATCTACAATACCTTGTATCACAAGTAATGAAAATAATAATAAAACATGTAAGAATTAAATAATTTAATTTTTGCAGATAATAAAGATGTGATAGAAAAGAAAATAAGTAAAAAAGATAATATAAATAAAGGTATAACGACAACTGGTACACAAAGTTGGACAATGACTAGATATATAACAAGAGCTGTATCATCTGTATTACCTATACAATTGGGTGAAGTCTTAACGCAAGATCGATCATTTGCTACTGCAGTTTTATCCCAGAGCGATTTAAAACATATTTGTGGTGTTGCTTTAGTACAAAAAAAAGATTGGCGCCTTTTAATCGTCTCGAGTGATGGTTTCCTTTATATACACGATTTTGATCCACATTATGGAGGATTATGTAAACTATTAAAGGTTCATGATTTACGTTATGCTCTCTTAGATATCATTGAATTGAATTTCTCTGATTTGAAATTTAACTTAAACGAGGATGATATCTCTAGAGTTAATGCATCAGAAGTGATTGTTGAAAATGGCATAAACTTACCAGATAATTCCTATGCTAGTATTGTAAGGGGTGTTCAATGTGCTAGTCCTTTAACAGAATCGGCCAAATTTCGGCGACTACAAGATGCCATGGCTATGCCTAGTAAATTGTATGATGAAAAACAATTTCCACCAGTTATTGGTTGCTGAATGAATGAATGAAGAACAGTAAAAATGTACAATTGAGAACAAACGCAATTATACGTCTTTTTATAACCTTCATCACTTAACTAACACTTTAGAAAGAAAATACGCTTTAGCAAACATAGCAATCAATATTCATATATCAAAAATTAACACAAAATATACACAAAAATTTTTATTAAAAAAAAATAGAATATTTTTAATTATTAAGAACGAATTAATTGAAGCAAAAATGTATAAATAAAAGTAGAGAAAATATATAAATGAATTTTTTTTTAATATAAACCTTACCATCACATATAAAATTCTTATTATCTTAGTTGTATCCTTTTAGTACCCTACACCATTTGTGTTACAGGATATTATAAGTTTGTGAAGATGTTTGTAACGTCCAAAAAAAGTTGAGGCAGATCCATCCTTCTACCAATCAACTCAGAAACACTTTCTTTGATTTGATTTAAAACCATATGTCCGTCGGTCCGCCAAACTATATGATGTCTGTCCATGTAAATTGTCTATTATTACTTTTGTATTTTGTAACCCCTCGGACACAGCGAGGATTTATACCATTTATACCATTTTATATTTTCTCAAAAGCGTTTGCATTTTCTTAAAAAACTTTTATAAAACTTTACATATTTTTTACAAAAGCCTTTATACTTAATTAATAAACTTTCATAAAACTTTACCTATTTTACACTTTTTATGTAGTAAAATTAACTATTTTTGACTGGGGTCAAGTCTTGAATACCCATCACCAATACTTTATGAGTGCTTTCTGCTTGTGTAGAAAACTTTTTATTCAAAAGAAATTCGACCAGTCATTTTTAATAATGGCAGTATTCATAATTTGTATCGTATTTATTTAGAGTTGGACTGTGATTTGATTAATTTGACTGGTTATAAAACTACTCAGTGTCCAATATTTTTATGGGTTTGAATCTTGGAGTAAATAAATTATTTTGCAATTCTTGAGTAAAATTTTTTATAAAGAATCGTGACGCCCTCGATTTTCGTTTGGGCCGTTAAATAAGATATTTATTTATACTTAAGTGTAACTTATTTTAATTTAAACATAAAATGAATATTTCTTTTAAATGGGCCTTTTACTAAAATATTTATTAATTTCGATGCAAAGATTTTCAAGTTTTTAGAGGAGATCAACTTTGCCCGGACTTTTTATTTTTATTTTTTTCATTTTTTTATTTAGATTTCAAATCGAACTCTAAATCGAATGAACTAAGAAAATTACTTATTATTTAAATGCTTCCATAATAAATACTAAATTTGAATTTTATATAGTGCATCGAAAAAATTCTTGAATGATTCTTTTTATTTCATTCTACAACCTACAAAAAAAAAATATGTATACTTCATCTGTTTCTTATATCATTTCTGTTATCATTTGGGCCAATTTATTTTTACTTTGGTTATTGTTCTTGTTAGCGTTTTTGTTAAGAAAACTTTCTGTTGAAAAAAGTATTAAAATGGTTGATGCAAACATCCACTCACACTCACTTGTGAGTATAAAAACTATGTATGAAGTTAATTAATACAAAGCATCAATCAGTAAGACAGTTTAGTCAAATAACAATTCAAACATATATAAACATGTAACGTAACATGTAACATGTAACACACAATCAAACAATCTTCATCATCTTTCCTAAAAAAAGGCAAAAAAACAACAGAAAAATAAGAAACAATCAAAATACATGTATAACTGACTAAGTGATTGACAGACTGACCAAATGACGGATTGGATTTTGTAAGGTCATTCCAATAAAATTAAACTTGAACAACTATAAACAGAATTATACAATGACATACATTTTTTGGATAAAGGAGTTATTTTAAAATTCTGGGCGAAAGACAGACAGAGATAGAGAAAGAGAGAGAGAGAGATAGAGATAGAGAGAGATAGTGAGAGATTTTATGTTAATAGGCTTTCATCAATTCGTATCAAGTATAATGAATGAAATCTCAAGTTGTAGCACTGATATTAATTGAGTAGAATTTCCACTACGTGCGCTAATTTTTTTTCATTTCTTTCCGCTTCTAATTAAAAAGACTTGTCCAATCATTCAAATGAGTGTCCATGTTATAGCATCAACCAAACATGGCACGCCTTTCAATATTATCAGAATCAGACCTACTCTTTTTATGTTTCTAAATATTAAGAATATGCTTCTTCTTTTGGTTCTTCCAAAAAACCATCTTGTTTCTTTAAAAATCAATAATATTTTTACATTCACAATTTCTTCCTTAAATAAGCTTTTTCTTGTAAGAAGTAACAATTACTTTTGGCAATTCAAGATTCTTATGATTTTTTAATTATTTCTCTAGAGAAATTTTCTCTTTCACTTTTAGGAATAGAATATAAAACAAGTAAGAACTTTATAGATGATCGAGGTCGGTTCTAAAATTATAATGACTGAATATAATCAAATAAAGGAATTACAAGCCAACTAGTTTGAAAAAAAAACTTTTAATTTTAATTTATTTAAAAAGTTCATTATGTAGACATAAAGTTTAATAATAATGAATATAAAAAATGTATATAAACATTTTGACTACACATATTTGCAGCAATTGAAATGTAAACATGCTGCAACAACTCTCGCAACATAATACACTCATAAAGCATGCAAAACAAGTTTAATGGATACATGTTTACTTTGGGATAATGTAATAAATTTACAACAGAGATGAAGTGCATAAACTAATAGAGAGTTAGTGTAAACGAAATGTTTGTTATTTACTTAAATTTTTATTCACACTTACATCACGTTACCATTGTAGTATGATGCATCACAACTTGCTGTTTATGTTGTCATATTTGTATAGCTGTGTATAATAAGCCATGCTATATTTGAACTTTTGATGTAGCTGCTTTAATAATGTGATAAAATGCTACTTGATTTAAATATAAATATTTTATGCGAAATTTGCATTGTATGCCATAAATGATTTATTAGAAACCATTTATAAAGAAAGTTTATTCTTTTGCGATTGATTGTTATATATTTTTGTATTTATTTAATGATGGTAAATATTTGGATGGGTTGTTTTATTCGCATTTTTTTTGTTTTGTTTACGAAATTAATTTCCATCATTTAAATCATTTAAGTACATTAAATTAATCATCATTCACGATTTAGCATAACTGATTATCCATGTTGCCCGCTCATATGAATTTTATAATTATGGATGTTGTGCAACATTTTTTGTCGTATGAAAATGTGTGCAGGACAGTTTTCTTAGTTATTTTTTTCATTCATAACGTTGTGCTTTTTGGATCGTTAAACCTTTACTCGAATCTTTTATATTTCATAAGAAGTAATTTATGTTAACGAATTAATCGCAACTTAAATGAGAATTGATGTGAATAATAAGAAGTAAGTAGTGAAAAACCAGACTTTTTGCAGGATAAAATTTTTTCCCTCTTTTTCAACAAATACTTTTGCCAGAGTCTTTATTTTTTTTTTGTTGATTTTGTTACGGTTTTTTTTTTTTTTATTTTATAAAAGAAGCCAGCTGATATTTGTTTTGATTCACTTTGAGATAGAGAGATTGGTTAAACAAAAATGTCAAATAGAAGAGCAAATCATTTTTTTCATTATATCAACATTTTTTAGAACTATCAACATATTGTTAAAGGCATGCAGAAGGTAAGGCAGATGGATACATGTTGACTCTTTATAAAATGTTTATACTGCTGTTGTTTTATGTTTAATACTGCTTAGGTGCTAGCTGGCTGGCTGATTGAATGTTCATGTTGTTGTTATGTTGCTACAATTTCATTTTCAATTTTTCAGTTGCTTTCTTCGTTTTCAACTGTCTGTTTGAACATTACGGGTTTTATAATACAGCTATTTTATATATACAAAATACGATGTGATGTGAACTAATGTTCTTAATGTTAATGAATATTAAGAGTATAAAATAAAATTAGCACGAAGAATTAAAGGAAATATATTAAAGTGGAATATAATTGATGAAAAAAATTAAATAGAGATTTTTCTTTAACTATTTTCATAAAATTTATTCAAGCAATAGAAAAACAAACAACAACAAAAAAATTAGGCTAAAAAAAAACTTAAAAAGAAATGAAGAAAATCTTCAATAAATTGGAGCCGTTATTATGTGCCTTTTAAAAAATATTGCCCATTTTTGATTAGTCGCCTAATTTTTTGGCGTGTAATTTTTGTTGTTTGTTCTTGTTGTTTCCTGTGAGTCAAGTTAGTGTCAAATTCTTTTTCGGCGCCTTAAAGACAAATTGCCAAATAATTTTTTATATTTTCTCAATTAGTTTGTGTCTGCGTTTGCGTGTATTTTTGTTGGAGTTTTCCGTTGCTTTTTTTTTTGGTAATTTTTTGTATCGAAGTCATATAAATATAGTTTTGCAGCCATTAATTTTGGATTTAAATTTTTCCATTTTCGTTTTTTCTTTTCTTTTTATATGATTTTTGGGTTATTTAATTTTGACACTGAAAACACTTGTTGCCACAATAACAAAAAATCATTTTTGTGTGGTACTCACATTTACATCATACATACATACGTATGAGGGAGTTGAGACAACATGTAAAACATAAAACGTTTGATTATCAATACATGTTTAGGTGAATGCTTGGCAGTGCGCGTGTGTGTTTACGAGTGTTTTTTTTTATGTAAATATTCACAAAAGTGCCCATTAATTAATGTCATTAAGCTTTTTATTTTAAAAACAACAGCAACAACAACTATGCAAAGCAAGAATATTGTTTATATTTCAATTTTATAGCATGTGAGTTTATTTGAGAGCGCAAAACTTGAGATATGAGATTTTTTTTTTTTTTGGATACATTTTGAAGGAAATTTGTATACAATCATAAGCGAAAACATGTTTCATATAAGTTTAGAAACATATTTAAATATTTTGATGCAATGTTGCTAAAGTTGATTATAATGATGATGAAGAAAGGCATAACGTTAACAAATAAACAAAGAGTATTTCTAAAGGAAACAAATAAAACAAAAAAAGAGAAGCTAGGAGCAATTTTATGAATCACCATGAGTAACATTTAACTTAAGGGTTAGATTCATATATTAGAGAGTAATGGATTTACAGTGAATAAACCTTAAGAAGTAGAATCAAGATGTAAGAAATAAAATGATTACAATATTAAAGTAAGTCGCACATTAAAGTAAGTTGAACAACATGAGCAGCAACAATAGTAACAGGAATAACCATCGATATAAATACTGAATAATATTTGAAGATTTTTATAAAAGCATATCGCAGTGATCAAGAGAAACGATATGGTTGTAGGGAATCTTGGATACCCACCATCTAGACTCCATATTTATATTCAAAAATTTCTTTACCAATTTTTTTAGTAATAAATAGAAAGTGGTATTATGTAAAAATTATAATTTGGTATTTCATAAATTCGCATGAGCGTACCCGATTTACATGATCGGGATGGACACCCATTATGGACTAATATCTCAGCTACCTAAGTAAATTTTCAGCTTTCTATTTTTTGCAGCAAATTAAGTTGCTCTCAGTTTATGTTGCACTGTGGCCATGTCCTTTGAACGATTTTGCCTCTTTTTTAATACCAACCTGCATGCAAGAATTTTTAATGTTTCTATCAAAATAAAGATGGATATCTCAAATTTTATGACCAGATGAATGTTTAAAACAGACAGAATCACAGATGGACAGAAAAGCGAACTTGCTTAGGTGGCTTCAGAATTTGATGTTGTTTGAGAATATTTATATTTTATAGCGTCTGTTCCTGCTTACTTTTAGACAAAGACAAAGTGATTATAGCATCAACCACGGTTGGTTTGGTTTTGGGGGGGGGGGGGGGTATAAAAAGAACAATAGAGGCAATGAAAATAATAATAATGGCATTAACAACACAGAAGGCGTCATTGTAGTAAATTGAAGTAACTTTTGTTGAACTTGACTTTCATGTTAATGATGTTGCAATTATTTTCGATTCTCTTTTGTTTAGTATATTTATATATGCCATATATGATGGTTATGGGTGCTGATATTAGTAATGTTAGTGATGTTCAACTGAATAAAAATATTGCTGCAATTAATGCCAATGCCAACAATAATAACAATAACAATAATGAATGTTCCATTATAAAAGTGCGAAGAAAATATATGATGATACTAAAATAATAATGCTAACGATTAGCAAAAATAGCTGCAGCAAAAATGAACGGATGTTCAATGAGAACGTTGATGATGGCATATAACGACAACAATGACAACAACAATCGCAATAATTATAACATTAGTCCGTAAGCACTTTACCGTAAGCCTTTTTCCATGGTGCAGGAACCACAAAAACATAGAAGAAGCGTGTAACGGAAACGAGAACGGGAACAAGAAAAATCAAAGGCATAGTAAGTAAGAGATTTGGGTACTGAAAATTGTTTAATATATAAAGATTATCGCAAAGCCGGACGATCATTTGAAAGTGAATAAATTAAAATTACAACAACAAAAATTCAACAACAACAACACACACACACACACAACAAACATCAACATAATAAATTCAAGCAACATAAACATTTTGTTAGAAAAATGAGGCACCCGATTTTTCTCATTTTTAATCCTAACAAGAATTTCCAATGATTCTAATAAACTTGAGCTTTTTGTCTCAAATTTGACGACTAGGACAACAGACAGACCAACAGACGGTTAGACATGTCTAAATCGATTCAGAATTTAACGCTGATCAAGAATATTTATACTGTACATGAATCTCCCATGTTTCCTTCTAGATGCCACAAGCATAATGACAAAGTGAATATACCATCAAACTCTGAATGGTGGGTATAAGAAGAACTTATGAAATATATGAAACGATGCAGATGGTACCACATCTAAGGCATCATTATTATTATCATCATTAACATCAATATCGACAACAGAATCTACTGAACGCAAATGCGTCATCAATATCGCTTACATTGTAAGTTACAAAAGCAGCAGCAACAAAAACGATTGCAACATCATAATAATACAACAACATTAATAAGACAGCAGCAGCAACAACAATAATAATAATAATAATAATAAATGATTAATAATCTGGTTACTCCGCAAAGGGAGGAGACGAAAAATTCAATAAATGCAAAGAAAAAAATTTCAAAAAAAATTTTATCATTTAAATGATAAAAATGATTATTATTATAATGATGATGATGATAATGGTGATACGATTAATAATCACATGAATCGAAAGAAAAATTTTATGATTACTAAACAACAACAACAAAAATATGAACAACAAACGCATCGATATTTTGATCATGATGGTTTATATCCATCAACATTGTTGATGGACTAAATTAAGTCCATCAACAATGTGACTATAAACATTTCAACATAATGCCAAGGTTAAAAAGCGACAGCAACATTAGCAACAGTAACAAAAACTTCAAGATCGACGTCAACATTAATATCAACATCAACAAATTATTAATTATTAATTTTTTTAAATGATCATATTTGCTTTCATTTACAATCAATTTATTTTTTAGCATGACAAAATTGAAGTTTTATTTATGTTAATAGAGACAATGCCCAAAACAAAAATTAGCACACATAAATTGTTTTGAATAATAAACAATAAACATTTCACAGACGGCTAATTTTATTTCTTCTTGTGCTACTCACTGTGCAATATTTTTAAGTTTTAGTGCATAATTTAAGTACATAATTTTATTAGAATTTCATTTAATAAGCGAAATGAATAAATTATAAAAATTTTAACAATAAAATTTTAAACGTTTTCAGTTTATAATATTTTATCATTTTTATAACAATTTACATGCGATGAATAAACAGAGTGGTTAAGCAAGAAAAAAAAATGTTGCTTCAAACTAATTTGTAAATATTTTGTACAATTTTATTTTATATGATTAAAAAAATTGGCAAAGCAAAAAAGTATTGCAATAAATAACGAAATTCATTGCATGAGAAGTGGTAATAAAAATTTACATGAGTTACACGATCTGTTTTAAAGTTCATTACATTTGATTTAAAACATGCCTTAATAAATAAAGATTTTTATGCAAATAATTTAGAAATTGGACTTATGTCGTGCGGACTGATGAAGAATTAATAATCTCTTCAAATAATAATACTAAATTAGTGTGATATAAGAACCGTTTATTTTTAGTTTTTCTGGGTCTTGCAAATTTTAACGCAAACTTATTTACCGGTTAGTAGAAATGATCTAATATAACATGAAGTAATGGAATGGAATTTATAAGTTACCTAAAAAGAACGAATTATGAATCACAGAAAAATTGTTGTGAAGTTAACTTAATTGATTGAAATTTTAATAAAAAATTCCTTTCCATTCCATTTTTTATTTTCAGTTTAACCATAAAAAATTGAAACAGGTTTTGCAAAGTAATATCATGGAGTTTTGATACCCACCATAAATAAACCAAAATATTACGATTCAGTACCTGATTCAGTTTTTTAGGAGTCAATTGAAAATGTCAATAATAAAAAAATTAAAGTTTGGTATTGTACAATTTCGTGTTTTACCCGATTACCCGATTTGGGAGCAGTTCCGATGAACTCTAGTGCCTTCACTTACTTTTATACCCACCACTCAGACGTTGGGAGTATATTCATTTTGTCCTTATGTTTGTAACACCCAGAAGAAAGCGGTGAGTACCCTATAAAGTACACATATTTTTTATCAGTATCAAAATCTGAATCGATTTAGGCATGTCTGTCTGTCGGTGTGTTTGTCTGTTGTGAACATTTTTCTGATTGAAGAATTTGAGATGTTTGAGATATTCAAATTTAACAGAATCATTGCTTGTTTCTGCACATAGTTTGAAATATGAAAATGGGCAAAATCTTTTGAAGGACCCGCCCACTTTGCAAAATAAAATGAAAACATCTCATTTTTTAAGCAAAATTTGATAATCTTTTGCTCATCATATGCAAATTTCAAAAGATTGAAAGCTCAAATACTGTCTATCTGTCCAAAAATCATGCAAATCGGGGATGCCTACGCGAAATTATAAACCTCAAGCCTTCTTTTCTTTATATTTACGTTTTTAATGCACTTCTAAAAAACTAAATCAGTTTCTGAATCGTCCTACCATGATGTCTTGCTGACGGGTATCCAAGATTTGGCTCCAGCCTAATATAATTTTCCTAATTGTTAAATATTTATTTGGATTTGCTTTTCGTTTATTCATTGTGTGTATGTGGGTGTATTGTCTTCTTCTTTTTAAAAGCAATAAATAATCTATTAAGTGGTTCTAATATTTATCAGTTTAGTTGTTTGCTGGTTTTCCGTTTGTTGTTGCATGTTACTACGAAATGTTAAAATGGTTTACTTTTATACCTTTCATCCAGTGGTTGGAGGTATATTCAATTGGCTAGAAGGGACCCTATAAAGAATACATAATCTTGATCAGCATCATATTCTGGATCGATATAAAAATGTTCGTTCGTCTGTCCATCTGTATATCTATCCATCTGGATCGGCCTTTTGTAATCATTCTGCTGGTGATAAAATTTGAGATATCGAGCTTAAATTTGGCAGAATCATTGGAACATTTTATACGTAGGTTTTGATTAAAAAATGGGAAAAATAGTACGAAGGGACTGAGAATACTTTAATTTTTTTTAAGCAAAATTTGGTAGTTCTTTTTTCAGCATTTACAAACTGCAAAGGTTAAAACTTTTCACAAGTAGAGAGTCTGTCTGTCTGTCTGTCCAAAATTTATGCAAAAAAGGTACGCCTACAGGAATTTATACAATACCAAAATTTCATTTTTTTATGCTGACTTTTACAATTTACTTTTAAAAAATTGAATCAGCTTCTGAATCGTAATATCATGGTATATTGATGGTGGGTATCAAAAATGTGGTTCCAGCCAAAGATAATTGTTTCATTTGCTATTTTTATTATTATTATATTTTGAAATTATTTTGCTTTTAATTGCTAATGGTCAATATTCCATAAAGCAATGTTGCAGGTACGTTTATTTTTTATTGTTTGAAAAAAGATTTTACCACAAAGACAGAACAATGAGAGCCACCACAACAATAAAATTATATGGAAAAAAAAGTGAATAGCTCTTTTTTTCTATGGCGCATAAAAATTTTATTTTACATTATTTTATTGAATTAATTTTTGTTGTTTTCATTGTTTTAACGTACACACTTGGCGCTTATCTTTTTTATGTCTGTCTTTATGTCTACATTAACAATTTATGTACTTTAAATTATTGTTCATTAAAGAAAACACAAATGGCCGTATAGACTGACAGACGGACAAATGGAGGCACAGTGACTCAATTTGTTCTAACATGTTTCTATGCTTCTCTATTTTTAGGCGATATTTTTGATCGGTGCTTAATTGTTCCTTTGTTCAGCTGAATGAACTATCGGGCTTTTGAGACTTTCTTTTAGTCACCATCATGCAGAGATTGGAAATATATTCATTTTGTTATAATGCTTACAACATCCCTAAAAAGTATACATATTCTTGATCAATTTCAAATTCTCTATCGATTTAGATATGTCTGTCTGTTTGATTGGATGTTGTCACCATTCTCCAAGTCGCAAAGTAAGATATGTCATACTCAAATTTGGCAGAGACATTTGAACTTTTTACAGGCCGTTTGATGTCAAATATGGGCAAAATCGGTTAAAGAACGCAGCCACAATGCAACGTAAACTAAGGACAACCATGATTTTTTTAAACAAAACTTGATACTTATTTGCTCATGATAGGAAATTGGAACTTTGTACAAGTAGTAAGGCTATTCAAAACAGCTAATCAAAAATCATGCAAATAGGTTACGCCTACGCTAAATTATCCAATAACAAATTTATTTTAAGGTTTTCTATCTAATACTGAAAAATTGAAAGAGGCTTTAATTTGTAATATCTTGGTGTATATGTGCTGGGTATACAAGTTTAAGTCCCAGCCAAATATAATTTTTTAGCTCTTTATACAGAAATTTCTCAAGATTTCTTTTACTTTCATGTCTATTTATTTATATTTTGCCCTGCCATTTCATTTAATTAATCACCAAAATTATGCCAAATGCATAAAGACAAATTCTCAATTATCCTCTAAGTGCCCGAGTTTTTTTTTTTCGGCTTCTTTTCACTTTACTAGCATTTCTTTTCTTATCCGTTTACTCTTAAATATATTGGGTGAAATTTTATGATCATAATTTCCTTTCGATTGAATTTTTTTTAATTGCCCTAATTTTTATTATTATCATTATTATCATTATGTCAATGATACAATTTCGTCCAATACACATTTATTTATTCTAATTTTAATAAGAAAAAATTATGTCATCATATGACATCGCTAACCATCATAAAAATGACATGACAAATGTGTTGATGAAATTTATTTCTAGCACAATTTCGAAGAAAAAACATTGAAAATTTATTTTAATTTCTTTAATGAATCAATTATTCTACATCATTTAAAAAAATGTTATATTTTAAATGATAATTTCTAATTTTAACTTCTGTAATTTCTAAAATAAATTCTAAAACAAATTTTCCCAAAAGTTCTCTCATAATTTCTTTGATATTATATTTGTGTCATGGCGTTTTATAAGTTTTTGCTAAAGTGTCTAACAATAAGAGAGAGTTGAAGTGGACCAGCCTTTAATTATACTGATCACTTGCTGATTCGATCTGTCTATGTGTTCGCATGATGTCTGTCCATTTAAAAATTTTTATCTAACTACAGATCGCAATTTTTGAGATATTTTAATGAAATTTGGTACTTGAGTGCATTTTAGCCCGGAGACGTACTTTATTTAGAATAGTTAATATGGGCCATTATTTCGACCACTCCTCTTATAACATCTTTCTTTTAAAAAATCAGAATTTTACATATATTTTAAAGTAAATTGGTGCTAATTTGTATTTTAACATAAAAAATATGTGTACCAAATTTAATTCAAATCGGTTCACTTTTGCAATCACTTCTCATATAAGTCCTTACAAAATAAGTCCTTTTTCAAAATAAGTCCTTACATGGATTAAATTTTCAATTTTGTACATATTTTACTAAAAATCGGCTTTGCTTTGTGTCTTGACATAAAAAATGTGTACACCAAATTTGATTCAGATAGGTAAATATTTTGAACCATCTTTTATATACCAAATTTTTTAAATAATTGAAAAATTACAATTTTTTTCAATATTATTAAATTGTAACTTTTTTATTTAACTTTATTCACATTAAGTATGAAGTATTAAGTAGGCTATTTAATAGTCTGCCCCAATCGATTGTTTTGATTCAATTTCTTTGCCATTTATATGGCATAATATTATTGTTTTTAGATAAAAATTTAATTTAATAAAATTATATTGCATTGATTTGTACTAATTGTAGCGGTTTAGTGTGCTTAAGAATTTGTTATTTCCAAAATCGATTTTTTCGATATTTGAATTTTTTAAACTTTTCATAAATTTTTATCAATCATGCCCTTTTCATAAAAATTTTCCAATCTTCATAACTTTAAAACTACTGCAATGCTTGTACAAAATATAAAAAAATGGGGGCGTGTCAATCAATTATCAATAATTTATGAAATTTATTTTTAACAAAAGAACAAAGGTAATGAAGTTTTAAAAATGCTTCATGCAAAAGTTGTCATAGAAGTAAATTTTAATTAAATGACAAAGGCGAAAGTGTAACAGTCAAATTACCATTTCGACAAGTTTTTCCATTTAATGTAGTGTCACTTTATAGACTTTTATGATTTTGTTTCATCAATTTATATAAAAATAATTGAATTGATGTGTAAGTGTTTCGCCGTGCCCATTCAATTTCGTCCTTTTTTTTTGTACCATTTTTTTCACCCTCTTTTCATAATTAATTACACGTAATACCATAAATCCATATATGAAGATGCAGACGTAGGCGTTTGTGGCTTTCACTTTAAATTAATGCATAAATTGCAGAAATAAATGGCGGTCACTCTACGTGTAACATTTTTATGGAGTTATTGCAGCAGCCAAGTGTAAAATAAGGAGTAAAAGGAAGAAAACGATTTAGAAAAATTCAAAAAAATATTTATAATAAAAATAAGGCTGTTGGGCGCCCACTCGGCATATGTTGAAGGAGTTAAGTATAATAAAAGAAATTGATTTTATAAAACAGCGCAATGTAAAAAATTTGTTGCGGCCGTGTAACATAAACATTCAAAGCATACAACAACAATGGCAACATCGATATCGACAATTATTATTTTTGCAAAACAAATAGAAAGACAGAAACAATAATATTTAAAATCATAAAAATAACAACAACAATAAAACAACAAGAATAGTAAAAAATCAATTGAATTAACTTCGCCTCCACCTAAATGTTTTGGTCAAGTTAGATTTAATGAACATTATTTCAATGTGGTGGTTATCAGCTGAATAGATAATGATGATGCTAATCATGATAATGATTGTGGATATTGATAATTATCTAGTGGTGATTATCTCTTAATTGTGTTGCGGTGGCGCAATGTCGATTTGTGGGTTTAGTGGGTGTTTTTGATGGCATTGACCATTAAAAGAAAGTAAAATTGTCATGGAAAGGATGATAATAAGAGAGGGTGGGAAGAGGTAGAAAGAAGAAAGTTTTACTTTAACATTTAAAATACGTACAAAGTGTGAAGAAGAAAGGAAAGAGAAGAACAGAAAAGAAATGGAAATCAACTTCTTCTTTGCAAGCTTCGCTTTTTGTTTCAGTAAGTCAAAAATTCCATTGCACTTAAAATATAAAAAAAGAAAAATTTTTTTTAAATTATACAACAAAAAAGAAACTCAAAAATATTGGAATGAAAAATGTGTTATCCATTAAAAATAAGAAAAGTAGAAGTAAAATTGAAAGGAAAATACAAAAGATAAAGAGAAATGTAACAAGTACGAAAATTAAATTTGCCAGGGGCCAAGTATAAAAAAAATAATAAACAAGTAATAAGAACAACATATTTTGGCAATACGCATAATTTTACACACCATTTTTTCGCATAGACGCGCCCGATTTGTATGATTTTTAGACAAACATTGTAAACTCCCTACTTGTGTAAAATTTCAGCTTTCTATATTTTGCATTTGGCAGATGATGAGCAAAATATTACTAAAAATTTTGCTTAAAAAATTGCTTTGTGGGCGTGCCTTTTAAACGATTTTGCCTCATTTCAATTCTTGAGTGCAAGAACTTCTAATAATTCTGCCAAATTTAAATTCGATATTTTAAATTTGAACAACAGGAGAATGTTTACAACAGACGGACGGACATATCTAAATCATTTCAAAATTTGATGCTAATCAAAAATATGCCACCAGAAGCACCAGAGATACTTTACTGTATCTCTGGTGCTTCTTTCTAGACGTTACAATAATAATGACCAATTGAATATACCCCCAACCTCTGGGTGGTGGGTTTAAAAGCGATCGAAAAATTATTATTCATTTCAATGTCTCCATGGGCATGTGTTGTGTATCTGCATGATAAACAACTTAAAAAACGAAAGTAAATATTTGATTTTGTATAATTTTTGAAAGATGTGGTCGATTAACATCATTTTTAAAGAGATATTGTGTAACTGTGCTTTTTACAAAAAATAAAACTTCAGCAGTGCGTCTGCGGTAATTTTTGAGTAAGAAATGGAAAATGTAAAAAATGGAGTTTAATGTTGAGAAATTTAGTGTAAGCATGGTCGAGTTCGAATCGAATTTAGCGTAAGCATGATCGAGTTTAACTTTGTGTCTGTTGTAATTTTTAAATTTAGAACAAAAAATAAACTTAAGTAAATATTTATTACAAAAAATAGAACTTTCAGCCTACGTTGCATTGTGGACGTGCCCTTTGATCGATTTTACACAATTTAAATACCAACCTGCATGCAAGAACTTCTAATGGTTTGGCCAAATTTGAGCTTGCTATCTCCAAGTTTACATCCAAGGGAATGTTTACAACAGACAGACACAGGCAGATACAGACGGTCAGTCATGGTTAAATTGTTTCGGAATTTTTTGCTTATTAAGTATATAGATATACCTTGTAGGGGCTCTCACAAGGTCTTCTATGCATTATAAACATAATGAAAAAACGAGTATACCCCGAACCTATGATAGGTGTTGAGAATGAAAGTAGTTAGTAAAAAACAAATTGCATTTAAAAGTAAATCAGTGAGAACTGTGTAAACTCTTAAATATCCCGCACAACTTTGCCTCTTCTTATAGAAAAATTTTTTTTAGCTTTTTTTCTAGTAGACGATTCTCAGCATTTATTAACTCAAAATTATAACGCACTTTTTTCCAATGATTTCAGTATAATTTATTTGAAATTACACCAATAAGGATGCCACGTCTAGGTATATTCTGCCTAAGATCCAATTTCGGATAAAAGCATTTGATTCATATTAAATTTACATTATTTGTGGTTTCATGTTTCGATATCGTCATAATTAAAAATAAACAAGCGCAAGAGAAATTGTGTTTCATATAAGCGCACCTCTCCATAATTCATGTCGATTCAATCGATTTCAATAATCAATATGAAAACTTAATATCAGGTTCATTCTTATATACACGTAAACATGCAGAGAGTTGCATGGTAAACAATTAAAATTAATTTTTTGTTTTTTGTACTATTTTTTCATGCAACAAATAGACGATTAAATGACATTAAACAGACAGTGCAGGAGTTAAACTTTAGAATTTACCATCTTAAAGCATACGAACATGTTTGGTACATGAGTGTATGGCTGAGTATATGTGTATGTTTTTTTTATTTGTTTATTTGCCACACCTTGTAATCAAATTAAATGTTCTTGGTTGTTGCTTATTTGTTCATTTTGTAAGATCGACCACCCATGTGCAAAAAAAAGCATTGTATGATTTATATAAATAAATCTAAAACAATCGATAAGATAATAAAACATATATACAATGCCACACCCACACTACACCTTAGGCCACTTGAATAGATGTTAAACATTTAGTTGAGTCAAAATATGTTGCTTACAAAATTTTTTACATCAACAAGTAACAATTTAGTTTATCTGATTTTTTCATTAGGAGTGTCAGTCGCATCCAAAAGGAACCGGTGGAAATCCTATAAACTAAAAGAAGTCCATATTATAGCCTAAACTTCAAATATTACTTTTTTAGATTTTCTAGGGTTCTAGAATTCTAAATATAAAAACAAATAAGAAAATTATATGTGTCTCTTAATCGATTTGGCCCATTTTTAGTACCATCCAATGTACATGACCAAGAAAGTACCTAATGCTTTCTCTTAGACGTTACAAATATAATGAGAAAATGGTTATATCCTGGACATGTGTATTCTGGGTATAAAAACTACAGTTTCAGTTCTTTAAATTTTTATTTACTACTTCTGAAATGCATGTTGCATTATGTTTCATATATTTTACTTGAATTATCCGCCTGTTTGGTGGGTATAAAAATTTGGTCCTAGCCGAGCATAAGTTTCTTCTTGTTTCCTTTTATAAATGGTTATGTTTTAATGCAGAATGAAAAAAAAATAAATAAAAAACAGTGAAAACACATTTTTAGCTGGGACCAAATTTTGGGTAACTTGGCTATCTACCCACACACTATTTGGTATATCATGATAAATGCAGTTAATTTGAAGTTGTATAAGTTCACGTAAGCATGACCGCTTTGAACGATTTTTATACGAAAAGTTCAAAATAATGGACTTAATGTTTATACAAATATCAATTTTCAAGTATAAGCGATAAATTATAAATTTTTGCTTAAGAAATAGAGGTGTTCTCAGTGGGCGTGTCTGATGACTGATTTAGGCCATTTTCAGTATCAGCCAATATACATGAACTTCAAATTTAAGTTAGATATCTCATTTTGCGACTAGAAGAATTTTTAAATAGGCTGCACACCCTTAAAGGCCGGCAGACATGTCAAAATCGTTTCGGCAATTAATACTGATCAACAATGTACTCATTGGGTACATTGTGAGATATCTAAGACTCGCTTTGAAGCTTTATAAACATAATGACAAAATGAGTATACCTCTGAGTATACCACTTCTGGAAGATATGTATAATAAATATTTACAAGAGCCTCCATTTAAAATGCATTTATGTCTGTAAATGCTTTTAATATTTTAAACATGCTACGTGCTTTATATACATACATTTTATATATGTTACATGTTATATCTAATGTTTCAATTGTGATTGATTATTGATTAACATGTAAGCAAATATAAGAATAACAGCAATAGACTCTTAATTTTGTCAAGACATGGCGCTTTCTAATGTAATGGGATACCGTTATGGTTGTATTTAATATTTTCATAGCATATTAAGAATTATGCCATCGAAACCATAAAGGGAAAGAGGGCTCTAAAACATTTTCAATACACTTAAAATATTTATCATGTAAAAGAGAGTTAATGAAATTATTTCTAGAAATTCCATTCACGAAAAAGTATCTTAATAAATATATTTCTAAATAAGTGTGAAATGGACTAATAATTTAATGTAGGCGTGCCCGATTTTCATAATTTTTGGCTAGATATTTAAAGCAGTTGTCTGATTGCTACTACAAAATTTCAGCTTTTTTTCAACCACGTATCGAAACAGAGACATACCTTTTACCGAGGGAAACCTTTTACCGGTTTTCCTTATTATCAATTTTAACTTATCTGCCAAAACACGCAATATACCAACCAAATTTGAATAGACATGGTTAAATCAGTTACATGGTCCCTTCATTTAAGGCGTGGCAAACATTTTGAAAAAAAGGGGGATATCACCAACTTCTTATAAAAATAATACTATTAATAATAATCATAGCGGTATAATACTTTAAAAAATAGGGACAGAGAGGCAATGCATAAAAATAATTATAAAATCAACCAAATAATATTTTACGTTATTATTATTATTATTATTATTATTAATATTATTATTGTTGTTATTATTATTATTTTTATATTAAAATTTTTGTTTGCAGTTTTGAATTTGTTATTAAAGTTTCAGATTTACATATATCGGGGCTTTTGTAACTTCAGATATTGGGCAGATATTCTGATTAAGGAATTCCATATTGTTAAACAAGACATGCCTTCTATTGTTGTTAAAAAAATCAATGAGTAAGTGCATTGGAAAAATCTATTCAAATATAAAAAGCAAGATGTCGGAAAACCTGATCTCTCATGATCTAAAATTCATATAGACGATTTTTATTATACATTACGTTTTACCATAACCTAAGTCGGTGCAATAAACAAATAAGTTCTATAGAAAATTCATATCTCTCTAAATTTTTAATTCATATCTCTCTAAATTGTTTCATTTGTAAATAATTTTTAAAATTTATACCTTTTGCCTTTCAAGATAAAAACGTTGCTCTTAAATAATAAGCGCTTTACAATAATTATTATAATTTATTATATCAAATTTTGTATACATAAACGGGCAAATTGCTTTGGAACAAAGGCATTATTATATACACTATCCAGTGGTTGGGAGGTATATTCATTTTGTCATTATGTTTGTAAGGCCTAGAAGGAAGCGTTGGAGATCTTATAAAGTATAAATATTCTTAATCAGCATCGAATTCTGAATTAATATAAACATGTCTGTCCGTTTGTCTGTCGTTTGTGTCCGTTCGTTTGTCCGTCCGTTTGTCCGTCTGTGTGTCTGACTATTGTAAACATTATGCTGGTCATAAAATTTGAGGTGTTCAGCTCAAATTTGGCAGAATCATTGGAAGTTCTTGCCCGCAGGTTGAGATTGAAAATGGTCAAAAACGTTTAAAAGACACGCCCACAGTGCAATACAAACTGAGAACACATTAGATTTTTTAAGCAAAATTTTGTAGTTTTTTACTCACCATCTGCAAAAGGCAAAAGATAGAGAGCTGCAATTTTGCACAAGTAGGGAGTTTACAATGTCTGTCTAAGAATCATGCAAATCGGTTACGCCCACACGATATTTTTAATTATAAAAGTTTCATTCTTTTATATTTAAGCTTTTAATTTATTCTTAAAAAACTGTATCAGATTCTGCATCGAAAAATCATGGCGTATAAATGGTGGGTATCCAAAATTTGGCCCCAGCCAAATATAATTTTCTTACTTGTTTTTACTTAAAGTTGTGTACTAATTTAGGCGATTTGCTATTTTGTACTGAAGCGATTAAGATTATATTATTATAACATCGTGTATATATTTTTTTTTCCTAAAAATACTTTTTTTATACACGTTTTATGAGAAGTTGTTGTCAAAATGTCAACAATTTCGTTTCTCTTTGAGATGACTCTAAATTGTTGAAACAAAAGAGGCAGCCAATACAAAAATAAGTTTTCTAGGTATATTTAGAATGTAAGATTAATCAGACAACAAGCAAATGGCAATTTTTTTTTAAATTCGATTTTTTTTCTAAAATAAGGATACAGTGCAATAAAAATTTCTCAAAAAGAAGCAGTTATTCCACCAGAGTATGTAAAATTGCCTAAAATTCAAAAATAATCGTGATATTGTTATTCAGAAACTGATTCATTTTTTTAGGCGTAAATTTTATACAAAAACATAAAAATTAAAATTTGTTACCATATAAATTCGTGTAGACGTACTCGATTTGTATGATTTTTGACACAAACATTGTAGAAGAATTTCCTCTGTATTTGCGCAAAATATATCAAATTTTGCTTCAAAAAAAATGAAGTGGGCGTATTCTTCAACGGATTTTGCCCATTTTTAATCCTAATCTGGGTGCAAAAACTTTCAATGATTCTGCTAAAGTTGAGGTCGATATCTTAAATTTTACGACCAGTAAAAATTTTTACAATAAACAGGCAGCCAGATATGTCTAAATTGATAGAGTTTCGGACGATTCCATCTAGGCGCTGCAAACATAATGGCAAAGTATATATACTCCCAACCTCTGGGTAGTGGTTACAAAAATGTATTCGGGAATGAAATTTGATTATGTGAGGTAACCTAATTTTTTTCGCAAGTTGCGTATTATGCGGCATTTATACATATGTATACACACACACACACACACACACATATATATATATATATATATATATATATATATATACTGCGGGGAATACGGTATTTTACATTTATTGGTGTAAAAAAATAAATAGATTATAAAAAAGAGCGAAGCGCAGCAAAAAAAAAAGGAAAGAAAAGAGACTTTTTGTGTTCTTGTTTTTTATTTATCAAACTTCATTAGAATATTGCCTCCTCTTTTTACACACACCACCCAGAGGCTTATAACGCTTAGAAGGAAGCGTCGGAGATTTTATAAAGTGTATACATTTTTGTTCAGCAGCAAATTTTGAATCGATTTAAACAACAGAATCGCAGGTTGCTGGTTTTTGCACACTACTTACAAACTGCAAAGAATTAAAAGGTGAAGTTTTGTATAAATAGGGAAATTAATGGTCTATTTCATGTATCTAAAAATCGTGTAATTCAGTATAAAATTTTTACTCGTCTACCTTAATGTTTTCTACTTAACACTGAAAAACTTAAACAGGTTGTGAATTCTCCTATTACAGTGTTTGTAGTTGGTGGTTATTCAAAAGTTGGTCCTAGATAAATATCACGTTCTCATGTGTTTTGCATATTATACCCACCAGCCAGAAGTTGTGGCTAGATATAGCCACAAAGTGGATACACTTTGTCATTTGTAACGACTAAAAGGAAGCTACGGAGATTCTTCAAAGTATGTCTATATTTTATCAGCAGCAACTTCTGAATCGACTTAGACACGTTTGTCCGTCCGTGAAATTGTTCGTTGTAAATATTATACAAGTCGTAAAGCTTGCAATAACGAGTTTAAATCTCCAGAAATCTTGAAAGTCCTTGGCATTGAAATTAGGCAAAATCTTTTAAAGGACACGCCTAATTTTTATAAATAATAAATTATTAATAATAAATATTATTTTAATATTTTATTTATAGTTAATTAAATAAAATTAATTTAATAATTATTTTTAAATCAAGCCATCAAAAAAAAACGTCTTTGTTTAAAAATTTAACAATTATTTCAAATCTAAACTTCCTTCCACATTTGACAAGCTTCTTAAATCAAGAAACATTTTTAGCATTAAGTCCACAATTTATAAAATTTTGAATTTTTATTAATCTACATAAACTATTTATTATGCTTTCTTCATAAGCTTGTTCTTCCATATTATTATGCGACTTTACAATACTGATGTTTCTAAACATGTTTCTAAACATTTTACATAGTACTTGTTTAACTCTGTTTCTAACACATTTCATTAACAACTTGCTTTTTAACAATTTCAAATATTAGGTTCATATTCCTAATTCCTACTCCAATTTGTACAATAAAAATTAGTTTGTTATAGCGATAACAAAATTAATTATTGTTGAAAATTTTCTGTAAAGCCATGGTAAAACCTTTAAAGAAGTTTGACAATTCTATATGAAATTTATACAACAGCATTTTATAAAAAAATTTTTCATTTAATTACTTATGTAATTAAGAAATACAGAATAATTAATAATGTTTATTATTTTGTACTTCAATATAATTAAAATTATGTACTGTTTGAAAATATTAAATATACCACTTAAGTAGCAATTTTTTATTAGTAATAGATTAATTAACTCATGCATAATATTCATCTAGACTGTTATATAATTTTATTCAATTCTTATGTGTATTCCAAAAATTACATGCTACAAAAAGCAAACAAATACCATTAATGATAATGCAATGTAATATTAACGAAATTAAGGCATATAAGATTAAGGCCAGCAGCCTTTAAATATAAGTGCTCCAATACGAAAAGAGAGTACAGTAATAAGAAGAGAGGGCTTCAATATATTCAGCTACTTTTAATACTCATACATAATGTTTATAGACAAATATTTGTAAATGTGTGCTTTCAACAATCATGAAAGAAATAAAATGTTACTTTCTTTGCCTGAATAGTAAAATTTTATAAACATGTAATTTAAAGGAAAACAGCTAAATTGCAATAATGGAAAATGAGAAAGGTATTGCTGTAGCAACAATTTTTATTTAACTATAAAATAAATGTGCATATGAAATAAAAGTGCCATGACATAATGTATATATAAATTTATACATTATCTATTTATACATGTATATATACATTGAAAGCAAGTGATTAAACATATTTTGTAGCGTATGTTATATGTATATAAATATTTAGTGGAACTTAAGAAAACACTTAGCACTCAACAATATTTTCAAACTTTTTACATTAAACTTACCTTGGTCTTACTGTTCTTATTGTTGTGTATGATACTTAAAATGGAGTGTTGGTTATTTTATGGCATAACGTTATATATACTTATACATTTATGGGTTGATATATTTTGCTTTTATTGTATAATATACAAGTGCTTATGTGTGTATGTGCATTAGTGTTGATCTCATAAGCATACACAATTTATGTGAATTTTTTTTTTAAATTACTTATTTATACCACATAAAACACTTTTCATTGTATTGTGGCGAAAGAATTAGTAATCTATGTTTAAGTTTTTGTCTGAGTGTACATATTCTTACATGATAGTTATTGTTGCTTATTCAATCATTGCTTCAACAAATAAACTAACTCCTTGTCTACTCTTCTAAATATCTTTACAATTTCCTTAAGTTGCGGTTAAGTATTATGTTGTTGTATTGCTTGGCAAATTTAGAACATATATTTCAACTTTTATTATTATTAAAACTACTTCTACGCTATAGATAATGTTAACAACAACAACAATCAAATGCCTGTATAAGTTTGAAACTTTTATTGACATGGTATTAATTAGATCTTACAAAAAGTTCTCTAACAACAAGGGTAACGTGCGAGTTTTGAAAAAGTTATTTCTAAAAGTATGAATGAATAAATGTGTAATTGGAAATTAAAATGATGAAGTTTTAAAGTGGAATTGATGGAATAATATCAAAAAAAACCATTAAAAACCATTAAAAAATCTATTTTTTTATTAATGTTTTTTTTCAGTTAAAATGCAATTAAATAAGTGATATAACTTTTCTTTTAGTAGTTTTAAAAATTTGTAAAAGTATTTTTTCTTACTCAGTTAGTTAGTTAGTAAATAAATAGAATCTAGAAGAAAAGTTTATTGAAAAGTTTTATAAGATAAGCTGAATAAGTGAGATACTAAAAAATCCTCATCTATACATAAAAATAAAAATAAAAATAAAAATAAAAAGAAAATGTTTTATCAAGTGAGAAAAATGTTCGCATGTTTTGTATTAAAAATTCATTATTTGTGGAATGAACTAAAACTAAATTAAGCGAACTATGCTTAAATCATTAAATAATGCCAAGATCATATGTGTAATATTATTAAATATGCTAAAATTATTTTATATACAGAAATAGAATAATCAAAATAATTGCTTAAATTCGAAATAACTTTTACGATAACTCATGAAAATGTCGGTGCCATATGAACTAGAAACATGAAACTGTAACATAATAATATAAAAAAATATTTCAATAATGTACTTAAATCACAGTTTTTAGAGGTTTCTTTCTAAAACTTAAGTCCATATAAGTATTGGCCACAGTAATGTGCAATTTATTCTGCCTTAAAAAGTGTTTTCCGTTTTTTAAGGCTTAAAAAAGAAGGCTTGCAATATACTTCCATTTTCACTTTATGGATTAATAAGATTATTAAAATGAATCTAAAGTACCAGTCCTCATGCATAAATAGGTGGAAGCTAACCATTTCGAAGCAAGATGATTTTAAACTATGTGAAACGTGGCAACAATGATTGCAATTTTACTAGCGCCCCTTTAATATTCGCCGATATTAGTGTACGTACTGCTATAGGTATTTGGGGGCAACCAGTCCCGAGAAGCACCTGCTCAACTGGGAGTGGCTCATGAGATAGTCAGTGATCCGTGGCCATTAGGGTTCATCATGAGTTCACGAGATCTGATCCAAAATTTAATTTGGTACCACGGGATCAATAGTTTTATTATTTGTCAAGTGATGATATTGAGGTTGGCTTCGTGTAGGCTATGGTGCCAATGTCGCGGGCGTACCTCGACTTATATTATGTTTATATTATGTGTTATACTAAATGCTTGTCGTGCATATAGTATAACAGATATTTCCCGAATAAAATGGCTAGCTGGGTAGGCTTATTGGGCTAAGCTAATCTAAGCCGAGGAGTAATTAGAAGGCTCCGAATCCTTACACCAAGGATTAAACCATGTATATAAGTTGCAATACAGGCTTTAAATTGGAAGCTAGTCGTGACGGTAGCATGCACCTTGGTGTGGCGTGTCTACCAACGCTAGCGATGCATTTGAGCCTTCCCGGCAGCTATGCATGTAAAACACTAACAGCATGTTATAGGTATTTAAGATACCAAAGTTTATTAGATACTAAATTGTAGAACGTATTTCATTTTATAGGATTTATTTGTTAAAACATTTAAACGTTTATTGGATGGATACCAAACTTAGTCATTTACTCACGAAAGCTGGAGCATATTTAAAATTAGAAGTATGTAGCAACCATAAACGAAACATTTGAAATTTTGAATGTGTAATTAAGTATTTTTTCGTTATGAACAAAAAATACATTTGTCTTCATCTTTGCGAAAATGTTTTTTAAGGAATTTTGAAACATTTCAAAAATAGAAAGATTTTGAAGTTATGGTATTGCACAGTAATCTAAAGATTTTAATAATAATAAGTCTGGCTTAGCATTCATTGTTTTAACAGGTTCGCAGAAAATTGTGTTAGTAGCAAGAAATTTTCGGGATTAATAATTTTTAAATGTAATATTTCAGAAACGGCTAAGTGAAGCTTAATTTAGCAACAAACTTTCAACTCAATTGATTATAATTCATAAATCAATCAGTGAATGAATGAAATTTGCCTTTTAGGTTTAATCTTAAAATAGATTACTAAACGTAATATTTCGTTTTGTTAAACTTTCAATCTATTACGATAACTGCTTCTCGATGTCTACTATGGCTACTATAAATATCATTATTATTACAACTATAATTATCATTATTTTTTCATTGAATAAATAATAAAATAATAAATAAATAATAAATATATAATTAGGGTTATTTTTTGGTTTTTAAAAAAGGCGAAGAAAGAAGTAGACAGAAAAATGATAACAAATTGATTTATTATTTTTAGTAAGACTTGAGAATTGTGTGCGTCATTCATGGCAAAGCTTTATTCAATTTGTTTTATTAATTTAAACATACATTATTGAATTTTGAATTTATTGAATTATTTGTTGTTACGGTTTTTGTTTATTATGCCACGTAAACCTAAATTGTATTACATGAAGCAATACAATTTAAATCAGAGTGCAATTGATGCAAAAGTTGTATTTTGACTCAATTAATCTGTATCCAAAGTTTGGTGCATGTGGATCCTTTTATCGCACTCCTTTATCCCTTTTGTAAAGAGTATTTATTAAAAAAAAATCCAATTGCGCACATTTTTTTTTTTAAATTATCGCATTTTAGCAACCTAAACCAAGGGCCCATATGTTTAGTAGATTTGTTCCATTTGTGAACTTCTTTATTAATCTTATATATATACAAATTTTAAAAGGCATACAAGTTTTATAATCACCATCCATAGATTGAAAGTATACTTATTTTATCAATATGTTTGTACCACTCAAAATGAAATGCCGGAAACTTTATAAAAATCATGTAAATGGGCCTAAGCTATAATAAATTGGAAAATTTATTACATTGAAATTAATTCGATAGATTTTAATAAAAGTACTGCTCACTTTTCATTTAGAGTGTTCCATTAAACATTGCTTTCACTAGGTTTATAATTATTTGGATCAAAGGCGGAAGGAAATTCATCCAATTCAATGATAATTTTGCCATCTTTTAAAACATCCATTAATTGATATAAACAGTGAAGGCAACAATAAATAATTCTCCTTTAGATTGTGCCATGTAATTGCACTTAATTTAATATCGAAACATTTATCTGATTTATTAGGTTTCAACAATTTTTCAATTTAAAAGCTGCTTCACATTTATCTTGCTTATATTTAACTTTATATTTAATCCTCCTCAAAATTTCACCATTTTTCATCAAACCATTTTTTTCATGCATGCAATACAGATAAAGATAGAGATTTATATTTCTTAATATTTGGAAATCCTCCATGCTTTTTAGATATGTCCATATCATAAACGTGACTCAGTACAATGCTTTCCTATTTAACAGTTAAATTTGTCTTGTGGCGACAATAGCTTGATCCATATGAAAATTGAATCTTAAAAAAAAATTAATTACATCTTAAGGTCACTTGAATATAGCCTTATGTCTTACCAAAGCAAAAAATGTCCCTACTACTATTCCGGTTTTTACCATTTTTGTCAGTTAACTCTTAAATTGATTTAACTTTTTGTACATCCTTCTCAAAATTGAAGTAATTTCTTAAATAGTGCATTTTAAATTTTGAATTTTTTATATGAATATTTACACATTACCAAGTGTCTCCGATCGTTTTATTACGCTTAAATATGTGAGATTCTAAGTAGTACATTTTCAATTTTGTATTTTAAAAGTTGAATTGAGAAATCTTGTTATGTATGATTATAAATGTCAAATGGGCATTTTTTTTGCAATGACCCAATAACTGAATCCACTGTATTTTGACCATTTGCCTATATATGGAGCCTGTTTGTGTATTTTTCATTCACATTGACAAAATCTTATCTTCAATAAATAATTCAATAAATGAACCATAACACTTGGAAAATGTGTACTAATTTGCGTAGCGTGTTTATTACAGTTCTCTATATAACATTGATGTATTCTAATAAAGATGCCTAACGGAGGCCGATTTGTTCAATACTGTAGAAAATTCAGGCGTATCAGTTTTGCAATTTATAAGCAATATATAAATAACCACAAACTAAGTTGCATGGTTTAATGAAGTTCGCCGTTTATCTGGCAAAAGCAAAACAACAAAAATTACAAGGGAATTGCAATTAAAATTTATTAAATTCATTTATATGTATTACATTTGTTTTAGAATACAAAAATTTGGCTATAGAATCGAAGATTCCACGTAGCAATTATTTTGACCATGTTTCTCCGTCATATATTTGACCCAGTAATCAGTTGTGGTAGAGGATATTGTAACTTTGTGCAGGTATTTGTAACACCCAGAAGGAGTTGAAATAAACCCACCTTTTATTATTCCGATCTATACCGAATTACTACCTGAATCAAATTAGGACCATCTGCCTGTTTGTTTGTGCGTCTGATGTCTGCCCATGTAAATTTGTTATCAAGCTATATGTCGTAATTTTAGAGATATTTCAATAATATTTAATAGATGTGTTTTGGCCCAGAAACGTACCTTATTTAAAAGTGTTTAAAATCGAACCACCACTCCCCATGCAAGGTCTTTTTATATAAAAAAAAGTAATAATTTTAATATTTTAAATTTACCCTAAGTTGTATTTTAACATAGAAAATATGTGTACCAACTATAGTTCAGTTAGGTCTATTTGTACGATCACTTCTCATATAAAGCTTCCAAAAAAAATTACAAAACCTTTAATTTGAATTAACTTTTAGTGAAATTTGGCATTGCCTTTTTTTTTAAAGAAAAAAGTATGTGTACCAAATTTGATACAGATAGGACCATTTTTTAAACTTCCTCTCATATATCAAACTTTTTTAATAACTGAGGAATTTGTAATTCTCTTAAGTAAGTTTAATCACATTAAGCAAAGTGGTGTAGGATATTTAAGAGTATGATCTAATCAACTGTAAAGTTATAAAGTAAAAAAAAAGCTGATAAAATTTAAAATTTGTTAAATGCGTAACACAACAGCACCATTTTAGAACGGGAACTGCGGAAAATTTATGCCTCCTAATATGTGTATATTATGTTAATTTAGTGTAAGATCGTATCATTTCGATGAGCGCAGTTGTTTATAATTGAAATAATTTGGCTTGACGTTTTGAATATTTTACTTAAAATGGAACCAATTTATTTATCGATTTACAAATTCATATCAAATATTTACTATTATACCTACCATCCAAAGGATAGGGGTATACTGATTATGTCATTATTTTGTTATGTCTAGAAGAAAGCGTTGGAGACCGTCTGAAGTAATTTACAAATAAAAACATTTTAATAAAATGTATTAAAATTATCGATTTAATTGTAATATTCTTGGTATGAAAGGAAATGTGTATGTCTCACCAAGTAACCTCGTGGGTGTTTAAATTTCTTATGCCTAAATACTAAAAATTCTAAATGGAAAGCATGATCCATTTAAATTTTAAATTCAAAATTTCGATTAAACATTTTTGTAATTTGCATATTTTTTTTTTTACTATTAAAAATGTTGAAAAAGCATTTTACTTCAAATGGATTGCTATTTGCTACGTTTCTTCTACATAGTACAATTTCTCGGTTTTTCTGCAGGATCAAATACATCCAACTCTTCGAAAAGTTTGCCACTTTTCTTAACACTCATATATTCAAACATGCATCGAAGGAAACAATAATAATTTTGTACCTTTTCAAAATTAGGTCCAAAACATTTTTGTATCTTATCTTTTTTCTTTTTCGTTACATCTGCTAGTTTTTGACCAAAGATGGGACCAAAGAATTTTATCAATTTATATGCTGTTACACATTTATCTGAATTTTGTTCAATTTTCTTCTTAATAGGGCCTAGAATTGCACCATCTTTCATAAATCCATTTATTTCGTATGCACAATTTAAATAACACTTGAATTGCGTACGATTTGGATAATTTTCAATAACATGTGCATGGCCAAGAATAAGTACGGTATTTACTAATAAGTGTTCTTCGGTTTCTGTTATACCTGTCTCCGAGCGACAAGAGCGTTCTCCATATGAGAATTTAATCTGAATAAAATGTCAACACTTTTCAATGTAATTATTAATAATTTGTAATTTAATATTAAAACTTACCAATGCGATGAGCGTTACTGCTATTATTTTGGTTTTCATCATTTTTTCAAATTATTCTTTTTAAATAAGTTGACTACAACATTATTTATACTCGATTAAGCTTTTTATAGATTTTAAAGTGAAACTAATTTCTTAATTGATTTACAATTTTCATAGCAAATAATACACGTACAATTTCAATTACGGCTTTACTTGGAACTTGCCAAAATATTTTCTATTATATAATTTGATTAATATTACTTTTTCCATATATAAAAAATAAAATGTTTTTTAATATAACACAATTTTACTGTTGGTGACTTTTCTCATTGTCATTTTTATTCTACATTATAATTATTTATAAATTATAATGTAACTTCATAATTTTGTGCATTATGCAGTTGTTAAGTCAAAGTAGAATTTGCATTACAAAAGTAGCACATGTAAAGTTAAATACTTCTTACTTCTTACATTAAAATAAAAATCAAATATGTAAGCAATTTATTTTACAATTTTTTTTAGAAATAGGAGCCACTAAATGGCGTTTAGCAGATACTACTGCACAAAATTTATGAAACGTAAGAATTTTGGAAGAAATAAATAGTAACAAGTAAACGCATCTGATTTGCACATTATTTGGACAGACATTGTAGACCATTAGCCTCCCTACTTGGACATGCTTATGAAGATAATATTTCTCTCAAAAAGCTGAAAATTACTATTACTATAACGGTCCTTTAAAAATTAATCTGATATTATTTATATATGTACCTGTTTAAGAGCACTTTTTATTCTCACTGCCCAGAGCTTGGAAATATATTCAGTTTGTTTGTATGTTATATGTTTGTAATGCCTAATAAGATGTGTCGGAGACCCTATATATTTTTGATTAGCTTCAAATTCGGAATTGACTTAGACATGTCTGTTTGTTTGTTGCGTACGCATACCCGATTTGCAGATATTACAGACCAATAGCCTCCATACTTGTGCATTCACAAGTATGGAGATTACCAAATGATGGGCAAAAAATTACCAAATTTTGCTTAAAAATATGAAGTGTTCTCCATTTGGAATCTAAATCTGCTTGGAAGAACATTCAATGATTCTGCTAAATTTGGGCTCGATATCTCAAATTTTACGAGCAGAAGATTAGTTGTAACAAGCAGATTTAAAACGGACAGACAAATAGGCCTCTCTAAATGTGGAGTCTCCAAAATGTTTATTTTTTGGTTGTTACAAATTAAGTAACAAGAGGTATTGACCTCAAGCCTCTGGGTGGCGGGTATAGAAATGCTAATGAACTCCTTGAAAATGGCCTCTTTTGTTTTGTTATCTTGTTTTAAGATTTTATCTCTCTTCTTGAATTTTGCTTTTTGATTTATGCAACTTTTTTTTTTTTTTTAATTACTGCTGTTATTTTTGTTATTACTATTATAATTACTTTAAATAATATCCATTAGTTAGTTAGTTGGTTACTCGTCATTATTTGCATTTCTTGTATTTGATTGATAGTTAGTTTTGTATGCATAATTTTTTATTTACTAATGAATTGTCATCAAATTTGCGCTTGAATATTATTAAAATCGAAATATGCGGTCTCGTGTTCGTGTCTTCAATTCAATTACTTTGTTGTTAATATTATTTTTTATTGTTATTATTATTATTATAAATGTTGTTGTTGGTTGTTAAAATAATTACCGGTATTACATTACAGACACGATATTTTTGGTAACATTTAAGTTATTTAACATGCATCACTTGCTTGTTAAATAATTTTTTCGTATTTTCTTTTCATCTATTGGAATTAATTTTCTATTATATAAAACAAGTGAAAAAGGCATAACGACTGCAAGCCTTTATGAATTTGAATTAAAATTATAGAGAGTAAAGGAAAATTAAGTTAAATTATGATGTTTCGAATTATCTGAAGGTTTTATCTGAAGCCTGATGGTGGCCTAGAATTTTGTAATGAATAATTTTCTTGTGGAGAAAGGAATAATGCATGAATCTTCAACACTAAAAGCACTTGAATAAAATTGTTTCATTAAAAGAGAAAATAGAACGATTGAAAAAAGTATTAAAGCTATGCTTTATGAAGGACAATTGCCATTGGGCCGTGGCCACCAACGAATTATGGTTTAAACAAAAATCAACAGGGGCTAAATTAAGAGTTTTTGATTGCAGTGCCTATATACATGTACCAAAAGATCAGCAGTAGAATGGGACAAAAATTTGCCAAAAAAATTTGGGTACAAGTTTATTGAATATTTCATGAAACTAGTTATTCATTATTCACATGAAATTGGCAGTAAACCATGAAATTCCAAAACGAATTATTCAATAATTGTAATAAATAGATTTTGAATTTTTAAAAAAAAGAGAATAATATTACTCGTTATTTCCTTTACTAATTCTTTACAGTTCTATGCAGTTTGCATTTAATTTTGAATAAACTGATTAATTGTTTGTTATTTAATGAAACCTTTTCCATTACTTACTTTTCCATTCTACAATACAATAAATTATTAATATAATAAAAATCACTTAAGTTGTGCGAACATTTAAGTTCCCTCCATTTTTTTTTCTCAAATTTCTTTTTTTCATATTACTTTTGTTGATTGTTCCTTCCTGTTTCTGGCCAATTTGTTTCCACTTCAGATTTTATTGTTATTGTTTATAACAAATTTTAGCAAACAAAAAAAAAAAAAAAACAATTGACAATAAAAAAGATATGAAATTCTTTGTTCTTTACTTAAACTACACACACAAGCAAAGTTATAAGTGCATACATTTGTTTGAAGTTAATTAACACAATGCATCAATCAGTGTGTCAGTCTAGACAAAGCTGACCCAAACATGCACAACAGGGCAATGTATATACGCACACACAATTAGCATCATTATGATGATTTAAAAAAAAAAGAGGAGGCAAATACACGCAATCTAACTGAGTGGCTGAGTGACTGAGTGTTTTTGATTAACTGGTTTCTTTTTGTACTGGTTCCTTTTTATACATTCATAATGTTGTTGTATGATGACATATATTTCTTGGAAAAGGAAGATTTTTTTCTTATAATTTCTAGAAATTTAATCTTCTGCAGGTGTTAAACGTCTCTGTAAGGATGATAAAGGAAGACAGAAAGTGAAGAAGGGAATATGATTTTAAGTAAATTGCTTATCATTTTGTACAGGGTAGTTTTGGCAATAAATACTTATAACGAAATAGTATTAAATAATAACATTGGCAAAAATAGTGGTAATTGTGCTCTCATTTCTAGTAATTTTTTTATATTAAAATAAGAAAAACAGACCTTATGATGTTTGTACTGTAAATAGCACAACTATCTTTCCACTATCAACCACTCAAGTCAATAACGAAAGTTCTACTCGATTCTCTCGGTCTTTGAGTTTACGTATCCCCATTTATAAGATAACTCATATGGATACCTAATTGAAATAATTAGAAATTATTTGCTTATCTAGAAACACACTAAAATTTTGATTAAATATTACTAAAAAAAATTTAATTTATATTGCACCGATATCAGCCGCGTTAATGCCTACGATGACATGTTCTGCTTTCTTGGAGACTGCTTTGTCTATGTTTGTTTGTTACACTCATCCATACACTTTATGAAATGGATTTTTAAAACTAATATTAAAATATAAAATACTTTAAAAGTACTAACAAATGCTTTAATACCAAACTAAGGTTAATGTTATTAAGAAAAAGTCAAAACGTTGCATGTTTTAGATGCTCTCACGGCTTATAAATACTTTTATATTACATTGTTATTGTTATTGTTATTGTTATTGTTATTGTTATTGTTATTGTTATTGTTATTGTTATTGTTATTGTTATTGTGATTGTTTACAACTAAATGTTGTTAAGTAGTGAATTTATCGAATTGTATTTCTTGTTATCCTTTTGCTTGCTACATGAATATTTTATGTCATGAGATAAAATTTTTTGTCATCAATTTCAAAAATATGAGAGATGTACATTTATAAAGTCATTCACTTGATTATTTATAATATAAAATGAGTCATGTTTTTTTCAATGCTTTCAATTTTCAAGTTTTAAAAACTGTTTCATTTTTTATTAATATTTTTTTTTTGTTAATTAATAATTACAGTACTAGGATGTCTCATCCATGGTTGAGACGTTAAACGTGAAGACGTGAAAGAAGTACATTTCTGTTGGTTGATATAGACTGGGAAAGAAAGTCATGAGAGAGTGAGAGAGAGAGAGAGAATGGGGCAAAAAGTAGAAGGTATCGAAAATTCGCCCAACTTTGTCGTAGACTTTATATAAAAATTCTATTAGAGAAGAAAGACAAAAATGCTTCCATGCCTTAGAATGTCTGAGAGGAGTTTGGCAGATAGGAAAAAAAAAATAGAAAGAGTGTGTTATGTATAAAAGTTAGGCAGTCCAGACAAAAGTAATTATTAGTCGAGCATTCATTTTATATTCTATTACTATACTTATGGTAGATATGTATGATTTGCATAATAAATACAATCGTCCAGTGAATATAAATTAAAATATTCTTTCACTTATACACTTTCCTGAAATGTTCTTCACTTTGCATGACATGGACAACTATGGTTTTCTATTGTTATTACTTTTCATTTTTACTTATTTTGCTAAAATTTCTTGACAAAGCATTTTACTTTTTTATAAAAATATTCTACTTTTCGTATACATATATGCCATACATAAATTCTAATGATATAAACTCAATTCATTCATACCATCAATACTTGAATTAAGAATGGCAGAGGTTTAGGCGAGACTTGGCACCTCTTAAGTTTCTCCTTATTGATGTGCATTTTGTGTCTGTTTTTTCTTTGGGTTTTTTTCTATTTCTTTAAGTAATTAATTATTTATGTAGTAATCAAAATATATAGGATAAGCGTGACATATAAAGATACCAACATAGATTTGTATTATCAGATGGAATTTTTTTTCCGGTCATAAATTCTAATAATTTCTTTATACAATTTGTCTATGGATTGAGAGACAGAGCGAAAAGCACCAAGTTAGGCATACAAATTTGAAATCTTTTATATTAATTTCCGAATTAATCTATTTTTTTTCAATACAAATAGATGCACAAGTGATTTAGCATACAAAATTTTCACATAACTTTCTATTTCTTATGCTGGGAAGAGCACAGAACCATTTATTTTAGAAAAAATCTGAATAGAATAATTGAAATTTTTTTAAATTCCGCTTAGCCCTCAAGATCGAAGTAGTCTTACGTTCATGAAACATTCAGGGTCCCCTTTGGGTGAGGGTTGAGTAGGCAAACATTGACATTACAATCAAAGTGTCTCTGGCAATCGTAAGTGGAAAATTTATCTCTGGGATCATACTGATAGACTCAATGTCTTGATCAAATAGAAGAAAATTATATAGTTTTGCATAGCTGGTTCAAATGATTATGGAATGGGTGTTTAGTGCTTAAAAGAAACATAATTTCTGTTAAACTGGAGATTAAATGCTAATTTCTTAAGCAATGTTGGCGAAAGAACGTCTCCACATATAAATTTTATCAAAAATAAAGTGCTTAGAAGTTGGCCCCTCTTGTGAAGTGTTGGTAAATCCATAAGTTTTAATCTACGCCCATAGGCAGGTAAACGGAACTGCGGATACCAGCCAAGACCACGCAAAGCATGCAACAAAAAATTTTTTGTACGAACTCAAGTAAATCAATATGACACCGATAAAAGTGAGCTCAAACCACGCTGGAATATTCTAAAACAGGTCGCACCAAAGCGATGTACAAGTGTTTCGTTAAATAAGGATCTTTAAATTCTTTAGAGTATCTTTTCATGAAACCAATAGGGAGTTAGCTTTATTGACAGAGGCTTCAATATGAGCATTGAATTTTAATTTTTAATCGAATACAACACCCAAATTTTTGGTTATAAAAATTAGTAATAGAAAATAGTTTTTAATGTTGTACTGATGACCGGTAGAAAGACATACTTTTTCATTTATCGACGTTTAGAGACATACCATTTGCCATGCATTTTGGCTTATCGAAGAACCGCGTTACAACTATTAGGCAAAATTGTATATTCTAATAGAAATAAAGACTTTGGAAATGTTGGAAAAGTATGTGTAAAATTACATGGTATAGCCCATACAAATTTATAGTTTAAGATTTAAATAAATCTTAAAGTAACGTGAATAAAATAAAAATCCGGTATTTTAAGTCACAAAAATATAAAATTTTTTAGGAGAAGTCAAAAAACAGAGAGTTGTCATCTTTCCAAATCCAATTCTAATGAGTTAGATATAAAAGAATGTAGTACTAAATAGAGCACAAGTTTTCGAGTCATTTAGAAAACCATACTCAGAGTCGAATTTTCATATAACATGAATGCTGTAATTTAATGTTTATAGGGTGTAAAGTTTCACTTAATTCTTAAAGAAAAAGCAATTTACTTCGAATAAATTGACTAAGATTTTTACTATCTTTGCGATTTCATATGAATGGAAATTGAAGCCTTATAAACTCTTTCAAACTGACGATGGAATTTTTTATATTAAGCGAAATTTTTTACAAGAATTCAGTTTTCTTAAGTTAATACAAAATCCTATTTAAAATATTAGCTTAACTTTTTATTGTTACCATGACTTTGAATGCATTACAATTTTGAGAATATTGGTAGAAAAAATAAGAGAAAATTAAAGAAAGTAAAGTATTTTGGTTGTTTATGGCATTGACCGCTTTTATTTGACTAATTGATGGCTAAAATCTTAATTGATTTAGATATGAATCTGGTAATATATATTCAGTCTTAGTGGATAATTTAAGGCTACATATCTTCAGCTTTATATTTTTATTCCAGACTATAAACGTAAATCATTATTAAGATATAGAAATTTCAATTGAAAACGAGAGCATCAATAAATTGAAAGTAAAATTAATGAACGATAAAGAAACAAGTTATTTATTAGATAAAGTTATTGCTGGTTTTCTGTTTTCACTTTTTATTTATATTTTTACAGCTTCAAAGTAAAATTGATTGTGAAAATTTTCTTATATTTTATGTTGTACTGCAAAAAGTGCTATTAAGTTCTTTGATTCCACACTTTTTATATTTAAGTGCTCTTTAAGAAATGAATTGGCTTAAAACTTGATTTCTTTCTATTATTTAATAATAAAAATTGTTATTTAAAAATGTTAAAACCATTGTATATCACAAAATTCACGTCTAAGAAATTTTACTATTTAAAAAATATTTAGCAAATTTTCTTTCCTGCATGAATTTATATTAAGTAACTTAAAGTAACAGTTTCTCCATGGTTCATTTTTGGGACCTAATTTTCTGCCGTATATTTTGAGGTAATTTATTGATTTCTTATATATTTATATATATTTTTATTGGTATTCTCTTTTACTCGAGATTGCAGTAGTTTTAGGTCAAGTGAAGCTATTTTTTCTCGTTTCTTTGACTTCAATTTGTTTCGCTTTTTATTACATAAATTAATTTACAGGGATAAAAAATGTTGTCTCTTTTATTTTTATTCATGCCCTACCTCATCTATGGCATAGGATATTACAAGTTTGTATCGATATTTGTTATACCCAAAGTGAGTTGAGATATCGATCGTTTATTTTAGATTATTATTTTAAACGATCACTAAAAATCACTTCCGGTCTAACCGCTTCACTGTTTGATATCTCTCTGTGAAATCTCAATGCAAATGGCTGGACTTATTTTAAGGCCAATTCCTATATAACTTCTTTAAAAAAAAAAGGTTTTTAATAAAAGTTACCATTTTTGATAGTTTTTAAGGAATTTGAGCGTTTATCTGTATTTTAGCTTAATAAATATAATTTGGTTTAGATCGATCTATTGTTTGGAACCCCTTAAAGTCAAACCTTTTATAAATTACACTTATTTATTAGCTTTTTAATTACACTAAGTGCAAAGGGGTGTAGAGTATTTAAAAGTGGGAACCAATCGATTATAACGTTTTGATTTATTTTTAAACCGATTACTTAGATGTTGGGGGTTTTATTCATTTGTCATTAAATTTATAAAGCCTAACAGAAATCGTTGGAGACTCTATAAAGTATATACATTCCTTATAAGAATCAAATTTTGGATCGATTTAATTGTCTGTCCGTCCGTCCCCTATTTTGTCTGTGTGCTGTTTGTTCTAAATATTCTGCTGGTCGTAAAATTTGAGAAATCGTACTTAAATTAAACAGAATCATTGGAAGTTCTTGCACGCCGGTTAGTATTGAAAGTGGACTAAATCGGCTAGAGGATACGCCCACCGTGCAACATAAACTGAGAACACCTTTTTTGCTCATCATCTGGAAACTGCAAAAAAAAAAGAAAGTTGATGTTTTGCATATACAGAGAGGCTTTTGGTCTATAAGATCTATTCAAAACTTGAAATCATATACACCTACGCGAAATTATGCATTATCAAACCTTTTTTATGTTTACGTTTTAAATTTACTCCTGAAAAACTGCAACAGATTCTGAATCATAATATCATGATGTTTTGGTAGTGGGTATTTAAAATTTGATCTCAGGTAAATGTAATTTTCTTACTTGTTTCAATTTTCACTTTGTTGTGGAGTTAAAAAAATTGCTGCATGTGGCGCATAGTAGAAGTTAGAGCAATCACTGTTGTTGTAGTAAAAGTCTATAAAAATGTATATCATAACAATCATGGTTTATGGCTTTCATATCATGATGATGAAAATGATCATCACTAATCAATGATTATCGTTATCTCCATCGTTGACCATGAGAATTGATTGTTGATTTGTTATAATAATGATCAAGATCAATGTAGATGGATGATCATGGAATGCCGTTAGGCCATTTATAGACACAATAAGGCAGAAAAATTGCCAATATCATTATTGCTGGTGTTGCTGCTTTTTCAGAATTGCTAAAGTAAAAGTATTATTTTGAATAACTTTCTTTTAAATTAATCGTTGTCAACGTCACTGGTATAATTATTGTTATTGTTGGTGTTGTTATCGTAATTTTACATGTAACAACTTGCTACGATTTAATTACAACTATTAAAATCGTTTATAGGTTGCTTTACCCCTCATTTCTCTATCGATTCTTTCGCTTTCTGCATTTTAATAGAAAATGACAATCTTGTTCATATTTATATTTATTGGCGTTTGGAAATTTGGCTTTAATAACGATAAAACATTAAAGGAAAAATATGACGAAGAAGAAAAAGTAATAAAAATAGACAACAAAAAAAAAAAACGAATTGAGCAATTAAAAAATGAAAAATTTTGTTAAAAATAAGAAAAGTAGAAACAAAAAAGAAAACACACATGGAAGTGGTAGGTGAATATTTTAGTAATACATTAAAATATACAACAACAAAGAAATGTATATAAAAATTTTTATAGCTGATATTACTCTGCTTAAAATGGAAAGTGTTTGCATATTTCAAATTCAATTAAAAATCATTTTTTCATACTTAAGGAATGAGAGATTGAGAAAGAAAGAGACAGCATGAGAGAGAGAGAGAGAGAGAGAAAGAGGAAGAGGAAGAGAGGTACTGTCTATTCCTCTGGTTCAAATTTCTATGAATAGATCAAGAGTAAAAATAGAGTTTTGTGTACATAGATTCAAATCAAAGATGATACATTGATTGCATGGACCAAATTGGATTAAGTTATGGACCAAATTAATTTAAACGAACAATTAATGTGCTTTAGAAATTTAAGTCTTTCTTTGGATCAACTATTCTAAGAAATAACAAAATTATGGACATGCATAAGAAAATGTAGACTTTATAGATTTAAGATTTAAAAAAAAAAATGCTTGAATGTGTCGATATTTTATAGTTGGACCAATAATTATTATTGATGATTAGTTTAAAAATTTGAAAAATTTTATAAATTAAAAATAAAATTACTAAATGATTACTTAAAAATAAGAAGACCCTCATAATTTAATTTAATTTTAATTCAAATTGGCGGGCTTAAAATTATGATCTTTATCTAAGTGTTTTTGAAATTTTTCAAAAATATTTTTAACATTAAAACATTTTATGTGCCTTAAAATCAAAAAGGTTAAACTTTTAGAGTTAGTTGAAATTTTTGGCATAAATAATTTTCACTTATGCCCATTTAAGATAATTTAAAGCTTTAAGGATCTTATACCTTTTGAACAATTTTACATATTTAAATATTTATAAGATTTTATGTAATAAATGTGTTTAAATGGAAAGGTGATGTATCAGTTAAAGTTAAACCAGTGAAATTTACTCCTAAACAATTTTTGTAGGTATCTTGCCTTGATACCTTTGATAGATAAATTTATCTAAATGCATGTGATTAAATAGCCCACAAAGGTACATGAAGCAAACTGCCTAAACAGGTGATCATGATTTACTGTTCCTTGAATGACTTTCTTTATCTTGCTTTAAGTAATTTCTATTAAATTTTAACAGTTTGTTATAATCAGCTTTAGACGATTGTGGTATCAAAATAAATAAATAATAAATATTTTACATATTTGCATGTTTTATGTGAAAATATGAAATTTGGCATTTTAGTAATTTTTGAATGAAATTTTCATTCCTTTAAAGCATTTTAGGTGGCAAAACTACAGCAAAATTATGCAGAATTATTTTTCATTTTATTTCATTAATTTCATTTGATTAATAAAGAGTTTAGAAAAATTTTGCTTGTTGTTGTTGCCTTTTTCTAATACTTATATCACGTAAATTATAACGTATAATTTACTAAAACCCACAAAACATCAAAAATTACAAAAGCACAAAAACAAAAAAAAAAACAAGTAAAAGAAAATGAACAAAAAATTATTATAATGAAATATTTAAATAATTTACACTCAATTAGTTAATGCCTTTTTCGTCTTTTTCTGCTTTTAGTTTATTTTATTTTATTTTATTTTATTTTATCGATGTGATCATTATTTCGCTTGTTGTTGCACTTGTTGTTGCACTTGTTGTTGCGCTTGTTGCTGCACTTGTTGTTGCACTTGTTGTTGCACTTTACTTTGTTTTAGTGCCAGTTGACGTGATTTATTGTTGTTGTTGTGGTTTTTTTTTGCCATTTTTTTTGTTGCTATTGTTGTGGGCTTCTATTATAATTTTTTCCTTCATTAACACATAAATGAATGAATGCTGTTTAAATGTTGAAAAATGAAGCACGTTCATTTCAAATGATTAGATTTATGGCTGTCTATTTATACGTCTAATAGACTCTCCATGCATTCGTCTCTCAACACTTTTTTGAAAAAGTAATTTCAAACAAATGTGAAGGCGCTTTGTTATGTGGAATATTCAAATAAGTTTTAAATGTTCCAGCTTTAAATTTAGATTCATTTTCTGCATGATTCTGTGACACGTGTCCATGCTCAGCTGTAGAATGTAAATTTAGGACATACGTAGACGGCATTTGCTACATTTATTTTATTAAATTTCGGAATTTAAAAACGATTTTTGAAGACCACTCATCACTCACGAGCACTCATTTGAAATTTGAAAAAAAAACTATTGGAAATGTCATGCATTAAAAATTGTTCAGTGCTCTTGAAATGTAATTTTGAAATATTTGAATTAAATTAAACTGCTCTTTTAACAATGAACTTTTTCGATATGCTATTTATTCTTTGGAATCTCCCTTCTGATTTTTTACTTTAATTATTTCATTGTTAAATTCTATGCAACAGATGTAGGGAATTTAAGTGCCGCCCTCGAGCGACTTTAACGTTTTACTTGTTGCTTACAAGTTTTATTGTATCCACCCAACAGAAGTTGGGGTATACTATTTGTTAATATGTTTGTAACACCTGGAGGTAAGCATTAAAAGTATAAATATTCGTAAACAATATTAAATTCTAAATCGATTTGGACCTGTCTGGCCGTCTGTCCCTTTTGGTGAACGTCCGTTGCAAACAACCTTCTAATTGTAAAATTTTATATAACGACCTCAAAATTTGGCAGATTTATTATTTAAATGAAAATAGGCAAAATCGTTCTAATGACACGCCCTCCATACAACAAAAATGGTGAAGATCTCAGCTTTTTAAAGCAAAATTTTATAATTTTTTTTCTTATCACCTGCAAACTGATAATAATTGAGAGCTGAAATCTTACACAAGTAAGGTGGCTTTACGTTTGCAATTTCTGTCTGTCTGTCTAGGTGGGTATCTAAGATTTGACCCCAGCGATATGTATTATCTTATTAAGCGACTGGTGTTGATGGTTTCACTAAAAGCAAACAGAAAAATAAAAGGTTGAATTAAGTAAAATTAAAAAATCAAAAAAAAAAAAAATTCCCAAAAAAGTAACGCCCCATCGATAAAGTGTTGAAAATAATGAGAGAATGAATTTATGATACTGATCGCTAGGGGTGGATGCATGCAGCCACACATTAAGTCATTACGTTAGATAGGCAACATATAGTTTGTGGGGCCAGACATTACGGCGACGCTAACAGAATTCAATTGCTCAAGATATTAAAAATTTTTCAGTTATTTTTATAAATATTAAATGAAAAATTCTTTTTCTCCTTTTAATATTTTACTTATTTAATTTGTTATCACTTGTTAGAGGTGAAATATTTTTTTACAACTTGGGTGATATATTTTTATAAGACTTGTAAGCGAAGTAGAAGAGGGAGAAAAACAAGTGAGAAAATAAAGTATCTATTTAAATTATTAATAAAGTGAGTTAACAAAGTAGATTGCGTTAGATTTCACCTTCGTTCTTTATCATTTTGACGATATTCCAGTAAATTGTATAACCAAACAAAATGCTTCTTATGTTTACATCAATAACTCCAGCAATAAATAGGATCGATATTATCTAAATATAAGCACTATATAACAAGTAAGATAATTATAATTGATTAGGGCCAAATCTTGGATACCCACCACCAATATATCATGATATTATGATATAGAATCTAATTCAGTTTTTTAGGAGTCAACTCAAAAGGTAAACGTAAAAAAAAATGACATAATTCTTGTAAAAATGAATAAATTCTTTTAGGCGTAACCGACTTGCATGATTTTTGGACAGACATTGTAGACTAATAGCTTTCTTACTTGTGCAAAATTTCAACTTTTTATCTTTTGCAATTTCCATGATGAAAACAACTACCAAATTTTGCTTTAAAAAAATGAGGTGTCTTAGAGGTTTATGTTGCACTGGGGGCGTTTCCTTTAAATAATTTTGCCTAAATTCAATATTAACCTTCAATGATTCTGCCAAATTTGAGCTCAATGTCTTAAATTTTACGACCAGAATAATACATACATAGGCGGACAGTTAGACAGACACACGGACATTTTACAACGTTTCAGAATTTGATGCTGATCACAGAGTCTCCGATGGTACCTTCTCGGCGTAATGACAAACTGAATATACCTCTAACCTCTGGATGGTGGGCATAACTTAATAGCGATATATGAATTTAAGCGTACGGTGTAAAACATTTTTAGAATTTTTTTTTGTATTCAATTCATCTGAGAACCATCGCGTTCTTTCGAATATTCATTTCTTTTGAGGTTGAAAATTTGTCAGCATTTCACATAAACTAAAAGTTGACTGGTATTTGAGCAAGTTTCTTGTTGAATGCACACATTTGTGTAAACTTATACATGTAATTTAAATTTAAAATTGCAAGAAAAACGCAGAACAAAAAATTTTTCTTTTAACTCAATATTTGTTGGATTCAATTTCATGATATTTATATATGTTCATATATATTTTTCATTCATAAAATTACAGGCCGAGTTTACATATAATTTTTTATTGGCATTAAAATTACAAGGCTTATCATTTGCATGTTCCGTCTATATTGATTGTACGTGCTAAGTTAACATAATCGATTTCGTTGATTTTTATATAAGAAAATGTGGTATTAAAATCACGTGGCGCGACCTTTTTTTTCTTATTATCATTTTTTATTATATATACTACCCAGAGGTTGGAGGTATATTTACTTTATCATTTGATTTGTAACACTTAAAAGGAAGCATCAGGGACCCTAAAAAATATATATTTTCTTTGATCAGAATTAAATACTGAAACGAATTAGAAATGTCTATACGTCCTTGCCCCTTTTTGCCTATGTATCTGCCTATTTTAAATATTTTGTTGGTTTTAAAATTTGATTTATTCTATTCAAATTTTGCCGAATCATTGGAGATTTTTATATATAAGTTAAGATTGAAAATAGGTAAAATCGTTTAGAAGACACGGCCCGCCATAGCACTATGAACTGAGAACATTTAACTTTTTTAAAAGTAAATTTTTTTAGTTTTTTGCTTATCATCTGGAAACTGCAAAAGGTAGAAAGCTAAAAGCTTTACAGAAGTGGGAGAGCAATCATGCAAATCAAGTACGCCTGCGCGAAATTATACGGCATCAAACTTTCATTTTTTAAGGTTTATGTTTTCAATTTACTTCTAAAAAATTGATGTGGGGTCTAAATCGTAATATCATATTGTATGGGTATGGCGTATTAAAGGCTTGGTTTAAGTCGTGTATAAAATTTTTTTACTTGTCTTTTTAGTTCTTTTTAATTTGACAAACTTTGTACTCAACAATTAAGATCTGACTTTAATCCAAAAATTTCACCATTTAACTGTTAATAACGTATTCTATTTCCCCTTTCTCCCTCTCTCTCTCTCTCTCTCTCTCTCTCTCTCTCTCTCTCTCTCTCTCTCTCTGTCGTTATTAGTACTTTTCTTGATCCTAAAAGTAAGACGTAGATTAAATTTAAAGACAATTTTTTGGATTTCTTAAAGTTTAATGCGGTATCTGTTTGTTTGGACTTGATATAAAAATTTGCCAGTTTGATAAACAGCAAATTCAAAATATAATATGAAATTTTTTTTCTTGAAGCGAATTATATATTAAAATTCTCTCTACAGAAGTCCTTGCTATAGTAAGGAATTGGAACGTATGAATCTGGAGCAATCTGCTTAGAAATTGTACTAGTTGATTTTCAAATGAAATGAACCTTTTGATAAAAAACTTTCTCATAGTATCGATTTTACCTCTGCCAATACACAAAAGTCTTTACTTAAAACTACACATCGCTGCATTCTAATAACATTTGGAATATTTTCTCATTTGGAATAATAATATTTGGAATAATTTTAGACAAGAGTCTGGAAAAAAGGAAATTTTTGATTCATTAGGAATAATTTATGCAATACTTCTTATTGGTTTATTAGGATTTATTCTATGAGCTCCCCATATATTTATAGCTTATTTTACTTCTGCTACAATAATTATTGCTGTTCCCAAAGGAATTAAAATTTTTAGATGGCCACATTCTAATTAACAATTAAAATATTTTGTATTGTTTATTCATTTAAACCAGATCAATGCTTAAAAAATATTTTCATTTATAACTAGAAAATCATGGCCAGTTTTAATTTATCTTTATATTAAACAATAAACCTCGATTTTTTGAACACTTATTTCGAGTGCATTTTCTAACCTTTAAAAGTATCTCATCAAATCAAGTCAACTTAGCTTGTGAATTACAAGGCTAGCAAATTTTTTTTTTTTTCAAATTAAATTTCATCATTCTTTTCATGTTTTTTTTTTTTGTAATGTTATTGAAAATTGATTGATAGTCTAAGAAAAATTATGCTAATTTTTTCCAAGCATAAATCTACAAATTAACATTTATTTACATTAAATTAAATAAAAAAAAAATTCAAACGACGTTTCTAAGTTTATTATTTAAATGTTTAAGTTTACTGCTAATTAAATATATTTTCAATGAATTATTTGATTTCAATAATTCTTATGATTTATGGATTGTTTTTTATTACCACACTTTATGATAATAACTGAATTAATAAAATTTTATTAAATACAATGCCAGATATATTTTAATAAATCTTTAAAAAAAAATTCTTATTTCAACAAAATGAATTTTTCGCTGCTGCTTTTGGCTTCAGTTATGTTGCAAGTTACTGATAAATTTCCTTTGAAATGAAATTTATTATTTCCTATTTAAAACACTTGCTTGATATGAATTTATTATTAAAAATTTATTTAGAAAAAAAAAAAGCAAACGCTAGGAAAAATAAATCGATCAGAGCATTTCATTTCTATTTTCTATGAGATTCTATTTGAATAAAATGGCATAAAGAAGAACAGAACAGAACATGAATATAAATAAATGGATAAATCAAAAATTTATTGAAATTTTGGTTTTTTTGTATAAATTTTTAAAAAAAAGCATGGGTCACAGTAGAAAGTAGAGAGAAAGAAAGAAGGAAAAAGAATAAGAAAAAAAATCTAAATATCTAAATGGGAAATATTTTTTTCTTCTTTCAATAAAAATTTCTTTTGATGCATTTTTTATTCTTTTTATACATTTTTTTTCCAATTATTTTATTTTATCTTCATTTTATTCCAAATTTTTTTTATAAATGAAATTTAATTTAAGAATATTTTATCAATAATTGTAATTATAAAGCTGATTGTTGCTATTATTTTTTTCAATAATCATAAATTTTCATTTTCTTGTTTGTTTAATGTGATTCCTTCCCATAACTTTTGCCTTTTTTAATAACGTAAAATAAAGTATTTAATAAGATAAATGAAAATGTCTTAAAAACGAAAAATTAAGGCATAATATGAAATTTAAGAAGCGGAAATGTATACTTTTGTAAATAAAATTCACTTGTGAAAAGTGTATAAAAAACTTTTGATGTAACTCGAAATTTTATATATGGTTTTTTTTTTATTTTTAGATAACCCTGCATGACAAGCATATATATATTTGAGCAAGCATCATCCGCAATATGGGCACCACAGCACCCAAGAAGCCAGCCTCAATATCATTAAAATGGGCCTTATCAAAACTAGTGTCCCGCAGTACCAAATTAAATCTTTGGATCGGATCTCGTGAAACTCATGATACCCCCTAATGGCCGGCAACACCAACGACCATTTCATGAGCCACTCCCAGTTGAGCAGGTGTTTCTCGGGACTGGTTGCCCCCACTACCCATATACAGGCAGTATGTATCTGTTGTATCTTTTTAGTAACAAGTAGAAAATTTACAAAAAAAATTTCGTACTTTACTTTTATAACATTTGACGTGGGCGTAACCGATTCGTATTTAATCGAGAACTCGATTAAATATTGTAGACCAATGACTTTTATACGTTTGCAAAATTTCAACTTTCTAAATGCTGCAGCATAAAACTATAAATTTTTCTTTCAAAAACAAACACGTTATCAATTTTAGTTGCATTGTGGGCGTGTCGTTTATCTAATTTGTAGCTTTTTCAATACCAAATAGCGTACAATATTTTAGCCAAAGCCGAAGTCGATATCTCAAAGTTTGCGACCAGAACACACGGACATGACTAAATTGAATCAAAATTTAAGGGTGATTAAGAATATATGTACTTTATAGAGTCCTATTGGGCTTTGCTAACATTAAACGCCAACGTCTGGGTATAAATAAAGAAATAATTACAAAATGAATCGAATTAACTAATTTTCTTATATAAAAAAAATTATATATATATATATATTTGTATATGTTACATATAGGTGCAACATTTGAAACATAAACATTGCAAAAGTGTTGTTGCTAATCACTAGCAACAAGATGAAACTCATGCTCACAAAATAAATTGCATGTAGTAGAAACATGGATAGATGCATGTAGAGAGAGTGTGTATATAAAATCTGAGAGAGGTACTGCAAAATGAAATGTTTACATTACTATTTCAGTGTGTTGCATAAATATTTTGTTTCTTTTGTCATTTTTGTTCTACATATTGATATAATTCTGAGGCATACTTCATTACTGGAAAGTTGAAGAATGTAGTTAGTAGCAGTCGCGGTAAGTGGTAAGCGGTAAGCGGTAAGCTCCAGTTTGTAGTGTTCCAGCAGCTGTGATTTAATGTAAAATTAATTTCCATTGAATAATTTCTAAAAATATTTCAAGTGCATTAGCATGATAAAGATTATTATCATGATGGATAACTGATTACCCCTGCCCCGCAGTGGCATAATTTTATTAGTTGTTATACATGGATGCTTTTTTTTCATATTTTTTTCGTATCATCAGTTTCTTAAGTTGTAACCCTCATGTTTCATAAGAAGCAATCAATCTTGTCGTTATATAATTGTATTTGATTCATTCTCATTTCATAAATCTGAATTGAAATCAGATTCAACATTGTTCTATTTGATGGTTTGATTTGACGCATAAACTTCAATGAGACATATCATTGACATGCTATAATGTTTGATATGGACAATGACTTTTATGAAATACACTTGAATCATGAATTATAATCAGATGGTACAGGGTAAAGTTTATCTTTCATATAATGAAATCGTTTGAAATGTCAATTATATTTTATCTGTATATAAATTGAATGCATAAAGTTCTTTGATATAAATTATTGGAATTTATTTACTTATTGAAAAATATAAATAATTTTTTTTACTATAAATTTTAATTCATTAAATTATAATTAATTCTCGCAAAGAATATGCCATGAAATATTTTCATACAAAACAAGTTGCATTATTTATTCTCTGGAAACATGATTCAGCAACATATCAATGAATGATAATTAAAATATGTTGTTGCTATTTCTTTATTGCTGTACAGTGTGCGTTATTACTAAAATTTTACATGTTTTTAAATTATTAATATTATAATTTTGAATAAATTCTCACTATTTTCAAAGATGGCCATAGCATGGCCATTGTATGATAGTTCACTGAATGGCAAACAAAGTAGTTTTTTATTAGTTTTGAAAATGTCTAATTTTATGCTAAATAAATTTTATTTGGATATCAATTGTATTATAGCCATCCATATTTGCTGACATTCATTCTATAATTAATTTTCTTCTTTACGCTAAAATAATGTGTGATACATGCATACAATTTTTAAATATCGTATACTAATTTGAAAGTATTACATGCAAAAAATCAATTTCTAAAACATTACTAAATTCCTCTCTCAACAAATGTTGTTGTACTAATGTATTGGCAGATGTTTCTTTTTTTTTCATTTTTGGAGTTTTGTTTTTATAGTAAAATAAAAAACAGCTGATATTTGTATTGAATTTCAATTTGTTTGTTAAAATGTTTAGCTTAATAAATGTTTGGCTAGCAAAGAGCAAAAAAAACATTTCCTTTATTTATCAACATTTTTGGTGAATCACATGTTGCTGAAATGAAGAATCAACATGTTGCCTAAATGCATTCAAAAACTAATGACATGTTACTGATACATGTTGTAATTGCATAAAATGTTTATATTGTTTAAAAACAATGTATTTTGTTGTTGTTCTGAGTTTAATGCTGCTTTGCTGCTTAGCTGCTAGCTGATTACTGTCTGACTGTCTGTTTATGTTGCTGTTGTTATTTCAATTTCATTTTCAATTTTTCAGTTGCTATCTCGGTGTTCAACCATTTGTTCGAGTGATACCGGATGTTTTTCTATATCGCGTTATATATAAATAAATGTGTATATACATGTGTATAAATATATATGTATATAATATGTATATAATATAAAAATTTGTGTTTGGATGTTTGTGCATAACGGAATGATAAGCCGTTTTGTGAAGTAATGTTCTGCCACATTAAGAGAATAATAATAATTACACAAACACGAAGAACTAATGAAAGAAAAATTAGAGTACAATAAAAAGAACATAAAAATATATAAAAATTCAAATAAAATGCAATTGCTACAAAGAGATTTGTGCTTCTTCTTATAACCATTTAAGAAAACTCAAACGACGTTGAGAGAATAAATACAAAAAACATTTATTTAATAAAAATTAAGAAGAAAAGAATCAAATGATATAAATTGCAGCCGTTATAACGTGTTTATTCTCGTTTCAAGAATTTTATTAATTTTTTTGTTTTTTTTTTTTTACCTAATTTTTATTTAATCTATTTGTATTGTTTATTGTTTTTTTCTTTCGTTCTTTCTTTCCATTATGCTTTGTTATAATTTGTTGTTTTGGTCTTGCGAGTCAAATTACTGTCAAACATTTTTTTTTTTTTTTGGCAGATTAATGACAAATTGCCGTATAATTTTAAACATTTTCTCGTGTAGTTTTGGGTGCGTGTGTGCGTGTGTGTTTTCTTTTTTTTTGTGTGTCATACCTTTTTTCTCTTTCCTTAATATTTTCCTCTTTTTGTTTTTTTCTTTTTTTATTTTAAATGAATCTTACGTTTTTGTATCTTATTTGTCTTAGCTTACTCTCTTTTGCTTTCATTAACTTTGTATTTTAATTTTTTTTATTTTATTTTGTTTCATTTTATTTGATTTTATTTTGTCTGTTCTTTCTTGTTTTATCGTTTTGCCACTGAAAACACTTAATGCCGCCACAGAAAAAAAAAAATTAATGATGCATAATTTTGTGCGTACATATGTTGCTCAACACGTACTGAACGAGTTAAAACAACGTGCGAAAGAAAAACGCGTTTATATGCGATATATTCACGTAAATGTTTAGTTATGCGTTTGTGCGTGTGTGTGTGTGTGTGTGTGTGTGTAAGGGGTTTTCATGTAAATGTTTACAAATATGTTTATTAATTAATGCCGTTAATTTTATTATTACTAAAACAACAGCAACACAATTTGATTTGAAACCTGCAAAGATACCAACAGCCGGCTGTTGGCTGATTTTGCATGATTCAAAAGTTAGGGCTGCCTAAGCCTACCTACTAAAACTCACACACACACACACACACACACACACATATATATATATATATATATATATATATATATATATATATGTTTATGAATACTTATGTGTGTGTTTGTAAATTTTTGTATGTGGCTTTGTGCGAATATGTGTTTAGCTTATCTTGAGATGTAATTTTATATTTTGTTTTTAACAAAAAAAAAAAAAAAACAAAAGAAATCTCTATAAGTGACAAATGTAAACAAAGTAAAAAACAACAACAACAACAACAACAACATCATCATCATTTCATTTCATCATTTAAAAAATTGTTAAATATCATTATGAGTAATCTTTCTTTGAAATTCGTTATCTAAACAAAACAAAACATGTATCTTTTATGTTTAGAAACATTATTTGCATATGATGTAAAAATTGTAAACAAAGAAAAGTTTTGTTCTTAAACGGAAAAACTAAGAAAACAATTAATGAAACAAGTAAGAAAATTATATTTGGCTGAGGCCAAATCTTGAATACTCACCAACCATACACCATGATATTTTTATTCCAAATCACTTTCAGTTTCAGTTTCACTAAAAAGAAAGCTTAAATATAGAAAAATGAAAAATATCGCCTAGGCCTACCTACTTGTGGAAAATTTCAATTGAAAAGTATAAAATTTATCTTAAAAAATGTAGATATTCTCAATTTATGTTGCTTACGTTGGGCATGCCCATTAACCGATTTTACCCCCAATTTCAATTGCAAACTGCATGCAAAAGCTTCAATGTTTCTGACAAATTTGAACTCGATATCTTAAATTTTAGAACTAGAGTAAAATTAACAACAAATGGATAGGCGGACAGACATATCTGAATCAATACATTTGGTAGGGTCCCCAACGCTTTCTTTAAGGGCTTTACAAACAAAAGTGATAAAGTGAATATACCTGCAATTTCTAGGTGGTGCGTTTAATAAAAATAAATTAAAGCAAAAAATAAAAAATGATTTGAGTGATTTTAAGAGGCGTCAGAGTTACAGTGTTGAACAGATTTGTTAGCTACTAAGCTCTTAGATGCACGTATTCGAGAGTCATGGAATGGCAGTGAGCAAAGTAGCAAGTAAAAAATTAAACAAAACAAAAAATAAATAGAAAAAAAAATAGTTCATTATGGGGCATATGTGTAGGCAATTTCAACACCAACAACAACAACAACAACAACAACAACAACAACAACAACAATGGCGTTGTAAACATTATCAGTATAAATACAAAATAATGCTAAATAAATTTTATGGTTATGTTGCGCAAGGGCTAAGAAGTATGACGTGGTGGTGGGTATTGTTAAAAAAAAGCAATAACATTAACAGTAACAATAAGAATAGATATAATGAAAATAATGACAATAATATTCACAAAAATGGCCCAAGCAGAAGGCAACTTTGTACAAAATTGAAGACACTTTTGTTGAACTTGACTTTCATGTTATTCATGATGACGTTGCAATTATCATCGATTCTGTTTTGTTTAGTACATTTATATTTACCATACACGATAATTATGGATGCTGATGTCGTCGTGGCTCAATTGAATACAAATATTGCTGCCATTAATGATAATAACAATAACAATAATAATAACAATAATAATAATAATAACAATAATAATAACAATAATTTTACATATATAAATTACATTAATGATCATTATATAAATGAGAAAATGAATGATAGTAATGATGCGACCGATAAAATGTTAATGATGAAAATTAGCAATAATACGAACAACAATTATAAAGAGATAATTAATGGAAAGGATGTTGATGCTGTAAGAAGGAAATTTTTACATAATGAAATGTTTACAACGACAACAATTGCAGCAACAAATGTAATATTGGATCAAAAAGCATTTTCTAAGCAACAAGAGCAACTTATTGAAAAAGCATTTAATGATTTGAAGCGCGATATAACAATGGAAGTAAAAGAAAAAGAACAAGAACAAGAACAAGAAAAACAACAAGAAAAAAATCGTTTAATGTTTAGACATTATCGCAAGCTGAATAATATTTATGATAATAATCATGATGATAATGATCATTATAAAGTCAATACACTGTATTTACAAAATCAACATCAACATCAACATCAACATCAACATCAACACCAACAGCAACAAAAGTATAGAGATGAACAAATCGTAAAATTTCAGCAGCATACAAACAACAAACATCGTCAACATAATAATTTAAAGCAATATGAAGGTAAACAAGAATTAATGGAATATATGAAACGATATCAGTTGGCGCCACATTTAAGACATGACAAGCATCATTATTACAAGCATCATCAACATCAATATGGACAACAGCAACAACGAAAATTGCGTTATTTATCGCAAATGCGTCATCAATATCGTTTACATCGCATGCTGCAAAAGCAGCAGCAACAAAAACTATTGCAACATCATAAGAATACAACAACATTAATAATGCAGCAGCAGCAGCAGCAACAGCAGCAGCAACAACAACAAAAACAACAACAAATTGTTAATGAACTTAATACTGTGAAAAGAATAAGAAGCAGACAAAAATTGCAAATGCAAATGCAAAATGAAAAAATTCCAAAAAAATTTTATCATTTAAATGATGAAAATGATTATTATAATAATGATGATGATTATAATGGTGACACCATTAATGATCATATGAATGATGAAAAGAGAAATTTTATGATTACTAAACAACAACAACAACAACAACAACAACAAAAATATGAAAAACCAACGCATCAACGATATTTTGATCGTGATAGTTTTTATAGTCGCCCATCAACAATGTGGCTGAAAACATTTCAACACAATGCCAAGGAGAAAAAACGTCAGCAACAACAACAACAACATCAGCAACAGCAACAGCAACAGCAACAGCAACAAAAATTAGAAAATCAACGGCAACATCAACAAATTGTACTTGCTGTTGATAGGGATGTGGTTGATAATGACAGCATGACAGATGCTGGCAACGATGGCAATGCCAATGAAAAAAAGAGAATGGCAACTCCAACAGATGCACTTGCAGATACAAATGAAAATGTTAATGTTGCAGATATTGATGACAGACAATTTAATGCTATGAATGAAAATCAGTATATTTATGATGATAATAATGATGATGATTATAATTATGATTATTATTATGAGGAAATGATGAATGATGCAGAGCAACAGATGAGACACCAAAAAATTAATAATAACAATCAAAATATTAAATTTCCAGTTAAACGTTACACAAATCCTTTACAAACGTTATATCGTCCTAGTGGTGGCGATCAGCAAAAAATTAATGCTGTAAGGGATAGTCAGATATTGCAACCACTCAGAGAACATTTACAATCCGATAGTGACAATTTAAATTTTTTCACTAAACTACTTAACAATTATGATGATGTTAAGGGCAATATTTATAATGATGAGAACGAAGGCACCAAAAGCAAAACCAGCAACAATAACATCAACAGGAATGATAATGATGATGATGATGATGATGATGATGATGATGATGACAGTGATAATCATCAAGAGGCCTTGAAAATTGATGTAGCAAATATTGATACCGTTAGTAATGATGAAATTGATGAAGATAAAAATAAGAATGCTGAAAAGTTTTCAGATGAAAAATGGAATATAATTGAATATGAACATTATCGTAAACAATTGCAACATCAGCATGATATGAATGTCTTACGTTTAAGGCATGGCAATTCAATTATTATTAATAATAATAACGAAAATAAAAAGAATGATAAGCCCCGTGATAATATTAATGAGGATTATCCATTAACAATGAAGCGACAAACTTTAAAGAATGTAAGTAATTCAAGTTAATTAAAATAATTAGTCATTTTATATATTTGTATCTTAAATTAGAAGAATGAATTTGGACCTTTCAATATTAATTGAGACTCTAATTAGGACACTTGTTCCTTAGTTCATCATATTGAAAAAATTTTATAATTTATAATTGGAAATTGATTGATTCAATTACAAAAGGTTTTATATACATTCAAGGCATGATGGCAAATTTTTTTGTAAAGCCCCTTTTTTCCAAGGACATTTATCATTATTTTCCAAATTATTTTATTAATTATAACATTTATTTATTATTTTTTTAATAAAAAAAATATTAATAGGTATCTTTTTGGTAAATCTGAGTCACAAGCTCAAACTAGAATAAATAAGAACTTTATAATCGATCAAGGGCAATTTTTAAATCACACTAAATCACTTTTAAAAACTTGTTAAAAAAAAAAAAGGTTAAAAAAGTTAAAGTTACATGTTAAGTTAAAATTAGAAAAGAAATTTTTAAATGACTTGAAAATTGTTAATGGAGCAATGTAGACCAAATTAAAAGCATCATGTTAAAATGCAAAAAAAGAAATTATAAAAAATTGCATGCAATTTTCCATACAATGACATTTTTTTTATATCATTCATTTTATTAAGAGGGGTCTTAAAAAATTGTTGGGCATTCCTTTTCAATAGAAGACTTAAATTACATTTACATATAAAAAAAAAAACAAAAATTTTACATTAAAGTGATTTTTTTTTTTGGAGTGTTAAATAAATGTAAAAATACAAAAAATTGTTAGATTGTTCATAATTTTTGAAAGCAACAAAAATAATGATTATTTTATTTAAACAAACTAAATGAAAAATATTGAAATATTTGCTAAGCGTAATATTGAACTTATCATTTAAAAAATATTATTAAAAATTTCTCATTTTACATTAAAATTTTTATTTAATATTTTTATTTATAATATTTAATTATTTTTGTTTTTTTTTTAGTTGTTCTTGAATTTTTTTTTATGGAAATTTATTTTACGTACAATTTTTGCTTTTTGCCCATTTTCTTAATTATGACGTCATTTATGCATAATTTGTTTGTGTTTAATTATATTTTCAATTATTTTTGCTATTCTTTTCAAAAACAACAAACATTTTGTTTTTTTTTTTTTTGTTAGCATAACAAAATTGATGTCATATGTTAAAAGAGACAATAAACAAAATAAACATTAGCACACATGCATACCTTTGTGCAATAACAATAATAATAATAATATTAATAGAATAATAAACAATAAAGTAACAACAACAGTAACAATAACATTTCACACCCGGTTCATTTAATTTGAGGTCTCCTTTTGTTATTCATATGGCAATATTTTTGATTTTAATTGTTGTTGGTGTTGCCTTTGTGTCTATCTCTATGTCTAACTCTATCTTTATCTCTGTCATTATCGTTATAGTTATAGTTATCATTGTTGGTATTGTTGCTCTTTCAAGTTTTGACATGAATACATTTTCAAAATTGTTCATTCACATTCATGTTGTTGACATTTTATTTTATTTAAGTTGTTGTTGCTGTTGCTGTTGCTGTTGCTGTTCTGAGTTTTTTTTTTTGTTTTTTTTTTTTGTGTTGCTGTTTTTGTAATATGAATGTTTTGTATGCATGCTTAGCGTATAAATTTTATAAGAATTTTTATTAGCAAAACAACTTTAACAAAGTTTTTGTTGACAAACACTAACAATAACGAATAAAACTTTGGACGCTTTCAGCTTATAAAATTTTTTTGCATTTTTTTAATTAAATATATTTAAGTGTTATTCGGAAAATGCAAAAAAAAATGCCATTTTTTAACTTCTTACACTGCTTGTTTAGAAAATGAGAAATAACAATTTTCAAAAAAGTCTGTCTATCTAAGAAAAAAAAAAAAAGAAAAAAACCAAAATGAAATTTTACAAATAAATTATGGGCATTTCGAAAAGTATGAAGGTAATTCTTATGGCACTCTTCCAAATTTACAACTTCTTGAATTAAAAGTCACAATTTTTTAAGGGCCTTTTTTTACTCCCTCAAAGTGATATGAATTAACTAATTAAAACTACGTCGAAGGGAGGAAATTCTCTTACAAATAAAGGGCACACATTTTATATGTGCAAATATCTAATGGATGTAGCCAAGTATTGAAATATGGCAACAATGTACAAAATTTAAAAGTCAAACTTGTTACAATTAAAAACGAAATAAAAAAGAAATCTTGGGGCTTTGGCTTAAAAAGAAATAATCAAGATTTAATTTAATAAGTTCAAAGTAAAAATATAGAAGATACATTTATGTGGTGTTATTGTTATTATTGTTGTTGTTTTTAAGACTTTTCAATTTTAATTTTTTTTTTCAAATTTAATTAAATATTTTTTTTAATTTCAATTTTAATTTTAAACAAGTTATTTTTTTTTTGTAAATTTTTTTTGCTGGAAGTGATTACTATTTAAATGTAAAAACAACAACAACAATAATAATAAAAATAATTATAAAAATAATAATAATAATAATAAAAAAAAACAAAACCAAACAAACTAAACAATAATTCCATTTGTACGTTACAAGTAAATTTTTGTCTAAGCATTACAATTTTAGGCAATTTTTTTGTTAAAATTATATGAATGTACTTATTTATATGCATGTATGTAAGTATGGCTATATATATATATTGTAGTATTGTATGAATAAGTGTAGACAACTTAACAACTAAATGTGACTACTAAGTCGACAACTATCGCCATTGGTACTATGCCTGCCGCTTATTGCCGCTTAAACCGCTTGCGTGGACTATTATTACAGCAACAACAACAATAATAACAAAAAAAAAATATAATAATAATGATTAATATTGCCACATAAGCATGCACAAAATTACTTATTCAGACGTACCAGTGTCGTTTTAGTGTCGTTGCTGTGTCGTTGATGCCATTGCTGCTGCTGTTGTTACTTTAACTGCTCTTTAGCTGGATTTTAACTTTACTTTTGAGTAAATTAATCACTGCATAAACTATCATGATGCATGATGTAATAGTGTCAGCAATGGTGGCAACAACAACAAAAGCAAAAGCAGAAAAAAACAAAAAACCAAATAAACACTAAATTTATGTTAAATGCTGCTTTAAATGGAACTACAAAAATTTGACAATACTAATAACAAAAAAAAAAAAAACAATAGTAGCAACATTTGACAAAGAGCATTAACGCAGTAGACATCAACAAAAAAAAAAAAACAACAACAAAAAAACCAACAAAAAAACAAAAATATGTTGCATGTAAAATGTGAAACAATAAGATGCATAAAAACTTCCATTATGAATAAAATATTTTACATTTAACCTGACATTTTTTTAAAAAAAATATCAATCAGTGTTATCGAAAGAAGACATCAATTGGAAAAGAAAACTAAAACAAATTTAAGGTAAAAGGCAAATGGTGAAATATGTTTGTGTAGGCCAAAGTAAATAAATTTGCAAGTTTATTGTATTAAATTTTTTTTCTGGCATTGTCATTTTTTTTTTCAATTCAAAACTATTTGAATATTTTGTTTATCTGCATGTACATAAATAAAACAATTAAAAAAAATATATTTGGCAAAAGTAAAATCTTGAATACTCATCAGCCAGACATAGGCATGGCATGTTTTTATGTTTGTAAGTATTCGGGAGACTTAGCTTCAAATCCCCAAAAAAAAAAAGGAAAAAAAAAGATTTGATGTTGTAAAACTTTTAGTAGACGTAACTGATTTCAAACACTTTTGGACAAATAAAATAAATAAAGTGCAATAATATTTTTTATATTCTTGCAAAATTTTAACTTTCTAAATCTTGTAGTTTTTTAGATAATGGATGGGGCACTTATAAAAATGGGCTTTGTGTAATTTTTGGTAGGCATTATCGACTTAAATCACATTTCAAAAAATATTATGTGAGAACATTTTGAAAATACGTGAAAAATTTCAAGTTTGCAAAATTACAAAAAATTATACCATTTGAAAGGGGCGTAACCCATTTGTATGCTATTCGAATAAACATTGTTAGGCAATGGCTTTAATACATTTGTAAAATTTCAACTTTCTGAATACTAAAGCATAAAACTATAAATTTTTGTTTCAAAAACAGATATGTTGCCAATTTTTATAGCATTGTGGGCGTGTCCTTTAATTGATTTGTAGCTGCTTGCATTAAATTTTTAATGTTTCAGCCAAAACCGAAGTCGTTATCTCAGATTTTTCGAGAGTTCTAAAAACCTACCTACAGACAGACGTTTAGATGGCCAGACCAGGCTAAATTGATACAAAATTTGATCAAGTTTATATATACTTTATAGGTTCTTCCATGATAACTTCTAAGCGTTGCAAATATTATGACAAAATGAGTACACTGCCAATCTCTATGTGCTCAGTATAAAAATAAATATATAAAATAAAAAAAAACAATATTCACAGCGGTTAACATAATTTTTTTCTATCAATATTTGATTTGATAGAAATTTTAAATACCCGACATTTCATACAGTTCCATATATTTTTACCATTGCAAATTCTTTAGTCAATGAAAAATGTGAATGAAAATTTTAAAGAAATTTGTAAAAAGTTCAATTTTAAAATTTATTACCAAAAAAAAATGGGTCGGGCTAAGTTTTCAATAGATGCTAGATCGTAAACATCCAAACAAACTACATCAAATGAGTTTATGGTTCTTTAATTATCAAAAAATAAATGGGCGCGTTGCACGAGGCAAATAATTGTTTTATTTTGCTTATTTTATTTTATTTTATTTTATTTATTTTTTTTTTTTTTGGAATTAGTTTTCTTTTAAAAATGTTTCAATGAAACATTGTCTTGAAAATTTACAACATTTTACTTATGTCTACTCGTACATTTACTGCCATGAAATGTCACGCTTAAAAATTTTTTTATAAGAATCAGGAAAGTTTCGAAGGTTTGATTTGCTAAATGTAAGAAATTTGGCAAATTCATTGTTTTGCCTTTTTTTATACTTAGAAATGATTCTCAAGTAACAAAATCTTAGATTATGAAAATAAATAAAAAAAGAGGAAATTGTGATAATACAAGAAAAGAGAGTGAAACGCCTCTTTGTAGTTTGTTTATGACAAATAAGCAAAAAATTTGATATAAAAAACAAGTAAGAAAATTATATTTAGCTGGAGGCAAATCTTGAAGATCCACCAATCTGACATCATGATATTTTTATTCAAAGCTAATTTTAGTTTTTAAGAGTAAATAAAAAACGTAAAAATTAAAAGAGTATAATTTTGTATTGCATAATTTTGGCGTAGCCGTTGTACTGTGGGCGTGTCTTTTGAACAATTTTTTCCAATTTCCTGAAAAAGCTTTTTAATGTTTCTGCCCAATTTGAAGTTAAAAAGTGTTTTTTTTTTTTTTGGTCATGGGAAGAGTTTTAACAATAAACGTACAGACGGACATTCATGTTTAAATTTCATTTCAGAATTTTAATGTTGATCAAGAATATATTTATAGTTTGTAGAGTCTCCCAGACTTTCTTTTAGGTGTTTTCAAACAAAAACAAAAATAAAGTTACTACCAATTTCTGATTGGTGGCTATAACGAAGCATAATAAGGGAACACCCATAAAAACTAAGTGAATGAAAGGCTCTGGCCAATTTTGATATATTTATAAAAGCACAAGTTGTATTTTTTATATAAAACAAAGACTAATGATGGCGCCTAAGTTGCTCTACAATGTGAATACGTATATAAATATTTAATAAAAAAAAATAGGCCTATGAATACTTTATTTATTAAATGTATGTATATTACAAAAATAATAATTTTAATAATAACAACATAAAAGGCAAAGTAAATAGAAAAAAGAAAAGTAAAAAGCTTATGATGTCAATTCAGCCAACAGCCCACAGAGAGATGAAGATAATACATATCATACATATGTTTATATATATAAATATATATATATATATAAAATAAATGTATATATATAAATTGGCGAATATATTATTAAAATATGCTATTAATCGCAGCAATTAAGTCAACAATCTTTTGCGTTAGTTGAATAAATATTTTATCTGCCTAATTTATGTTAAACATATTGTTATAAAAAAAGACAATATAAATATTTATTTTTTCACATATACATACATATATTCGTTCATATACATGCCTCTATACCATGTAGTTAATTTTTGTTTCTTTTTGCTTCTTCAAAATATCATCATATTTTTTTTTTTTATTTATATGTATTGATTGATTGATTTTATGTAAAAAAAAAATTGATAAAATTATGTTTTAAAATATAAAAAAATTTTTTAAATAATTTATGTTGTGTTAAGTGTAAGTTAATCCAGAGTTAGAGATGGTGGTAAATAGAGAGTATAAATTTTTGCCAAATTAGCATCAAATGCTAAATCAATGTCGGCCCATACAACTGAATCTTCGTGTTGGTGTTTCCTAATCATAATAAATGAAATATTGAATTTATATTTGTAGGTCAAACTTTAGAATGGGCCAAATTTTATCAAAGGACACGCCTATAAAATAGCTTGAGAAGATTTTTATATTTGAAGCATAAACCTTATTCAAGATTCATTAGTAGCAATAAATGGAAAGTTAAAATTTATAATGAATATTAAAAAACTATAATTCCATTTCGAAATTCGAAATAATCAATCATGTCTATTCATAATTTAGGCCAATTTAATTTCCTAATTTGAGTATGCATGAGTTGTAGGCCATTTGTTATTGAAATTTATATTCCAAGTAGAAATCATGCCGACAACTCAAGCTGTCATTTATATTTCTCTTTTTCACATTTAAAATCCAGCATAGGGAACTGTATTTACTTTAACGCAATAGGGAGAGCAGTCTTTAGCTTCAAGTTCTAAATAGATCCATGCATGTTCATTAAGTTTTACATTGCAAATTGTGAAAGTCTGAAAAATTTTAAGGCATTCATCATCATTTTCATCATAATCATAGTTTAAGTTTTTCAGTCACTTCACGAGAGTTATTTTAAGCCATAAAAACGAAATTTTATTGGCTTATTCGTACAGTACCATTTTTCAATACAACGTGCCTCGATGCTTATGAAAATTTTAGTGGGGTATATCCAAGCCTACTTTTCTTTCGTTTTTTTTATTTTTCAAATTTTTTTTTTTTTTTGTGTTTTGTTATTTGTATAAAGAAAAATCAATAACAATGTTGCGTTATTGCTGCTTTTGATTTTGTTATTACTGATTTTTCCTTCCTTTCTGTTTTCTTTAGATGTTTTGCGAAATCACAAAACAGGAAATAGCAAGAAAACAAAAAATTGGAAATTTTTTTGATGGAAATTATCAAGGGTAAAAAGTAGACAAAAATAGCAAATAACAATAACAAATATAATAAAAATATAATAGTAAACGGAAGAGAAGTGAAAAAGACAAGGATCGTCTAGACTGATTTATGATCAATTATTACAAAACTATGGACAAAAGCAATAAAATTAGTTTATAACTTTCACGGATGCTACAATAATACATATTACAATATACATTATGCCCTTCACCACATGTGGTACAGGGTATTATAACTTTGTTTAGACTTTAGTAACACCCAGAAGGAGTTAAAGTAGACTCAGCTTTTATTATACCAAGCGATTCAATCACTTTCTCATTCGATTAAAGTTTGTCTATCTTAATGATATTAAAGTAATATGTTGGTTTTGATCCAGTGATATGTTCTATTGAAAGTGGCTAAAATTAGATCGATATTTTGAGCGTTTTCTTAGAAAAAACTTGTTACAATTTTAAATATTATTTTAGTGAAAATTGACACTTTTGTATTTTGATATAAAAAATGCGTGTATCAAATGCGGTCCAAATCGATCCATTTATTGAACCTCATTTCATTAGAAGAAACTTTTTAAATAATTGACAATTGACTTGAAAGTTCTTATCTACCAGCCTGACATTGTGACAATGTCAGGCTGCTAGGGTAAATCTAGGGTAAACTTTAATCGAAAATATTTCCACTCAATATTATAATATTTTCTAAAAATAATACATTAAATAAATCTACAAATGAATTCAAGTTAATTTTTTTTAAAAAAAACTTTTTTACAAAGCACATTCAATGAAAATTCATCAAAAAGAAAGTCTTTTAAGCTAAAAAAATAAGATTTTCTTTTAGGAAATTCTCCAAGAAAATTCAGTCTTTAAAGACTTTTTTATTTATCTATTTTTTTGAATAATCTTTACTTATCCATTATCCAAAAAGTAATAAAAAACCTAGTAAACTTTTAAAACCTTTTATTAACTTTTTTTAATTTTTTTTTTTTTTTGTTAAAAAGACTTGGAAATATTATCTTTAGAAGAAATCTTCAAATGTAAGTCTTTATAGAAATAATCCTAGAAAGACAATTTATCGTTAACAAACTATTTGTAAAATTTACGAACAAGTCGTTTAATAGTCTCCCCAAACATTTGACCTCGAAGAGAGCACTTTAGATAAACTTTAAGCACATATAAATATTTAAAGAATAAGTTAATAAGTTTCAGAATCTAATTCAGTTTTTGAGAAGTAAATTGAAAACGTAAACATAAAGAAATGAAAGTTTAGTTTCAATTTACATGATTTTTAGAAAGACTTTGTAGACCAATGGCCTCCCTATTTCTGCAAAATTTCAGCATTCTTTGTTTTTCAGTTTGCCGATGAGTGTAAAATTACCAAATTTTGCTTAAAAAAAATGTGGGGCCCTTAGTTTATGTTGTATTGCTTGCTTGTACCCATTTTTATCCAAGATTTTGCCAAATTTGAGTTGAATATCTCAAATTTTACGACCGGCCTTAATATTTGGTTTTAGTCACGCTTCAAAAAGCACTACTAAATCATTATTACAAGAATAAGAGTTAGTACAACTGTCATATAAGTTCGTATTAAGACGACGGACATTTTGATATAATATATTCAGGGAATTAATTAGTTTTTTCAATAACAAAGGTTCTGCGATTGAAATTGGGGCCATAGTCTTTTTATGCGGAATAAAGTCTTTGACTAACTCCTCATCCGGCCAGAATATTTTATCTAAAACGATAATAAAGACAATATTATTTTAAAAGACGTTACGTCCATTAATTGAGATCTTAAATATATTGATTTTTTCTAAATCGGAGGCGTAAAACTTGGCGGCAATGTAATTTTTCACCATCGCCTCAATTGTGTTTCCAGCAAAACGCTTTACGAAGGCAGGTTTCCTAACTCGAATAACATACAATGGGTTAGTTCAAGGCCACAATCCTTTGAATTACCATGCGCAGCATCAACCTGAACAAGATTTTGTGTATGCTCATACGTGAGCGTACTAGACTTGACGGCACTAGCATTGTAACTAGTAGCAGGTCGTAACAGTACATGTTCAGAGTGTGACTCAACTATTACCATTATTGGTCACGCTATGGAGTTTGGAACCCTCAGCCCTTTTGGTATCAGCATGCCCTCCGCCACCATTAATGTCGTAAGTTGGTATATCCATCTTATCAGAGCTCACAACAATAGGTGGAAGTACTTGTACACAGTGCCATGACAAACTAGTTAACTGAGAACTGATGCTACCAACTACTCACATAATTGACGAAAGCGATAATAACGCCGACTCAAAGTCTAATAACTGCTTGGAATGCCGATATAAATTAGCAGCCGTTACTGCAGGAGTATTAACCCCCTTCTCAACGTATTCCCGATCATTAAAGGCACCTTAAAATTTAAGAAAATTGCCATTTAAAATGCTCAAATCAAAGGGAGATTTCAATAAACCTACATTGGGTTTATTTAAACTTGCAGAAGTTCACATTCTTAGCTCTACACTTTGACATGATCAATTAAACCCCTTCGATTTTTAATTATGTAGTTCAATTGCTTAGCAATGAAGCCTGCACACTTTGCATATGCCGCAACATAACACGTCCAACACAGAATGTAACATCTTGGAGGTGGACTTAGTGTAGCAACAATTTAAAAACAATTCCGAAAGTATACAGCAAATATCTCTATTGGCACTCAAAACATTAGTGCTAGCTAATTGATCAAAAAAGAAAATCTTTTAATAAATATTTAAAAGAAAATATCTCGGAATATTTTTTACAGATTAGCGAAATTTTCATCAAAATAAGAATCAAGTATGTGTTAGAGGTTTGCTATCTCTGTTTACTTTATATTATCAATAAACTGAGACTTTCAATAGATAATTTTTTCAATCATTCATTCACAAATGTAAAATAAAATAGAAAGCGGTACTTTGTCCAGATAAGTTTATTTTTACGATCAGTTCCCAGTTCCCAGTTCCCATACAAAAGCTGTTACAAAAAAGTGATTCTATGAATAAAAATTTAAATTTCGAATATATTTTAGCAAATTTTATCGTTATCTTCTGTGCCAAATTTGAACCAGATAGGCCTGTTTTTGGAATCTCCTTTTTTCGTCTAACAAACTTTTTAGATAATTGATAACTTTAAACACTTTAACAAAAGTGGTATAGAGGATTTAAGAGTCGGCTCCGACCAATTCAAAAGTTATTGTTTCATATAAGTTTTTTTCTTCTTTTTAATGCACTTATGTTTGTGTGCATAAATTTTTTAAAGAAATAAATAAACTATTAAAATATTTATTAGTTTATATGTTTTCTGATTTTTTTTTTTGTTCGTTTGTTTGTGCAAAGTGTTAAAATTTTTTATTTTTATTTGTATTGTATTTTGAAATTTGTATGCTCTTAATTGCTAATGACCGTCATTTTATATGGCAAGCACTTTTTTTTCATTAATAAAATAAAGATTTTATCATAATAAAATAAACAACAACAACAACAACAATAAAAGTATATGGAAATAGTCGTATAGTCCATTTTTTCTCTTGTGGCGCATATAAATTTTATTTCAAATTATTTTACTTACTTTAATTTTGTTTTGATGTATTCTCTTGGTGCTTATTTTTTTTTTATGTCTGTCTTTATGTCTACATTGACGTTAAACAATTTATGTACTTTAAATTATTATTAATTAAACAAAACCTAAACAGACGTACAAATGGATGAGTGGGTAGACGAAGAAAGACACAACTAGAAATTCATTTCATCCATCATCAGCTTCAATGCAATGTAAAGTAAGAACATCTAAGCAAATTTGCCAGCTTTTTGCTTAAAAGTTAGACAACTGAAATTTTGCTTAAAATTTGCCTTAAAATCATGCAAATCAGTCGCGCCTACACAAAATTTTACATTACGGACTTTTTACTTTTTTATTTTTACGTTTTCTATTCACTACTGAAAAACTGAAATTGGCCATAAATTGTAATATTAAGGTATATTTGTGGTAGGTATTCAAAATTTGGCCAAAGCGATATATAATTTGCTTTTTTGTTTCTTTTACACTTAATACTTTCTTATTGATTTTTTTTTTTTTTTATAAAATAAATATAAAATGCATGAAGAAATATCTTCAACGAGTTTCTAATAATCGTTCTTTTTTTTTTTTACATTGTAAATTAAGTTTTCTTAGACTGTCTATTTTGCCTTACATTTGTGTTGTTATGAGTCAAATTGTTGTACTGGTTTGTGTTGTTTGACATCACTTTCAGGTCACTCTTCAATTTCATTCATTTTTTTTTTTGAATATTAATGATATGGTCTCATTCATCGTGAGACTATAATATTAATATACAAAGTTCAGATATGTGAAAAGTTTTGTACTTTACATCAATGGTAGTATAAGTATAAGTTGGTGTTTGTAACATTTTTGGTTAAAAATTTTTACCAATAGAACTAAGTTACGTCTATATAACTGTTTATTCTGAAAAAGTGGAGACGTTAAAAAAATTGGAAATTATTTAAAGGTTTTTATATGACATCCATAAGAAGTATATCAAATTTTTTGCAGATTGGACCATTTGGTGAGCCTTTTTTTCGTATACCGGCTCTTATAATTCTTAGCAGTAATGTACAGTGTTTACAAGTCGATTGTAACTGGTTGTCAAATTTTTACTTATTTTATTTTATATTTGTGTATGAAATTTTATGATGATCACAATTTCCTTTGAATTGAATATTTTATTTAATTGTCCTAATTAATATTATTATTATCATTAATATTATTATGTCACATCATTCATGAAATGCATATATATTTAGCAATTAATTGTAACAATATTTATGACCTACACCACTTGTGGTACTAGGTACTCTAGGATTATACAAATGTTTGTAATAAGCAAAAATTGAGGCAGACCCACCTTTAAGACTCAGTATCACTTCTTAATTTGACTTAAGTTTATCCATCTTTCCGTCCATATAAATTTATTATCAAGCTACCTATCTAAATTTTGTAGAATTTTTAATGAAATTTTTCGATCAAATACTTGTGATTTGGCTCAAAGACAAACTCCACTGAAAAAAATTAAAATCAGACAGATATTTCGACCGCTTTCTTAAAAATAAGTCATTACAATATTAAATATCTTGAAGCGAAAATTGGCACTGTTGTATTTTGACATAAAAAATTAGTCCAGATCGATCCATTCATTAAACCTTTTTTTAAAATTTTTCCAATATTATTGGCTTGTATTTCTCTTATTTGACTTTAATCACATTAAGCAAAATGGTGTAAAGTATTTTTAAAGTCGACTTCGAGCGACTTTATACTTCTTACTTGTTTTATATTCTGATATATATTTTGGTACTGTCTAAATATGTGGACCTGGCAATCCATTACAACATAAATTACAAACATGAATTTTTTTTGATGAGTACTCTTTAAAGGACAAATTAAAAAAAAAGTCGGTATTAAAAATTGCTGCAAATTTATTTAACAAATAAAAATTTATTTAACAAAATAAAAATTTCAATAAGATGAAATTTTAATGTAAGTGCAAGTTTTATCATAAATTTTTTTATCATCAATTTTTTTGATGAAACTTTGCCTAATAATTTCAAATGTCAGAGCTATGTCATTGCTTTACCTATAACTTTTCTATAATGTTATCAATTTTTTATGTTTATTTTTTATGCTTAATATAGAAATTCTTATATCTACGTATACACTGACTGGTATCTGTACAAAATTCTTTAAAATGCCATGAATTAATGAAAAGTACATTGTCAGTTAAAAGTTAATTGGGATATTCATTTGATTTTTGTGGCTATTGTTGTTGTAGTTTTTTGTTCTTAAAAATTTAAGAATAATTAAAATTGTTACGTTTGTTATTAATTCATTGTACAACAATGGCAACATACAAAACCAACATTCTTCAAGCAACATTCTATTATTTACTTAGTTGTCTTTACTGTCATTGTTGTTGTTTGCAGTATTTCAATATTGTTGTATTTAATATTTCTATGGCCAGCATCCAGAAGTTAGCGGCATATTCATATCATCATTATATTTTTAACAGGCATAAGGAAGCGTCGTAGGCCTTGCAATGTTACATATATTCATTTCATTTCACTTTAATTTATTTATTGATTATTCCAAGCAATTGAGCCCAGTGGGCTCCATATAATTGCAAAGAATTTCAATTATGTTAAATTGCGTAAGGTCATAACAAAATACCAAGACGTAATGTATTGGACTGATTGCACAAGGGCTAACGCACATAGCTCTGGAATCAAGATGGTGTTAATTAGAAATGAATATATAAATATATGCAAATATATTTAAACACCCATATACCTAAATATATATGGAGTATATCGCAAACATGTACAATGCAAAATAATTATAAGGAAGTTGAAATATGTAAATAAAATGTAAAGAAATGTAGAAAAAATTAAGAGAAAAGTAAATAACTAATAATTCTCATTACTGGAGAAAAAAAAAGAGGATAGTTGATGGCACCATAATTTTCAATATGGTGAAGGATATGATAGAATGACGGCAGTGATGTTCGTCATACTGCTATAGCGATTACCGCCCAACCATTAGGGTACAGAGGTCAAAAAGCTACCAGTATCGTATACGCACTACAAAGCGTTCATAAAATATTCGACGCGGTTTATAAATATACGCAATTTAAGCTAAAAGAGCTGGAGTATAAATATTGCGATTAAGGTGATTCACAATAATCAAGAAGTCTGCTTGCACACCCACATTACAATCATCAAGATAACTAAGTTTCAAGGGTAAAAAATTCCATGTTCTAGATAGGAATTTTTCGTAGTATTGTATTAAAAACCCAGCAGGATAAATGCAAACAGGCGTTCCAATTATGAACAGTAAAACATATTTTGCAAATCCTTGAGCTCCTCAGTAATTACGCTTTTATAAAAGTTCTCCCAATAGCATAGATATAAAAGAGTCATTCCCCTACAAGATGCTGCTAAGAATTTGCCACAATATAGATAATATCGCTATTATGGTACCCACGTTCATGTCAATTCCATAATTTACGCCCCTCATTAAAAGATCATAAGCTACCCTTAAGAGAACTTTCAGTAGTAAATGTATATTAAGGGCGCACAACCGGATAGATTCGAACCAATCCTCAAGGAACATATTGTGACATGCTGCTCGAAGAGCAGCTGATTATTAAGAAGTACACCAAGACAGTTTATGTGTGAGGCCGAATGAATTAAAAGAATTAGCTGTTGCAGTCCCCAAATGTCATAAACACAATTAATTTTTTAAATTTCATTTTATTATTTGCCGGTTTTTTAGTAATTATTTGCAAATTGCAAAAGATAGAAAACTGAAATTTTGTACAAGTACAGAGAGTTTTGGTCTATAACATTTATCCTAAAATCAAGCAAATTAGCCAAACATACGATGAACACCTGAAGTAGGCTCTGAATCGTAATATCATGGTGTAAGTGTGATGGGTGGGCATTCACGGTTTGGCTTTAACCAAATTTTCTTAGTTGTTTAATCCGAAAGTGTACTATGAAGCAATCCTCAGAAGCGACTTCTCTCTCCATAGAGATTTGAGTCAAATATTAATGTGAAAAAATTAACCACGTAAATTTTTTATACCCAGCTCTGATTGATGATTGAAGGTATAATCATTTTATCGTTAATTTGAATAAGGACCAGTGGCTACAACATTTACAGTACTAATTAAATAGCGATGCATAAATCATGTGTGGGAAGTGGCAAGTTTAAAATCTAAAATTTACCCTTTTGTTTATTGAAGCACATGAGTGGATGATGGATAATGGATGAGCATATGCCAAAATTAAACTAGCAGAAACTTTTGAGTTGATCAGCGCTGACTCCTAAATACTTTTTTAGACAAGAAAAAAACACTGCAATATTTACATGATTTGAAAATTTCGTTTTATGTGAGAAGGTCTAAAAAATTGGCATCGAATTTGATACACGCATTTATTATGTCAAAATACAGGAATGCATAAATTTTCGCCAAAATTTTGTTAAAATAGTAAATTTGTAACAATTTTTAATGGGGATGGTCTACGCGTTCTAAATATTATAAAAATATCTAATAAATAGCTATGGACGACTAAGTTTAAATTAGTTCAAAAAATGATTATGAATGTATCGATATAATAAAAGTTGGGCTCTATCTAAATTCCCCTTGGCTGTTACAAACATTTGCATAACTTTATTATAACTTGTAACACAAAAACTGTAGGGAACGAAAAAGAAGAAGTAGAAGACCAAAAATAAAATCAAATCAAATTAATTATGAAAAAATTTTATGTTAATTTTTTTCTATGTAAAACGCCCACTGATCAAAATGGGAATTGTTGAGTACGTGTTCATGTGTGTAATGTAACATATGAACATAGTGTGTGACGTTAAGTTAGAGTTCTGCAAAATAGAGATAAAAAAAAAAAAAAATCTAAAACTAGTTTGTAAACGTCTAATGGTCTGTTTGGTCTCTACGGTATAATCATGATTATTATAACCAGCACTGAGAGGTTGGGAGTATATTCACTTTGTCACTATATTTGTAACGCCTAAAAGAAATAGTTGGAGACCCTACATGTTTAATCTGCAACCTCTCTATATTATGCATTCTGCATAACTTTGCTGATACAATTAAATTAAAATTAAATGCATGAAAACAAAAATTATAATTTTCCAATCATTTAAAGAGTTTTTTATGGTGGAACTAAACCAAAAGAATGGATCCATTTGTATCAAGTTTTTTAAATAAGCTGAGTTTAATATACGTTGGCTCTTTCAAAAATCAATGTGAAAAATCAAGTACTAAAGTCAAAACAAAATAAAGTTGTGATATTTTTCCGAAACAGCTCACTAACATTCGTAGGTGCCTTTGCACCACATTAAATTTCACTCATTGCGGACTATATTTTCATATAAAAATAAGCTACAGGTAGCCCGAACGAAAGATTTTTAATTAAATCAGAAATTGTTCCCCAGCAGATCAGTATTATAAAATGAAGCATCATTTCGCCACCATTTTGGCTCACAAGGGTATAGAGTGAAAGAAAATAATGATGAAGTAATTTCAATGCAAGACAACTTACTTTACCTCATGTTATGTTTAGTTTACGTCATCTGCATGTTAATTTAATTTAAAAAATATTCAAAAAACAAAAAAAATAGATATTTGCAATGAACAATAAAATATGATGAGAGGGAGCGGCATTAACTAATAGATTTGTAGTTGCCAAAAAATGCATATATTATGTAATAATTTATTGAAAACACCATTAGTTTTATACTTTTCTGAATAATTGAATATTATTGCTGCTATTTTTGAATGAAAAATTAAAGACAAAACACGTACGAGTGCATTAATTGTTATTTCGCAGTAAGCGCCTAAAGTAAAAATAAAACTGCAATTTCTCTAAAGCTCTTAAAAGCCTTTTCGAAACTTCTTAAAGAGGAAAAATAAGCGACCTTGTTTGATTTTTGATTTAAATCTTTAATTTATATATTGTATTAATATATTGAAACTAAAATTTGGAGAAAATAATTCTAACAATGCTGATCAATATGCCTTTTTCAATGAATTATCTATTTGGGAAATGAATTTAAATTTTTGCCATTTTTCTTAATTCTACAGAGTCGATTCTGAAGCAAAAATAGACTTTCCGTATCCATGTGAATTAATACAAAAAAACTTTTATAATTTAATCTCAAAATTAATGCAAATTTACAATAAATATCGAATGAAGCATAATTTTGAACGTTTGCTCCTTTCATGACTTCCCTGACTATGACCTAGAAGCTTAAATAATTTCTTTTCCAAGGGTAATAAAAGTTTAATAAAAGAATAAATTACAAAAAATAAAAGAAAAACGACAAAGCAAATTTCATTATCCTCCATAGTTGAGTATTCTAAAAAGTCGTTGTGTACTTTCAAATATATCATTGTAACGTTTCTTTCTAAATGCAAAGTGGTAAAAAGAAGTTCCACCACCTTAAGAATCTTTTAGCTTTTTAATTTTAAGAAAAAAAGTGAAATAAGATTAAATATGAAAGTTGCTTTGAGTACAAAAAAAAAAAATGAGCATAAAGCACCGAAAAGCACATAAACATAATTAATGTCATTTTGTTGATCTGGTTGTTCCTTTTTTTTTTTTTTTTTTTTTTTTATCAATTTATGCAAAAATAACTGAATTAATGTTTAAGTGTCTTATAACGGGCTGCTTTGACTTTGTTGTCTATTTGTTTTGTTTTGCACACTACGCCATTTCTTTTGGTTTCTTCATAATTAATGAAAAGTAAAAACTTAAATACACACACACACACACACACACACACACACACACGTACATATATAAATAAATATGATAATATAATGTGCCAGTGGCGCTTGCTCTGTAGGCGTTCGTGGCTTTCACTTTAAATTAATGCATAAATTGCAGAAATAAATGGCGGTCACTCTACGTGTAACATTTTTATGGAGTTATTGCAGCAGCCAAGTGTAAAATAAGGAGTAAAAGGAAGAAAACGATTTAGAAAAATTCAAAAAAATATTTATAATAAAAATAAGGCTGTTGGGCGCCCACTCGGCATATGTTGAAGGAGTTAAGTATAATAAAAGAAATTGATTTTATAAAACAGCGCAATGTAAAAAATTTGTTGCGGCCGTGTAACATAAACATTCAAAGCATACAACAACAATGGCAACATCGATATCGACAATTATTATTTTTGCAAAACAAATAGAAAGACAGAAACAATAATATTTAAAATCATAAAAATAACAATAACAATAAAACAACAAGAATAGTAAAAAATCAATTGAATTAACTTCGCCTCCACCTAAATGTTTTGGTCAAGTTAGATTTAATGAACATTATTTCAATGTGGTGGTTATCAGCTGAATAGATAATGATGATGCTAATCATGATAATGATTGTGGATATTGATAATTATCTAGTGGTGATTATCTCTTAATTGTGTTGCGGTGGCGCAATGTCGATTTGTGGGTTTAGTGGGTGTTTTTGGTGGCATTGACCATTAAAAGAAAGTAAAATTGTCATGGAAAGAAAAAAAAAACAAATAAGGGAAGAAAGAGAAGATGGAGTGGTAGATACATTTACCCGTATTATTCTAAGGTATTTTCACTTTTATACATCGAATAGAATGAAGATGTTTAACATCATCTCACAAGTGTCACCACGCACAAAGTGCTTTAGTAAAATAAAAGAAAGTTATATTTTACCATTTAAATATGTACAAAGTATGGATGGAAGTAAGGAAAAGAAAGAGGTGCCACTTCACCTTTGCTGGCCTTACTTTTAACTTCAATAAAATTTGGCATTTCATGGCCTCATGTTTGGTTGTTTAGTTGGGGCCAAATCTTAGTAGTATTATGGTTCAGAACCTGTTTCCGCTTTCTAGAAGTAAATAGAAAATGTAAACAAAAAAAAAAAACAAAAATTTGATATTGCATAATTTATGTAGGCGTACCCGATTTGCATGATTTTTGGAAAGATACAATATCTGTCCGAAATCAAAATTTCTATCCTTTGCAATTGGTAGGTGATGAATAAAAAATCAAATCTATCAAATTATGCTTAAAAAATATCAGGTGTTTTTAGTTGCATTGAGGGCGTAACCTTCGATCAACTTTGTCTATTTTCAATATCAAACTGCGAGCAAGAACTTTCAATTATTCTGCCAAATTTGAGCTGGATGTCTCAATTTTTTACGACTAGAAGAATGTTTACAACAGACAGACAAACGCACAGATGGACAGACGAACAAATATGTATAAAACTATTCAGAATTCAATGCTGGTCAAAAATTTATATACTTTGTAGGGTCTTCAACGCTTTCTTCTAGACGTTACAATCATAATACCAAAGTCGGTGGTGGATATTAAAAAAAAATATGAACTATTTTAAAAAAAGGAATTTTTAAAATTTTTCACGCATTTTCTAAAAACTAAGAAAGTCCAAAATTTTATGGCGTTTTTCGAGGTTATAGTATGGTAATGGTTTTTCATTTTCTGGCTTTCTCTGTCTCCAGTTTTGTGTCTCGAAATAAATCTATATGTGAAAATAATTTCATTTTAAATTTGCATTAATTTTTTTCCTCCTTTTATTTTTTTTTTGCCTTTGACTTGTACACTTTTTAGGCATTCTATTTCATCAGTATTTTTAGGATATTGTAAAAAATTTATTAAAATTACATTAACAATTATAAATAAAAACTAATATTATACAGCAAAAGAACTCCCAGGGATTTTTGAACAAGATAGAAAAAAAAAATAAATTCTCTTCTTATACTAATTAAATTTTTTTTTAGACCATTTCATTGGTATTTTAACGCCAAATATCTTAAGCATTTTCATTGTTCAATTGACATTGGACAAATATCAGATGTTACTTCACAAGCAATTAGTTTAAAACCCGATTCAGAAATTTTTTTTTTCCTTAAGAAACACACATTTGAATCTATTGGCTAAAGTATTAAAAAAAAAAAAAGACATATCAATATTTTAAAATTTTTATGCATCAGTAAAAATTTAGACATTCCATAAGAGATATGACTGTATGAAAAGTGTAAACTAGAACTTTTCGAACTACTTTTCATGGTAAAAAAATCTCTTTGACATGATTCTTTTGCAAAATCTTAAAGAAATCTCTGTTAAAATGAAATGTCTTTAAAAAAAAATACTTTTGAAAATGTAAAATATTCAATTAATGATGCGATTAATGAATTTTTTACATTTACATGTATAATTGTACATTAATTAATTTTTGATATTGTTAATGTAATATATTTACATTTATTACTACACATTTACACTTTATTTACATTTTATGCTACACGATTTCAAAAGTACATCTAATTTTCCGAAGACACAAAATAATACAAAAAGTGTTTAATTTTCCATAAAACAGAATTTTCTCTTTCTTAATGATGTAAATAAAAAAAAAAATCTTACTATTTAAATGATAAATTATATAAATTTTCCAACTGTTCCATTGTTTACAAGCAGACTTCCGCCAGCTTTCTTTTAATCTTCCCTTTTCACAAAACTTTTAAAATGTTTATTTTATTTATATATTTGTTTTTCTGTCTATTTTATTTATTTATTTTTTTTTTTTGATTTTTTATTCTGAAAGAAGTTCCACTGATAATATATCACGTACTATATAGTTTTATTTTACCCTACACCACTTGTAGTACAGGTTATTATAGATATGTGCAGTTGTTTGTAACGAGCAGAAGAAGATCTTTCTTGATTCAATTTAAGCCTGCCTGTCTGGCCGTCTTTCAATCTTTCAGTCTTATTTATGTCCACAGAAATTTCTTATCAAGCTACAAGTTACATTCAACGTGCATGGGTGTGGTTTGATCTAGAGACAAATGCTATTGAAAATGATTAAAATCAGGCTATTTTCACGACCATGCCCCATATAACGATGTTCCTAAAAGACTCGTTACATGGAAAAAAATTACTTTTTAAGATGTTAGTGTAAATTGGCAGTGAATTGCTTTTTAACATGGTTTGGTCCAGACCAAACCTTGGTTTTTTTGGGGACACTTCTTATACAATGCCTTTTTTGAAAACAATCATTGCATGGATAAATGATTCAATTTTGAGTGTATTTCAATGAAAATTGGAACTGATTTAAAATATTCCTGTACAAAATTCGCTTGGGGGCAACCAGTCCTGAGAAGCATCTGCTCAACTAGGAGTGGCTTATGAGATGGTCGTTGGTCGTTAGCCATCAGGTGTCAGCATGAGTCACGAGATCAGATGCAAAGATTTAATTTGGTACCAAGAGATCACCAGTTTTAATATGCCCATTGTGGTGATATTGAGGTTGGCTTCGAGAGGGCTGTGGTGCCATATCGCGGGCGTCGCTCGTTCAAACATATATATGCCTGTCGTGCAGGCTCCAGTTTCCCGAATAAAATGGGTAGCTGGGTACGCTTATCGGATTAATTTAATCAAAGCCAAGGAGTAATAGGAAGGCTCCAAATCTAGATACCAATGATTAAGCCATGTTTTAAATTGGAAGCTAGTCGTGACGTGTGACATGTGACGTGTCTACCAACGCCAGCGATCATTATGTACGTTTATGTACCATGCATTTGAGCCTTCAGAGCAGGTGTGCTTGTAAAGCACGCACTGCACTGTACAAAATTCGCTTCCGGTCCACTCATTTTTTTTAATCTCCTCTCTTTAAAACGCACTTTTTAAATAATTTAAAATGTATAATTTTATGAATTTTCTGATTTGACTTTAACAACGTTCAACAATGTGACATAAAGTATTTAAAATTCGTTCCAAACTAACTATAAAGTTCTTACATGCTTTGTGCCATAATCTGAACAAAAAGTATACATTTGCTTTTATCGCTTAATTGAGGGGATGAAAAGACTGAAAAGGCTAAGAGTCAGGCAGTAAGGCAAATAAATGCATTGTAAGCATCAACAATTTTATAACTATAACGTTCTAATGTAACTGAGTAGAATATGGCAATGAGATGAAAAGGAAAATTCACGAACACTATCATGGAACAAAATGAATCAGCGAGACAGAGAAATAGCAAACAAACAAGATTGATAAGCACAAAACAAAATTATTAATCAGAATTGTTGTTCATTTCAATGTTTTTTTATGTGTGTGTGTGTGTGTTTGTGTATGTGAATATGCAGGCATAGCATTCCCGTTAGAATAGATTAGATTTTAGCAAAAATGGCAGAAAAGCAAAACAATTTCAATTGCGTTTAATTCATTATGAATGGCAGCAGATGCAGAAATGCATGCAGAAACATGCCAAAGCATGCAATAATTTTTAATGTTTGATTTGTTCATGTTTTGTTTAATTTTGTTTTTATATAACCAGTTTTTTCTTTTTTTTTTTTTTTTTTTTGATATACCTTTCACTCTCTCTCTGTCTTGTTCATTCTTTCATATCATTTGTATTTATAAATAATTTCGTTTTGTTTTTATGATCCTTCACTTTCATTTAAAATTATAATTTATCATCGAATTGTAAACACTTTTACTGCTTTGCTTTGTTACATGTAAAGAAATTAATCATTAAAATAAGAAGACGAAAAAAAAAAATAAAATAAAACACAAATGGAAGAAAGAAAATAAAAACATTTGTTATATTTATTGTTATTTTTATTAAAGCAACCATCCAGAGGTTGAGGGTATAATCGTTTTTTCATTATATAGGTAACACTTAGAAAGAAACCCTTTTTGGAGACCCTATAACGTATATATTCCCGATTTAGACAAGTCTGTCCGTTTGTCCATCTGTGGGTCTGTCTGTTACAAACATTTTGTTGGTCGTAAAGTTTGAGAGATCGACCTCAAGTGTTGCTTGTAAGTGGTTATTGAAAATGGGTGCGCCCACAATGCAACAAGAACTAAGAACACCTCAATTTCTTGGGGTAAAATTTGTTAGTTTTTTGCTCATCAAACTGTAAAAGGTAGAGAGGCCATTTTATCTAAAATCTCGCTTTCTATTTACTATTGAAAAAACTGAAACAGGCTTTGAATAAAAATATCATGGTATCTGGATGGTGGGTATCAAAAATTTGGCCCCTGCCAAGTATAATACTTTTACTTGTTTTATTTGTTATTGTTGTTATAAAACTGTAATCGGTTGCATTGTACGTGATAATGTAATAGATTTGGTGATATTTATCATAAAGAATTAAAACAAGCTGCCTATTTGTCCGTTCGTCTGTGTGTGTGCCAGAGATGTAATAGATATTATGCCAACAACAATAACACAAAGTAGATAAAATTAAAAAAATTTAATATGATTATGCATAAATCGTAAATACCCACAATTCAGATATGCCGCCTTATTTAATAAGGGTTTGTGATTATTTTCGAGTTGTAAACAGATATTCCGGAATTGTATTTAAAATAGGCAATTAAGTTTTTGTCATTTGAAAAATTAATAGAAAACTATAAATTTTTAATTAAAAAAGTGAAATGTTCTTAATTTAAAGTGACTTTCCGAATGTATGTCTTAAAAAATTGGGCTTATTTATAACATCAATCTACATGCAAGTATCTGTAAGAAAGTCTAACAAAGTTAAAGTCGCTTTACCATTTTTTGAAATTATTAAAATATTTACTCCAGTTAGATGTGATGCCAGTTGTAGACTCATGTCTAGATCGAAAAGAAAGATGGTGTTGGTGGTGATGAAAAATTTTTAATAGTGAAGAAGAAATAATTAGGAAAATTATATTTGACTGGAGCCAAATATTGGATGCCCACACATCCAGACATTATGATATTTTTATCTCAAAGCTGATTTCAGTTACACTAATAGAATAAAATAAGTATAAAGAAATGAAAAATTTGTATTGTATAACTTCATGTAGGCATGATTTTGGACAGCCATTGTAGACCAATAGTTTCCCTACTTGTGCAAAATATCAGCATTCTTTCTTTTACAGTTTGCATATGATAACCAAAAAATCATCAAAATTTATTTCAAAAATCTAATGGTCTTTGTTTATGGTGCATTATAAGCGTGTTCTTCAATCAATTTTGCTTATTTTCAATCCCAATCCATGGATAAGAACTTTCAATTATACTGCCAAATTTGAACTTTAATACCTCAAATTGTACCATCAGGAGAATATTTACAACAGATAGACATGCAGGCAGATACATAGACAGACACAAAGATGGACAAACTTGTTTAAACTACGTATGATTTGTAGGGTCTCCAATGCTTCCTTTTAAATGTTACAAACATGATAAAGTGATTATACCTAAAATTTCTGGGTGGTGTAATAATAATAATAAATAAATAAGAAAATATAATTAAGAAATGGAAAGAAAGGCATAGACTGTAAAATCTTCCATATATATTTTGAACTAAATGAAAAGTGAAGAAAATTTGAAATATGATCACCTTGTACATATAGAAATTTTCTCTGAAATAAAAATACTTATTTCAATTATTATATCGCTCTTTTACACAAAACTTTAAGTAAACCAAATATGTAATTAAATCGCCGCAAATTGCTTAAAATCTAAAAATAATACGTAAATATATTTGGGAACATATATTAGATGTGATGTGGCCTAATTTTATTGTAAGTGTACTGAATGCGTATGATTTTATGTTTATTGATGTGGAAAAGTAATTAAATTATAGAGAAAAGCGAAGCGCAGGAAAAGCGTGTGTCTGTGTTTGACAGAAAGAAAAAGAAGCGGTATTTGTGTTTAGGTGTGTTTTTGGCAAACATCATTAAAAAGTTTTCTCCTCTTCTCTACTTTATCCAAAGCATTAAAATATTTCAATCTAAAGGTTTTCTTACGTTGTTGCCACATTTCATTTGGAAATTTCTGCACTACTTTTTTAATGTGGAAATGTTCCATAAGGGGGATTCCATTTAAAGGGGATTAGAATGAAAATGCCTTTTTAATTTTATGTTTGGTTTAAATGACTTTCCAAATAATACTCTAGCCGCCCATCAATTTATATGGGCTAAGAATTTAGACGTAATCAAGCTTTAAGAAAAATAGCCAAAAACCAAAAAAAGTGTATAATTCAAGTATAATTTAAAATTAGCTCGAGAAACAAATATGCTTAAAATATGGATAAAAAAACAAAAATATGTCTACGCTAATGCCCGGATATAATCGCAAAACTCATGGCCACCTTTGTGTGAGAAATGAGTAAGCGAACACAGAGGGCTTTACAATAAGAATAGCTCTCCTTCGTATCGTATTGTTAGGCTCAGTGTCTTGATCAAGTGTATGAAAATAATATAAAATTTGTATAGCTGGCCCAAGGGTCTATGGAGTTGGTAAGTTCGATGGAATGTTTAGCACTGCTACAAAAACAAAATTGTTGAGTACATGGGCCTGCTTTTGATATAAAATGAATTCAATGTTTGCCTTGAATTTACGTAAGAACTAACTAAAGTTTTATCATGTTTTTTGGTTAATTCTTAATTGTTAACTGATGTTATCATTATTGGCCAATATAAGATAATGTAAGGTTTTATCTAGCCTTCTTCTTTAATAATTTTAAAGTAATACATGTAAAAAAAAAATAATATTTGGCTGGGGCCAAATCTTAAAAAACTACTACTCAAATATCATGATATTACCATTCGCAGATTATTTTAATTTTTCATTAAAAATGAGACAACTTAAGTATAAAAATATGGAAATTCGGTATTGTATTATTTCGGTATTTGTAGATGCAATCTTTATTGCAACGCGTTTCTACAGTTCTTGTAAAATATGTAGCCTTAATATTTGTACAAAATTTCAGCTTTCTAGATAATGCCCCTTGCGCGTATTGAGTAAAAATATTACATGTTGCTTGATAAAACAGGGACTTTTTCAGTTTATTTTGTATTGTGGGCGTGTCTTTTAACGGAGTTTGTCCATTTTAAATACCAACCTCTCTACAAGAACTACCAATGTCCCTGCTTATTTTGAAGTCCATGTAACAATGCCCGGACAGACAGACAGACAGTCAAATAGGTACGTCTAAACAGTTGAATAAACCTGGTGCTGATTTTGGATGCAGTTAAATAATCTACATTCTTTCTAAAGATTTCAGTTTTCCCTTATGGGTGTTACAAAAGTCAGGCTCCTTTGCATAGTTAAAGTAATTTAAAGTCACTAAATTATTTGGTGGATGCTGTAATAATAAATAATAATTTATATAATATAAATGTTAAAATAATTTTAAAATAAAAATTTACTTAACATTTGATTAATAAACAGACCATTAATAAGCGCTATTTCATATTTTTATTTTATATCTTTATAATTCCTAACACTACGTGCTGTTACAAATGACAAAATTGTGTATTATTCAAATAAATGGCGGTCATGCCACTATAATTAATTATATAGCACTTTGTTTCCTGTTGAGCTGCTTTATGATGTAATTTTCTATTCGACTTGAAGTTTTGTTTTTGTTTTTCCTTTTTTTGGTTTTTTGCTTTAGCTTCTGTTTTTAGTTTCGGTGACACTTTACCATTATTAGGCTCATATTAAAATGTGCTATTTTGTAAGTCAAGGTCATTATTATATTATCACATACACATATTTTTAGAAGTAGGCAGCTGTAAGATTATTTTCATTAACTTAAGTCATTAACTTTAATAAGAATTTGCTTTAAAGCAAATTATTTACTTATATGTTTATTTTTTTTAGTTATCAAATTATAAAATTATTTAAATTTCCGATTAAACTTTTTCATCATTTTAAACTCCACCAAAGTTTTAATTGCCCAATAATTTCGGCGAAATAATCCTTGTTAAAATTATTCATTCAGTAAATTCAATTAAAATGGCATAATTTACTTCTAATGTGCCAATTTACTATTTACTGAAGTAATTAATATTCATCACTGCTTGGTCGTACGCATCCATTTCCTTACACTACCCCATCTTTTCATAGGCCTTTATTTAGAGATTGAAGGTTTATTCATTTTGTCGTTAAGTTTGCTTTTTTTTTATATTCTTGATTAACATCAAATGTTGAATAGATTTAGATATGCCTGTCCGCATGTTGCTAACATTTTGCCGGCCTCAAAAAATGAGATATCAAATTTAACTTTGGCAAAAACATTGAAAGCTCTTGCAAGAATCAAAGTTCTTGGTATTAAAAATCGTTCAATCGATAACGGAAACTGAGTACACTTTAGTTTTCTTAGGCAAAATTTGATAACTTTTTGAGTATTACTTGCAAACTTTTGTACAAGTAGAAAGCCTGTTGATCTACAACATCTATCCAAAAAATTTTGCACAAAGCAAAATTTTCATTTTCTTATGTTTACTGAAACAAGTTTCCAGTCGTAATATCATGGGGTCTGGATGGCCTCAGCCAAATATAATTATCTCACTTTTTAATTATTTTTGTTATTCATTAACTCATGAATGCTATGCATCCAAAGCAGAGAACAATATTTTTTATGTAAGCATGGGTGTCTAATGTCACTTACATGAAAAGCAGCGCTACTAAATTTATTTCAGTTTTTAATCAACATGTTTTTTAAAAAGGTACAATGTTTATAAACAAATATTTGTAGCAGCAAATATAGACACATGTTTCCAAAGTAAAAGTATGATTACAAACAAACAAGCAACCAGACTTACAAGAAGACTTACTTGATATTCGTTTAAGTATAAAATTTTCGTTCAAATAGAGAAAAATTAAAATTAATTTCTGATTTCTTTGAGTTTTATTTTTAATACCCACCACTCTTTCATTATATTCGTAAGACTTAAAATAAAGCCTACAAGGTCTTAAAGCCTATTTTTGATCAACCTCAAATTCTGAACCGATATAGACATCTGTGTACGTCTGTCCGTGTTATATAAACATTTTCTTAATTTTTAATGTCTGTTAGACAACAGACATCGACTCCAAATTTAGCAGAAACATTGAGAAGTTTATGAACGTTGAATTTAATTGAAATTGGGCCAAAGCGTTTAAAAAACACGCCCACAATGCAATATAAACTGAAAATATCTCTGGTTTGTTAAACAAAAATATAAAATTTTCATCCTTTTATGTTTCCGTTTTCAAATTACTCTTAAAAAATTGTATCAGGTTCTGAATCGTACTAACATGGTTTATTGGTAGTGGGTACCCATTATTTGGCCCTCGCCAAATACAATTTTCTTTAGCAGCATTTACCTCACATTTCCCACATAGCTAACAGTTTTTTCTAAATGCTGCGCTTCTATAAAGTTGAATCTTGAAATTGTGCGGTAAAACTTTTTCTTATTATATCATTTCATTTCATTTTTATATAATTTGTGTTTATTCTCTTTTTTTCGTTTATCAAGTAAAATATTTACCTTTAATATTTTAACATTTAAAATCTTAACTTTTGACATAACGTTCAACTTTTATTTTTATCTAACTTTTATTTTAATTTAAAAGCAAATGTTTGCCCTTACTTTTGTTTATTTTTTTTCTATTGTTGCTTGCCTCCTTATTTTTATACGTTTAAAATAAGGCTAAGAACATCAGAAAGCCAAAAAAAAAGCAAAAATGAAAAACAAAAAAAAAAAAAGGATGGCGTATAAAAGGCATCATCAAAAAAGCTTACAGAGTTTTTATAAATTTATGATAAGATTTTTATTTTAACACAAACACATTTCAGCCATCACAATAAACAAAAAAAAAAAAAAACTTGGATTGATGAGTTAGAAAAACAAGTCAAAGAGGTGAGACCGCAAAAAGCATCAACAGCGTTATGATAAATTTTTATTTTTAGATATAAATGTAACAAACAGTGCGTATACATAAATAACATAAATCAGCGGTATTCTTACTTTTAAGTTAATTCCTTTAACTTTTATTTTTCTTTATTTGTTGTTTGTTGTTTGTTGTTTGTTGTTTGTGGTTTCTTGTATATTTACACAATTATCAAAGTTAAAAATTTGGTAAGTTTGAAAATTTTATACATCTTTTTTTTTTTATGTAGTTTGTTGATTCTAAAAGGGTTTCACTTCCATTTAATTTCCTTGGTTTTTTTTTTCTGTTACGTAATGTAATGCAAGGTCTGAAATATTTTACAAATGAAATTAACATTAATTTCTATTCTGTAGTCCTATTTCATACCATTAGGGATACAAATTTTTATATATTTATAGAAATCCCGAAATATTTAAGATAGACCCACCATTTTTATTACACTAATTGACTCAGAGTCTTTGTTTGATTTGATTGTAGAGATCAAATTGTCCATTTATATAAAATTTGGTTCATGGGCGTGTTTTTCCTCAAAGGCATCCACAAATAATTGAGTGTGGGAAAAAAAATAAACAATTATGTGGATTTTTTTTTTGACAAAAGTCTGTTAAAGACGTATTTTGATTTAATAAATCTTTGTTCTTTTGGAAACAAAAATTTAATCAGATTGATAATTTCTTTGACACTTTTCATAAAATTATAGAAAAAATGTATATTTACAAAGAGTGTTGAATAAAAATCGTTTGTACTTACATTTTGAAAATTAAGTCAAACGTTCCTACTTTGATTTTAGATTTGTATAATTATTGACCTACCTAACTAGAAATAAAAGTGATATTAACCTTAAATTTGGCGGTAACATTGAAAGTTCATATATATTGGTTAGATCTGAAAATGGACTAAAGCGGTTCAAGGATATAGCCACAATGCAAAGTATACTGAGAACAGCCTGTTTTTCAAATTAAAATTCATAGATTTGCGCTTACAATATTAAAACTGCAACACTTAATAGACTGAAATTTTATCAAAATATTAACTGCAAATTTTATACAAAAATCTTATAAATAGGCCTTGCCGACACGAAATTATACAACTTTAAATTATCTGTCCGTACAATAAATTTCTAAACAGTGTGAAGAGCCAAAAGTTGGCTCCAGCCATGTATAATTTCCTTAATTTTATTTTGTTAAAAATCGTTACAAAATTATTTTTCATAAGATAAAAGTTATATCCAAAATTTGGATTAAGCAAATCAATTTTTTTTTGAATTTCTTGATATGCAAATGAATTTTTTTACAATAACTTCGAACTAAAATAACTTTCTTACTTCTTTTTATATTAAGACTTTATTTATTTATAGAAACTTTATAGAAACTTAATTGATTTAAATAATTCCATAAAATTGCTTACTACTTATTAATGACATATGTCGTTTAAAGGTTTTTAATTTATTAGGTAGTTTAATAAACAATAGAAGCTAAATTACCAGAAAATTTATAACAATCAAAAATGATTCAATAAATAATTGTTTTCTTTTTTTTTAAAAAAATACTTGTATTTTGACTGTTTTGTTGACCTTTTGTTGTTGCCTTATTTATTTATTACTATTTAAAGCTTTTTTGTTGAAATTTGAAAGTAACTTGTTATGTAAAATGTTATGATACTGTTTTAGTTCTTTCAGTCATAAATTTAATTATTTGGCTGAATTCCATTTATTGTAGAATATTTGTTTTTTTTTTTTTACTCAGCACCAAGAGGTTAAAAGCATTCTTATTATGTAATAACGAAAATGAAGTTTAACAAGCTCTATCAAATCCATCTGGATATGTGACAGCTAAGTTTGGCAGAATTATTCAAAATTTAAATATGTAACTTGGTATTAGAACTATAAGAAATTGCTTTAAGCATGGTTTCATTAGATTATTTTCTGTATTTAAAAATAAGTAAAATTGGCCATGCCCTTCCAAGATAAAATAATAATAGACTTCTATTATTTTCGCCTCTAGTGTCTTTCGTCTCATTAAGCGTTACAGCGCGTATCGCGAGAACAAATCAAATTAGTATAAGTTAAATTAACCCAAGAAACCCCTACACCATTTGTCATAATGTGGCTAAAATATAAATAAAATGGTTTGCAAGTTCAAGGAGAGAAATTTGAAAGGTTCTTTATATTGGTTCAGATTCGAAAAAATCTGATGCATATATGCCATTTAAAAAAGTACAATAAGGTAAAAAAATACTTTTATTAAAAATTTTGCAAGTTTTTTCAAATTGCATCTGAAAAACTGAACTATGTTGTAAGAAATTTATCTGAAGAGGCATATCTGAGGCACATGCTTAATTAGAATCATAACATGATTCTGATTCTGAGTCCAACAATGCTATAAACGTTGCTTCTATCTTAAACCATTTGAACTATTAAACACACCCGCTTAACGTTAAAGAGTCCTGCTTTATAAGTGGAACATAATTTCAATTTTCAAAATTGTACTCAAAATCGTAAATTAACTTTTTTATAGTTTTTATCGAATACAGTAGCAAATAAAAATAAGTATAACATTTATAGAAATGTTAAAGTTTGAAAACAATTTTTTTAAGGAAATTTCTATATTGAAACTTGAATATTTTAATTATACAATAAGTATCAAATAAATTTGGGCTGGACTGTTTGTAAACAGCACTAATTTTTTAATATTTTGAGCGTTTATATGAAACTTGACGGAACTTATATAAAAATCTAAAATCTTAGCATTTAGACTCACTTATATTTAATTGCTTTTGGTTAATTATTAATTTTTTTTTTTTTTTAAAGAAAATTGGCAACACTGTATACAAGCTTAAATTACATATAACAAATTGGAAAAGATTCTTCGATTATACGGAATTATTGGTGCTTTACAAAGTCGTTGCAATTTTCATATATTGCAAACATTTTATATAGACATATGGCAACTTTATTTCTTATTTTCTTTTTTTTTTTATTATTTGTTTTATTTTTTGAATTCCAAAGTACACTTGAAGTAATGGGCTTGTGAATTGTTCGCTTGGCAAGTTGTGCATAAAGTTATAGTTACAAGTATTTTCTTATAAACAAATGTTTCGTTGGTAATTTTAAAGTCATGGCAAAATTATAAATGTTAAATGAATTTTATATTTACATTAGTTTAAAAATTATTTACAATAAAATACAAATTATTTTTATCTATTTTATTAGAGATAGTCTAATAATTTCAATGTAAAATATTTGCATGGAAATTTGAAAAAATTTTTTTAATAGAGAACTTTTGCCTTTTGGACCAGGCCAAAATACATTGCCGCCATTAAATAAATATGACAATTATGTAAAGAGAATATAATAAATATTAAGTTTATTTTTTTTTTCATTTAATAAGATAAGAAAAAATAAATAAATAAGAAAATTTTAGAGCATGAGCAAAATCTTAGATTCTCACCACACAGAATAGTACTTTTGTGATGGAGGGAGTGTAGACCAAATTTAAAATTTATAGTTAAATCAATGTAATTGTTTAATAAGTGAAATTGTAATGTGTTGCAATTTTTTTCCATTTTTTAAGGGACCACTTTATCTAGAATAACTTTTAATGAGCATTACACTAAAACATTGTTTAACTTTTAAATTCAATATTCATTATTTAAACATTATGTATAAATGATTTACGGTTCATCTAAGTCGGCCTTGACCGACTATTTTAAAGTATTTAATTGTTTTTGTTTTTGTTCTTCTATATAAACTATTTATTTATGAATATTTAAATCTCTAAGTTATTTGTGTTTTGCAACATTAAGATTATTGTAAGATTAAGTTTAATGATTCGTACATAAAGTTCAAAAGTAACAAGGTTCAAAGAACGATAAATACTTTAAAATTAAAAATTTTTTATTCATTTGTACATTTATAAAAATGTCTCGATATCTTAAAGTCTTTAGAATTTTTTAGATTTATTTAGAATGTGTTTTGTTTGTTTACTCTGAATAAGACCAAGTAGGAAATTTATATTTGATTGAGGCCTAATCTTGGATACCCTACTCCAATATACCAATATATATTTTCTAAGTTGAAATTCATTTTGTTTGTATTTTAATAAAATTGAACAAGGTGGTGCCAGTTGTTAAAAAAAAATCATTTCCAGATACTATAATATTTTTAAATATTTTGCTTAGACAAATAAGGAAATATTGTGCTGCTAAAATAGAATAAAAAAAAGTGTAGTAAGTATATAAATTTTAGCAATCGGTAAATGGACTTAAATATGTCACTGAAGTTTTGCACGTAATTTTGTGAAATTGTGTTAAAATGAAATCATGTAGAATCAATTGCAATCAATTGTGATTGTTAAATTTTATATTTAATTTCACATAAATTTGAAGTAAATGTTAAGCAGTTAAAACTGAAATTTAATAATATCTCATTGTGATTAAATTTTCTTTAGAAAAATATGATTTTTTAGTCTTTAAAATAGTTACTTTTACCTCAAAATAATTTAAAGTCTTCATTTTAAAATGGAATAAATTCATCGGCAAAAATATTGATATTTCAAATGTTAGAATTTCAAGTACTAACAATTTTGGGAAAAAATAATTTGTCAAGCCAGAGAGTTTGAAAAAAAACTTTTTCGTATAATAAAATTTATAGACAAACTCTCAGAGTTCCTTTTCATATAAATTCCATTAATTTCACTGAATTAATTGGAAAATTTAAGAAGTTATCCATTTAATTGAACACATTTTATCCATTTAAAGAGTTCCGGTACATCCTTTAAAAAACAAATACAAAATTTAATTTTATCTATGGTTTGCTGAAATATTGAAGCCCTTTTCTAAAGGGCCTTTAGTTATTGAATCGAATTTCATTTATAAAACTAAGAAGTACTTTAATTTATAATTTTTAATTTTTATATGTAAATTTAGAAAAAAACACTTAAATCTTTCTATTAAGAATTTACTTATTTAATGTCTGTTGGCTTTACAAAAAATTTGTATAATTTATGTCACATACATATAAAAATTTCATGCTATATAAATAAAATGCGTAAAAAGACAAAAATGAATTTTGCTATAATTCTACAGTTACTAACACTTTTAAATATACTGCTTTAATTTTGTTTGTATGAATTTCTACAGTAATATTTATTGTTTGTTGATATTACTTTCTTTTTGATGCAAAATATTTTCAAGTTTTAGTATAAACAATTGTTTACCCCTCAGGATATGCTATAATATTTTCCATTGAGACTCTACTCTGTATTTTAGTTTTCATTGTAATTTTTACATCATTTTCATTTCGCGCTCAAGCGTACAAAAAATGTTAGTGATAAAGTTTACATTTGCAAAATTTATAAAGGAAAAAATATATTAAAAATTTCAGATGTTCCTTAAATTGAATTCAAGTGTCATCTTGCAATATAAATTGATAAAAGATTAAATAATGCTTGTCCAATTATTGCTTCTATTTAAGGGCCTTGATTTAATGCTCTTGCTGTTTTACAAAGAAAATTTTAGCAAATATTTTATGCCTTTTATTTTGCCTTCACATTTAGATAGATATGGCTTAGACTGAGTATTGATATTTAATGAAACAAAACGTGTTTACTGCCTATTTATACTTTAATTCAGTGTTTGATTAAATAATTTCTAAATATTAATGATTTATGAAAAAATTTTGAAGAAAAAAGTATTTTACGCAAAATTTTTTGTATAATCCTCCCAGTAGGAATTTTCCCTAAATTGTTGCCAATTTCCTTACAAAATGTACACAAAACCAATCTACGGATTTAATTTAATCTTTTTTTTTTTTTTGTAAGACTGCACTTCATTTACATTTAATTTCCTTTAATTTCCTGAAATCTAAGAAAATAATTTTTAGGATATCATAATTTTTTTGAAATAAAGAAATTTAGGTATTATGGCGAAAAAATGCAAAAAATCATGTTAAAAAAATTTTAGTTTGCAATAAAATAATTTCAAAAACATTTTATATCGCTTATATAAAAAAAGATTTTTTTTTTTTACATAAGAAATCTTTATTATTATTACGAAAAGTTAGTTAATTGTAATAAATCTTCGATATTTTGTGGAAGACGTTTTATGTGCTTTAGAGAGAAACGGAGAAAAAGGAGAAAAAGGAAGAAGCCATCATTACTTGCTCCTTCTCAGTAACAATTTTCTTTATTTAAAGTTAGGAAAGGAAATACAATCAATCGATATATGATGATTTTAAAAAAAAGAAAGTCAGTAAGATGGTTGAGCACAAGCAAAGAGAAGAGGGTGTACGCGTCTTTTACGGCCTGAAGTAAAATAAAATTAAATTAGAGCTTTCACTTTTAATAGAAACTTGTTTAATATTCATTAAACAAAGAAAAAAACAAAAAAAAAAAAAAACAAAAAGTGGAAAACATTAAACCACAATAGAAAAAATCGAGAAAATTTGAACAAATGCCACTATTACACAAATTTCATTAAATATATGATGGCAATATAGAATGGCGATATTTAAAAATATCGCCCACACATAAACACATGCACATGCATACTCATACAAACACACGCTTAACAAAAGAAAGTAAAAAAAGGAGAAAATTGTTCACATATGAGGAAATGAAATTTTTTTCATAATTAATTTAATACAAATAGGCAAGAAACAGTAACAACATCGACAACAATTATAATAAAACATAACATCATATAAAATGCAGCCTGGGGTGACAAGGCCTCCACACACATATAAACAATGTAACAATAACTATAACAATAAAGTAAATATCGAATAAAATAATAATAAAATAAGTGCAATATAAAATAAAATAAAATTATTTTCATTAAATAAAAATGAAAAAAACAAAAAACATAAACATAAACATAAACATTTAATAAAAAAATGTCGCTTGTCGCATGCTATTAATTTACGTACTTGGTTGACGCTATACTCACTTTGTCATTATGCTAGTAACGCCTAGAAGGTAGGATTGGAAATCCTATAGCATCAAATTCTGATGTGATTTGGTATTTGCCTGTTCTTCTGAGTGTAAACAGAATGTAAAATTTGAGATATCAAACCTAAATTTGGCAGAATAATTGAAAGTAGGGTTAAATTGAAAATTGAAGGTTAAGTTGGAAATTGGAAAAAAATTGGTCAAAGAACATGGCCACAGTTTTAGCTAAAATGAAAGCATTTCTATTTATTAAGCAAAAATTTTATTCTTTGACTCATAACTCAAAACTTACAAATTATTTTTGCCACAAATATTAGGCCAATTATTACAAAATATTGGTTGAAAAATAATACGATAAATTTACGATAAGTCTACGACAAATTATACAATGTCAACATTGATACACTATAACAAACAGTTATTTGGTGTTGGGTATCAAAGATTTCGTCCCAAGCTAACTTCTTTTAAAAGAAGGTTCACATTGATTATGCTACAATTCATTTCATCAATCAATTTCAGTTTAGAGTCTGATCAGCTTCTGATATTTCATTTATTTACTTATAGATTATTGGAATTTACAGAAAGAGCAAGAAACTCAATTAAGCAATTTGAATAAATTCTCTTTAAATGTTAAAATCGCCTCATTGCTAGACAAGACAAGTTGGCAGTTTAAAAAACGCCATATTCATAGATATGAATATGGCGTTTTTTTTGAAATTCTTTGTTTGGTGTTTATGCCTACCACCCAGAGCTGGGTGGTATATTTACTTTGTCATTATGTTTGTAGCGCCTAGAAAGAAACGTTGGAGAACCTATAAAGTGTACATTTTTCTGATCAGCATCAAATTATGAAACGATTTAGACATGTCTGTACGTCTGTCTATTTATGTGTGTGTTTGTTCTAAAAATTTGTCTGGTCATAAATTTTAAGATATCAAGCTCAAATTTCTTAGAATCGTTGGAAGTTCTTGCACGCAATTTGGAATTAAAATTGAACAAGATCAGTCAAAGGACATGCTTACAGTGCAACATAAACCAAGAATACCTAATTTTCGTAAGCAAAATTACTTAATTTTTTGTTCAACATCTGGAAAGTGCAAAAAAAAATGAAAGCTGAAATTTTGCATATTTAAGGAGGCCAACGGTCTAAACTGTCTGCCCAAAAATCATACAAATCGGTTACGCTTACAAATATGCAGTACCAAACTTTCATTTTTTTTTTATGTTTACGTTTTCAATTTACTCCTAGAAAGTTGTTCCATCCAAGTTGTTGTAAATCGTAATATCATGGTGTATTGGTGGTGAGTATACAAGATTTGGCCCCAGCCATATAAAATCTTCTTATTTGCTTTTCATATTGTTCTGCAATTTCATATGAAATATTGATCATAATTGCCTTTAATAGATCGATCATTAAGGCATATTCATTTATATATATGGACGCAAATCTATTGATACCATGACAATTAACAATAACAATAACTACATTAATAATGTTAAAAGCCTTTCATATATGAGCCAATTGCAATGGTCATAATGATGATCAAAAAATCAAAAGAATATAAGGAAACGAATGTGCCACGTGGTCTTAAATTATTTGTATGTCCGTAATATAAATATAAATTTTGTAAAGGAAAACTCATTTTGTGATGATTCTATTGCAAATGTAACATATTGATTTGATTGATTTCTTCAATTTGTTTAATTTGTTTGATTAGTAATTGATTGGCATTACTTGACATATTAAGGTCAAATCATTGGAAGAGTAATATGATGTTTTTTGATTATGTCATAAAAATAAAAAATCTAATACGATAATTTTAATTGAGAAGGGCGATTTAATGTGACACCTAAAAGATCTATTGCGTTCAGTTATGGATTCTCCAGTGTAAGGCCTGTAGTTTTTTACTTTTTCGTCTATTAAATTGAATTTTGGATTTAGAAATTGAAAGTCAAAATTTAAAATATTTGAAATTTTATCTCATTTACTCTTTTTTTTATTATTATTAATGTTGAATAAGAATGATTATTTGTTCATATGAGTAATCATTGTTTCTTCTTACAAATTTTTGCATCAAATGCTGGATCAATTACATCCAATTCGTCAATGATTTTGCCATCCTTCATGACACTCATATCTTTATACAAGCAATTAAGGTAACAGTAATTATCCTCTTTAGTTTCAATTACATTAGTCGAAGTATTATTACTAGGACTTATTATATATTTAAAACATTCCTTTATTACATCCGGTTTCTTTTGTAACAACTCCGCCATTTTTTGACTAAATAGTGGCCTAAATAACATTGAGAATTTGTATGCTGTTTCACATTTATCCGGAGATTTTGTAATTTTGCTTTTAATTCTTCCTATAATTTCACCATCCTTCATAAATCCATGCTTTTCGTGAATACAATTTAGATAACACTTATATTTATGACTATCTGGAAGCTGCACAATTTTATTTACATTACCCAATAAAAATATTGTTTTTAAAAAATCGCCTTCTTCGTCAACAGTTAACTTTATTTTTTTACGACAATCCTCGGCGCCATTTGAAAATTTAATCTAAATGAAAATTAAATATTTTCACATAATATCACTTAAATTTAATAATGGTTTTTACCAACGCAATAAGTGTAAGTGCTACTATTTTGATCTCCATATCTTCTTAAAGCTGTTCGTTTCTTTTCACTTGGTGTAGCTCTTTATTAAATGACTGTACACTTGACTGAAGCCTTTTATAGCTTTTTATAGCTTTTTATAGCGAAACTAATTTCTTAATCAATTTATAATTTTTCATGAAGAATTGTTCCTCTAAAATTTTCATTATTTTACATATGAAATTTGCAAAATTTATACCCACCCTTCTGAGGTTGGGGTGGTGTATCAATATGTTAATATGTTTGTAACGCCTAGAAGGGGGCAACAGAGACGCTATGAAGTATATATATTTTTTTATCAACATCAAACTCTAAATCGATTTACACATCCCCATCCGTCTGTCCATCTGTATGTCTGGCTGTAGTAAATATTTTTCTGGCAGTAAAATTTGAGTTATCTAGCTGAACTTAGGCAGAATTTTTGGAAGTTCTTGTATGCAGGTTGGTATTGAAAGTGGACAAAAGCAGTGGAAGGACTCGCCCACAATACAACATAAACTAAGAACAAAATTTTGGTAGTTGCTTGCTTCTTTGTTTTGTTTCATTCTTTGAATGAAAATATCATTGTGTCTGTGTGGTGGGTATCTAATACGTGGTCCCACACAACTATAATTTTCTTACTTGAATTTGATGTGTATCAATTTTTATATATTTTTTTAATTTCATTTGCATTCGTTAAAGTATTTTAACTGTAATAATTTGATTATTTTCATACATTTTTGCTTTTTTAAAACGATTAATTAGTACGAACTTTATTACCGGTGAGGACCGGTTAAGTACTTTACATTATTATTTATTTTATCTAAAGTGATGAAATGAATTACGAAGTCAGCGTAGTAAAAAATTGTAATTTTAAATTATTTGCAAAATTGTTATGCATGAGGGTTTCAAAAAGTAGAACGGTGTAAATTAAATTTAGTGGTAGCTCCAGTCCCAAAAGCATCAGCTCAACTTGAAGTGGCTCTTGGGAAGGTCGTTGGAAAGGTCGACCTTAAAGGAACTTTCAAATTCACGCAATAGGGCAAAAAATTTAATTTGTGCCAGTTTTAATAATGCCCATTGCGGTGATATTGAAGTTCGCTTCGTGGGGGCTACGGTGCCCACGTTGTTCGATACTCTTTCAGACATATATATATATATGCTTGTCGCACAGGATTCTATTTCCCTAATAAAATGGTTAGCTAACGAAGTGCATGATCTGATACAAGTTAGGCCTACTGACTTTGGGAAGGCTCTGAACCTAAATACCAAGGGTTAAGCTTCCTATAAAAAGTGCAATATGAACTTTAAATTGGAAACTTGGTTGACGGTACCACGTACAAATGACTATTGAACCTAGCGCACAAATTGTACTGCAAGTGTACGCTACTATTAAGCCATTATGGCAGGTACTCCATTTAGTTAATGGACTAAATTTAGTACGCATTTTTTTATGACAAAAAATAATAATGTAATAATTTTTATTACAATATATTTATATATATGCAACATATATATATACATATATATTATTTCTTGATAATATGGTTTTTCTTTTTCAAAAAATGGGTGTTCCAATTTCAATCATTTTCACTGGGACGAATCGCACCTCTGAGCCAAATATTATTAATATACATTAAAAACTTCGATCTGCATATTATAAAAGATGGACTGGTGAACTGACAAACGGACGGGCTTAAGTTAGATCAGGAAATGATTCTGAGTCGATCGGTTTAGTAAAAGTTACATCTATCCCAACTTTTTTTATGGTTGTTACAAATGTTTGTACAAGCATAGCGTAAGATATAACTAATGAGAAAATCAAATCTGGCTTGAGCCATCTTGGATACCCTTCGCTCAGACCCTGCTTGGTAATTTATGCTACAAACATGTAATTTGAAGTTGTACACTTACGGATAAATATTGCGTGATTTGCTAAAATTTGAATGAAGGCAAAGTAGAATAAGTTTTAAGACTTATGCAAAATTTCAGCTTTCTATCTGATTTAGTTTTAAAATTATGAGTGCAAAAATTTTTCATTTTTGCTTTAAAGAAGCTGAGGTGCTCTCAGTTAAATATACACTGGGACTGTCTCCTTTTACCGATTTTTTACCGCGACAAAGAAACTTTACTTAGACAGACAGATAAAGAGTTGGATAAAAGTAAAGAATAGAGGCCTTTTAAAAAATGACTGACGGCAATGAAATTATAGACTCTGTCTCACATGAGAGTTATACAAATTTGTAAAATCCTATAAGATACCATAAAGCACAAATATTTTACAACTAAAACTTAAAAAAAAGAAAATTAAAAATAAATGTAAAATCGTTATTAAAAATTTGCATGATTCTTCTTCTTTCAAGTTAAAATTTTTCTTAATTAAACATATTTATCATGCTGTGTGATTTATGTCTAAACTACACTAAAATAATCTTTATATTGCAATCTCTGAAACTGTCTGGAAACATCAATGATTAAATTAATCATGAGTGGATGCAAATACTTGAAAGAAATTATCAGCAATTACTTCAGCAAATATGGCAAAAGTAGGTTTATCTCAATAAATGAAACGTACGAATTTTAGAAGAAGGTAAAAAGACAACAAATAAAAAAAAAGTATATTTGGCTGGGGCCAAATTTTAAAAACCCACCACAAATATATCATGATATTGCAATTCAAAACCTGATTCAGTTTTTTAGGGGTAAATTTAAAACGAAAAACATAAAAAAATGAAAGTTCGCATAGACTTAACCGATTTGCATGATTTTTAGATAGACAATGTACCCAATACCACCTTTAGTTGTGCAAAATTTCAGCTTTCTATTTTTTTGCATTTTTCAGATAATGAGCAAAAAACCACCAAATTTTGCTTAAAAAAAAGGAGATGTTATCAGTTTATGTTGCATTGTGGGCGTACGCTTTAGCCGATTTGTTCCATTGTTAAGCCCAACCTGCTTGCAAAAAGTACCAATAGTTTAGCGAAATTTGAGCTCGACATTTTAAATTTTACGATCAGTAGAATGCTTACAATACAGATAAGCGAACGGACAGACGGACAGACATCTCTAAACCAATTCAGAATTTTATGTTGATCAAATCTCTGGGTGGTGGGTAAAAATGGCAATATAGTTGCGCTAATAATCAAACGTTCAAAGCGTCATTTTATCCGTACCATGCCTTCGCTAAAATGTTGTTGTTGTTGTTCACTTTTTAAACGAATATTTGTAAAATAGATTATGACTAAGTAAAACTTATTGATATATTTTTTATGATGATAAGCTGATTACACAAGAATTGATGTATTATATATCGATATGTTGCGTTAAACAGGTGACTCAGGCCACTCCATCATTATTCCTTTTACATTTTACTTATTGTTTACTATTTGTTTTGTGTTATATTTTGTTTTGTGTTATGTGAAAGTGCGGCGTTCATGCTGTATAATTTTTTCAAGTTCAGAATCCGTGTTAAATGAAAATGCGGTAACTTGACACAGCAGGTTACTAAACATGGCTTGTAAGCTCTATCTAAATAACTAAAGCATCAACAGTTCAAGAATTATTTACATGTACGCTACGTCACCCAATATGTTGCTGGTATAAAAAAATTGAAAAAATGAAAATTATAAAGTGAGAGTGCATAAATGAATTAGATAAATTATGTGGAAGAGGTAGGGAAAGATGAAGAGGGGAAATATAAAGCAATTACAGGATAATTGTGATTCTTTGTGTTAAATTAGCGTTTATCGTTTTTATGGGTTTTTACAGACGTTCGTAACATCTGAAAGGATGTCTGACTTCAGATCAAATATTTTGAAATATTTCTGATGTCGCCTTTTTGGAAAAAAGATGAAGTTCGCTGAAATCGTTTAAAAACAAAGCATTTGTATTATCAGTCTACATATAACGACCTCTTCTGAAAAAATTGGGATCCGGCTTGATATATGACATACATAATAGATGTCCCAATTTTGATATAGATTTGAAAATATTTTGAAATCATGCGAAAGTTATAACTATTTACTTGTTTTGCTTGTTTTTGTATTTTGACTTTTGAATGACATTGGACAAAGTGGTAGTGTAAGATATTTAAGAAACGTAGCCATCTTTGTTTTTTTTAACATAATTTTCAGAGTTTTAATTAATCGCTTTATACCATTTTGTTAACTGTTACTGTCATGTATCACAATCGTTGTAAAACTAGGTGTTAATTCATTCGGATTCAAATGTGTCGATAACCATAAATTTACTTTAAGGCCACTACTCAAACTTTGAAAGTATACTTATTTGATTAATGCAACGTATGACTGAAGAATCAGAAATTTTATTGAATTTTATTTTAGTGAAGAAAATATGTGCACCAGGTAGGTTCAGTTTTCCAATCTTCTCGTATATAACGTACTTTTGATATGAATTAAACTTTTAAATATTCTTAACTTTGTTGAGGTTTAAATTCTCATAGTTGATTTTAATCGTATTAAACCAAGTGGTGTAAGGTATGCAAAGGTGGGTATCCAAGTTTTGGATACCCACCACCCAAACATCATGACATTATGACTCAAAGCCAGTTTTCAGTTTCAGTTTTTTTTTTTTTTTTTTGGTAGTAAATTGAAAACGTAAATATAAAAAACGAAAATTTGGTATTGTATAATACCGCGTAGACCTAGGTGTTATACATAATTTTTGGACCTATTTTATGTTTTGTAGTTCGCAGATGATGAGCAAAAAAACTACCAAATTTTGTTTAAAGGAATGACCTATTCTCAATTTATGTTAAACGGTGATCTCGTGATTTGACCGATTTTACCCATTTTCTATTCTAATGTGAGGGCAAAAACTTCCAATGATATTGCTAAATTTGAGCTGGATATCTAAAATTTTACGACCAGGGTGTAAACGTTCCCCTGGCCGTAAAATGAAGGACAGATGGACAGATGCACTTAAACGTTTCAGAATTTCATGGTGATCAAGAAGGTATGTACTTAATAGGGTTCCTCCTAGGCGTTACAAACATAATAAAAAAGTAAGTATACCACCAACCCCTGAGAGGTGCGTACAAAACTTAAAGAACGGTTATGTGAGAAATCGATGTATGACAATTTGGAATTTCTCATTTTTTATAGCATCACATTTTGAAGTACATATAAATTTTTACTGATTTAACTTGTGTGACAGATAAATAATGAATGAAACATGCAGTAGGCATTATCTTTGAAAGAGTCCATAGAAAATACTATCTACATTTCATGTAACGTATCAACGTACATAAAATTTACATTTTGATCGTGCAAAATTTTGCCATTTACGAGTTGCGCTCAAAAGACAACGATTTGTCTGTTAAAAATTTGATCAGATTTAATCTATTTTTCATACCAAACTGCTTGTACGAACTTTTATACAATTTTTTGACATACGATTTTTATACCCCACCCCTTAGAAGTTGGTGGTATATTCACTTTGTCATTATGCTTAAAATGCTCAGAATGAAATGTCGGAGACCCCATAAAGTATAGATATTTTTAATACGCCTCAAATTCTGAATCGATTTGCAAATGTTTGTCCATCTGGCCATTGGAAGTTTTTGCAAGCAGGTTGAGATTGAAATTGAGCATAATCGACCATCGTATAACTTACACTAAGGACACTCCTTTTTTTTTTTTAGCAAAAACAGAGGAACATATCTAAATCGTTTCAGAATTTGATGCTGATCAAGAGTACACTTTGTATGGTTTCTGACGCTCACAAAAAAAAGTTTTGCATTAATCACCATCTCTTGGCATACCCACCTACTCTCACAAACACAGCCGCACGTTAACCCCTTTCGTTTATCAATGGTATTAAAATGAAAATAAGTTAAGATGATGTTGTAAATATATAAAATAAAACATGGCAAAATAAAAGGAAAACAAATTGTACTAAAAAAAGAAAAAAAGTAAAATGAAGTAGTTATGAAAATTTGAAATGAATAGAGGGAAATAGAAGAAGGAGGCAAATGACATGGCATATGTCATTTAAATGAAAATTATGTAAGTAAAGTAAGTTGAGTTTCACACACACACACACACACACACACACACACACACATACATACACATACATACACACATACTAATATTTTTGATTTATATTCCAATTTTACAGTTACCTGCATCACATCAACCCATCTCGCTCATTCTTTTTTTCCGGCTGTCTTTCTGTCCATCCTGGTTTATTTTAAATTTCATGAACGTTATGAACGTTATCTAATCACTTTTCATTTATTATTTTCTTGGGATCATTAAATAATACCGATAAATGTTTTTTTTTTTTGCTTTCAAGGCTTTTGAAAATTTTGCTTAAAGTTAACAACTTTTTCTTCTCTTTAAACATTTAATGCCACTACAATAAAAATCAGCAACTATAATAAATAATAGAAACAATAATAATAATAATAATAATAATAACAACAACAATAATACCAAGGAAAAAAATAATCAGTGACAGTGATCGCTATCGTTACATTTGCATACAATAACACACACAACAACACTAACAACATAACAATATTACAAATATTAAATGAAAAAGACAATTTGCATTCGATTGCCATTACAAATGGGACCATAAAAAACAACAGCAATAACACAATAACATAAAAAAAAAATGTCTAGTGCGTTAGAGAAAAGTAAACATTTGTTAAGCTACATCAAAAAAAAATCAAAACATAAAAAAATAAAATAAATTTCATATTTTTATACCCAACACCCAAAAATTTGATATTATACTTCATTTGTCATAATGTTTGTAAAGGTTAGAAAAAAAAGGTCAGAGATCCTAGAAAGTGGAAGTATTTTTGATTAGCATCAAATTCCATAACGACCAACGGACATGTCTAGTCGTATGTCTCTTTGATAGCAAAATTCCAGATATCAAACTTAAATTTGTCTTGCCCATAAGCTTAAATTAAAATTGGCCCGAATCAGCCGTAGAACATACTACCAGCTTTCTCTTACCTCTGTTGTTTTAGCAAAAAATTTACCCATATATAAATTTGAAAATCATATAATTTAGATAAATTCTGAAACGATTTGCAAATGTTTGTCCATCTGGCCATTGGAAGTTTTTGCAAGCAGGTTGAGATTGAAATTGAGCATAATCGACCATCGTATAACTTACACTAAGGACACTCCTTTTTTTTTTAGCAAAAAGCAGAGGAACATATCTAAATCTTTTCAGAATTTGATGCTGATCAACAGTTTCGCCATCAAACAGTCGTTTGAACCAAGTCTTGATGGGTATCCAAGATTTGGCTGCAGGCCTTTGCTTTAGTGTTTCTTTTTCTTTTTTTTTTAATGCTTATTTATAATTTTTTCGGCAAATAAACTTTGATCTCTTATCTAAGTCTAACAAATGTTTATATGTCTATTCATCTGCCTACTTAATTGTCCATTCGTCCATATGTTGGCCTCTCTAAGCTGATTAATTTTTTTTCTTTTTCTTTTGCTTTTTAAAGCCAATCGGTGGCAATTAATAATAATAATAATCATAATAAATGGAAGTGTATTGATAAAAATTAAAAAAAAAAAAACGAGAATGTGTTTTACATTTTAATAAGTCAATTAATAAATTGACTTGAGCCGTAACAATCGAATAATATAACAAAAAATAAAATAACATGAAAAATAAAAAACAAAATAAAAACTACTACAAAACAACATCAAAAGATAATTGCTAAACGAAAGACACAGAAAAAGAATTAACAAAAAAAAATTATAAATGGCCAGAGGCAAATTTTTTATATCTACAACTCAAACAATCTATCTTTCAAAACTAACAAAGAGGTTCAATTATAATCCCTTGATAAAAATTCAAGTTCTTAAATTCTTGATAAATATTAATTAAATAAAAATGTAAAGTAAAGCTTCCCTTTTGGATATATTGAGTTATATGGACCGAGTTCTCATGTGTAGCAGTGTATGTCATAGCACCTAGTACCTTTAATTTACCATCATTCATTCATTCATCAATCTTTTAATAAAATTTTGCTTCTAAAAGCTTTAAAAAGGCGTATACGATTTCTTTTAGTTTTCGTGGGGCTTTGAATAAAATAAAGAAATGTATAGAAAAGGGCTACAACTGTTGTGTAGAGTTGAAGAATTGAAAAAAAAATGGAAATCAAGGGGACTATTTTGAGTAAGTGCCTCAGCTTTTTTTAATAATTGGATTTAAACAATAAACTTGTTTATCTTCTGTAAAAATGAAAAATCACAAAAACTTAACAAATCACTTAAGTCTTTTTCGTTTAAAAAACCTACGACATTCAAAATTTGATATTAATCAAAGATCTCTGGCAACCAAAACTATATCAAATATTTGAAAGAGATTGAGTGTGAGCTCCAAACACTTAGTAGCAGGAATAAAAACAACGATATGAAGAATTTTCGTTAATGATATTTTATAATTTTCAATAATTGGGATTAATTGTGCCAATTTTGATGAAAAGCACAAGAGTAAAAACTCAAAAAATAATAATAATTAAAGATATTTGTATTATGGATAAATGTCTTCAATATTTTTGATTTTCTAAACAATTTTTACAAATAATTCATTCAGATCATATAATTTTTTATATTTACTTATGCATTTGACAAGTAATCAGCAAAAATTGTAAAGTGTCAAAAAAGTGACAAAAGCAAAATTTGATGTTTTATAATTTCAAGTAGATGTAAAGGATTTGAGTAAAATTTTAGATTACAAATCTGTACAAGGATTCAAATATTGTCTAATATTGAACAAGCTTTACCAATTTGGGAAATTTTTAAGCATATTTTTGCCTTTTGGCCATTTGAGAGCAGTAAACCTTCAATTATGAATATTTGCCACCTATAGACCCATTTATATATTTTGGACACTCTCGAACCACCTTTTTGGCTTTACAAACATAAAGCTAAGATGAATATGCCAACAACCTTATGGTGGTGCTTACAACAAAAAAAAAAAACAGTACTAACAGAAAAATCTAAAGTTAGATACAGTGAGAAGGCGGGTAATCAAAACTTATATTAAGTTAAGCAACCTGGCCGGCAGCCAGTCAGGCAGCCGATCTTGTGATAGTATGATAAAATTATTATGGTTAAAGTTTAACAGCTAATCCAATTAAATATTTAACACTTTAAAATGTCACATATAAAGTTACAGAGCGCGTACGCATAACACACACGTACACACACACACCCAAACATAAATGCAAAACATTAATAAGCCTTCAAGCTGTTTATTTTTACATGAAAAAAGAAATAATAATTTGTCAAAATCTTTGGCAGATGTATTTTTAAAAAAATTGATGATACGATGCCAAAGATGCCGCACCAACAACAACAACAACAACAACAACAACATTAATAATAATTTCGATAAAAATTATTATGAAAATAAAATGTAAGAAAAATGTAAAAAAAAATTTTATTTGATTTTGGCCAAATTTTAACTCTCCACCATAACTCAAATACTGCTTCATATTCGACCCGATTGCACCCAATAAACAGATTTAAATTTTATTTAATTAATTTGTAATGAAAAACTCAAAAAAAAAAATTTAATTAAAAATGTGAGAAAAATTACGTATAAATAATTTATAATATAATAAGATGGGTGTGGCACATTATAGACGTTAGAGCTAAATTTTTATTATGTAGTTTGTTTGGCTTATAATTTGTAATTAAGTATAAAATTTTAAAAAGTTAATTTCAATTTCTCATGATTTTGAGTGGGCATGGTTGGACTCTTAGCAATTTCATAGAAAACCAGCGACAAATAAACATGTAAATTATTTACTTTTGTGCAAAAAGCAAAATAGATAGTTACAATAAAGGACGCTTTCAATATAAAATGGACTAAGGGAGTGTTATTTGACCGATATCGATTAGATTTGATAATTATGAGTCTGTTTTTAATTGAGCACATTCAGAATAATTTCAATAAGAGACAGACATCCATATGCTTAGCTAAATCGAATAAGTACTTTTCTCTGTCTTAATAATCACCACCCAGAGTGTGGTGGTATATTTGTAAGGCCTAAAAAGAGGCTTTAGAGAGCCTAAAAAAGTATACAGACATTTTATGAACATCAAAGTCTGAATCGATTTAAACAAGTTTATTTCTGAATGTGGTAAACATTTATATGCATTGGTTTGGACCATACAGAGCCTGGGCTATGGATAACCAAAATTTGACCTCAGACAAATATAATTTTCACATTTGTTTTTGTATATACTTTTCTCAATAGATTTATATTGTCCAGCATTTACTTCTCTAAAAGTTCCTTTAAATCTACGATAAATTCCATATTTAGTTATAATGACCAAGTGGTGGATGCAATAAAAGTTAATAAAACTCCAAATATTATTTTTGATATAATCATTTTTATACCCACCACCTAATGTTTAGGGATATATTCACTTTGTCATTATGCTTGTAACGCCTAAAAAAAAAGCTGCAGAAACCCTACAAAGTATATGCATTCTTGATCAGCATCAAATTCTGAAACGATTTAGACATGTCGGTCCGTCTATGTATCTTTTTATTGTAAACATTCTCTTAGTTGTAAAATTGAAGTCATCGAGCAAAAATTTGGCAGAAACATTAAAAGTTTTTACACTCAAGTTGAAATTGAAAATGGGCGAAATTAGACAAAAGACACGCCCAACTGAGAACGGTTCAGTTTTTTTAAGTAAACTTTGATAGTTTTTTGCTTATCATCTACGAACTGCAAAAGATAGAAGACAAAAGTAAAGAGGCTATTAATCTACAAAGTCTGTCCAAATATCATACAACTCAGAATTTGCCATAGGCGTATCTTGCCTACGGCAAATTCTGTAATACCAAACTTTCCCCTTCTTTTAGATTTATGCTTTCAATTTACTCTTAAAAAACTGAAACAGATTATGAATCGTAATCTCATGGTGTATTGTTGGTGGGTAAACAAAATTTACTCTAACTAAATATAATTTTCGTAGTTGTTCGCTTTGAATTTTTTACCTTTTAATTTTGCCTCCTTTCTTCCACACAAAATCAATACTCAATGAATGCTTTTGAAATTGAATAACGATGTTAATTGTTATTGTTGTTATTGTTGCTATTTACAGTATTTTTATAGAGAATTACTATTATTATGAACATAATTAGTACTGGTGGCAGGCATAGTTGGAGTTGTAAATAACCATATAAAATTTACGTATTCAAATCAGCACATGAACATATCTGCACCTATAATCCATGTAATTTATCGGTATATCGGCAACAATGTCATTAAATTAAAAACACACAATAGCAATAAAAAAAAAAGATAAAAAATATATCCCATTCATATATTTATATATAATACGATTGGAAAGCTTGTGTAAGAATGAATTTTGTATTCATAATGAATAAATAAAAATGGATGGCGACAAGTAGATATTACAACAAAATTTAGAAAAAATTTGACAATTTGACATATTACTTAATTATTAATTGGCGGCGCCAGAGGCCTTTTTCGATGAGCACTACTTTTTGAATGGAAAGTAAAAGAAATCGTGTTAAAATTTTGAAAAAAAATATTGTTTTTTTTTTTTTTTTGCTAGGCAAATTGTTATTGAAAATAGGCAAAATCGTTCAAAAACCACAAAGTTGAGAATACCCTGATTTTTTTTTTTTAAGAAAAATTTTATGGAGTTTTACGGATTATCTGCCAACTGTAAAATATACTAAGCTGAAATTTTTAACAAGTAAAAAGAATATTGGTCAAAAATTATGCAAATCGTATACGCCTACATGATATACCAAATAAATACAATGCCAAATTTTCATTTTTTTAATTTTTTTTTTATGTTTACATTTTCAATTTACTTCTAAAAACCTGGATGGTGGGTATTCAAGATTTTACTTAGACAAATATAATTATGATTTACACTGACTGTAATAAAATAAAAAAAAAAAAAAATTTTTTTAAAACGCCAGAATGATATTTTCCGTTGTTAGTACTTGTCATATTTATTTTTTAAAAATGATGAAATATTTTATGCCCCCAAGTTTTGAGATATAATGATAGAAGATTCCTTGAAATGTAATGTCGTTAATTAGGAATATCTGTAAAGAATTTCTAAAATGGGTTAAAAGTAATTGGTAAAGAATGCCTGTAGATTCGAAATTATTAATTATATTTTCTAGAATTAATTAGACAGCATTTTAATTTAAATATTATTAATGCATTTTGAAGTATAAATTTAAATATTTATTGTACAAGTAAATCAAATATAAATGTAATAAAAATTGAATGATATTTATTATTTTTTCAATTTCTTTGAGTTGATCGCATTTCTTCTTTTCATTCAATTTTCAAATAATATTTTTTTTATTCTATACAACTCACTTATGAATAAATTGTTAATAAATTTTGAAAATGTATTTTTGAGAAAATTAATGACCTGGTAGACACGTCACTTTACCAAAGTTGCCTAATTTTATCTGCAGTTAATTAAAAATCATAAATATCATTATTTATTAGGAAAATAGATCAATGTAATTAATAAATAAAATGTGTGTTGCTTACATTCAATCGAACTAATTAAAATAATAGGCGTGTAGTTTTAGACCTTAAACTGATGCTTGCTAACATTAAAACCAGGAAAGGTAAAATTTTTATCTCTACTAAATTATTTACAAAGAAAAGAATTTTCTAAAATGCTTTATACTCTTTTATCCGTATTCAGGAAGGACGTTTTATATTACAGATAGAAATTTTTTTTTTTTTATCATAAATAGTTTGAATGTATGAGTTTAAATTTTAAGCAGCACAACAACTAAGACGAATTTTTAAATGAAGGGCCTGAATTCTTCTAGAAGTTACGGCTTCTTTGTTTGTGTATGCATATTAAAATGTAAAGTTTATACCAGCCATTTAGAGCACTCTATATTTAAAAATGTATATCTATTGTGTACAATTGTATGGGGCAACCAGTCCCGAGAAGAACCTGCTCAACTGGAAGTGGCTCATGAGATGGTTGTTGATCCATGGCCGTCAGGGGGCATCATGAGTTTCACGAGATCCGATCCAAAGATTTAATTTGGTACCACGGTATCACCAGTTTCATATTTGCCAAGTGGTGATGTTGAGGTTGGCTTCGTGGGGGCTGTGTTGCCCTTGTCGCGGGCTTAGCTCAACCTAATTATGTTTATTTTGTGTTCCACTATTATGTTTTGTCGAGCAGGGTGCCATTTCCCGAATAAAATGCCTAGCTGGGTAGGCTTATCGGGCTAAGCTAATCTAAGCCGAGGAGTAATAACAAGGCTCCGAATCCTTACACCAAGGATTAAGCCATGTAGATGAGGTGCAATACTGGCTTTAAATTGGAAGCTAGTCATGACGGTGGCATGCACGTGATGTGTCGTGTCTACCAACGCTAGCGATCATTATGTATGTTTATACCATGCATTTGAGCCTTTCCCGGCAGGTATGCATGTAAAACACTAAATGTATGTACAATTGTATATAATTAAAAATACTTCATTAGGACTGTAGTTAGTGATTTCTGCAGTGTCACTTAACCAAACGACGACAAGGTAAGGATTATAACATAAGACGGTAAAATTAAAATATACTTTTCCAAGATTATAATCTATTTCACTGAAACGAATGCAGCCTTTCGAATTTCTTACATTATGTATTTCTATAAAACCGTGAAAGCAAGAACAACTAAAAAAGTTATATTTGGCTGGAGCCGAATCTTGGATACTTACCAACCAGACATTATAATGCTGTTATTCAAAAAAATGAAAATTTATTGTATAATTTCGCGTAGCCGTGTCCGCTTCGCATGAGTTTTGAACAAGTATTGTAGATAAAGAGCCTCTCTACTTGTACAAAATTTCAGTTTCCCATGTTTTGCAAATAACCAAATTTTGCTATAAAAAAATTGAGGTGTTTTCAGTTCACGTTGCACTGTGGGCGTGCCTTTTTAATCGATTATTCCCATTTTCAATTCTAACCTGTGAAAAAGGATTTTCAATGATTCTGTTAATTGTAAATTCGATATCTCAAATTTTACGAACAGAAAAATGTTTACCACAAAACGGACATAAACGGACAGACGAACAGTTATCGTTTCAGAATATGATGCTGATCAAGAATATATGCTACTTTGAAGGTTTGACTTTCTAGGCATTACAAACGTAATGACTAAGTGAATATATTCTCCAAATTCTGGATAGTGGTTATAAAAAGAGAAGACTGTTAATGCAATGGAGAAAATCTAAAGTAGTTACCTTAATATGAAATTAAAGAATTGAGATAATCAATTCAATTTTTTGTCTTTTCATTCTTGTTTTTTTTTTTAGACAACTGAAATCTTACACTTGCATCAAATATGATTTTTCAGTACTCTAATTTTTATAATGAAGAATTAGAAACATTATGTTTGGGTCATTGTAATTTTATATTTTGAATTTTTAAACCATTTCCCTATAATAAAATAAAGATAATTGACATTTAGAATTGTGAAAACGAATAATGCAAGAGTAATCAAGTACAAAAATTATATGTGCGGCATTACGATCGAATATAATAAAATGGAATGAAAAAAGCCCATTAATCTGGTAGATTTTATATCTAAATTTGTGAAATGTGATATTTAAACGATATCGAGAATTTTTATGAGATTTTGTACAAAAAATGATATTTTATTTTACTATAAAAGAAAACAATATAATGTTTTCCTATTAATTTTATTTGAAAATTATTAACAATCCAAAAAAAAAGTAGCAGAAAAAGTGTTGTTGTTATTGTTAAAAATGTAAAAAAAAAGGTAACTTCACAGAGTTCACAAATCAAATTCTTGCGTTTTATTTAAATAACGAAAGCAAAAATAAACAAGTAATAAAATTATGTTTGGTTGAGGCCAAATCCTTGGTTACCCATCACCAATACACCATGATATTACGTTTCAGAACCTGATTCAGTTTTTGGAAATAAATTGTAAACGTAAACATAAAAAAAATTATAATTTGGTATTGTATAATATAAAGTCAACTTAAACGTTTGAATGAGTTTTGAACAGACATTTTATACCAATAGCCTCCCTATTTAGGCAAAATTGTTACTTTATATTTTTTGCAAATTTTGCTCTAAAAAAATGAGGCGTTCTCAGTGTATGTTGCACTGTGGGCGTGTCCTTTTACAAATTTTGTCCATTTTCAAACCCAACCTGCGTTCAAGAACTTTCAATGACTCTGGCAAATTTGAGCTCAATATCTCTAATTTTTCGACCAGGAGGATGTTTACAACAGACGGACGCACAGACGGCCAGACGGATAGACATGCCTAAATCGAATCAGAATTTGTAACTGCTCAAGAATACATACACTTTACAATGTCTCCGGCGCTTTTTTCTAGGGGTACCAACATAAAGAGAAAATTAATGTACAGCCAAATTCCCGGTACTGGGTATAATAATGAAGATAGGTTGCTGGGTAAAACTTTGAAGACATGTCTTGCAGACACAAGGCTCTCTGCCGTGGTAATTTTTGAAATTTTTTGTAGCAACCAGCAACTACAAATCTCAGTAAAATTCTGCATTTTAGTTATATAATGCACGGATTTATAAGAAGTTTTTACACTGTTCGCCACTCACTACTTCTCTTCAAAAATGAAATACAAAAAATTTGGCACAATAAAATGTAACAACTTTATTATTAAAGTTGGACATTCAGCAAAATGGTGTATTTAAGAGTCGTCTCCGACCGCCGTTTCCTTTTTAAATACAAAAGATATATAAAAGAGATAAAGCTCTGGAAAACGGCTGAATAGTTTGGTTTCACAGTGTTTTTGACATTTAAAATTCATTCAAATTGTGTTAGTTGATTATGAGTGATGACAAATTTCCTTTTCAAAAAAATTCTCTTAGAATGTTTTTGCTTGACTCCTGCCTTTCCTGCTTTAGACTTTCTTTTCCTTGGGTTCCTTTGCACCAACAAATGTCAAATTTAATATAAACTGCTTTTTACAATGCTTAGAAGGGCTATACAGCTATAAATATACTAGAAAGTAAGGGGGCGTCATCCATCATGATACTTTCTTTTAAATGAAGTTGAGAAATATAACAATGTTATATAATTAATTAAATTGTGGTATGTAATTGAATAATTAGGAGGCGTGATTTGCAAATGTTTTATAACTCGTAATATTCTAAAATTTAAATTTTTCAATTTTTACTAAACTTTGCAACATTTGTTTGTCTTTTCCTTAAAAGTAGAAAATCTACATAATAAACTGTCATGAAATGAATTCTCTTTGGAACCTTTGTCATTAAAGACTACTACTTCTCTCGTTACAAAAAAGCAAGAATATTCTTGCAGTAACTAAGAAAAGGCTTTCTTTACATCTGAAATATTCAAAATACTTTTAATATTATTCTGTAATATAAATACTTAATTTATTAATAGGCTATTTTTTCTTATCCTCTTTTTTGTTCGAACATCACTTTTACTCTTCTTCGTGCATCATATTTACAGTTTACTCCCTCAGTATGATTGTCATCTAGATATCTGTCAAATTTATTATCCACGTCTTTTACAAATGTATGATGTTAACGTGCACGTTCTATGCTAAATGATGGCTCTAAAGTCTTACAACGGAAAGCGCTACAAAAATTTTTAGTTATTTTTTATTGTCACTTTATACATGCAGTCATTTCATGTTACTTGTTCAATTGAATGGGGTAGCGAACATTATCGAGAAGCACCTACTCAACTCGAAGTGGCTCATGAGAAGGTCGTTGAAAAGACCGACTGTGGCGGCACTTATTAGTTTATGCGATCGAACTAAAGGTATAAGTTGGTACCATGGCAACACCAGTTCTAATGATGCCAATTGTGGTAATGTTTGAGTTGGCTTTGTGGAGGCTGTGGAGCCCACGTTTCTCGGTGTACGTTCATTTAAATATTTATATGCTTGTCGTACAGGATGGGTCCCGCTTCCCTAATAACTAACTGGGCTTCTTAGGCTAATACAAGTTAGGCCTAGCAGCTTTGGAAAGACTCTAAACCTGGATATCAAAAGCTAAGCTTCGTATATAAGTTGCAATAAGGGGTACGAGTGACCTTATCATGTAGGAGTGACTATCAAAACTAGCGCACAAATTGTATTCCAGTGTAGTATGCAATTAAGCCATCACGGCAGCTGTGCTTGTAAAATCCTAACTATACGTTCAGTTAAATGGGTTATTGAAGCAAGTACCAACAGTACAAATTATGCATTGTGAGAGCACGTTATAAAACGAAAGCAAAAATATAGCAATATTCCATTTAAGACAGTTGACACTAAAAAAAAGAGTAAACTCTGACTATTTTATGATTCATATGCACTAGAAGCATGGGTAGGGCTTTATAAAAAAATTATGTAAAGCATACTTGCAGGCGATATGTAATACAAAGAGGAAACAAACAATACTTTGAGGATAGCAAATAAAATGTAAAGAAAGTAAAGATACCAAAAAAATGAATATCTCGTATCACAGACTTCAAGCAGAAAATCCAAACAAAATAAATAATAATAAGTTTAAATAAACAACCAAGTTAGTTAAATTATTAATAACCAAATCATTTAATACAAAACAAGTAAAAAAAATATTTTTAAAGGGACCATATCTTGGTTAGACATCATCCATATACCATGATAATTTTATTTAAGGACTGCTTCAGGTTTTTGAGTAGGGAATAGAAAATAAAAACTTGGTATTGCATAACTTCACAATACAAAGATGAACAGACGGACACATGGACATGTCTAAATCGATTCAGAATATACTTTACAGCGTTTCCAATGCTTCCTTCTAAAGGTTACAAACATAAAATGACAAAATGAATGTATTCCCAACCTTTGAATGATGGTTATAAAAACTAAGCCAAATTCCAAAAAAAGAAACCTTAAAAGAAAAATTCATTGTTCTTCTTCCTATTTCCGCCATATTTACATTAATTTAAATAGACGTACGAACACACATAAATTTCGTAAAATGTATAAAAAAAATGATAAATATACATAGAGATATGAATAAGCATATCTCTCTCTCTCTCTCTCTCTCTCTTTCTCTCATTTTAATAATGAGTGTGTGTTTGTGTGTGGCATTATAAAGATTTAAATAAAATAAATTGAAAACAGAAAAAACCGCAAACCATTGTGTCATAATAACAATAATAATTTAAATAATCCCTTTGCAAAGTTTTTCAACGTTTTGTTCCTCTTTTATACCCTACACAACAAAAAATGTTATAAGTTTGTGCAAATGTTTGTAACACTTAAAGGTTGTTAAGATAGAGCAACTTTTTATTATACCAATCGACTCAGAATGCCTGATTCGATTTAAGGCTGTCTATACGTCTGTCCGTCTAATGTCTGTCCATATTATAATGTTATCGTAGTACAGTCTGCAATTTTCGTAATCTTTTAACAAAATTTGCTACTCTTACGATCACTTTCAATGTGACGCATTTTTCGAAAACAAAATCACTTTATGGACAAGAATTTCAATTTTGTATAAATTTTAACGAAAATTGATTGTTTTGTAATTTGATAGAGAAAATATGTGCACATTGATACACTTTTTAAACTTACTTTGATATAACGAACTATTAAAATAATTTTTTTTATTATTATTAGCTGGTAGTTAGTTCTCTTAATTAACTTTAATCCAATTAAGCAAAATGGTGTGGGGTAGTTAAGAGTCAGTCCCGATCGACTATAAAAATTCTTACATCTTTTCCATTATCATCATCTTTCTTATATTCTTCTTCTTCTTCCTGCATTTGTGAAATTTTTTTTATGTCAAGTCATAAAAAATATCAATTTAAATCTGATTGTGATACATTGTCATAAGTATAAATGTCGTTCGGTCTGTCCCCTCATGCATTAACATTTACATAATCTATATTATTTTGTGGTGGATTATGAAGTAACGAAAATAAATTCCTTTTTTTTATAAAAAGTATATTCACCATTTTTCATTCACACGCCCATACCAATTCCCATTCTCATTTACATTGTAATTAAATGAATTTGAAAATTCTACCGCCAAATTAAAGCCGGCTCTTTAACGGCGCTTTAACGAAAATTTTTATAATTCAACTGCTATCTAAAATAATTCAATGAAACATGTAATAAATGGATAATCCTTTCTAAGAAGTTCATTGTTTTTGTACTCTCCAGATATATATATTAAATGTGCAAGAAAGAGAGAGAGAGAAACATAGATACAGGGTCGCAGAGTCGCAAACGAACATAGAGGCTTCTTGGACTGATTTTGTTAGAACTAAATAGGGTCTGGTTGGATAAAAAGAAGGAAGTAAAAAAAATATTACTCCCTTTGAATATTTTATGTAACTGCAATAAGTTGTTCTTATAAGATTGTACCTATTCTTATAACACACTGTCTTCTCTTCCCTCTTTTATGTAGCCCGATCTACATTTTGAAATAAATTACTTCCACGTATCATATGTTAAAAATTTTTAAGATTCTTTATATGACTTGGTTTTTTCTTTGACACGTGAGTGAGAAATCTTCGTAGGCACCAATAACTATTTGGTGGCATAAAAGTCTTGCAGTGATAGTTATAAGTACAAGGTTTGGTATAATATTTTCTGAACTTACTTTTTGAAGCTTGCTTATCCGACATCCTTTTTTTTCTTATCCGCTTCCTAGCGACTTTTCTATTTTACCAGACAGACACATTCTGTACAAACCTATTCATGCTAACAACTCTGTCAAAGTTTCATGAAAATGGGTCTGTTCTCTTTTGCATCTACCTTAATTTAAATGAATGTAATGTGTTACTTTCTTTAAAACGAATTTCCACTAAGTTGCTTTGTGTATATTTCCGTGTAGTTGATAATAACTTTCTTAGAAATAAACCACAATAAAGCGCAAATATAAAGAAATGGAAAACAGAAAATATGAGGTGTCTAACTATGCAAAAAGTTTTACATAAACTATAATCTAGAATATAAATCGCTTTTCATAAAAGACTTTTCACAATTTCATAAATCGTATATAAGGGCCACGTATGCGTACAAATGTATACAATTTTTAAGCTTCAAGTCTTCTTTTCTCTTATTTCTGTTGTTCTTTTTTAGGGCGCTACTTGAGGTACAGACAATTACAACTTTACGCAAATGTTTGAAACATCTAGAAGAGCTTGAGATAGATCCACCTTTTATTAATCTATCCGATACTAATCGATATTTTTTGCTTCGATTTCAGTACGACTACGTACATCGAACTTCTGATGTTTAACGTCTGACCTTATAAATTTGTTATCCAGGGATATGCCAGGCTATATGTTTTGAGGGATTTTGATGTACCTGAGTCTATTATATATAGTTAAAATCTAAACATTTATTGGACCACTCCTTATATTATGTTTTACTCTGAAAGAGGCGATACATAAGAAACGAAAAAGAACTTTATAGTGGATCGGGACCGACTCTTAAATGACCACTTAACTTAATGTGATTAAAGTCAACTACAAGGCTTATAAGTTAATAATCTCAAAAAAATTGTAATTGTTTAATTATTTAAAAAGTTCGTTATAGCAGAGGAGGTTCAAAAAATTGATCAATCTCTAAGAAATTTGGTACACATATGTTTTATTTTTTATGTTTAAGTTAAGGCAATGCCAATTTTTTTTAAAAAAATTATCATTTGGAAAGTGGTCGTAAAAGTAGCTCAATATCGATCAATCAATCAAAATCAAGGTAATGCCAATTTTCGTTAAAATATATTCAAAATTGAAATTTTTATCCATATAAAAACTTCTCTTGAAAAGGCGTTATATGAGAATTGGTCATAAAAATGGACCAATCTCGACCAAATTTGGTACACACACACAAATACAATTCACAATTTGCTTAAGCAAAGCGTTACATGGAAAGTGATCGAAATAACATTCCGATTTTAAGCATATTTAATAAGGTTCATCTCTGGGCCAAGACTTAACCATATAGCAAATTTCATTAAAATATCTTAAAAATCTGTGACATATAAAAAATTTATATGGATAGACATCAAACGGCCAGACAGACAGATAGGCAGACTTAAATCGAATCGAATTAGTAAAATAAAAGTTAAAGGAGGGTCTGTCTCAATTTCTTTTACATGTTACAAACATTTAAACAAACTTATAATACATTGTACCACAATAGATGTAGGGTATAAAAATGCCACTCTACAGTTTATTTAATAAAAATAGCGGAGGTCAAGTGATTTAGTTGGTATTTTTTTGGACTCTTTCTTTTTTTTATAAAGAACTCATTTAATTTTAGAAATTATTCTAAATTTATGGACTTCTTGTGCATTTTTTTAATTTGTTTTCATTTAGGGAAAATCGAGTCGACTTCTAGTTAACTAAAACATTTTCACTTATTTCTTTTTTATGTTTTCTTTTTTCGTAAGGCTCCTAAATATACACTACACCCATGCATTTTTAAAAGTACATACACACACAAAGTACATTTGTCATTTTTATAAGAGAATTATTTCACGTTCTTGTTTATCCTCCTTCATTTTTGCACACACAATAGAAAATGTATGAGAGAGTTTACTAACGAAAGACGATCACATAAAATTTTAACATCTATTGAGTTAATCTCAATATGCATATGTGTTTGTGTATGTGTACCATGGCTTATGTAAATGTGTGTATGTATGTGTGTATGTGTTGTATAAAGAAACTAATTGAGTAACACATAAAATGAAAAAACCTTAAGATACCAGCAGACAACAATTTTAAAATATAGCGCACAAGTAGCAGCTGTAACGTCACAATATGAAAAATAATTATTGTCATCATTGCTTTTGAGTAACAATTAATAATCTGTCTCTTCATTTTATACTTCATTTATTCATTCATTTTTATTATTATTGTTATTATAACGCATTTTTTTTTGCCTACTTTGACAAAAAGTTTTCTTTTTTTGTTAAATTGTTTATTATTATTATTATTATTTTTTTTATGAGATCTCTCAATAATTGTTTTTTTATATTACTTTATATTAAACGTGTAAATGATTGAGGGTGATTTGCGATCTTAATTAATCTAGAATTTTGGATATTTATAAAAATATCAATCAACTCGAAAAATAACATTTAAAAAAAAATTTATTTTTAATCTAAAAATTCAGTGATATTTTATATTTAAAGATTAAAACCCTTAATGTTTAGTTGAATTAAGTTAAATTAGAAATAATTTTAGATGCCATTCACAAAAGTTAATTTCAAAGTCATTTATTTCAAAGAAATAAATTAAAAAAAAATAATAATCATGAGATTCTTGGATTCAGGCAATATGATTTAATATATTCAAATGTCCAATTTATTGTTCAATTGCTTTGGGCGTGGCTACTAGTTTATGTTGCTACCTAGCGAAATTGATTGAGAAAGAATAAACGCTTAAATCTTAACTTTTAGGTAAGAATTTTTCAGTAAAAAGTGAATGCCTGCCTCCAAGTCCATTAATGGGCAATTGTGCTCTGGGTTGTTATATTTGTATATTTTATTTATCAGTTCCTATTACGTTATAATATACTGATTCATTAAAAGCTTAAATGATATAACAAATTTGTAAGGCTTACGGCAAATTCGTTTGAGCTATTAATGAATAGTCTCGCCAGATAATCCGAACCAAAATAATTAGAAAGTTTTTAATATTATAAATTAAGTAGAAATAATTTCATGTTGAGCGGCCATAAAATCCACGTATTTATTTATTCTTATCTCTGATTGATTTAGTAATAATAATAATGATAATGATAATGATAATGATAATGATAATGATAATGATAATGATAATGATAATGATAATGATAATGATAATGATAATGATAATGATAATGATAATGATAATGATAATGATAATGATAATGATAATGATAATGATAATGATAATGATAATGATAATGAAATGATAATGATAATGATAATGATAATGATAATGATAATGATAATGATAATGATAATGATAATGATAATGATAATGATGATATAATATAATAATGATAATGATAATGATAATGATAATGATAATGATAATGATAATGATAATGATAATGATAATGATAATGATAATGATAATGATAATGATAATGATAATGATAATGATAATGATAATGATAATGATAATGATAATGATAATGATAATGATAATGATAATGATAATGATAATGATAATGATAATGATAATGATAATGATAATGATAATGATAATGATAATGATAATGATAATGATAATGATAATGATAATGATAATGATAATGATAATGATAATGATAATGATAATGATAATGATAATGATAATGATAATGATAATGATAATGATAATGATAATGATAATGATAATGATAATGATAATGATAATGATAATTACAATTTACAATAATTGCCTTGCATTGTACAATTTTGTTAACACTTCTCATATTTTTCACTTTATTTACTTTCTTTAAGTTTTAATTTTATATTTTAATATGGGCCATTAAGTTAAAGGAAAATCTAGGTTTTTGAAAAATTTTTGAATATTATTGAACTTTGTTTTTGTTGAATTATATTTTATAACTGAACTTTTGGATAAAAAGGCCATTTCTGCTTTTTAATGTAAAATTTCTTGAACAAATTTTTGTAAGTTTGATCAATTTAGAAACTTGGCCATTATTTCTCACACTCACAGTTTTATATTTAAGATGGTGATTGAAGCCATCAAAATGTCTAAATTCTTATTATACTTTGCACTATTTATGATTTATTATTATAATTTTATGCAAATGTATTTATGTAAAAATTAAAACGTTTTGAAATGGATGCACTTTCTGATTCGCTTAAGTTGGCCGTTGTAAATTAATTAACAAACTCCAAGTCGCTAGATATTTTAATAAAATTTTATATATAGATGAATTTTTGCTGAAAGATAAATCATATCGAAAAATGTTTATGTAAGGACTACTTAAATAACATTTACATAACATTAAATATTCAGCAAAAAAAGCAGGTACCCAGTAGACAAACACAATTCACTTCAAATTGAATTATTTATTGAACTCTTTGATATTTTGGTTATACATTCATTTTATCTTAAATTTTAACTTGTATTTTTCCATTCATTAGATTCTACTTGATATATCTAAGGGGTTAAAATTGACCAAAATTTTCTGATTTATTTATATTGAGGAGATTTTGCCAAGAGATCATTACAACTAAGTGACAATTTTGTTTACGTGAACAAAAATGAAATTCATATAAAAAATAAAAAGTTAAATATGGATTTTTTTTTTTTTTTTTTGTAGAATTTTAAAGTTCCTTAACAAAATATCGTGTTATTGAAAAATTTTTTTTTAAATCTTCAATTTACTATGACAATTCTTCAATGGCCGCCATTAACAAGTCACCATTCTAAAGGAAACGATTTGCTAATACTACAAAAAAAAAATTGATTACAATGAAAACAAAAGCAAAACAAAATGTTGCAATGTATTGTTTTGCATTTGCTTGTAACAAGTGGGCGCCTAAATTTATGCACAACTTTTATGTAACATGAGTTTTATTCAAAAATGCCTTTAAGAAGCAACGTTTTTTAATTAAAAAATTTTTTTTCCTCTTTTTTTTTTTTTTTTTGTTTTTTTCAAAATCTTAGGAAAACAAAAAGCTTTACATAGAAATCGTAAAATGCGGCATAAGAAATGAAGAAAGAAACCAAAAGTAAGAAAAAAAAAAAAAAAAAGGAAACTGTTATGCTGGCATAACAATAATTTCCATATTAATTTACACCTGATCATGGGGCCATTAGACAGACACATGCACATGCACATATACAGAATCGACATACAATTCAACTACAATAATTTTTTTTTATATATTTACATATCCATATGAATATTAAATAGATGAGAAAATGAAATGATATTTTCATTTCAGTTTTCTATTTACGATTTGTTTTTGTTGTTTTTATTATTTGTTTCTCTTTTGGCCAGGAAGTATTTTTGAATGATTTTTCATTATTATTGCTACGATATTTCTATTTAATTTTGCCTTTCTTTCGTTTTGTTTCGCTTTTCATTTTTCTTTATGGTTTTTTTTTTTTTTTTTTTGGTTTTTTTGGTTTTTTTGGTTTTTTTGGTTTTTTGTGACAACATATAAAAACAACTTTCGAAATTATTTAATATACAAAATGATAGAAACAACAATAACAATTACAATGACAATTTAATCTTTTGTCTTTGTTGTATTTTCAATTATAAAAATTAAAAAAATATAAGTATATAAAAATAAAAAATCGAAAAAGGCAACGTCAAAATAAAAGAAATAATTTGCTTTTGCTGGATATGCCATTTTCCTTTACCTCTTGTCTGTCTATCTTTTGATTTTTTTTTTGGAAACTCCAAACGTTCTAAAAATATATTTTATTTATTTTTCTTTTTTTTATTTTTTATAAAATTTCAGAATAACTCTACCACAGATAATATCTATTCGCGTTATTATGCTCCGGGTACAGTAACACGTCTCAAAGAAGAGGAGGTTGGCTCACCGAATGCTGTTCTAGAAGCACGACGAGCCCATGCTCTTAAGCAACGGCAAAATAAAGGTAATAACAACAAATGCAATTACAAAAATGAGAAAATTTGAAATGAGTTTTGGCCACAGCTAAATAGCTGTGGCTCTCTTAATCCATTTATAATCTTACTCTGTTTATTAATTAACATTTCCCATTTAAAATATATTGAAATTGCACAACAATTGAGAATATTAATTCAGAAAATTATGTTTACTTAGAAGCAAAATTTTGAATACGCACTTTCAAAGCAGTTTATAGAAAAAAAAAAAGTATTTCATATCAACCTAAATGCATATGACCAATGTGATCTATAAGCGGACGGACATTGCAATACTATGCTTAAAATAGACTGACAAATTATTTATTATACTTGTATATCAAAAATGTCATGACGCAAAAGAAAATTAAAAAATCAATCAAATATAATTTGGTACTTTTCAGATGGACCCAGCTAATTTTTTTTTTTTGCTATTTAGACACAAAACATAATAAACATATTTATAATACTTACTTAAATTTCACATGACTTTAACTTGTTTAATGGTCAAGTAATTACTAAGACATAAATTTTAAGAAAGTTAAAAGCAAAAGTAAAAATTTTATAGTGTATAATTAAAAATAGGCTTGATGATTGTAAAACTAAATTTAAAAATTTTTTTATTATATTTTATATTTCTATCTTTTTGGCCGTTTGCGAGTGGTGAATAAAACATGAAAAATATTTTCAACAAATATATCAAAATGGACCAAGAGCCCATTAACCATTTTCTTTAGGAAAAACTGCCTGCAAAAACTATCTAAACTTTTTTATTTAAATTTAAATTTGAGAATAATATATATGACTTTATGATCAGCTTCCAGAATATGCATAAATTTTAGGACTCTTAATATTGCCCCTTCTTTTGAATAATGCCCTTAAAAAAAAGTCATATGCTAAATATATTTATTGTATTTTCTATATTCAATTTATTTAAAGAGTTCAAAAGTTTTCAAAGTTTTTCATTACGAAAATTTTTTCCCTTATGTGCTTCTTCTTTTATTTAAGTTCCCTTCTTTTTTTTGCACTCTTCTTCAACATTTCTTTCACTTTTCTCATAAATATTTAAAACACCTTAATAAAAAAACAAAAAATTAAAAATAAAACACAAAGAAAGGCCAAACAGAAATAAGAAAAGTAGAAAATTTTTAATGGAGATTTTTCCTTGTTAATATCTCATTCAGTTTTCTTGAACTGCAAAAGTTTCATTGTTCGATAAAACAAAATTGCATAAAATACACAAAAAAAAAAAAAATTGTAAAACGTGTTCTGTTCTGTTCTGTTCTGTTCTGTTCTGTTCTGTTCATTCATTGGCGTCTGTTGGGGCTAAGTGTGTGTTTACGTGTGTTTACGTGTGTTCACGTGTGGGTACATAAAAGCATCTTTTTCTATGTATGTGTCTGTTATGCATGTAAGCTTTAAAAATTTATTGGTGTTAACTCCTCGAGACATTAAGATTTATATGCATTAGAAAAAGTATAAAAGAAAGAAAGTACAAGAACTGTAAATTATGAGATGTGAACACACACAAAGAAAACGAGTAAGAAATTTATAGTTGGTCGAGGCAGACATTTAAGTACCCTACAACACTTTGCTTTATTTAAATAAAGTTAAATAAAAAAAATTCTAAGCCAAGAAAATTGTTATGGTTGAAATTTCCAAATTATTTCAAAAGTTCCTTATACAAGAAAATATTCAAAAAATGGTCCAAATTTGGTACACATATTTTTTTTTATATTTAAGCATAATTTAAGGCCAATTTACTTTAAAATATATTAAGGATTGTAATTTTTTTCCATACAACGATTTTTTCTTAAGAAAAGCGTTATGTGGTAGTGAGGGGAGTGATCGAAATAAGGGCTTAATTACAACCATTTTTAATAGAGTTCATTTCTAGTTCAAAACACAGCTAAGTTTAAAATATCTGAAATTTTACGATCCCCAGCTTAATGACAAATTTATATGATCATACATTAGACGGGTAGACGGACAGACGGACAAATCAAATAAATCTTTCGATATAAGTTGGGTCTATAACAACTTCTTTCGGGTGTTACAAACATCTGAATAAACGTATAATATGCTGTACCACAAACGGTGCAAGTTATAAATATGGCTAAGTATCATAAGAGAAAGAAGAAAATGTATGAAAATTGAACTGCCTTTTTTCTAAATTATTTTACTCTGAATATTTAAAAATCTTTTGGAAGGCACAAAGTGACAAAGCCAGAATCTAAATTATTTATTTAAAAGTTATTGGAGCTCAAGTAATAATTAGAGAAAGATAGAGGAAGACACAGAGACAGAGAGACAGAGAGAGAGAGAGAGAGAAAGAGATAAAAATACAATAACATTTTCAATGTTATTATAACGATTATTATTAAAATATTTATTAGATGTTTTATTTGTTGCAGCTTTGGCGAATGCTCATCACCGACGTGTGATTGGTGAAGTGACATGTAGACGGCCACAGCCACGCGTTGAACGTATACGCCGTGATCCATGGAAAATTTATACACCACATTGCACCATATTACATCGCTGTGCCGATGATGCAGGCTGTTGTCCCAGTGAACGACAGACCTGTGCACCTAAACGCACCAAAAATATCGATTTATATTTTTTTGTAAGTTATTCTATTATTTTATACTTCTATTTACAAATTTTGTTCAATTTTATTTCCAAATATATTCAAATATGGGAATATGCCTTTTTAGTTACGTATCTAGTTACGTTTCTTTCTATTAAACTTTATTTTATGATTATTGATTAGGGATTCCAATTAAATGATTCGATTATTCTATAACATATTTAAGATGTGTTTGTAGTTGGGCCCATATATTTGTATATACTTTGAGATAAACGAATGCCTAATTTAAGAATTTTATACTTCATTGGCTTTACTTTGGAAATTTGTTCCCATTTTTCATAGTCTTTATTGGAATTTTATTATAAAATGCAAGGTAATTTTAACATATACATATTTAAAAGTAAATAAGAAAATTGTGGTCATTCAAGGCAACTTTAAATACCCTACTTTATTTTGCTTAAAGTCAAATAAGAAAATTGCTAGATAAAAATATTTTGATTAGCCAGATTTGTTGATTTTACATTTAAGTTTTTTTTAAAATATATATTTTCTTGATTTTTAAATAAAATAATTAAATATTTAAAAATTTTAAATAAAATAGATAATCTATATAGAAAATTTGTAGAAAATTTTTATGTTATAAAAAACAAATCAAATCAATTTCTTTTCATATGATGGTCTTTGTATAAAAGTTGTTTGTTTTTTTTAATAAGAAAACTAATTTAAGGCATTTACTTCATTATTTGATTATTATTTTTTATGTCTAAACGATTCTTACTAAAATATAATTGAAAAGAAATTCATCTTAATTTCATTAAATAAAAAAAAAAAGATAAATTTTAAAATATTTGGTCAAATATATCACGATTTCCATATCATTCCAATTAAAGCATATTATTTTTTAAGAAAATATTTTTTTTTAGGCCATTAATAGGAAAAAAAGAAGAAAAAAAAACCAAACTATCAAATTGTGTGCTTTTCTCATCTCTTGTCTTTTACCTTATTTGCTTTTTGCTTAAAACTCAACAATCAATTAAATAAAAGCGAAAGGAGTAAACGTACAATAAGACAAATGAACATAAAATAGCGATGCAATTTTTTTTTTTTATATTTTATTACAATTCATACATTTGTGTTCACTCTTAACTTATACTGATTATATTAATCATATGGTAACTGTTTATTTGTCTGTCTGTCTGTCCGTTTGTCTATTAGGCTGTCTATTAGGTTGTCTATCTATCAGTCTGTCCATCAATTTATACCATTTACATATCTGCCTGTCAGTCTTTTTTATTTATGTTTCTTATTGTAAATGTCTAAAGCATACACAACAACAATAATAATAACAACAACAATAAGTACAATTATAACACTTTATTACACATTACTCTCACTTTAATTTATTTTTGAATCATTTAAATGCATGATTTAATGTTGGATTTAATTTTTTTTTTTTTTTTTTATATCGTATGTAAATTGAGATGTGTGATTGTTTGTATGGTGTTATTCGATAATATTGTTGGTATATTTTGTGGGTGAATGTATCATTTAAGTCATTGTTGAACAACAAGTGTAACATTTCTAAATGCATGAATTGAATGAAATGAATGAATATTTTCATATGTGAAACATATTTAAAAGGAAAAAATTCAAAACGGTAAAGGTTGACTTTAAAATACCATACACTCTCAGGAAAATGAGAAGATTTAATATTCAAATCTTAAATTATCGGGAAGTAGTACAAAATCAAATAAACGAAGGAGTCACTTTTATGAAGGTTTTCATAACACTTCAAACGACTTCATTTATATCAAAAATTGTAAATTTTCGTCTCGAATTAGTAAATTTTTTGCCTCGACTCTAGTCAAGCTTAATTAAAAAAGAAGATATGAGGATGAGAAAAGGCCTCAAAAATCATCAGCGATCTTAAGAATTTTTAATAGGAGTTACCTTTGAATCAAAAAACGGCATAATTGCGTTATCCCAAATATATGAGCAGACATCAAGCAGTTGGACGGATATGGCAGTCTTAATTTGATACAAAAATTTATTATGAATCGAAAGAAAATCTTAAGTCTTGCTCAGTCTTATAAAATTCATTATACATTCAAAGTTATAACGCACAATGAGCTAGCGTCAGTGAAAAAAGGAAAGAGGTGAAAGTAGTGACAAAGTGCACAGTTTGAGCAACAATGTATAAAAAAATGATAGTGATTGTAGTGATGCCATTGCTTATGGTATTGGTATTGGCCATTAACAGTTAAAAAGTATCGTACAATGCATTTTATTATAATGGAAAAAGAAGGGAAAACTTCAAGAAAAATTATAATGGAAACATCTGATAAAGCGATTCCTTTGTACTCAAGTTTATTGTTTACCTTTAATGTTTTTCATATACATCATCCAAAGGTTGGGTATGTATTCTCATTTTGTTATTATGTTTGTAACGTCTAGAAGAAAGCGTCCTTCAAAAGAAACCATATAAAGTGTAAGTACTTGGGCAGTATTCAATTCTGAATCGTCTGTCCGTTTGTCTATCTGCGTGTTGGCTTTTGTAAAAATTGCACCTGTTCGCAAAATTTGTTATAACGACTTTAAATTTGGCAGAATCGTTGGAAGTTCTTGCAGGCAGGTTGTGACTGAAAATGGGTAAAACTGGTCATAGGACACGCCCACAGTGCAATATAGACTAAGAACACCTAATTTTTTAAGCAACATTTGACAGTTGTTTGCCCATTATCTAAAAATTGCAAAAGGTAGAAAGCTGTAATTTTCCACAAGTAAAAACTTTATGGATCTACAATATCTATTCAAAAATCTTGTAAATCGTATACCCCTACAGGAAATTATACAATACCAAAATTTCATTTTTTTATGTTTACGTTTTTAATTAACTTTTAAAATCCGGTTCTAAATCGTAATATCATGGTGCCTGGATGGTGGGTAATCAAGATTTGGCCCCAGTTAAACATAACTTTTCTTCCTTGTTACCTTTCTTCTTCTTGTTGTAAATCTTACTTATGACTAACACGTCACCAAAATCACATTTTTCATTAAAATAAAGGAAAAAATATTTTATAATAGAAAAATGTTTGGTATGAAATAGTTAAAAGAGGAAGAAGAAGTTAATTAAAGATAAATTTCAAACGTATTTTTTACCAAATGGTTTTCCAATGTAACTAATTTAGATGGTGTATGCTTGGATGATCGCTTTAGATAATCTCTTTAGCTTTAATCATTTATGACTTTAATTTACTGCTTTCTACCATTTTTTTTTCTGCCAATAGCAACAATTGTTTACACTCCAATCGTCCGCTTTCCCCGTTGATTTTGCTTTTGTGGCCATTATTATTTCTTTCCTTTAAAAAATCATTTATTATCATCTAAAATGAAATGCATTCAAAAAAATGTATCATGCAAATTTTGTATTTGCCTATTTACTCCCACAACATACATACATACATACGTACAACGTACAACTACACATAAATATATATAATCCATTCATTATATTATTGGTATATTGGCCACCATCATCATCATCTCAGCGCTAATGCCAACATCGCATCATAACAAAATGTAAAAGTGATATATTCAATTAAGGAAGATTTTTAAAAACTCGACAACTTTTCATACAAATCATTAGAGATTAATCAAAAATGACATTTTATGAACAAATTAAATCAGTTTGTTAAACAGAAGAAGATTGAAAAATAGACTTATCTGGTCCATAATTTAACTATCAATTAAGGAGGATTACTAAGAACCCGACAACTTTCCATACAAATTATTAGAGATTTTTTATGAACAAACTAAATAAGATTGTTACATAGAAGAAGATTGAAAAATAGACCTACCTGGTCCATAATTTGTTTCATAGATATTGCAAGCCAAAGTTTCAATAAGTTTCAATAAATTATATCAGTTAGAAAGTAAACATTTTTATTTGATTGAAAAATGATTGTAAGAATTTTCCCAGCTCATACATTCAAATTTTCCTTGATCCGAACTATGTTTGAAGAATTAATAAAAGTAAGGAAAAACATCAAAATAATTATGTGAATAAAAATCAAGGTGAATAAGTAGAATTGAAACAGTCAATCGAAGTTGACTCCTAAATACACAACTTCATGTTAAAATGTCAATAAAACGAATCACAAATGAAAAAAGTAAAAAATTTGTAAAAAGATCGAGTTGAAAAAAATTTTACATATCAAATAATAACTTTGAATAAAATTTTATTGAAACAACTTTGAGATAACTTTGAATAAAATTTTATTTAAATTATAAATCGTTTTTCATACATTAAATTTTCTTTTTTTTTTTTTTTTAATAATAAGTCTTCGTAGGAAGATGTCAGATTCTAATCATAAGTTTGAATCAAAGACCTTTATGTGTAAAACACAATACCATCTTAAATTTTATAAAAATTTTTCTAAAATTATGCTCTTAATATTCATGGCCAAATATCAGTTAGATAATCAAATGAATGAAAGTGATTCGTAGAAGATCGTTTTAATAAGAAGTGAGCCTATCTGGACGTTCCATGTAGCTGCATAAGAACATTACAATATCAATTGCAACTGATCGATTTGTCTGTCTGTAAGTTACATATAGCACGTCAAAGTTATTATGACAACGTACCACAAATATAAAAAAATAAAATGCATATAAATGTTTCCTTTTAAAATTAAAAATGGAAACTGTATTGAATGTAATTTGAGCAATTGTTCATAACTAAAGTGCGAATCGTTAAACCATTTCAAATTTAACTAAGCGACTCTAATTCTTTTTTTTTTTGGCTGATTTTACCTTTTTCTTTAGTTTGTTGCTTATTTATTTTTTTTTTTTTTTTTTGGTCTTTTTGGCATAGCGTATCACTTTTTGGTAGTTAACACTTTAACGGCATAATTTTATATTTGCTATTACTATTATTAGTTGTTAGACAAAGAGAGATAGAAAGAGATAGATACATAGAGAGATTGCTTGTTAGTTTATTGTTGAATTGAAGGCAGTGGCGAACATTTTTATATCATTTTGCCTTAACTTTTTATTTTGCTTTAGTTTAGCTTGCTATGCCATTAATTTTTATGCAATTTTATTGATTGTCATGCAATAAATGATCTAAAGTCTATAGAAAATTTCGTTTTAGTGATGATTTGCTTTGACCTTATGGCATAACAATTGAACGAATTTAAACGAATATACACGCACACGAGCATACATGCAAACATATTCGTAGACACGTAATAACAATAATAAAACCGAACGATATAAAAATATTAACAACAACAAAAAAACTCATTGAATTTCAATCTAAAGAAAGAAAGAAAAAAAAAATTAAAATCAAAATGGTTAAAAAAGGACAGTAAAGAAATGAGAAGAGAAGAAAAGAAAAGAAAAGAAAAGAAATTGTCGTTGCAGTTATTTAACGGTACTATTGAATTACATGAGGTTAGTTAATAGTTGTAGATATTTATTTGGGTACTCGTTGTCATTATTATTATTATTATTATTTTTTTTTTATTGTTGTTAGTGCTGTTGCTGCCATTTTTCATTTTGTTTTTTTTTCTTTTTTTTGGGTGAAAGTCGCTCTACAATTATCTTTCAGTTGTTTATTTCTTTCGGTTTTTTCTTTTTTTTCCTTTTGTATTGAATATTGCTATTAATGTTGTTTGTTTTTTGTAGCTGCTGCTACTTTTGTTGTTGTTGTTGTTGTTGTTGTTATTGTTGCTTACTTTACTAACTATCTATTATGGCCCGGCTATTGTCTATGCCATTAGTCTGTAATGTCAGCCTGGGCAATATTATGCCATGTTCATGTGTAGGACTTGATGGTGATGGTGATGGTGATGGTGATGGTGATGGTAATGGCGCGATTTTATGAGTCCAATTCAAATTTAAATGCTAAGAAGAAAACTATCTATCTATCTATCGATTTATCTACCTATTTATCTCTATGTCTATTTATCTGTCTGACTGTCTGTACGTCCGTCTACTTGTCTTTCTGTCTGTGCCTCTACATGCCAATATATTTAGGCTTATAAATCTGGGCGCACACATAAATTATAATAACAATGGCTATAGCATCTACAACAACAACAACAACAACAACAACAACAACAATAACAATAATAAAAAATAGCGACAATTCAAATAATCATCCATAAAATTTTTTATCCTTTTTGTATTCACTTCATGCATTATAAAAAAAACGCAAAGAAAGAAGGCAACACAAATGAATAGAAAATTTCTTATAAATTTTTTATGATCACTTTATAGTTTTCCTTAAAGAAAGAAGAATGCTACAGCAAAGATCATAAATCGATATTTTAGTCATATTATCAAAAAATTTATATTTTTTATTTCCAAAAAAAAAAAAAAATATCATTTTTCCGCTCAATTGATTTATTGATACAAAATGATCTATAAATTATACCATTAAAAAGTATAAATTGGTATTTGCTAGGCGTGGCACAATGGCAAAAATAATATAGTTCATATCAAGAAAAGTTAAAGGCTTCTACTTTACAAAAAAAAATTTAAAATTGCTTTAAAATTTTTTTATTTTTTCTTTTTAAATTTCTAGGTGATTGGTTTAAATGAAACTCAAGGGAATATTGAGCGTTTAACATTTGTCAATCATACGGAATGTTATTGTATGGAAAAGGCAAAACAACACCCACCAGAATATGCAGTTGAACAACAACAACAACAACAACAACAACAACAACAACAACACCATTTTATTAGTGAAGCATCATTTCTAAGGGGTAACACGATCTTAGATTGTAATTGCCCAAATTTATATGAGAAAATTCTACAAGAAGATGGCTATTGCCGTTGCGATTGTTCTTCGGGTAATACGGGCTGCGATTGGTTAAAACGTGGCATGGAACATTTCTCTATGAATGATCGCAAGTAAGTACAATATATATAAATTGCATAATTTATAAAAAATTTTTGTAAAAATTTAGATGGGAAAATTTTATCCTCTATTTCCTCATTTTTCATTGAATTTTTATTTTCATTAAAGATGCATTTTAGAAGAACGTTGTAAATTGCCGACCTGTGAATATGGTTCATATATAAAAAAGCATGGACGTTGTCCCAGACGTGAAGAAAGACAAATATCAGGTGATATAAATTGGTGAACAAATGGAATGTTTATATTAAATTTATCAAAATTGCCAAACGAATGGAGCAAAATTTTGCAGAAATGAAGAAATTAAATGAAATATCATCTCATCAAGATTTGGTATGCCCGATAAATAAACAAAAAATCTATGACTGAACAAATTTATCTATATATATAAAAAATTTTCATAAGTATCAAATACTTTTAAATTTTATTAAATTAGACTCAGATAGAGATCACAAAAAGTTGTCATAGTTTTATCTGCTGATGAATTATTATTCTCTAATGATTATGCATATACAAAAGGCATTTAAAATTGTAGTGTAATCATAATCATCATCATCCTTGTCAACAACAAATATTAAATTTTATGCTGCTCTTTTTATTAAATAGAAAAATTCATTAGATAAAAGAAAGACAAGAAGACAGTACACACCAAAAATAAAATAAAATAAAATAAAATAAAATAAAAGAAGAAGAGATCACTTGGATCGTGAGTTAAATTAGTAAAACTAAAATGATCATGCACGATCGCATCATCTTTTTTTTTTCTAGGTTTGAAGTAGACTAAAGTAAAATATTTGTCTCTAAGTAAAATTCAAAGTAAAATTAATCCCTGAATTCTTGAAAATTTTATTAAACTTAGCATGGAAATTTTATTTGAGATGAAGCATATGGACATTTTAGATTATCCAGTAATTATCCAGTTATTGATATGGATAAAAAAAAAATGTAAAGAATTGAAGAATTTCAGAGTTATATGTAAAAAAAAAAACGAAAAACTTTAACAAAATGAAGACTTAAAAGAAAGGACTAGAAAAGTTACTCTTGCATTAAATATTTATATACAGAATATTATATTCCTGTCCAGAAATCTCATAGCTAACAAATATAATGTTGCTCTATACAATTAGTAAAAAAAAAAAAAATTTGTAAAAAAAAAAACTTAAGAAAAATGGTAAATTTGTAAATTAAAAAGAAAATCAACAAGTAAAAAAAAAAAATTATATTTTGCTGTGAGTCCACACTAGCACTAGACACACTTTGGTATTTTATATTATAGACAAATAATACCAAGTCGTATAATAATGGAAAGGCTTGACCAACTTCCACTATTTTTCAACTTTTTAAATGTTGCACTTTTTAAGGTAAAAGCGAGTGGCTAAAAATGTTTGCTTAAAATAGCGGAGGCCTGGAAGGCGTATTCTTTGCCCTATTTGATACAATTTCAATACCACCAAATGTACATGATTTTTCAACATTTCTGGCAAATTTGTAATCGATATGCCTTTTTTGGACAAGGTACAGATGGACAGACTTATCTAAAGCGTTTCAAAATTTTAAACTGATCAAGAATAAACGCTTCCAATGATTCCTTTTAGGCGTTACAAATATAATAATAAAATGAGAATATCAAAATCTAAAACGCTTTTGGACTATTAAAGAACCCCTTCTTCTTCTTCTTCTTTTTTTTTTTTTTTTTTTTTTCTCTACCTTTTTGTAGAAAAGTTTACCATTTATGCCTTAAAAAATGTGAAAAATTATTAAGTTGCAAAAAAAAATGAAAATTTTTTTTCAATGATTTTTTATACTTAAAAAGAATAATCACATTTAAAATGATTTCATTAAATTCATTTCAATTTAATTAATATCGCTTATTGTGTTCATGCAAAGTATCTTCATTATTTTTACATCAATTTTAATTGACTGATTGAATGAAATGAATCAATAATTTAAGGCATAAAAAATTTCGTTGTGATTTTTAAGTTAATTCAATAGAAAACTTTTAAATCTTACAGCGATCCAATTCAAATTCTCTACTATACATTTCACAAGTGCGCCCATATTACTCACACATACATGCTCACATATTAGCATGTATATATTAAAATGATACTCGTATTTAGTTGATAAGTTAAATTGAAACAAAAGTAGACTAATTATGAAATTAATATTATTATTAATGTTTTTGTTTTTTTTTTTTTTTTTGTTTTTTGTTTTTGTTTTTTTGTTTTTTTTTTTTGTATTATTGTTGTACATGTATGACAAGAACAATAAGTATTAGTAAAAGTTCCAAGTATATGCAAACAAGCTTATTTGAAACGGTTGTTCAAAAATTTATCTGAAACACTGTTTTTATCTTTTGCTTCCTTTTCTTTTCCATGCTTGTTTTATTTAGATATTGTTTTATCATTTGTAGCTTATACCATTTGTTGTATAAAATACTATAAGTACAAATTTATGTAACAGTAACATCTTGAGATAAAATTACCATCCTCATTGTGTAACCATCGGAAATATTTTCTCTTCTATTGAAAAATTGCTTAATGCCCCTTCCTTGCAAATTCCTTATTTAAAAAAAAAAAAAAAAAACAGATAAAAACTTTATAATTGGTTGTGGCACACTCTTAAGTACCTTACACAATTTATTAAATAAATTTCAAAACAACAAAAATTCAAAATTTCAATTAATACTTTATATGAAATTTGTTGCTTGGCACGGCATCCAAAAATTTGCCTAATTTGGGCCAAAATTAATGCACATATTTTCTATGCCAACTTTTGTGAATTTTCCATAAAATAATGTACTGGAAAGGTCTTGACATTTTTAATGAGATTCTCAAAACCCCATTTTCGAACTTAAATTAATTCAGAAAGTGATTCTGTGTCGATTAGTATCGCAAAAGGTCATATTAACTCAAATGCTTTTTCATGTTATAATTTATAATATTGGTTTTTTTTTAAAAAGTGGCAATTTTTGATCAAAATATGTCTAATTTTTGCATTTTTAATTTTTTGGCTTTTAATTCACTAAAAAAAAATTATTTTTTTTAAATCATGATTCATTTGATTATTTTTTGAATAGCACTCAACACAATGGGGTTAGGACCTTTAAAAATCGGCTCCAAACAACAATACACTACAATATTTAACAAAAAAAAAAAAAAAAAAAAAAAAAAAGAAAAAAATTTCTGCAAACTTCTCTAACAACCTTGAAATAAAACTATTAATTTTTTTTCTTTATTTTCTTTTGTATATTTTTGATTTGTTGATTTTTTAATATTTTTGTTATTAGTTGTATATAGGAATCGATTAATTAATTGTACAAGGCATAAATGCCACACATTCACATGTACTTACATAAATAATTATAAAAAAAATTTTTTTATATAAATTTAAGCACTTTGCAATTGTTACATTTTATTTGAAGTGTTGCTATTGCTACAACTATTGTTGTTATTACTATTGTTATTGCTGCTGCTGCTGCTGTTGTTGTTGTTGTTGTTGTTGTTATACGCTTACTATATATTGCTTCTTTTGTGTTTAGTATTCAATAAATGATAATGATATGTTTTTCGATGGCGTGATTTTTTGTTTTTCTTTTTTTTTTTTTTTTAATAATTTCTTCCTACTTTATTTATCTATTTCATTTCATTTGATTTTATTTTATTTTATTTAAAAACAAAAAAATTTCTTTTTTTCCTACCATCTACATAGTTATCATAAAAATTGACAACGTCCATATGTGTGTGTGTGTGTGTGTGTGTGTGTGTGTGTGTGTGTGTGTGTGTGTGTGTGTGTGTGTGTGTGTGTGTGTGTGTGTGTGTGTGTGTGTGTGTGTGTGTGTGTGTGTAACCACCAACACATATGTATACGTCTAAGTAAAAAAAAATTTAACTAAAACAAGCACAAAAAAAAATATTTTTCAAGATCATGGGTTGAAGTGAAATTTTGAGTAAGCACCATCTTGACATAATTTTAGAATGAATAGAAAAAGCTTTTAGCTTTAGAGAATGCTTGTGATTTATTTTTTTAATTAATAAGAAAAATTTTGTATTTTAATGGCAAAAAATGCAAATAAAGTATTTTTAGCCATTTAAATCATTTTGAATTAGATTTCACCTAAATTTTAACGTATTTCTTAAATTTATTACACTACATACACTTAAAAACACTTAATTGAAGGGACAGACATGCTCTTATATCGCTTTCAAATTTAAGTGAATTATAAGGGTATAAAAAATGTCATATAAAATATTGGACCTTTATCATTTGTAAAATAAATTTGTAATTAGAATGTCAAAGGCTTTTAGAGTTATATAAAGCAAAGTGGGCGTGTTGCTTAAACCATTTTTTGTGTAAATTTAATATCATTATTAAGTCCTACAACTAGTAGAAGCCTTAAATTCAGGCAGGCATATGGGCCAGCCTAACCAAATCGATTGAGAAAGTATTAAAGAAAAATGGTCTTCGATGGTTTCTTCAACGATAATATAAAAGTTACGATAATATTAGATTCTTTTTCAATATCATGATGGCGTATGCAAAAAATACAAAACTATTATTAATAAATTTCCTTTAATTGATTTCTGACTTGAAATTTATTTAAAAGCATAACAAGTATTGAAATTGATAGACGACTGATAGTTGACAATTGACGGCTGATAATTTGATTTCGTTTCGACATGGGCTAACTTTATGATGTGGACATTTCTATTATATACATATATATATATATATATATATATATATATATATATGTCTCTCTGTGTGTGTGTGTGTGTGTGTGTGTATGTTTAAGTGGCGCCAGACTCTTACATTTGAAATTTTCATTTTTTTAGTTAAAATGTTTAATTAGTTGTAACTAAATTACTGTTCATTATTTGCTCTTGTTTTGATTATTGTTATTGCCATTACTTTTTCATACAACAATACTACCAACATAATAATAATAATAACAACAACAACTACTACTACAACGTTTTTATACGGTGTGCACCCATTTTCTTTTAATAAGTAACCGCAAAATATTTTTAATAATAACGACAAGTAAAAATCAAAAATTACAACAATAATAACAACAATCTCAACAATAAAATTATATATTTTTTAGACGTAATTATTGAGCCAAATGAAAGCAACCAAATCAGAAAATTATATTTGGCCTACCATTAACAAAGCCAGTGATATTACGATTCAATTTTTTAAAAGTTAACTTGTAAATTGTAAACATAAAAAATGAAAAATTTTGCATAGATTTGAAACGATTTGAATGATTGTTGAACAGACATTGTAGACCCTTAACTTTCTACTTATGCTGTTTACAGATAATAAATAAAAAAAAAAACAATCAAATTAATTAGAAGGTCTTTCATTTATGTTGAACAGTGGGCGTGTACTTTAATCCTGCTTGCAAAACCTTCCCTTAAATAGGCCAAATTTAAGTTTGATATCTCAAATTTTACAACCAGCAAGACACACTAATGGCCTAACGGACAGATAGACAGATGAACAGACGTACCTAAATCAATTTAAAAGTTGATGCTATTTAGAATTTGAGGCATTACAATTATAATGACAAAGTAAATATACCCCCAAATTTCTGGGTTCATTTCAATATCAATACCTTTTTTAACTCTTCTCAATACAAGGGCAAATTTTACAGAAAGTCAAAAAATATATAACATAGCAAATAAAATACCAACAATTTTAATTATTAATCGATGGCATAAGGGTGCGGAATGGAGCAATATAATAAGAAAAAGAAATAAGAAAATATTTAACATTTTTCTTATATTTATTATTTTAATTTAAATATAACAATAACAATAATAATAACAAACAACAAAATGATAATAATGAAATTCGATGAAACTTTTAATTTTGTGGGCTCATTCTACATTTAAATTATTATTGTTCTAAATTATAGAATTTTCTAGAATAAAATTCTTAAAGAAAATTTTAATTTGCACTTTAAAAATCTTTTGTTCAGTCACATAATTCACAAAAAAATGCCCAGCATCAGCATTGTATTACAGGAATTTAAAAAAATTGGATTCTTTTGAATTTTGAATTGTGATACTCTCGTCTTGTCAAGCAAAGTAAAAATTTTTAGCCGGCAAAGAATAAAAATTTTATATTGAAAGCCACTCTATTAATTTTTGTTAATGTTGTATGGCGAAAGAATAAATTTATAAGCTCTCTGGGGTACTTTTTTTCCATAACCAAAATTTGCCAGCTTATTAACGCTATGAGGCGCCAAATAGGCGGGCATATTAAGACTATAACTTCCATGTAATAATAAACGCTCAATGAAGGAAATTTATACTTTACAATTATACAATAATTTTATGTAACGTTTTATAGTTTAGAATGATCATAAAAAATATGAGTTTTTCCATAAGACATCTCTATGCAATAGCATGCCCGGATAACAAAGTCAACTTTCAAGGTAGTAGCTATGGATGTAAAAAAGATGGCCAGAGAGTTTTAATTTAATAAAATAAGACGTAAATCTAACTCAACTCCTTCTACATGCTTTTCTCTTCGTACATCCCAAAAAAAAAAAAAAAAGTAGATTGATTTACCAGAAATATAACATTTTTTTACAAGGCCTTTAGTACTATCAAAATAATTATATACAATTTGTTTCAAATGGCAGCCAAAAAGATTTTCTATGGCTAAGTCCAATAATTCCTTAACGTAAAAGCTTAAGCTGAATAGATTCGATTTTTATCGAATATAATTCAAACTCTAAATAGGCATTTTATAATGAAAGTCCCAAACGCCTTAAACAACAATTCAGGGCTGCAAGTTTAAATAACTGAAATAACCTTTTTGCCTTAGGCAATATTTTCATTTTAATTCTTTACCAACCCACTAATCTTTCACTTCATTAAATTAAGCTAAAAAAATTATTTGAAAATTCACTTTAGCGCTTAATAAACCATCATTATCAAGGTAATGTCCTGGTCAAATAAATTCATGTGGGTAATATGAGCATGGCATATCAATGTATTTATTTATGTATGTATGATTTTATATATGCATAAATTAATTAATATTTTTATTATAAATTTTTATTATTATTATCATTATTTTATTGTACGATACGAGAATTGTTTGTTGTTGAAAATTGATGACTTGACAAAAAAAACACAAAAAAAAAAAAAGAAAAACAGTTAAGTTATATAAATATAAAGCATAATCGATGAAATATTAATGTAAAAATTTTTTATAAAATGGGGAAAAGAAAAAATTCAAGAAAACAAAAAAAAAACCAGGTTCATACAACCGTAATAAATGCGTACAGAAAGAGATATAAAATAAACATGTGAAACCAGAAATTTTTAAAATTTTATGAAAAGCAAAAAAAAAAAAAAAAGATAAGAAAAAAAGCAAAAGCATTTAAGAAAAAAATAAATTTACAATAAATCAAACCAATTATGGCGGAAAACAAAAATTCAATAAATATTAATAAACACATTAAATTTAGAAAGAAACAAAAAAAACAAAATTTTTTTTTCTTTTAAAATATTACATTGCGGTATCCTTCATGATCATCATTTTGAATGGTAAGTGATATTTGGAATTTTGTAATTGAAGAAAAAGCTGCCGAAGGAAGTTTAAATATTTTAAGGTATTTTCAAAAAAGTTTCGCCATGTGAGATAAGTTCCATAAAACACATTTATTAAAATTCTGATGATTATAAAAATTTTTAATAAGGACTACAGAAATGCATTCAAATATTCCAACAATTTTTGTACACAACATTTTTATGTTTTTAACTATTTAGAGCTTGTTCAAAAAAAGCGTTGTCTAAATTTCATAGACCTTTTCCTTTCCTTTTATAGCGTAATAATACACCTTAATATATATAAAGGGGCATGTGTTAAATAAAGTGTTTGTACCCAAATTTACATGAGACTCTTTTTTAACAAATTTACAAAGGCTTTGATATCCTTAAACTATCGCTTTTATAAATTTTTTTTAATCTTCCAAATGAAAAATTTTGTTAAATTTTTTTTTCTATAACTTCAAGTTCTTCAAATCAAATCAAATCTATCAAATCTAATTTGTATATTTTTTTTAATCAGACTCGTTTTCACGCTTAGACATTTTTAAGTCTTATTCAACTTTTATATCTGCCATTATTTGCTAAAGTGCTCCAAATACTTGAGTATTCTCTAAGGTGACTAACAAAAATATCTGCTATTCGCAGTATAAATTTCCTATGGCACTTTCACTTTGGTTTAGAGCTGGCACCAATTTAAAACACTTAAGCAGCTTTTTGGTACTGGTTATTTAAGTGAAAGGTCCTCCATTTGAAAAGCATTCTAAATGTTGGTCTTCCTTAGGCCATCATTAATAAAATTAGAAATGTTAAAATTAGGAACATGAAATTCATATGAAATAAAACCTGGACTTTCAATTTAGCAACTGCTTAGTAAAATTGTATTTTTTTTGAACCTCATGCACTCGTCTATATTTCACATAAATATTGAATCCGAAAAATCGATACCTTTAGGCAGATTTAATATTTATCGCCATGGATCATTTAGTGTAGTCCAAGTAAGCGGTAAAACAATGTACATGGCAAATAATTCTGAGCACTTTCATTTAAAGTTAACAAGATTTCGATTGAAGATTTTTGAAAGCAAACTCTTCAATTTTATTAATAATTTTATTAATAACTTTATAAATAAATTGCCTATTTTTTATTATATAATTTTTTAAATGAAACTTAAGTTGCGTCTACTTTATTGAATTCATTATGAAATTTACCATAAATTGCCATTCTTAGATTTTAGAACAATAATTTTTAAGTATTCCATTCTCTTTTAAAGAAGAAGCATTTAAGAGCAAACATTAAAAAAAAGCAATTTTTCAATATCATGACTTAAAATGATTTATGAAGTACACGAATACAGCTTCTTCACATATTCTAGCCTAGAGGCTTGAAAGTACGCATGTAGGCGTGATGGCACAATTGTCATGAATTTTAACTAACGGTATATAAAATGGCTTAAAAATAAAAATAAAAACAAGTAACATCAACTGATATGAATTTTTCTTGAGACCAATTGAATGTGTGTGGGTAAATTTGTACAAACAAGAAATGTACAGAATTGAAGCATACATAAAAAACTTTAAGGCATATGAATGCATCCGCTTGACATATTGACATGAAATTTATTTATCACACCTTTTATTTTTGTCTTTTATTTTAACGCTTTTGCTTTTCCTTTACGTTTTGGTTTTTTTGGTCTTTTTTTTTTTTTTTTTTTTTTTGTTTTTTTTTGGTCTCTACCTTCTGTCTTCGGTGTCTTCCAAGAATAATGGAAATCTTTTCAATCATGAAATTTCAATTTGATTTTTCTACTTAAAGATAACAAAGTTCACACCTTGAGAAAAAAAAAGAGGCACATTTCTTTAAAAGATTTATATCTTATACAACGTAATAAACATTTCATTTATAAAATAATTTTTTATGATGTTAATTCTTAAGATATTTTCAAGTTAACAAGGCTCATACAAGGCTTAAATAACAATGATATTAATGAACCAAATTGTGACTTCTGTGTGAATAACAAAAAATAGGCCAAAGTAAGGGAAATGCATAATGGAAAAAAGAAGTGATTAATCAAAGAAACGATCGATCGATTGATCAATTGCAAAATCAAAATAAATAAATTCTTCTTGGGATTTAGAAGAATTCATTTTTCTAATAAAATGAATGATGCATTAAAATTTCTTTCAAGTTAACCGATCATCATTCTAAATATTTTAATAATTTTAAAGAATTTTATAAATTTCATAATAAACATTTTTGTCAATTTATATGAGAATACTTTATTTTGATAAACTTAAATTTCTAATAAAACATTTTGAAAAACTTGGGCAAGGCATATGAAAAAAATGAACTTTTCGAATGGATGAATGAAATTCTTAGTATTTGCTTATTGAAAGTTACCATAAAAAGTTAATTATTATTATTATTAAAGTGACTATAAACTTCACTTAAAAATTCCTATGAGAAATAAACCATTCATGAATAAATTGTGGCTCCAAGCAAATTGTGCAAATAAAGTGTAATAAAAGTATTTTTACAACAACAGCAACAAAAACAATAAAAACAATATTCTAAATCTAATAATAAAAGAAAAGTCAAAGCAAATAGAAAGCCATAAGCAAAAACAAAAATGGACGTACAACAACAGTAAGCTTTGGCACCTAAAATATGGCTCTTTGACTTCTAAAGGGAACTATGAATTTTGTTTGTGTTTAAATATGTTCATTTAAAAAGAACTGGCTGCATAAAGGAATCTAAAAACTCTTCATAAATAACTTCAAAAACTGGATTAGAAACGTATAAGGTTGTATTGAGCATGTAATGGTGGCAAAAGAGGGATTTACTTTTCAGAGTGCCAGCTGTTTACACTGATTAATTTAATACTCAATTACTTTCAATTCCAATTGCTCCAACAAAGCAATCAGTTTAAAGTGCAAAGAATTGATTAAGAAGGAGTCACATTATAACAATGTTAGGCATTGCATTTTAAATAAATGCACTTTTAACAGAAAAAATGACGAAATTTGCTTAGCAAGTTTGAATGTACCAAGCGCACCGATCAAAGTTAAAATTACTCAAATATCAATTATAATCTTTTCATTTTATTTTATTTTTTTTTTTTTTTTGATAATAAAAATCTCAAAATAGAATGAATTTGAGAAAATGGCCTAAGGCCAATAAGAGATTAAAGCAAAAATATCGCGAATCCTTTTCTAAATAACCTAATATTTTTTGGTTTCTCTTTTCTTAATAAATGATTTACCGCGTATGCGTAACAATAGTTTACTAAGCGTATACGTGTTTATTTGAGTGTGGTGGTTGGAAATTGTGAGCATATGTGTGCGCAAAGGTAATGAGAGTAAATTACAAAGCAAAATGCAAAAAGTTGAGTAGAAGTTTTATATTTTTAATTAATTCAACGTCATGTTTCGATTTAAATCTGTTTAAAATGGTATTATAAAATAACTGCAATAAAAAAAATAAGCGACAACAACAACAGCATCAATAACAATAATAATAGTAATAACTAGTATGAAAATTATATTTGGCTGAAGTCAAATCTTAGTTACCCACCAACGAAACACTACTTGGCATATTGCGGTCAGTTAATTTAAGATTGTAAAATTTTGGATGGACTGACTGCTTCACTTTTCAATTTGTGAGACCATAACTAAAGTTTTATATTGCACTGTGGGCGTGTTCTGAGAACGGTTTGGCCGAACCAAATATATGAACTTTCAATGTTTCTAGCAAACTTAAGTTCTATATCTCTTTTTTTGTCACCACAAAAAATTTTTATGGCCTTCGGGCACATGAATAAACGAATAACGAAGAGACGTGTTTAAATCGTTTCAAATTTTGCTGCTAATGCTCTCTTTTGAGTGCTGCAAACATAATGACAAAATAACTATACCTAACTACCAGGTGTTAATGATATGAACATAACATATTAAAAATACAAAAACAAAAAAGAGAGCATTGTACGCTTGTCACTCAACTAAAAAAATATAGAGAGAAAGAAAGCTCTATCAAAATGATACGTGATTTATATACGTATGCAGAAAGTTAAATAATAATAATAATATCAACGAATGCGGTTTCTCTTTTTTATGTTAATTTATCTAAAAATGAGAACAAAAAAAAAAGGAAAAAAAACAAAAGAGAATTATTTAATTATAAGTCCAATTTCAGTCATATACACGAAATTCTTCAAATTTATTGCTTTATTGGTTTATATATTACGAAATGTTTGTGGCATGCATCAGGCAGACAGACAGATATGATGATTTTTAGTATTAAGTATTTCCTTATAATACGATTAAATTTTATTGAAAGATGAAGGATTTCATATCATTGTTTTTTAATTTTATACCTTTCACCTTGAAAATTTCTGTTATTTAAATCATAAAATTTTTGTATAAATACTTTATTTTGTTTAATAAACCATTGGTCCATATATGTAATCTATTAATCTGTACAAATAATTTATTTAATAAAATATGAACTTAAAATTTCAGCAATTCTTCTTTTTCCTTAGACTTGTAATCCAGTTCCATAATCCATAATATAAAACATTTATACAATCTTTTGCCGACTTCTGCGTACAGAACTTATGCGAATTTATGTAACAGCCGAAACTGGCTTCCCTGAGAACCATTTTTAATTACATCGATAGATTTTGGAGTCAGTTTCTGCATTTAATTAATTCTGATTATTCATTTTCTTTCAAAGTACACGTCAAAACATTAGAAATATTTTCATTCAATTAGGTTTAACGACGACACAATTTTTTATGGATAAGATCAAGCAATTTTGAACACGATTTTAACAATAAAAACAAAAATTATAAACAAATAATTTAAACAGACTCTTTGAGTCTGAGTGTTTGCCAAGGCATGCTACAAAAAGGAAAAAAAAAAAAAAAGCAAAAACAAAAGGAACAATAACTTCAACTATTGATTTATAAGAAATTGGTTTTTGATTAAATTAGTTTGAATTAGAAATTTTTTTTTGTGATATACATCACATTTCAATTGACCATTAAGGTCGTGATTGTATGATATAAATTTTTTTTTTACCTTCATTGCTTGTATTTTCCGTTTCTTTTTAGTCTGATTATCATGCAATTTTCATTACTTTGTGTATGCTTTTAAAATTAAGGATTTTTAATAAGAATTTAAGCATGATTTCAACGTTTCCTTTGGGTTTCATTTATTTTTTATTTATTTCTTTTGCTTTCTTTCTTTCTTTTACGTTGTTTGAGACTTAATGTCTGGTAACTATTTCCCCATTAGGTTAGTAGTTTATTGTAATACAAAAAAATATATATTTTCTTATTGATTTTTGATTTTCCTCTCCTTCTTTTTTTTTTTTTTTTTGTTTGCTCTTTTTGCTGTTGTATATTGTTAATTCATTTGGCCTTTATCAGGGATTGTTATTTATTTGTACACAATTTTCTATTATTGCTCATATAACAGTTTGCATTTCAGTTGAATGATGATCTGATCCATTTTAAGTTTTACATGCCCTTTATGTAACAACAAAGAGATCTCGAAATGTCATAGATTCATTATTTATTATACTCATCAATTTATAAAGCGATTTTTTATGATTTCAACATATCAATTCAGTTGCCAAGCGGACAATCTATTTCGAATTTCTATGTTTAAATTGTATGAAAGTTGCAACAAAAGTTCGACTTACGCAGCTTTATTATGAAAAAAAAAAATGTTTAAAATGTTCCTTTCCTTCATTTTGAATATTATCAGCCATCGATTTCTATAATAAATTTAGTCTAAATAATAATAATAAAAACAACACTTGTGAATATTCCTTATTTTATTGAAATTTTCCATAAATATTTTTGTATAATAAAAATGTTTCACTTTTAACTCATTTTCTTCAGATAAAATTAATAATTATTGTAAATTAAATGAAGAAAATGTAAAGAATGGAATAACATTAGAGTATTACAGAATCGGTTCCATTCAATTATAACATTTTTATACCATACTTTTATGTATAGCATTCATTATCTCAGTCATCCCTTTAGCTGTTTATTTTAAAGGATTGTAAAGCATAAAAAGAAAAAAGAAAAAGAGCAAAAACATAGAAAAATCATTTTCATTTTTATGTGCTGTCTCTTTTCTATTTATGCTTTTCAGTTGTGATTATTGGTCATCGTATTATTGTTATTGCTAATGAAAATTTCCTATTTCACAGTTATAACGTTTTTTCTTCTTTTTTTCTCTATTTTCCATTGTTCTTGTTTTTGTTAGAGTTAATATAACGGTATTATCGTACACAACACAATACAAGGCAATGTACATGAATAGTGTAACAGTAAATTTATTATTCAACAAATACCGTTAAAATTCAATTGTCTATTGTACAAAGAGATAGAACGTAAAAACATGAGAAAAAAAGAGATGCAGAACGATAGAATTGTTTATTAAAAAAAGAAAGAAATTATATAAACATGAAAATGAGCTTAGAGTAATTATGTTGCTGTTATTTATTCGTTTCTATTATTTTTGTTATTCGTCAAATAACACTACAAATAAAATTAATATCTCTCATTAAAATTGAACTCAAATAATCAGAGATACAAAGAATTGTATGAATTGAAATGATTATTGTAAAGTCAATGCAAAATAACTAAATAGAAAATTTTTTTTAATATCTCATTAAAATTAACATGGCAATAGAATTGCGTAGACCAAAACATATTCGACCTTACATTTCAAATATCAATAATGACTCACTCGTCAATAGATTCAATTCATAACAATTAACTTTCATAAGCAAAGAGCTAAAACAAAGCTACTTTTTGAATTAGTCATATAGCGAAAAGTAGCATGCAATGTATGACTAAGGATGAAATCTTGATAAACGAAAGTGCATATACAAGATAGAAAAATTCGTATAATTATCATCATTGAAACAAGCTAAAAAAAAAACACGAATCTGACAGCATCATCCACATTTAAACAATAAAACAGGAACAGATAATAATAAAACTGCTCCAATGAAACACTGTGCCAATATAAGATTATTAGGACGAGAAATATACCACCAACAAAATCTGATACACGAAATGCTACACAACCTTAAACCCTGAACCATCACAAAGAATAAATTTCAAAACTGATATGGATGTTGGATCAATATTCAACAATTGCAAAAAAAAGAATTTACCAAATTTTTCTTTAAAAAAATCTTTTTAAATTTCAAAGACACTGTCAGCGTTTCCTTTGATCGATTTTTCCCATTTTCAGTCTTAAGCTGCGTGTAAGAATTTTCAATGTTTCTGCTAAATTTAAATACGATATCTCAAATTTTACGACCAGTAGAATAATTTTAACAGACAGACACAGAGACTTGCAGACGGACAGATTGACATACGGACAGATATATCTAAATCAATTTAGAACATAAATATATTTTATAGGATTTTCAGGCCTTGCTGGCATAATGACAAATTGAGTACACCCCCAACCTCTGGATGATGCTTATAAAAAAGGTCAAAAAAAAGCTGGTTTAACTAAACTTAACCAAATTATGATTTGTTTAAGTTGAAGTTAAAATTTTATGTCATTGCATTAAATTGACATCTCTTATTTGATTTAGATATGATGGTTTTTACTGACTTTTACTGACTTGATTATCACTGCTATTTTTATTATATGCCATTCAAATGCCAGTCGTTTAACCATTTATGCATTATTAACAACAACATATACAGCAGCAGCAACAATAAAAATAATTTTTTTATGAAATTGTCAATTGCTTGAAAAAAGGCCATGACATTGCTTTGCAGAAATTTTTATCTTTGCCAGTCTGCAATTTTATGCTATTTATACCCTACACGTTTGTTGATATTATAAGTTAATGTAAATGTATAAAACATTTTATATAGTTTCATAGAACCATTTTTCAATGCACCAAATAAGGTAGAATTATTTTTTGAAGCAATTCTTCAATTCTACTTAAGTTAGCTCCAAATGAAAAACATTTAACAAAAAAAAAAAAAAAATTTTTTTTACTTGAAACGTCTACTTTCTAATCAAATTGAATGAAAATTAACATTTGGCCGAGGCCACTTAATGTAGGGGAACTTTTTATATGCCATAACAAAAATCCCAATTTTTTTTTACTTATTCTCAATTTTAATTTTTTTTTTAATCTAATTAAACAAAATGTTGTAGGGTATTTAAGTATCATTAAAAACAAACTCAAAAATTGTCAGTGATTTTAGCTGTCAAAATAAAAATTTTTTCAATATATTTTTAGGTATAACAATTTTTAGAAGATCACTCATAATAAAAATTTTAATTTACAATTTACTAGGAACCCATTTAACTAAATTTCAAATCTTATCGATTTAAATTAAATTGGTTATTTGTTTATACCAAAATTCTAGTAAGCCTTTTGAGATGGATCAAATAGGATGAATTAAATGGAATAGAAAAAAATTTTAAATGATAAACAAAACGAACCAAAAAATCCTATTTTCATGGCCTTTTTTGTTATTAGGTTATTCATGCTACAGATATTAATGTGGATAACATGGATAACATGGATAACCTGATTTTTTCATATTTTATCATAAAAAAAAACAAAAATGTAAGAAAATTATTTCACATGGCCTCTTTAAATTATCAAAATCATTTTGGATAAAATGGATAATATGGATAATATAAAATTTAAATATAATAATTTGTGATGGCGGCAGCATTCACAAGGCACATATATAAAATTATATTAATTTTTAGATGCACAACTATCATCTGTCATCAATCATATTTTCTCACTCTCTCTCTCTCTCTCTATATATATATATATATATATCTATCTCTTTGACTCCTTTCATCTTACCATCATTGTATATAAAATTGAGATATAAAATGTTAACATTGAATTTTATAGCGCTTTTTTTTATTAACAATTTACTGTGGCTAATGCTATTGCTGTTATTGTTATTGTTATTGAAAATTATTTTACCTTTCAATAGTTTATTATTGGCGTTAGTATTGTTATTGTTATTGTTATTGTTATTGTTATTGTTATTGTTATTGTTATTGTTATTGTTATTGTTATTGTTATTGTTATTGTTATTGTTATTGTTATTGTTATTGTTATTGTTATTGTTATTGTTATTGTTATTGTTATTGTTATTGTTATTGTTATTGTTATTGTTATTGTTATTGTTATTGTTATTGTTATTGTTATTGTTATTGTTATTGTTATTGTTATTGTTATTGTTATTGTTATTGTTATTGTTATTGTTATTGTTATTGTTATTGTTATTGTTATTGTTATTGTTATTGTTATTGTTATTGTTATTGTTATTGTTATTGTTATTGTTATTGTTATTGTTATTGTTATTGTTATTGTTATTGTTATTGTTATTGTTATTGTTATTGTTATTGTTATTGTTATTGTTATTGTTATTGTTATTGTTATTGTTATTGTTATTGTTATTGTTATTGTTATTGTTATTGTTATTGTTATTGTTATTGTTATTGTTATTGTTATTGTTATTGTTATTGTTATTGTTATTGTTATTGTTATTGTTATTGTTATTGTTATTGTTATTGTTATTGTTATTGTTATTGTTATTGTTATTGTTATTGTTATTGTTATTGTTATTGTTATTGTTATTGTTATTGTTATTGTTATTGTTATTGTTATTGTTATTGTTATTGTTATTGTTATTGTTATTGTTATTGTTATTGTTATTGTTATTGTTATTGTTATTGTTATTGTTATTGTTATTGTTATTGTTATTGTTATTGTTATTGTTATTGTTATTGTTATTGTTATTGTTATTGTTATTGTTATTGTTATTGTTATTGTTATTGTTATTGTTATTGTTATTGTTATTGTTATTGTTATTGTTATTGTTATTGTTATTGTTATTGTTATTGTTATTGTTATTGTTATTGTTATTGTTATTGTTATTGTTATTGTTATTGTTATTGTTATTGTTATTGTTATTGTTATTGTTATTGTTATTGTTATTGTTATTGTTATTGTTATTGTTATTGTTATTGTTATTGTTATTGTTATTGTTATTGTTATTGTTATTGTTATTGTTATTGTTATTGTTATTGTTATTGTTATTGTTATTGTTATTGTTATTGTTATTGTTATTGTTATTGTTATTGTTATTGTTATTGTTATTGTTACTTGTTATTGTTATTGTTATTGTTAATTTTTTTGCTTTTGTAATAACTTTTGATCATATTTTGCCATTTTACATAATGCTTCTTCTACGTGACCATCATTATCAATCATCATTATTATACGATTATTATGATTATATTTTAGTAAAATGTGAATGAGATTGTAATAACAATAACAAAACAAGTGGATGACGACGTTATGAAGAATTTTTAATATTTATCATACCAAATACAATTTCTCTATCTCTTTCTTACACATATCACTCAATTAAAATGTAATGGCTCCAATGCCATCATTTCTCGCCGCCCCCCCCCCCCCTTCTTCCACCACCACACAAACACCATTTATTCTTTTAGCAACCACTTTATATTTTTCATCATTTTTATTTAAATTTTTTGCTTTTACTTTTTAGCCATAAAGTTATGCGTTATGGCTTTATCTTGATATGAATGTAAAACGTAAAAAGGGCTGGCGTTACGTAGAAGGTTAATGTTAAAATATCTTGGTTATTATTTGTTGCATTGTCTCTCACTTGATTTGACCGCTTCATCACGTTCACATTCAGTCTACATATTTGTTGTTGTTGTTGTTGTTGTTGTTTTTGTTTTTGCTTTTTGTTTTACGTGTTTTCTTATTATAATTTTTCATTTCATGTCATCAAACATTCGCCGATTTGATGTGCCTTGTGCGTTTTTCTTTCCTTTGCTTTTCTTTTCTTTTTATTTTATTTTATTTTATTTTATTTTTTTATATTTCTTTTTTTAATCTATGAAATTATGCATCTATTTGTTATGAGTTGTTATTGTTGTTATTGTTGCTGTTTTCTTATTGACTTGAAATACAATTTGATTTTATTGTTGCATCTTTTGCACTGAGGTCATATGTGTCAATTTATCCATGACGATGACAATAACGATGATGTTGATGTTGATGATGTTGATGATGGTGATGATGGTGGCAATGATAGTCTCTTTGGTTTCGTTCATGAATCGCCTTATTATTTATATCGAAATGTTTATATGCAACAACAGTAACATGTAACATGTAACATGTAACATGTAACATGCAACATGTAACATGCAACATGTAACAATTGTTACCTGGCCAACAATTTTTGTTGAATACGTCTGATTTATAAAAATGATAATGACCTCCTTTGGCGCTATAAGACATGAAGATCAAGATATAAAACTTAATGGTAAGTAGCTTAAGGGACTCTAAATCCAAAGATATACATGAAACGTAAAATGATATCTCTAGACAACAACAAAAAAAAAACATTTAAAGGCTTCTAATTTTAATTTTATACTTCTCGATTTAGAGGTAATTCGATAGTTGTTATTTACTAAAGTAATTCAATGCCTGCTCCAAATGGATGCATAGCAAGAAAAGATCTGATTTGTTAGGAAAACTTTTTCTCACATAAGTGATCTAATTTTCTTCTTAAACATGAGAATCTCTCTATTTGGCAAATTCCAAATTATGCCAAATGGTTATGGCATAAAATTAAAAGAGATTACCAGTAAAAAATTCAATGTTAGCAATTTTCAGCAAAATAATTTAATTCAATTATTAGATTTTATAAATTTTCTGAAGATTTATTCTCTCAAGACGTATTAATTTTAAGTAACTTTATGGACAACACTTGGCAGATATTAAACAATAAATGATAATAATTGTTACAGAAATATTGATGATTATATTGATTCATTAATTATAAAAACGGTATATTCATTTTGTCATTATGTTTGTAACGCTTAGAAGGAAGCATTGGAGAACTTATAACAAATTTTCGTCCAGTATTTATATATTTCCGAACAGCATTAAGTTCTGAATCGATTTAGACGTGTCTGTCCATCTGTTGGTCTGTCCGTTGTAAACATTCTCCTGGTCGTAAAATTTGAGATATCCAGCACAAATTTGGCAGAGCCATTGAAAGTTGTTGCATGCACTTTTAAATTGAAAAAAGGCAAAATCAGTCAAAATCAAAAAATAGTCCGTCCGTCTGTCTGTTTGTTGTAAACATTTTACTAATTGTAAACTTTGAAATATCGAGTTAAAATTTGACAGTCGAGTTCAAATGTAACAGTTCTTGCAGGCAGTTTGAGATTAAAAATGGACAAAATCGTTTAAAGGACAAGCCCGCAGTGCAATTTAAACTGAGAACAACTCAGTTTTTTTTTAATCAAAATTTGGTAAATTTTTTTTTTTTTGCTCATCATTTGGTAATCTGAAATTTTTTGTAAAGAGGCTCTTGGTTTACAATCGAAATTATCCAATAAAGAATTTTAATTTTTTTCTGTTTAAGTGTTCTATTTACTACTGAAGAAAGTGAAACGGTCCTGAATGGTGGATATCCAATATTTAGCCTTAGCTAAATATAATTTTCTTATTTATTTTTGAATTGAATCCGTTCAACTAATTGTAAAATTTCATTAATTGAATGATTGATTGATCGTCTACGTCTGCTACCATAAAGTGAGAACGTGCCTATTAATGTCGAAAAATTTTCATATGGTCTTCTTCAAAATGTTTAACAAAAAGTGAATTTTCATTTTATTGCGTCTGAACAATAAATTTTTTTTCATGTCAAATTCAATGGCACTTTCAATTTCTATTTTATAATAAATTTTTATTCAATGAATTTTTTTCTTAGTCTTTCCCATTGAGCTCTATCAAATGAGACAAGCCTAAGTGTTACAAACGGTTAAAGTTAATACTTGAATACGCTACAGCATGATTGTTTAAGTCCATTCAAAAGACTAAAAGAAAGGAAAAAATGAATTATTCAAAATCCATTGTAAGAATGAGGTTGCTAAAAAAAAATGGATCAAAGTTTGTAGATCTAAAATGTATTTCAACAAAAGAAGCTAATTTTCCGATTTTCATTAAAAAAAAAAATATACAATTTTTCTTCATAAATTTTTTTGTTAACAAAATAAGTTATTTGGCATGAATTTTGAATATTTTTCGATCCGTACCATCTTAAAGGTGCTTACGCTTAAGGCCAAATATTCTTCAAATATCAATAAATATTCAATTTGTTAAAAAGTTTACATAGATAAATTTCAAAAGGGCAAACGAACAAATAAATGGACCTGGTTAAACTTATGGATAATCATGGAAATCAAAGTAGAAATTTGTCATTAAGAAACTTTTGCCATTTTATTATGAACGTAAAATTTATTGTGTCTCTTATAGAACGTTTAAATGAATCAGATAAAATCAGATATAAATTTCTATTCCATGAGAAATCCTAATTACTGAAATATTATGCGTGCCCATCATTTTACCTTCCTTTAATTTTTTTTTTTTGATATTTTTTTTAAAATATAAATTTTTGTGTGGCGGTTTTTTAATCTCACTTTTCGAAATTTATTTAAATATTTTTTCTTCTTTTTCTTTGTTTACATTTTATTTTTTTTTTTTTTTTTTTGTTTGCCTTTTTTTCATTATTTTCATTTAATAAATAATGAAGAATTGTTATATTGAAATGAAAGAATTTAAACAAGATGCCAAGGAATTCAGAAATAATATCTCAAATATTTTATTTGCTATAACAAAGTTCAAATTGTATTTTACCCTTTAAATTGAATTGAATTGGACTTTTTTTTTTCTTTTGTATACGCTACAACAATAAAGTAAAGAAACAGAAGCCTTTGGGGTCCCTTTAAAATTCACTTTAGACAATAAAATGTGTTAAACCAAAATTGCAATGAAAATGAATTGAAAGTCAAATAAATGAAAAGAAAAAAATGACACAAAAAAAATGACACAAAATTAAAATTCAGTTTATTATCATGTTTGTCATTATGTTCAAATATGTTGCATTTGTCATACCTTGAAATTTTAAGTCACTTAGAATTTTAAGTTACTTAAATATTCATGAAACTTTAAAATAAACTTTGAATGGATTTGCTGATCTCTGAATCGTTAATTTATCATTTCTTTGGATGCTGCAGACAAAAAAAAAAACTTAAATGTCCATATAAAATCAAACTAAAATAGAGAATATTTTTTTTTTAGACCAGCATTAGAATAAATGAAGGAAGCTCCATAAAAATCATTTCAAAATTAGGCAAATCAAATAACTTAAATTTCTTTCTTCTTCTTCCTTAGACTTCAAAGTCCATTAAACCCTGGCAAATTGTAAGCATACAAAATTTCCATCAAATCAACTGAAAAAAAAATTTTTTTTTTTTGTTTTTTTTTTTTTTTTGTATATAAATAAATATTCTTATTGCTGTGGCTAATATTGTTGGGCTACTGCTGCTTGTTATTTGTGTTGTTTGCATAATTCACATTTTAAGTATGAAATTTATGCTTACTTGTCAAACAACAACATTTCTTTTTTTTTTGTTTGTTTTTTTTTTTTTTTTTTTTTTGTATTAAAATTCATATGAAATTATTATGCAAATACAAAATACACGACTTATCATACGCCCATCCAAACGCCTATTTATTCATTATTCATACAAAAATATATGACTTTTTAAAAGTCTTAGGTACTTAAGTAAACAACTTGTTGCTCATTATTGTTGTTTGTAAATTTGCCTGGGCTTGTGTAGGTTGCCTGTTTTTATATAAATATCTCTATGTAAAACATAAAGGACATCAATGCAAACATTTGAAAATAAAATGATAAACAAATATTAGCAAATTGTTTGGATATTGGTTGATCGAATGGATTACAATAGAAATAAATAAAATTAATGAAAGATGGTAACAAGAAAATGCATTTTATTAAATTTCAAGCCCCGTTTTAAAATACTCTGCTTCACTTTATTTCATGTAACTAAAAAGTTAAGAAAATAGAATCAATAATTTAAATTTTCATATAATTTGAAATTTTTCTTACTTGGATGATGGACCAAGTAACAACTTGACCAATCTACACCAAGTTAAGTCCACTTAGTAAGTGAACCTATTTAACACTAAACAGTGTGCTTCCAGTTTGATTGAGTCTAAAGTTCAAATAATTTGAAATTTTTCTTACTTGGATGATGGACCAAGTAACAACTTGACCAATCTACACCAAATTTAGTTTTCTTATTAAGTGGACTTATTTAGCACTAAACAGTGTGCTTCCAGTTTCATTGAATATAAAGTTGATTTTTTTTTTTTTTTAAGTAGATATTTATAGAAAAATAAGACTTAACCAAATTTAATCTCAAGCGTCTTTCAAAATCAAAATTTGCCCATGTACCAAATTAAATACAAATATCTGTAAATTTAATCAATTCGTATTTTAATGAGAAATTTATATGATCAGAAATGACAGATATGAATTCAATAAAGTTACTCTGAGCTGCTTCATTTCAATACGTTTTACATGTTACATATTAAATCCTCAAAAATTCATCATATCAACTGTAATTGTAGCGTATAATAAACAATAAAATTATCTAGCAAATTTTTGAATATTAATGTCGTTGTCAATATTGACGTTGCCAATGTTAATGTTACCAATCAATGATGATGGCAAGCGGCTTTAAAATAAATATAAATTTATAAAATAACTTGGAAATGAATTCAGAGAGGGAGAAAGAGAGAAAATATGAACCGTGACAGAGAGAGATAGAGAGAGATAGAGAGAGATAGAAGGTGAAAGGTTTATTGAGAAAGATACAAAGAGGAACAACTGATATTGGAGAAGAGATTCAAATTTTACACATTTAATTTAAAATAAGGACAATTTCTAGTTACATGTCCATTTTTCTAGATATGTAGATGTGATGGGCCATTGTAATATTTATTCTACATTCTATGCCTATATTTACAAAATTCTGTATATTGTCATATAAAAATATCGATTGTATGTTTCTATTTTGTAGGAACATTTTTAAAACCTTTGTTAGAGAAAAATCTGTAGCTCTCATTTTTGCCTTAACCTTTTCCCTATTACTCCTTTTTCCACCATAACCTTAAAGCCCGTACCATTTGTTCCACTATCTTTTGTTAGTATTATCCACTGCCTTGATGAAGAGAGGCAACGAGAAGGAGAGAAATGTAGGATGAGTTAAACGACTGATCATTTTTAGTTAGAATATTCCAGCATGCGTACTCATTTTGAAATCCGGTGAAGGTATCAAAATTTACAAGTAAAAACAAATTCAAAGCAAAGAAGAAAAGAAAAGACAACGAAAGAAAACAGAAACAAGGTTTAAGATTAATGAAAACAATAAATGACGGAATAATAAATTTGAATGAGCATACAAAAAAAAAAACAAAAAAAAGAAAATTGAAGTTTTCTTTTTTTTTTTTTTATTAATATTGCGGGAAGAGTATCTGCTCAGTCAGTCTCATTTCCCATTGCTAGGCTTTGAACTCATAATGTTAAGTGACCACACATGTTATTCCTCGGGGTGTCTGCTAGATCCCTTTCTCCCTTAGTCTTAGTCTATCAAGGGAGACCAACGAATTCTGGCGTCAGAGCGGCAAGGCCTAATAATACTTCCCTACAAACTAAATGTCACATTGCATTAAATAATTTTATTTTTATTGTTGTTGCTCTTACACATCTTTTTTTGTACTCTATGAGTAGAAAAAAAAATGTATATGAGCTCATTGATAAGAAATTTCAATCAACGCCATTTATTACTCAATTATTTAGTTACTTAATTATTTAGTTAGTTAGTTGATTAACTTAGTTAATTAACTAGCAATTACAATAAGAAAAATATACAAAACTATTTTATTATATAACTGTATTACAAATTTATACAAATGCATATCTACATAAATGTACATACATTTACATAAAGAGAAATATGCTTGACATAACGGAATAGAATCAAATAAAATAGAAAAAAATTAAATAAAATTGAACTAAATAGAAAAAAATTGTATAAAAAAAAAAAATCAAATAGAATGAAATAGAACAAAATGGAATCAAATAGAAAAATTGAATAAAATGAAATAAAATAGAATAGAATAGAAGAGAATAGAATGATTTATATATAACTAAATCGTTCGTTTCTTATGATCAGAATAATATATGCATAATATAAAATACAATCAAATATTTTTGTATGTAGAAAATATGTTTGTGTGCGCAATAAAGTTTAGTGTTATGATTAAGATGAATATTTTTCAGCAAATTAAATTTGATTTATTTGCCACATGGAAATTATAACCCAATTTATTAAGTTCCCTCACAACCTCACAACCTCACAAACATTTTATATATAATATATTAATGCAAATGACGCCAACACCCAAAATATTATTAGTATTAATCAATAATAAGCAATAGCACAACTATTCAACACAAACTAATCGTAATCAGTGGCCATTTATTACAATTTAAGAGAGTTAAAAGAGTCACATGAAATATAATAACAACAAGTTGCCTTAATTTGTATATATGTGTATATGTGTGTGTGTGTGTGTGTGTGTATGTGTTTAGGTATTGGGCGTTTGCATATAATTATAAGGTCAATATATCACTCACACTAAAAATAGCAAAGAAAAAAAAGCAACAAAAAGTGACAAAGAAAAATGACAAGAAAGTGACCTTTTTTTTTTTTGTGTTAAATGAAGCAAATGTCGCTCTTATTTATCATCTATCTAATCGTCTGCTTAATGTAAAAGTTTGTCATTTTGATAATAAATTTCTAAAATAACAGAAAAATTCAACGCAAAATAATTATCTTTAGTTGGAATAGAATCTACGGTCGGTCTATTTGACGAAAATGTAGCCAATTCGTAAGACACTTTTTAAAGATGCGCGTATAACTCACGTGCATTAACAAAAAAATATAATAAAAATGTAAAATTTGAAATTATAAGTTTGTGCATCCAAAAAGACTGATCGAAACTCAGAACTAAAGCCTGATTCCATATAAAAGCTTTTGTCCGCCTACCGTGAGTGCGTGACAACCTTCTAATGTTAATTTGTTATCACGTTAAAAATTGCAATTTCTCTTTTGAAAATAATCAAAATGGAGCCATTTCTCTTACCCATTGTCCCCATAACACTTTTTTCTAAGAATAGTCATTGTATGGAAAAACCTTCTGAAAAAATAGGTGTATTTTTTTTATTATATATTTTGTAAAAATTCTTCAGTTTAGAAGCTAACTCTCACGGGCTAATTATTTATAATTACAAATTTCCTGCATAATAATAATTTAAGATTCTTCTATAAATAAATGTATTACTACGTATCCTCTTCTTTGAGACTCTTAAACTTGTCCAAACTCTTCTAGACTTGTCTAGATTCTTTTAGACTTATCTAGACCCTTCTAGACTCCTCTATATTCTTCTAGACTTGTCTAGGGGTTTCTATACTTGTCTAGACTCTTCTAGATTTGTCTAGACTTTTCTAAACGTGTCTAGACTCTTCTATACTTGCCTAGACTGTTGTAGAGTCTTCTAGATTTGGAGAGAGAAATTAATGAATTTGCTTGCAAAAAACGCAAATAAGCACGAAAACACAAACAAACTGTATAGAAAATTATGTTAGAAATGACAATCAAAATAGTCAACACAAAAACAGGAATTTAAAAAGAAAAAATTTAAATTTTACCGGTTTAACGATTGCTTGGACTATGAAAAAGAAAAGAAGAAGAGATGAAATATTAAAAAAAAAACAAAAACAAATGCCGGCTGAATAGTTTTGTTTTGGTTCGTTTTCAATGATAAACAGATTGTGCCCGATAGAAAGGCAATGAGGAAAGTGAGAAAATAAAGTGAGATGGCAATAGAAAAAAAAAAGAAGGTATGAGAGAGAGAGAGAGAGAGAGAGAGAGAGAGAGCGATAGAGTGCGAGAGAGAGGGAAAGAGTTATAGAACAACACGATCAGCTGGTTTATAGACGCATTTGATGGACAAAGGTGTTGGAGTTGGCGTTGGCGTTGGCGTTGGCGTTGGCTTTGGCGTTGGCTTTGGCATTAACGTTAACGTCAACTTCGGCTATCACCTTTGGGTAGACGTCAATGTTAACGGTAACGTCAACTTTAGCATTATTGCTCTTGCTTTCTTCCCTGCTATTGCTATGTTATTGTTATTGTTGTTGTTATTGTTTATTTATTTGTTTATTTAAACAGCGAAACACAACCTGATTGCTTCATATTTTTTATTGTTGTATTCTTTGTTGCTGCTTATATTGCTGCTAATGTTGTTGTTACTGTTACAACCAACGTGTCTGGCATTTGGAGAGGGACTGCACTCACTTCGCTGTGTACGTTTCTTGTTACTTTGTATGTTTGGATGTTTGTACGTTTGCATATATGCATATTTGTGTGCGTGCGTGCGTGTGTGTTGTTAAGTTTGCTTAACGTTTAAAGTTTGCCACCAACGACCACAGATCCATTCATTCATTGATCTCCATTTATGACAGATACGTGAGAACAGCGAGTGAATTAACAACGTTGAAGCGCTTTACACAAAAAAAAAAAAGAAAAAAAAAAAGAAGAAGCTAAAAAAAACTACAAAACAAAGAAGAAGAAAAGAAAAGAAAAAATAACAAAAAAAAAAGAAAAAAATTTCCATTAACATAAAGAATAAAGTAAAATCATCAAATTATAAATCAAAACGGCCCGGTGCAAATTTTATTTCATTAAAAAAAAAATTTGCTAATTGAAACAACAACAACAACAACAGTACATTGATTTATATTTAAATATTTATATAGAAAAGTAAATTAAAAAAAGTCAATAAAATAAAATAAGCTGCCAAGAAGAAAAAGCATAAGATTTATCCAAAAGCAAATCAAAATAATTGAAAACACCTCTAAAAAAATTAGAGGTAAATTGTGCCAGATACGCGCACTAAGAAATAGAAAGTAAATAAATGAAAAATTCCAAAATAAAACGTCACATACAAATAAATAATCTAGAAGTTAAAGAGAGCAAGAGAGAGAGAGAGAGTGAGAGAGAAGTGCAGAGAGTGAGAAAGCGAGAGAGGAAGATATAAATCTTAAAAAAAAAGTGTAATTTAATTTTGAAAACTTTTTTAGCAATAAATTATAATGAACATTTAAAATAAACCAAAAAGATGATTTTAAACTCATAACGCAAAAAAAATTAATTAAAAAAATTAAAAGGAAAATTAATAAAACATTCACACAAAAAACAAAAACAAACAATTGAATATAAGTACAAAAAAAGAGAATAAAAATATTTTTTTTCCTTTAATTTAATTTAATCTCTTTTAATTAGAATTAATGAAAGTATTCTAAAAATTAAACTTTCTAAAATTTTTAATCTAATTAATTCGAACGATTTACTAAAAATGGTAGAAAATAAAAAAAATTTCTTTTACTTTAAAAAAAACCTACATAAATAAATAATAAAAAAAAAAAATGAAATGAAAAAAAAGAAAAGAAATATTGAATTTACCATAATAACGAGTAACGGTTTGCGCTTTATGAAATTAATTAATGAGTGCAATTAAACAAACGATAAATAATTCAACAGTACAAAACATCAATAACCAAAAAAAAAAAAAACTAAAACGAAAAATAAGAATAAAAATAAAAATAACAATAAGAATGTTGTTAATGATGACAGCAATAACAAAAACAACAATTTTTCGTTTGTTTGAAAACAAAAAATTTATGCAAAAAATTGTTTGACTCTTTAAATTTCATGTTCTTAATTTCAAGCATGCGTGTGTGTTTGTATGGCATGGCTAAAGCCTAAATGATGTTTGAATTGAAAGAGAAAACACAACAACAATCATTAAGGCAAATGATAAATATAAAATGTATTTATTGCAGAAATTCAATTTCAATTGAAAACTATTCGATTTTCTTTATGTGATTTTTAAGAAAAAACAAACCCCAAAATAAAAAACCCTAAATAAAAGTATTCATATAAAAGAAAGAAGGCGAAAGTTAGAAGCATGAAACAATGTGATAAACAAATAGATTTAATGCTAATGATAGAATTTAAAATTATTATTCTTTAATAATTGTACAATTATATTTCTTTAAAATTTATTTCCATATACGTGTATAAATATAAATAAGCATATACGTGTACACACACACAAACACACACACACACACATATATATTGGCATTAGTAGTGATGTCACTCGGGTGTTTGTAGTGAGAAAAAAAAGTGGGCAATAAAATAAAATAAAAATTGAGGCGATTAAGCTAGCGAAGGCAACAACAACGACAACTATTAGTTCTAATTACTAAAATCAAAAAGAGCAACAACAAAAAGTAAACAAAATGAAACACAGAAAGAAAAAAAGTAATATAAACAAATAATCTGCGCATACTGAGAATTTTGCTATTTTAAGAAATTTATTTTTAAGGTGATAAGATTATAATTATAAAAATGTTATTTTATACGAACAATTAGACAACAACAATAGTGAAAACAAATCGTAATTATTAAAATAGACGAGACGTGTGCCAATTAGTTTGTAGTCAGCTGATTTAACATTTAAAATATTTCTAATATCAAATTCAGTCTCCTATGCATGTACTCGTTCGCTCATCGAGTAATTTATTTATGCACTCATTTACTCATTCGCTTGGTCGCTCAATTATTGGTCACTCAATTTCTATTAGAATTTTTTTCTCAGTAACTAATTTCATCACTCGCTTCTCTAATTACAAATGATATTTATGAATTCCCTAACTCGCTAACTGCATTTACCCTGTCATTTTTTTAAGTACTTATACACTCTCTCACTCAATGAGGCACTTTTTCATGTTCATTTGCTCATCTGTTTCATTTATTGTTTTATCATGATATTTGTTCACTTACTTACCTATTCATACTATCAGTCCCTTGTTCAGTCATTTTCTCAAACTTTTCTTGAATATCCTCTATCTCACGTTCACTTATTTATTACTCTCATCAATCGATCGTTCATTCATCACACTCATCACACATTTACTGACTCATACCATTAACTGCTTACTCATTCGATTATACTCTATCACACTCTGAATCACTTAGAGGTTCAATTCCTTACTCGCTCATCTATTAACTCATTTGTTCACTTATTAATTTTTTACTCATTCATTTAATCATTCGTATACTCAATCAAACTCAAACAGTGACCTAAAAACAACTCACTTAATTTTATTTAATTCAGACGTTCACTAATTCACTCACTCATTCTGTAAGTGACTCATTCAATCATTCATACAGTTGTATAGCTAAACCCATACTCAAATAATCATTCACTTTATTCAACCCACATGACATATCTATTAATTGACAGTTACATTTTACAAGAATCCTAAGCAAGAGCACCATAAGAAAAGTAAAATATGAAAGTAGAAACAAGAAGAAGAATATTATATTTAATTGGAGCCAAGGCTTGGATACCACCACAGTTACTACAGACACTATTTGGAAATTTATAAGGTTGAAGTACAAACTTTCATATTTCTAGATATTTCAGTTTTCAAATTATAAACTTGAAGTCACTAATTTTCAATTTTACAACTAGAAGATTATTTATCAGAGATGGTTTTTGAGGAAGAGACATACAAACATTTTTAAAACGATTTAGAATTCGTTATGACATAAAAGCTTTTTTAGGGGCAATATGAACATAAAAAAGTATATAAAATAAGGCAAAGGGAAAGAAAGCGTGAGACCCAGTTACATATATTTTCATATTTGCAATATGAAAATATATGTAACTGGGTCTCTTGCTTTTTTATTGGCATATCAACATGTTAAGCGCTAATATGATTTATCCAAATTTATCCAAATTTATCATACACCATTTGATGTAGCGGGCTGTATAGCTTGGTGGCATGGTAACACTTTTCTTGCAACTTAATATTTCAAAGTACAAAACATAAAAATTATTCCTAAAGCAGTAGGCATCAGTTAATTGCATGCTATTCAAGCAACATTTTAAACTCAATTAATATTTGCATTTGTAAAATGAAGACAGACAGAAAATTCAACAAACAGTCTCTATGAGAACATAGAAATTGAATAGAAAGTGTCGAATAAATAAAGATTGACAAGAATTCAGCCAAATAAAGTTAAATCATATAAAATTAAGGTCTCTTGAAATGCCATGAAATGTTTTATGGATGAATGTATGTATGTTGATATGTCACGTATAATGTTTATATGCCAACAGCAATTTAATAATAATAACAACAGTCAACAATCAAATAGAGTCCTATCAAAAAAAAAATTTACAACAAAAAAAAAATATTTTTTATATGTATATAAATATCAAAATGCTTGATAAAAATAAAAAAAGGCATTAACAACAAATATTTCGACAATGATCATAAAAATTTTGTTTAAATGCAATGACAGCGACAGCAAAAACTTTAAATTTTATTAAAATTTAAAATAAAAAAAAAATAACAATAACAATAATAATAATAATAAAATTGGTTAAATTTTTTTTTTTCTGTACAACGTTTTTTTTTTCACGCTTATGTCATAAAATAAACAGAGCAAAAAGTAAAAAAAAATATTAAATGAGAAATTATTTAAAATTAATTAAAATGCTTGTAAAGTGGAATAAATAAAAAAATTGCATTTTTGGCTGGATATCTAACCAACGAATATAATTTGGATACTTATCATTAAGGCCCTGCTTGATATAGCGTTCCATCATGCAGATATACAAATAAATCTCTATGGAAAAAATTTTTAAAAAATTTTTAAAATTTAAAAAAAATTTTTTTTAATTTAAAAAAACTTAAAACAATTAAAGTAAAATATGATATTTTATAATTTTAGATAGGCGTGGCCGATGTTACTAATTTTATTGAAAATTTTGTCCAAAAATATTTGTTATAGTCTTCAAGTAATAAATTTAAAAAAAATACTTATAAACCGACAATAAATATTCGACTTTGCATAATTTTTAAAAGGCATGGTCTATTCGAGTCATATTTAAATGCGATTTGTCTATTAAAACTTTTTATACAAATGCATTATTTTAATTGTCTAATTTCGCCCAATTTCGCACATTTTCAATTTCAGCCTGAGATGCAAGAACTTTCAGTGCCTCTGCTACAGACAGACAAATTCTGAAGTTAATGCTAATCAAAAATGTATACACTTTTTAGGGTCTCCGATGCTTTCTTCAAAATAAATGTACCCCCAAACTTTAAATGTTGATTGTAAATATGTAAGCATTCTTTGGAGCACAACCTCTCTAACTTCGCGACGTGATTTCGATAAGTAACATGTTTCCAATTAATTAAATAGATGCCTTCAGGATTATGGTATTAAAAATTTTAACTGCCGTCATTCACAACGTTTGGTTTTATAACAGTTTTATTATAACGTTTGTAACACTTACAAGGAAATTTTGTAAATCCCATAACCTATATACTTTCTTGATCAGCATCAGTTTCTGAATCGATTTAGACATATTTATCCAAACGTCCCTATACCCATGTGTGGTAAACATTTTCCTAGGACGCAAATAGAAAAATATCGATTTCAAGTTTGACATGCTCATTGAAAGTACATGTATGTAAATCAGTATTGAAAATGGTCAAAATTGGTACATGGGTACGCCCACATTGCAATATAAACTCTTTTTTTTAGAACAAAATTTTTTTTCATTTTTTGGGCAATCTAAAATTTTATACAAGTATTAAGAGAGATTGGTCTGCAATGTCCATAAAAGAAATATAAAATCGGCCACGCCTACTTGAAATTATATAATACCAAAAGGCATTTACGACTGGCTGCCAAATTTTTATTTGTTTTCCTTTTTTATTTAAATATATAATTTCGGATAGAAATTTGTGTATGAATCTGATGACTTTTGGTTTATTTTTTATTTTAAGTAAAAGTCTCACTTTTATTTTCGTTCCAATATTTTTTTTTTTTTAGCAATTTTAGCTAAAAATTGCCCAATTTTATACAAATTTTTAATTGGCCAAATAAATTCTAAAAATTCATGCCAAATTTTATGATGTAAAAAGAATCAACTCCAACTAAAAATAAGTATAACAAAATTTTAAAGCAGGCAAATCAAAAGAAATTTATTATATAAATGCAAGACATGCAAATTATAAGGCTCAAAAAATTATAAAAAATTTTAAAAAAAATTTAACTATTTTCATTTTTTTTTTTGTTTTTTCAAATTTTAATTAGTTTTTAACAGAAATTTTTTTATATATATTTAGAAAATTTATATATAAAAATTTTATTTATAAAAATTTAATAGAAAATCTAGCGAACAAAAAACAAAACACTATCTAAGAATGAAACGTAAAAGTAAAGTGAATAAAAAGGAGCAAACATTTTTGAATTATAATGCCCACCTAACAAAAATTAAGTATTAAATAATTAAAATAAAATAATAAAAAAAAAAAAAAAAAAAGAGAACGACAGCAACAAAACGATTAATCAAAATCAAAGAAATTATGTTGCATTTTAATACAAAAATATGGTGTTGGACCATTGTCTGGTTAATTTGGTTACAACAACCGAATAAATTATGGGGAAATATTCATATACAAAAACCATTAATTCAATATAATTATCATTTAAATAATGATTATCAAAATGAAAAGCAAAATGTGGAGCAACATCATCATCATCATCATCATCAGCATCAACAACATAATCGACCAAATCATCATCATTATAACCATTATATGCATCGTAAGCAAAACGAAGAATATCAACAACAACAACAACAACAACAACAACAACAACAACAACAGCAGCAGCAGCAGCAGCAAGAGCAACATTTTTATCAATTAGCCAATTATGATTTAGACGGCATAGCAACGACAACAGCAACTAATATTAATGAAATTGTTAGCACTCGATTAAAAGATGATGCTGAAATAAAATCAACTCAACTTAATCATGCAGATGATAATAAGCAAGAATTTACAATGAATGTTGCATTAGCAAGACATCAACATCTTGACAAACAATATCATCATCGTCATCATCGTCATCATCATCATCATCATCATCATCATCATCATCATCACAAACATGAGCCTTATTATGAAGGCAACGTTGTGACATCAACATTTGCAATGTCGCATCCCCAAAGTCACACATCAACAACAACTTTAAAAAGTAGCAATAGCAGCAATAGCAGCAACATTAATGTGGAAGTAACAACTAGCACAATACAAGAAGAAGAAGCTGAAAAGCAAAAGGTTCCATATAAAAATTTGGATAGAAGGGAAGATTTTATCAATTTATATGCATTATCAGATAAAAAAGGCCAAATGACAAGACACTTAAAATCAAGCATAGATGCAGCAACAACAACAACAACAGCAGCAGCAACACAAACAGACATAACAAATTTCGGTTTATCGTCAAACTTTACCATAAAAAATCATATTAGCAATAATTTTTTAAAGTTGCAGCAGCAACATGACAAACAACAAGCAAACAAAGGAATGATAAAAGCAGCACAAATAAGAGACAATGAGCAGCAGCAACAACAACAACAACAACAAGAAGAAGAAGAAGAAGAAGAAGAAGAAGAAGGAGAACAAGTTCAGTATAACATTAATAAGAACAATAAGATGAAAAAAAATAATTATGGCGACAAAAATAATAAAAATAATTCGCCAAAGTTACTTTTATCACGCCTTAATAAATTTAATTTAAATACGGTGAATGGATATTATCGCCAACATCATCACCATCAGCATAATCATCAGCTTCAGATTCAGCATCAACATCATTATCAGTCTCATGAATTATCTAGAGATCAAGCAGAATATGGCGGCGAACAATTAAAAGAAAATCAAGAACAAAATCAGCATCAAGATGAAAATGAAAATGAACTTGATGATTCTGATGCTGATACTGATTATTATGAAGAAGATGAAGAATATACATTTAGACATGATAATGATAATGATAATGACACTGACACTGACACTGACACTGATACCGAGAATCATGTTAACAATTTTCAAAATGATGATGATGCTGATGATGATGATGATGAGGAGGAGATTGGACTTGTTCACTTTAATAAAAATAATAATAGTCGTATTAATAATAAGAAAAATAATAACAAGAGCAATAATAATAATAATAATAATAAGAAGAAGAAGAGTCCATCAATTGATTCCATTCTCAATGATGATAATTTAAGTGATCGTTCATACACGAGGATAACACGTTCACGTTTGGATGTAAGTATTATTTAAATATATAACTAACTAAATTTTTGTTTTATAAATATATAAAACTTTATTTGCCATCAAACATCATTAAGCAAAAAAAAAAAATATATATATATATATATAAAATAATTTATAGTAGAAAAAAACAAATGAGTAAAGATAAAAAAACAAAGCCAGCTAGAAATAACTTTTGTAATAACAGCGATCTGATCTGAAATTAAAAGTGCTACTGTAATTGTGATTGTGATTTAGGACCGGAATACACTAAAAATAGAAATTAAAAAAAAAAAATTTTTAATAATAATAACTATAAGTTAATACGAGATACTGATTATTAAAGACCTTGAAGTCCCATATAACGAGTCATGATTAATTGAATTAAATGAATGCTGATGCCAATAATGATAATTATAAATTTTCAGATTTTAATTACGTCATAAAATGTTCAACATGATTTTAATTGATATTTTTATGGCCTAAACAACTTGCGTAGGATATTAAAATGTTTATGAATGCGTTGAGTTAGTTCCATTTTATTTTTATATCGTTAGATTCATCTGATATTTGTCCATCTAAATTTGTTATCAACTTACACATTTTTGTTATACTTAAATGAAATTTCTGTACATGAGGTGTATTTTGTCACATGGTCAAGCCCTGTTGAAGATTTTTGAAATCAGCCTACACCCCAATTGGCGAGAAATTGTATTTTAATATCAAAAACATGTGTACCAAATTTGATCCAGATTGATCCATTTTTAAGATCACTTTTCATATAATGACTTTTTCGATCAAAGTTGCCATTTGGACAAAAGATTCAATTTTAAATATAATTTAGTAAAAATTGGCACCAAATTTGATCCAGATTGATCCATTTTTAAGATCACTTTTCATATAATGACTTTTTCGATCAAAGTTGCCATTTGGACAAAAGATTCAATTTTAAATATAATTTAGTGAAAATTGGCACCAAATTTGATCCAGATTGATCCATTTTTAAGATCACTTTTCATATAATGACTTTTTCGATCAAAGTTGCCATTTGGACAAAAGATTCAATTTTAAATATAATTTAGTAAAAATTGGCACCAAATTGGATCCAGATTGATCCATTTTTAAGATCACTTTTCATATAATGACTTTTTCGATCAAAGTTGCCATTTGGACAAAAGATTCAATTTTAAATATAATTTAGTGAAAATTGGCACCAAATTGGATCCAGATTGATCCATTTTTAAGATCACTTTTCATATAATGACTTTTTCGATCAAAGTTGCCATTTGGACAAAAGATTCAATTTTAAATATAATTTAGTGAAAATTGGCACCAAATTGATCCAGATTGATCCATTTTTATGATCACTTTTCATATAATGACTTTTTCGATCAAAGTTGCCATTTGGACAAAAGATTCAATTTTAAATATAATTTAGTAAAAATTGGCACCAAATTGGATCCAGATTGATCCATTTTTAAGATCACTTTTCATATAATGACTTTTTCGATCAAAGTTGCCATTTGGACAAAAGATTCAATTTTAAATATAATTTAGTAAAAATTGGCACCAAATTGATCCAGATTGATCCATTTTTATGATCACTTTTCATATAATGACTTTTTCGATCAAAGTTGCCATTTGGACAAAAGATTCAATTTTAAATATAATTTAGTGAAAATTGGCACCAAATTGGATCCAGATTGATCCATTTTTATGATCACTTTTCATATAATGACTTTTTCGATCAAAGTTGCCATTTGGACAAAAGATTCAATTTTAAATATAATTTAGTGAAAATTGGCACCAAATTGGATCCAGATTGATCCATTTTTATGATCACTTTTCATATAAAGACTTTTTCGCCTGATTTGTTAAAAAATACATTTTCATTTGAGATGTTATTGCCTTTGCTATAAATGAGACCAAGTACATTTTTCGTCATACCCGAAAATTATACATTTTTTAGAGCCCTTTCCTAAAGTCAATTTAACACTTTTTATTCAAGGCTTTATAATTAATCGTGTTTGATAATTTGTATGCATGTGCTTAGTAGAAGAGGGCTAGTTAGGAATTTATAGAGAATTTCATGTATAACTTTTGTAACGCTGTACAGAACTTGCCTTTAGCAATCATAAGTTGCAACTCTGTGCAGTTACAATTACAATGACTTTCTTTTTAACATGTAACTTGTTTGTTGATAATTCTTTGATTATGCATTGCAAACATTTTATATTATTCCTGCCCATTTATATATTTAAAAAAGTAAGGAAATTATAATTGGCCAAATCTTGGTTAACCATTATCCAAGTATCATGATATTATGGTTCAGTACCCGCTTCAATTTTGAAATAATACAAAATATAAACATAAAAAAAAAGGAAAATTTGCTATTACATAATATCGCGTAGGCGTATACGATTTGGAAGGCCTCCTTATTTGGGTCAAATTTCAGCTTTCTATGTTTTGTAGTTTGCAGGCAATAATTATGAAATTTTACTTTAAGAAAAATAGTTGTTTCCAGTTTATGTTGCATCATGGGCATGTCCATTGATCGATTTTAATCATTTTCAATATTAATCCATTCGAAATAACTTTCTATATATCTGACAAATTTGAGCTTGACAATCGCTAAAACGCTAACAAACATGTCTAAATAGTTTCAAAATTTGATGCTGCTTAAGGGTCTCTGATGCTTCTATTTACATGTTACAAACTTTATAACAAAATAGATATACCCCTAACTTCTGGGTGGTAGGTATAATAATACGTTTAGTCTTGCTGTTGTTCATTCATTATTCCTTGTTGATTATTATTTGTAGAATAGAAAAATTTATAAGTATTGTATCATGCCAGTTTTTTGAGTTTGTTTTTTTTTTTACTTACTTTCTTTCTCTCATATACCCCCAGTACTTAGAGTTTGAGAGTATATTCATTTTGTTATTATGTTTGTAACGTCTAAAAGGAAACTTCGGAAGCTTTATAAAGTATATTTATTCTTGATCAGCATGTTTGAACATGTCTGTCCATCTGTCCATTTTATGTGTCTGTCTAATGTATGCATTCTCCTGGTCCTAAAATTTGAGATATCGAGCTCAAATTTAATAGAATCATTGGGCTTTCTTATATGCAGGTTAATATTAAAAATGGGCAGAATCATTTGAAGGCCAGACCCACGCAGTGAAATATAAACAGAGAGCACCTTTGTCTTTTTAAGCAAAATTTGTTGGTTTTTTGCTTATCATCGGTAAATTGCAACAATTAGAAAGCTAATATTTTGCATTAGTAGGGAAGCTATTGTTCTACAATGTCGCTCCAAAAATCTTTATTAACGCTTAGGATAAGCCTACGCAAAATTTTTATTTTTTATTTACTACTAAAAAAACTGAAACAGACTTTAACGAAAAATATGTAACATGATGTCTGGGTGGGTGGGTATCTAAGATTTGGCTCTAGCCATGTATACTTTTCTTACTTGTTTCTTTTTTTTCTATTTTGTTTTTTTTTTTTTTTTGCAAACCAATTCATTTCAGTTTCATATCATTCGTATCAAATAAATTACGTGTTATCAATTACATTTAGATTGGCAAAATGAAATAAGCGATTAAAAGAGATAGAAAGAGTGTAAAGAGAAAGAGAAAAATGTGTGCTAATAATGATAATGATAAAGATGCGAGAAAAGTAACAAGAGTTAAATGTTTTATAACATATAGATCCATAAGTCTTCGGTTATCATTGTAACATTTCGATATAAATTCAAATGGAATAATGGCAACAATTTCATGATATTGTTCAATTCTGATGATTTGAGTTGAACTCGATTCTGTAATTTTATATTTGCAATTTAATTTTTTTTATATTACGAATGTAAAGTAAAAAAATACGAATTTTTTTTGAAAGAAATTAAGAAAAAGAAGTTGCACGAAATAGTTGACACTTTGTTTTTTTTGACAAATAAAAAATAACAAAATACATTGAAATCTTTAGAGTTTGGAAATTTTAGTGAGTTTGCTGATTGAGATGAGCAAAAAAAAAATTTTTTTTTTGCATATTAACGATTATATTGATGACTTTTTAACTGATAGTTTTCAATAAAATTCATTTAATTTGCTTATTTTTGTATGCCTTCAAGGTAAAACAATTGGACTCTTAAGTCAATGACAGAGAAAAATAATTTCACAAATAAAAACTGGCCACTTTGAACTGCCCGTGAAGAGTAAATAAATGAATGAATTAATGAATGAATGAATGAATGAATGAATGAATGAATGAATGAATGAATGTATGAATGACAGACTACAATATTAGCAGAAAACAAAAACAAAAACAACAACAACAACAACAACAATAACAATAATAATAAAATAATAATAATAATAATAATAATTTTATATTATTCCATTATTATTGACAATATTTTGTTAAAATTTATTTTATTTATGTATATATTTGTGTGCATACACAAGAACTGGTTCAATAATTTATTAACTCAATAGGTTTAAATAATACAAAATGAAATTGAAAGAAAGAAATAGAAATAACATCGAAACGTAACATAATAAATTTTTTTTATATTTGAAATAATTTGATACGTAGAAAGCTACTTTACTCTTATTATTGTTAGTAATGTTTTTGTTATTATTATTATTTGCTTTCTTTTGCTTTCTTGCGAAAGAATACTCTAATGAAAAATACAAATGAATGAGCATCACATACATCCATCTCAACTTATAACAAGGCACATATATACACATACATGTACATATGCATGCATGCCTAACATAAAATATCATAATATAAGAAACGAAACAATTACAGGTAATTTTATTATTGTATTTAGATTTTATGTATGAGTTACATTGCCGTTACATAAGCTTACATGAATAAATTCATTATTTAAAGGCGTTAACCTAAGCAATATACACACAATATGCCTTTTAGCATAACTAGAGGAGAATATTCATTGTATTTTTGTGTAAAATGAAAACAAATCTGCAAGAGCATATTTATTTATTAAAAAAAAAAAAAAAGAGATACAAATCTACAAATCTACAAATAAATTATGTACAAAACTAAGCAAAAAAAAAATAGTTTTAATGCATTTGTATTGTTTCCTAAAACAATAAAATATTGGTGGGTATACCTTTTGCTGAGTGAGTGAATGACTTAAAGCCAATTGAGAATTTTCGAATCTATTTACAAGTTTTTATCCTCTAAGCATTTTAAAAGTACATGTTAGACAATTTACAATGTATAACTTTAAGGCTTATGCAAATGTACTTCAAACAATAAAGTTAACACCCCATTTAAAAATGCCCTTACGTCACAAACAAAATTCAAAATGCCAAAGATATATGCATTCATTTCCAATAAACCAAATCAAATCAATATTAAAAGTGTTATTGTTTATTATACAAAAATTAATTATTTGTTGATTCTATTTCATATAACAAGAATAGCCAAAAAGAAAAAAAAGTATTTGTTGAATTTAAAAGAAAAAAATTAATGAAAGTGTTAGCCAATATAAACCACAACATTGAATTGAATTTTGTCATCTAAAAAACAATCAAGTGGATCTTTCCTTCCTTAAAGTAATTTATGAGTCGTTATAATTTTTTCCATTCTTCAATTATTCTTAACTCAGACCATGCCTTATTGATCAATTAAAAATTATTAGATAATCAAATAAAGCAATGTCTGAATGTAAATCTTATCGAGAACTATCCATACCAAAGCTACGAAAAGATAAACCAAGAAAGTCAAAATTTTATATACTCAACATTTATTGCGGTAACATTTCATATATTTGTGAAGATGTAACATTTAGATCCCGATGAGATGTTGTATCCACCTTTTTGCTCATCATCTTGAATTATCTTAAAATCATGTAAAAAAACCTCCCGAAAACTATGAGTATCTATTCTATATACTTTAAGTCACTTTTAACCAGCCTCACACGTATTGTAAATTTGATATTGTTCTTAAATTTTTTCACAAAAATAGTAAGTGCATACTACTTTCTTGTTAAGGGGCAACCAGTTCCGAGAAGCACCTGCTCAATTGAGAGTGGCTCATGAAATGAATATTAGTGTTGCCGGCCATTAAGGGGCTGCATGAGTCATGAAATCCGACCAAACATTTAATTTTGTACCACGAGATCATCAGTTTTGATAAAGCTCATCGTGGTGATATTGATGTTGGCTTCGTGGAGCCATTATCGCGAGCGTTGTTCATTCAAACATATATATGCTTGTCGTGCAGGACCCCTTTTCTTAAATAAAACGGGTAGCTGGGTAGGCTTATTGAGCTAAGCAGGCAAAGCCTAGGAGTAATTTGAAGGCTCCGAATCTGGATACCAAAGATTAAGTTTTGTAAATAAGGTACAATACGGGCTATAAATTGGAAGCTAGTCGTGATGGTAGCACGTCCCATGTTAGTTGATTACCAACGCTAGGGCTCAGTTGTACAATTGTGTACTATGCAGTTAAGTCTTCAAGGCATGTAAAAGACATATTGAACTGCTCTCTTGTTAAGAATTTGTGTAAATCTTGAAATTGAATCTAATGTAGGCTTCCTCTTCGTATACAAATTGATTTCTGAATTTAGGGTCATTTTTAATCTATTTCGTTTGCAGGATAATTACATTATTCGTTTCTGATCGATTATAATAATTGTAATTGTTTAAGGTAACATAAGATTCCTAACAGCTCCAAAGGCTCCTAATAGTTATTCTTCTTCTCATCTTACATAAAAATCTTCTGCCGAAGCAGCTTTTTAAATCATTAAGTTGTAGGTCACTTGTAGGCCTCTTTTATGAATTACAAAGACCCAAATAGAAGTTGTTGTAAGATCCACTTGATTGTCTTTCCAATTTTTGACTTGAGCTATTATAAGGTCCCTTAACTTTGCAACTTCAAATTAAATTTACAAGATTTAACGATTTTTTAAACTTTTTAATGAAATTTCAGTGCATTAAATACGTTCAATGGATATCGAATTTTAATTTTTTTTGGATCAAATATATCATTTACTTTGAATCAAATGGGTCATCCAATATCAGAAAGATTTGATTACATTAACTTTTGTATTATTACTCAATGATTCAAAATTGCTTAAGGAAAATCAAGTACAAAAAAAAATAAAATTTGTTACGGCAAGTTTTCCTCCCACCCCGAAAATTTTTATCTAAAACACATTAATAAATGAGAATAATTTTTTTTTCGTTTTTGTGACATTTCTCAATGTATATTTTGTAGGTGTTAAACTCAAAGAACCGTTCAAATTTTATTTATTGAATGTCATTTTTTAGTTTTACATTTTATTTGCATTCTTTCATTAAAAATTAACGTTTTATTGTACACACTTTAGCTACGAATTTGTGTATACTGGGCAAGACATTATTTTAAATCAAGCAACAAATGTGAAAATTTTACTTATATAAGAATTTTAAAAAATATATATGAATCTATAAGGCAAGCGGCAGTAACATCAGCAGCAGCAGCAAAAAGAATTGCAGAATTGTATTAATTTCGCAAGTAATCAAACACCACCAACCGTTACCACTCATTATTATCCATTCATCTTACTCTATTGATTCTCTGATACTTTTCTATACCTCCAGCAGTATTATCCAGCATCACGTTAAAATCTGGCAATATTTTAATGTGATGCTGGATAATGCAATGGCTAATCCATTCATCTTACTCTATTGATTCTCTGATACTTTTCTATACCTCCAGCAGTATTATCCAGCATCACGTTAAAATCTGGCAATATTTTAATGTGATGCTGGATAATGCAATGGCTAATCCATTCATCTTACTCTATTGATTCTCTGATACTTTTCTATACCTCCAGCATCATTATCCTACACTACAATATGTTGGGGTAATTCTTAAATTTTTTTTGTAGTAAAAAAAAAAAAAAAGAAAACTAAACTAAGATTAATAATTTAAGATAAGAGAAATAGAGGACTACTATGAAGTCCACTTAAGTGTTCATTAAGTATTTATTTGCCTACTACGAACTGCTAAACTTTTTAATTTGATATATCCTTGAAGGTCTAAGAATAAGTATTTATTTAACAAATAGACGAATATTTTTGACAGCTGTCAAATTTAAGCAAAACTGTCTTGTTATTTGAACATAGAGCTTAAACCAATTAAACAATCATTGTACAATTTTATTATTAAATAAAATTCATTTGTTTTGTACTTTTCAGTTGAAAACTTCTTAAAGTTCTCATCAATTCTATAAAAAATTATTATCACTTAGTTTCTTAACTTCTTCTTAGAACACTTAAAATTTAAGGTCATTTTAATTTTGTAATAGAATTCAATGAACATTGTTCAATAATTTTTCATTAAATATCAGAGTATATTAAATATTTTTTTTTATCACTTTCTTACTTAACTTTAAGGCCACAATCAACATTTTTAGTTGACATGGCGTTCTACGGCTTTTTTTTTTTATAATAATTTTTCAAATATTACACCTTAAACGATGGATAGAATTTTATTACCATAGTATATCTAAAGCCCTATCAAAAAAAAAAAAATTTAATAGACTTTCTGCAACTACTTGATGCAATAATTGCTTAAGATAATAACTAAGTTGCATATGCCGCTTGTTATTTATAGAACGTGTAATTTTAGGCATAGCAAAATATCAATTAGATCAATAATAAAAAACATAACGATTCTATTATTGCTCATTTTATTTTATTGTTGTTGTTATTGTTGTTATTATAAGCAGAAATGCTTTTAAAATGTACTCTTGATTTTTTTCAAAAAAAAATTTTTTTTTTTCTAACTTATACAATTCAAGCGCATGTAATTGAATTGAAATGAATTGAAAGATTACAATTGGAAAAAAAGAGATTTTTTATTTATTTATTTATTTTTTATTTTTTTTTTTGTTTTAATTAAAACAATTAAAACAATTTTAAATATAAAGGCACCATTTTACAAAATTGACTGAATGATCATTGAAGATGGCACAAGACATAGAAAAATATTGAGGCTATAAAGAAACAGATATAAAATGTTGAAGATAGACGATAGAATACAGAAGGCGTTATTATGATTGCAAAAAAAAAATATATATATATATAAAACAAAACAAAGAAAATTATTTTTAAATTATTTTGTTGTTATTTTTTAAAAAAACAAACAAACAAAAAAAAAACTGAAAAATCATTATTATTCATATTCAATCAATTCAAGGCTTTTTGTTTCCCTTAAAGGCTTACGAAAAACAAAAACAAAAAAAAAAAAAGATACAAAAAAAAAAAAAAAAAAGAAAACAGCTAAAGGAATAATAAACAGGCTGGATGGAATAACAAATTGTAATATAATTTTTATCCATTGCTGCTGCACTTAAAGGAGAGACATAGTAAAAAGAAAAAGGCAAAAAAAAAAAAAAATGGCTTCAACTGGATGAGAATCTTTTCATTTCTTTTATGTATAAAAAGCAAAATCAAAACAGAAAAAAATATGTACCACTTAATGTAAAAAGGTCAAAGATCTATGAGTATATTTTAATAATACAAAGAAAAGCAAAAATAATCATAGAGAGAATTTCCCTCGAAAAAAAAATTAATCAAAAAAAAATATATATATATAAATAAGTATAAGTAAAAAGTTTATAATCTTTTGGGGCATTTAGCATAAATGTGATTAAAAATTCAAAAAAAAAATCAATTACAAATCAAGAAAATTTCGATAATTGTAATTTTTTAATTAATTTAAAAGGGATTTGAAAAAAATTAATCAAAACAAATTTGGTGCCCATATTTTTTTATGCTCAAATATAAGGCAATGCCAATTTTTTGTTAAAACTAATCCCAACGATTTTTGAGTGTTAAAAATATTTATGCAAACTTTTAATATTCTGGACCACAATTGAAATGAAAATATTTTAATGAAATTGGACATTGCCCTATTTTTAAATATATAAAAAATTAAATTTCAAATTTAAGCCAGATTTAGCCTAATTTTAAACTTTCTGTCATATAAAAAACTTTTCAAATTTTACAACTTTTCAAGAATGTACAATTTTTTCTCTTCTCTTATTTGACTTATTAATGACAAAAAGCAAATAGAGTGTAGGGTATTTAAAAGTCGCTTGCAATCATGCAAGAAGTTTTTACTTGTTTCGTATAAAAAAATTTTTTGGCAAAAAGTGTTATTTTAGCCATTTTCAATAGGGTTCGTGCTTGGACCTAAACAATAAATTTCAAAAAAAAAAAAAAAAATAAGGCAAAAATTGCGACCCATAACCCATTTTCTTTAGAAGAAAACTTTGCCACATGAATGACATAAATATAAAATGTAAAAAAAAATTAGTTTTATATGGAGCCAAAATTTTGATATCCATCAACTAGACATTTTTTGGCATTTTATATAAAATTTATAAATAAATTGTCATCAATAACTTGAAATTTTAAAGAATAAAAATGATACAAATTTTCAAACTCTATAATTTTTAAACGGAACGTTTTTGTCGATTTTTGAATAATGTTAAACAATCTCCACTCGATATATGTGAACTAAATTTTCAATACACGTTTGATGGCTTATAATTTTCATAATTTAATTTATAATTCAAAGACCAAAGGACTTTAATCTTAAATTTTTTTAATTTTTGATAGGTAAATAAATTTTAAAGGCTTTTACAATTGTATGTAGATCCTAATCAAATTTGAATTAATAATGGACTAAGTACGTTTCTGGGAATCTTATAATAAAACTATTTTCTCAGAGAAGGCAGGAGATAGACACTTCCACAGTACAAGGCCAATTGGGAATATCCTTATTGTGCCAAAAAAAAAAAGGGTCGCCATTTTTTGCGAGCATATGAGCAGCTAAAGTTTTTAACAAAATCAAATCGATCACAACTATTTAAGATTATAAAAAATTTTGCGAAAATAACGATAAGATGATTTTCCTTAATCTTTGTAAGTTGTTTAAATGGGAAATGCAAAGTGCTAAAGTTTACTTGGTTCAACCAATTTTTAAAATTAGAAAACAATTACAAAATGCATTATCTCATTTTATGGTTATCACAATTCTAGATTATCTACAGAAATTTGCAAAGAAATTTTTAGATTAGATTTATGTTTTAGAGTTTTGATTGATTTTTATAAGCATTACCATTAAAATGTTAAGGATACTCTGCGAAAAATTATTAGACCCCAAAGAATGCATGAGAAACTCCATATAATAATTAATTGATTCATGTCCCTTTGGGGTATAAATTTTCTGCTGATCATAAAAGCAAAAATTTATATATAAATTTATTTGTTAGTTAAAGTTTAGATTAGCAGCATAAGTTCAACTTTGTTTCCGTAACCAATTCAAAATATTACACCTGCCAAATTCCAAAAAAAAAAAAAAAAAAAAAAAAAAAACCTTAACTTATTCCATTTTTGGTTTATAATTTTACGTTTTGGATTTTTTACTCATGTTTCATAAAATGTTGTAGATTATTTAAAGGTCAAAGAAATACGTGGCCGATTTTGTTTCTTTAGCCTTTGTGCTTTATGAAAATATATAAAAATAAGAAGAACATGAAAAATTTTTATAAAATTTTATGTTTATACTTATTTTATTCGAAAGTTAAAAGTTAAAAGTTAAAATAAAAAATTAATCAGCAACAACCAATAAAATGAAATAACAGTAAAAGCAAATAATTGCAGTAGCATTCATTAATCCAATAAAATTGCCATGCAATACAACATTTAAATACAAATATGAAAACGTATAAAGAAATGCTCGGGCTGGGCATTGTTTCAAGAGTTTTTATATTGTAGAGAATTTTGACATGGCTTAGCATAGCATGGCATGGCATGGCGCTCATTAATTTATCAATAAATAAATTAATGATGTAAACAAAGGCCAAACAACTTAAAGCAACAACAACAACAGAAATAACAATGATAATTATATTAATAAAAAAAAAGCATTCAAACATTTGTAAAAATAAAGTGAATCGTTGAATGCAAAACGAATGCAAAACGTAGGGTATTGATATACGCGTACACGCACAGAACGCAATTATAAAATAAAGAAGTTACCAAAAAAAAAAAACAAAAAACAACAAAAAATAAAATACAATAACAATAATAATAACAACAACAACAAGAAGAAGAAGAAGAAGAAGAAAAGAAATCGAAAGAAAAGTTGAATGAAATTCTGTGTTACAACGGCACTGACCCAGTAAAACAAACAGCTTTTTTTTGGGCTGGTTTTGCTGGTTTCGTTTGTTGTGTTAATGGAAATTAATTTCACATTTCAGTACCAATTGACCACATCAAGGATCGTTTAACTGTATATTATGTTATATATTCATTCATATATATGAGTGTAGCCTTTCTAAATGTCTATATTCGGGTATCACAAAAAGTATCTACGTTTTAATTACTAATCTGGCAACAATGGTCTGTTTATATTAAAGGGATTCATATTTCAAACCTCATATTTTAAGCCTCATATTTTAAGCTCATATTTTAAGCCTCATATTTTAAGCCTCATATTTTAAGCCTCATATTTTAAGCCTCATAATTCAAGCTTCATATTTCAAGCCTCATATTTCAAGCCTCATATTCAAGCCTCATAATTCAAGCTTCATATTTCAAGCCTCATATTTCAAGCCTCATATTTCAAGCCTCGTAATTCTAGCCTCATATTTTAAGCCTCATATTCCAAGCCTCGTAATTCTAGCCTCATAATTCAAGCCTCATATTCCAAGCCTCATAATTCAAGCCTCATATTTCAAGTCTCATATTTTAAGCCTCATATTTTAAGCCTCATAATTCAAGCCCCATATTTCAGGCTGAATTTTGGGTAAAAATAATTTGTCGCTTGTACAAAACGCCCCATTCCATTGAAAAATGAATAAAATATCCAAAAAAAATACTATAAAAATGGTAAAACCGCTGTTACTTAGTACCAGCCCCTAACTTATGTCTTTCTGAGAATATCAATATTAAAGACAAAGATTATTCATCACTTAATTTGACGAGTAGTGAATCAAGATCGGCGCGAAAGGTGTCAGGCACGTCCGATACATTACAAAATCAAGCATATTATACTTTGGTGTTATTTAAGGTGAGCAGGCTGCGCAAGGACCTTAAATTTTTGGTTGCCATATGATTTAAGGCAAATAATTAACGTTTCTGAAGCGTTAAATACAGCTGAACCATTTTCGAAGCATTGTTACAAGTGATGTAAAGTGGTTTCGATATCCTGGAAAGACTGCAGAAAAGGATTAATTTAAGAAAAATTGTCTATTACAAGCTACTTCAACCGTATACAATAATTAATTCGCTTAATTATTATAACCCAGTGAAGTAATAGGACTAGAATTGGCCAACAAAAAATAAGTCGAGATAAGGCCAGGCTTAAAATTTCTTTGGTGACTTTAAATATATTTACGAAATTAGGTTGATAAATTTTTGTGTATCTAACTTTGTAAAATTTAAGTATCGTTTATTTCGGTCTCTGCAAAAATTTTTGTAGTAGTAAATAACGGATCGACTGAAGAGACGCTCGAAATTAGGTAAATGAATTTTTTAAGGCAATTACAATCCATAGCAAGCAAGAAAATTACATCTGGGTAAAGGCAAATTTGTGATACTCACCACCAATGCACCATGATATTACAATTTAGAACCTGATTCAATGTTTTAGAAGTAAATTGAAAATGTGAACATAAAAAAATTAAAATTATCAAATTTTCAAAATTACCAAACTTTGCTTTGAAGAAATAAAGTGTTTTCAGTTTATATTGCATTGTGGGCGTGTCCTTTAACTGATTTTATCTATTTTTAATACCAACCTACCTGCAAAAATTTTCAATGATTCTATCGAATTTGAGCTAGATATCTCAAATTGTACGTCTAAGGGAATGCTTACAACAACAAGACACCCAGAGAGTATGACAGACAGATTTATCTAAATCGTTCCAAAGTTTTATGCTGATACTTTATAGAAACTTTGAGGCATCTTTCTAGGCGTTACAAACACAATGACACAGTGAGTCATTATGTTTGTAATGTCTATGGGTGGTGGGCATAATAATAATATCTAGTGCATGTACCTAATGAAATTTGCTCTCCCATAGAAATAATTTTTTTTTCAAATACGGCAAATACGTTTTATATGATCTAATATTATAATATTTATTAAAGAATGGAAAAACGCTCAGAAGGTAGAAAAAAGGTAGACAAGAAAACAAAAAAGAAAAAAAAATAAGATGAGAAAAGCGAAACCTGTTTAATAAATATTGTGAGGATTTTTTTATATGGCCAAATCGATTCAAGTGATCGATTGAAGGAACAATGCATCAATTGATCAAGACCGACCAATCTACCCAAAAAAACAAACTCCAATTGATTGATTGATTGATTGATTGATTGATTGATTGATTGATTGATGTACAGTATCTGGCAAATGCACACACAAACACACACGCACACACACAATCGCATGCTTTTTACATAAAAATTTAATACATTCACGTATATGGCTCTGGATGCGGTCTGATCGTAAGTGGCTGCCAACGAAATCTTTATATAAAATGTGCGTGCGTGTGTGTGTGTGTGTGTGTGTGTGAAAATAATGTTACTTAGTGGACAAATCTCAAGGCATATTGCAATTTCTTGTTATTGTTATTATTCATTACAAAAAAAAAATTATACATTTTGTACTTGTACCAGTTTGAGAGCTTTATCACTTACAATTAATATTTATAAAAATGTATATGTGTTTGTACAAGTGTACAGTGAATAAAATAGATTATGATGTACAATCCTTGTGGTCAAACACGGCGCTCCAATTATAAATTTTATACAACTCAGCCTATCGCACTCTTTCTCTTTATCTTATTTATTTATTGTTTTTTTTTTTTTTTTTGCTATCATCGTCTACGCCATTGTCTCTATCATCATTATTGGTTACTTCTTATAAAATGTGTGTTGTTGTTGGCATTGAATATTATTATTGCTATTATTGTTATTGTTGTTATTGTTGCTGTTCTGTTTAGGCCTTTTCTTTTCTTATTTGCTTGATTTCTGGCTTTTTGGCTTTTTGGCTTTTTGGCTTTTTGGCTTTTTCTTTGGCTAAGAGCAATTAACTAAAAGTGAAACCAAGTGGCTTACATGCAATAAACACGTAAACATTAATTACAGCATGACATTGTTGTTGGTTACACCAAAAGGCTCCACACAACTCTTACATGCAAAAAAAAAAAAAACATAAAGCTTACAGAAAGAAACCAAAAAGGAGAAATCAAAATGATGATAATAAAAATGATATTTGGGAAGCAATAGCAACAGAAATAAAAGAAAATATTTTTCAAAAAACATGGAGTAGAAACAGAAGAGGAATATTTTTTGTAAGGTAAGTTAAAGATGTTTCATATTAAGAGTAAGAGTAGTATACAAAAAAAAAAAAGGGGGGGGGGGGGGGGGCAGAAGAAAGCTTAGAAGTAAAAATAAAAATGGAACTGCTCATTAATCAATTGATTGAAAAAAAAAAACCTTTCTGTTCAAGTGTACACTTAACCGTTAATGCTTTGAAGTATGGCCTGTCAAACTGATAACACTGCAGCCTTAAGATTTCAGTAGTTGAAATATTTTAGGATCATGACAGGCGTATTGATTATGACAACAGCAACAAATGATGAAACAATTTCAGATACAAAAAGAGGAGGAAGAAAAGCATCTCGATTAAGCCAAAGGGGGTTTGTATTGTGAGTCTTAAAAGAAACGTATGGATAAAAGTATTGTTGAATGACTTAATTAAATTTCGAGGTTGTCATTGAAAGTCATGGGAATGATAACTTATTTCATAATCAAATGTTGGTTATTTGTGATTTGGAAAATTTGAAAAATATGAAAAACTTGGAATATTTGTAAAATGGAGACAACAATTTTGAGATTTATTTAATAACTTTCGTATCAACTTTGAAATGCGTTTCAAATATACATCTAAATAATGAAGGCCTCTTAAAATCAGTCAAATGGTTCATATTTTCATTATTGAACTATACAAACGTACATTCAAATGCGGAGTATACATACGGACATAAGGAACATACGGATAATACAACAATTGTGAACTAATTCTTTACGTCTTAAACTATTTGGCTTTCAGGTTACCTCTAAATAAGTGGAACCTTCTTTGCTGGATCAGAGATAGTTCTATTTATTTCTATGTTAAGCGCATTAAAACAATTTTTCAATTTAATTTAAATGGGCCTCTTAATCTTTTCAATTTTCAATATTGTTTGAGTAACGAGTTCCAAGAAACACCTGCTTAATTGGTAATGGACTCCTGAGATAGATTTTTGTGACATTTTTTGTAAGAATATTTTATATATTTTATGTAATTTTGAAGGCCAGTATTCTCAATTTGCGCTTAAAATTTTAGATGTTTGGAATAAATTGTGGCAAATTTTGAATTGATCTTTGATTTTTCCTTTTTTTTTTTTTTTTTGCAAAATAAATAATTTAGCAATAAAATGTCTTCAAACATAATCAAGATTTTCGTAAATCCAAATTTTTTTTTAAATCATAAAAAAAAATTTTTTAATTTTACATAATAGCAAGATTTGGATTTAATTTTTACCTTGAATTTTTTTTAAAATTTTTACTTAATAATTGTAATTATTAAATTTGATTTGTACAAAATAATTGAATAATATGAACAATTGTAATTAAAATATATTTTAGTACTATTTTAGTACTATTTTCAAAATAAGTGACATTGGATTCTTAACTGCAGCGTTTTTTCAAATGAAACGATAAGCAAATATTTAATAACAAATAAAATGACCTACAAGGACGGACAATTGGTCTTGGCCTAGGAAGTTACTTATTATTTGCTTACAAATTCATTCATTCGTTCAACAAAACAACAAGAAAAAAAAAGTTATACAAATTTTCCATGAAATAAATATAAAACTAATGAAAAATGAAAATATTTATGGTGTTTTTCATAATTTCATAAAGTGTGAAGTTTAATTTGCTTAAATTCATTATTATATATTATTTATATTATTTTTAGTATTTCGTTTTATATCTTTTTTGTTTTTTTGTTTTTTTTTTTTTTTTGGTTTTTAATTTTTTACTACTTTTAATTTTCAATTTTTTTATTAGCATATTTTTCATGTCCAGCTGTGGTGTTCCTTATCAGCGCACAATGCCTAACACCCAAATTTTTATGTGATGTTTTGTTATTGCTATTGCGGGTGCTATTTTTAATATCATGTTCAAAGGAAGAAAAAAAAAAAAAGAAAAAAAAGCGAAACAAAAATCTCCCTTACAATTCGATTACACCATAAAAATATGTAAAACTCAATGATGCTAATCATTCAATACACTCACATACACACACACATAGACAACAAACAAATTCAAAAGAAAAGCATAAAACGGAAAAGCAGAAAAAAAAGCAAGAAATTTGAAAAAAGAAAAAAATTTCAAAAGTTAATCTTTAGCAAATTAAAAATATAAGCTGAGAAAAAGTAGGAAAAAAAACCATAAATAAAGAGATAGAAATAAATAGAGAGATAGGTAAAGAGCAAGGAAACAAAACAAATAGCCGAATGATGTTACAACACACAATGTAAGTTCCCTTAAGAAAATCCAAAAACAAGAACAAAAAACAAAAAATGGAAGAGAAAACAAATTTAATTAATATGAGAGACATTTTTTAAGCGGCTACTATTTTGTCATAATATAAAATACATTTATTTTATACATACATTTATAGTTACATATTACATGTATACAAACATACATATGCAAATTTTGTAAAGAGATAAAGTTCATAATTCTCTTTTTGAAATTTGAAATTGCAAGTGAATTTGAAGCAGATACACAATCAATTTATGATTTATTTATCATTTTTATTTATCATTTCGTCCATAAAGTTCTCGCTAAATGTCAGATGCCTATTTGTATAATACTAGAAAATTTTTGTAACTTACAGCAAGCTTAATTCAAACTTATATCAATTTATGTAAAACGTAGAAAAATTTAAAAGGCAGATCCATGTTGCTTGTCCAGCGACCGATAAAAAAATTTACAAGTAGCTGGGGCTAAATTTTGGTTACTTGCCACCAATACACCATCATATGAGGATTCAGAATCTGATTCTGTTTTTTAAGACTAAATTTTTAAGAGTAAATTTTAAGAATAAACGTAAAAATAATTCTTCGTAGGTATATCCGATTTACCAAATTTTTCATTGTAGGTGTGGAAACTTTCACCTTCCTTTTTTTTTGCAATTTGCAAATGATGAACGAAAAATTTTTTTAAAAAAGTGAAGCATTCTTTGTTTATGTTGCATTGTAGGCGTGTCATTCGTCCGATTTGTCCCTTTTTCAACATGTAAACGCCTTTTTCGAAGCATAAAACCCTCAATTTTAAATATATTTTAGCGAAAATTGGTATTGCCTTTTGTTTTAACTTAAAAAATAAAAGTACCAAGTTTGGTCTGGTTGGGTCCATTTTTTAAACTTACTTTCTTATAATAAATAAATTGTAAATTTTTAAATAATTTAAAAATTTATAATTTTTCCAATATTATTTGCTTTTAACTCTTCCATTTGACTTTAATCGCATTAAGCAAAGTGGTGTAAGGTATTTAAAAATCGGCCACGATCGATTATAATATTCTTATTTATTTTTATTTATTTTGGACAATTAAACATATGAAAACAAAAATTTACTCGGTGTCGGAAACGATGTGAGCACAGATAAACACATTGCTGAGACCTCTTGTTGCAGATAAATTGATAGTCACTATGCATAAACATACACACATATATACATATCATTATACCCACACATATATACACCTACACGTATATGCTTCATACAAACATATAACAAATATAAGCGGACAATAAAACGTATTTAATGTAATAAGAGTTATAAATGTTGGTGGGTGGATATTTATAAACTTTGAGCAGAGCAACAACAATAATAATAGTTATAATAAAATTAATATAAATAATTACGTAAAGTAACAGCAACAAGGCGTTTCTTTTATCAATCGCTTTACACATACTTAACAAAAATGTTATAAAGTATTAAGACAATTTCCATTTAAAATTTCCTTTCTTTCAATTACAAACAACAAAATGTTTATATGATAAGTACACGAAGCAAATATTTATAAAGTTATACGTATATTATAAAAAGGCTAATAAATTTACGATTTAACTGGTATGCTGTTCTTTGTAATTATCGTTTCGATCCAATAATATTAATGGCTTTATTATCATCATTTAAATAAGCAATTTTACTTCTATCGTGGTCAAAAAACAAAATTTATATACAGGCATAAATATCTACTATTTATTTCATTTATTCTAAGCAACGACTCACATTTTATTTCCACTCAAAATCATTAATTCAAACTTATCTGTCTAAGGGCTTTATCCGTTATCTATCTATCGATTTATTAGCAAAACATAGAACGCATTTTTATTAAATTTGATGGATGGACGTGCCTTCGATCAAGAAAAAAATATGAACAAGTTTGATCAGTTTTTACAACTACTTTCTATGTAACGAACCTATTTCCAAAAAATTCATACAAACATCACTTTTTTAAGGTGAAGGATTTATAAGCCCATAATATTGAAAAAGTTATAATTTTTAAGTTATTTACAAAGTTCATTATATTAGAGGAGGTTCAAAATATAGACCTGCCTGGATGTTTTTTATGTCAAAACAAATGGCAGTGCCAATTTTTACTAAATTAAAGCCTTTGTCCATGTTAAGACTCTTTTCGAATAAAGCGTTATATGGGAAGTATTTTTAAAAATTTGGCACACATATTTTTTATATTAAAACACACGACACTCCCAATTTAAGCTGTAATATGTTCAAAATTAAAGCTTTTGTCCATGTAAAGAATTTTTTTGAAGAAGGTGTTACCGATCTTTGCCAATTTTGGTACTTATTTTAGTCCAAAGATGCCCGAGACTAATTATAGGCAATTAAAGACTATTATTACGACTACGTTCCATTACAAAAACTTTTTATATGAAAAAATTTTGCTATAACGCATAAAACGATTTTAAATGGCACTAAACGATTTTAAATGGTAGACGGCCACTATCGCCTAAAATTGGTTTCTTTTATTACATTTTTAATTAGAATAAACGAATGGGTGTAGCTTATTTAACAGTCGGCTATAATCAACCATATTTATGTTCTACCTTCATAAAGTACAAATTTCGAGTATTCTTAAATTGGAAACATTAAAAGCAATACAACACAATAAACTAATTATCAGAGTGTGACATGTCTCATTGGCATTAACAATTTTCCAACGACTTACACATCCATGTGTTATAATGTTTATATTATTTCGACAGTCCATGTAAATGGTAGATATTAAATAAGCTAAAGTACTTAAAACTATTAGTAATCTAGTAACAACAACAACACCACAAAAAAAATAACAAGAATAATCATTATAAGAAAATTTACATTTTTTACATGTTTGTGAAGCATTGGAACATGCATGCACTTATGTATAACTGTAAAAAAGATTAAAAAAAAAAAAAGAAAAATAAATAAATAAATACAAGCTTTTGTGCGAAATGCATGAAACGACATGCAGGTAAAAAAAAAAAAAGAAACGATAAATAGAGGTAACGATAAATATGGATGTAACAGTTACATTCATATTTCAATATTAATACACTGCTAATATTTGTGCGCTTTGTTTGTTGTTATTCTTTTCTATTTTATTGATTTATTTCATGAAATAGTATTTATATAATTTTTCATGTATTTTGTTTGTTTGTTTTTTGTTTTTTTTTTTTTTTGTTATTAGTTTTTAGTATTATTTTTTATTATTTTATTAATATTATTAAATATGATCATAATATTTTGTTTAAAAAACTCCCCCAAAGCATTCAACCTCAACCAATATTTTTAGTTGTACCAACCTCTCTCACTGAAACTCTACCACCTACCTTAATATAATGATTGATTTATTTAATCGTTAAAATTTTTTTCAAACTAAACTACTTAGTTGGTAGTTTATTTTTTATTTTTATATTTTTTTTTTTTTGCTTCTATCAATTTGTGCGTGCATGTGTACATGTTTGTATGTTTGTATGTTTGTGTGTTTGCTGAAATACTTAAATATATATATATAGAAATATAAAAATTTGTCATAATGTTTAATTTATTAATAAAAATTTCAACAAAAATTTTTTTCAAAAAAGCCAAATAGATCCATGAAATATATTCATTTTTCCAGCCTCCAATTTTGCGATCGTTATACACGCTTTAAAAGTAAACTAAGTTTAACAAATCATTTAACAAAATTTTAAAAGATATTTTTAAAAAATAGAACACCGATTCAGCCTAATAGCTAAATGATGGAACTGTTAATAACTAATTTTTCAAATTATTAAATTAAAAAAAAAATATTATAATTGGCTTAATGGTTCTCCAATAATAAGGCCAAGTGTCCAATGCCCTGCCTCTATGCCTCTACAAAATCTGGTTTATTTTAAAAATCTTAAACCTAATGAAAATTTCATTTAAGGGTATTGTGAAAATAATACATTGCGTAACTGGCTAAGCAGATTCTGGTAAATTTAAAATAAATAAACTGAGATGAAGTAAATAATTTTTTTTTTCGAAATGGAAATTTCTCCATCATATCAAGTTTAAATGTATTTTATTATGTAACTATAGAAATTAGATTTACTAGGCTTGTAGCCTTGTAGACATGTCCCCTTTTTGCATTAACAAAAATAAAATCGAACTAAAATCGAAACAATAATTTTTACAAGTACAACTAAGGCCAATTTAAAGTTTATAAAAAATAAAAAAATAAAATAAAACTTTAGCATAGATTTAAATACAAATTTCGTTTTTTTTTTTTTTTTGCTTTTTGAAATTATGACATTTATATGGCTTAATACAGTTGATAAATTTAAAAATTATTTTATGATAAACAAGAACTAAATATTCAAATTATTGTACCTGGTGATCTTCTAAATGAATTTCTATGAATTGGAGCCATAAAATTGTAATATAAAATCTATCTCATACCATAAATCGATATTTTGTAATTAACTATACGAAATCATCATGCAACAAAATTGATTACAAAGTTAAGTCAAATTAATGTTAAAATTTTGATATGACTGAAAAAAGTTTGCATTCTTTATGCAACGATTGTTGCTATTTGGTTAAAATTACGATTTTTTTTTATTTTGTGCGTATTTTGAAATTTGTGCTTAGTTGTATTTTAAAAAATAAAAATAAACAAATTTGATTCAGATCGAGCCATTTTTACCATCATTTCTCATATAAAACTTTTTTTGAAAAAAAAAACCTATAGGGACAAAAAATCCTATTTTGGATATATTAGGCAAATTGGTAGGGCCTTGCGTTTTAACACAATAAAAAAATTTTATTTTAGATTGTTACATTTTCAAAACTTCTCTCATATAAAGAAATTTTTTAATAATTTATAAATTACAATTTTTACTATTTTTTGTTGTTGTTTTTTGATAGAGGATTTTTAAAAACCGGCCACAACTGACTATTTCGTATTATTATTGTATTGCCTAAGATTATGGACCATTAAAAGTAGAAAATTTATATAAACATAAATCAGACACACATAGACACACACATACATTTGCACGTGTATTTTTTTTAGAAAAATCCTATAAATTAATAGGCATATTAATTTTGGTATTGACATTATCAATATTTTAATATTTTCCAATGCATAAATTTTTCTTAAATATTTTATTAATTCTATTAATTTATTTTCATTTTTGCCATCGCTTTTTTTTCGATTAAATTCGTTTAATTTCTTTTATTTTAATATCATTGGTTTAATAAAAAAATAAAAATATTTAATTAAATGAAAATGTATACAAATTTCCAGATAAAACATAGGCCTAGGCAGCATCATATTTCATTATCCCCATTTTACCTATTTGTATAACTCTCAAAAATTTTCTTATAAAATAATTGATAAATTTCGAGAATTTATTCTATAAAAAAAAAAATTGCAATGAACGAAGCAATTTTTAAAAAAAAACCCCGGATATTAAGATTTATATTGAGAAACTCTTCTTTAGGAGAATCAATTACAAAAATTTATAAAGTTAGGCATATTCGTTGCAAAAAAAAAAAGAAAAAGAAATATGAAAAAGTTCAAGCAATATTTGAATTCCATTCAATATTTCAACAAAAAAAAAAAATTTTTTTTTATTGGACAAATATGAAAAATATTTCAGAGTCGGCTCAAAACAATCATAACATTTTTTATTATTTTTATTAATTAATTTTTACTATTCCCCTAATGCCAAATTCTATTTAGGCCTTTATGACCATAAAATGTAACCATTATAGCTGCAACCACAACATGATAAACATGACAAACATGACAAATGACAATTGTTCACTGATAGACATGAATTTATCTAAATGTCTAACTTAAATATTTATTTGCCATTATTTTCCTTTTTCCTTCTAATATAAATCAACTATTTAACTTATTTATATAAAAGCCAATTTTTATAAGCTCTTTTTAGCTCTTTTTAGCTCTCTAGAGTGCTAGATTGCTGCTGCCAATGTCGTACAAATTTAATGAATTAATGAAGAAATAACCATCACAACTAAAAACAAACACAAAACAAATTGATTGATTTTTATTCAAACACTTTCAATAAATGGCCAGCAAAGCAATGATATTTTACAATTATCATTAATAAAATCTTTTAAATGAATTACACTTGATTATTAGATTGGTAATTGGCTTAAAAAATTCTATCTTTGTGATATAAGCTTTTATGATAACAACAACAACAATAAACAAAAAAAAATAAAATAAAATAAAATAAAATAAAAGAAATAATTTGCCATCATTAAATTCTTAATTAATTCTTATATTATTAAATTAAATTCTTATAAATAATAATTATAATTATTTCAATGTATTTAATAAAATTAAGCGTTATCATATTTGATAGAATTGTTAGAATTGAATTTTCAATTTTTATCTATCTCCATATAACTAAAAATTTTATTTAACAATTTTATATGGCATTTCAGTATGATTATGCTGATGATGAGCCACAATATCATAATACAATCGTCGATGATTTTCCTGAACGTGAAATTAATAGTAATACTGATGGTAATTACAGTTCGCCTGGTGTTATAACAGAGCAAAAATATTCTGAAGTTGGTAATGAAAAGGCTGTACAACAGGCCCGCGAACGTTATGTCCAACATCAGGAGAATAATAAACGGCCCAGTAAGTACTTACAAAAAAATTAATTATATAATTTATAAAACTTTTTTAAATTAAAAAAAAAGACGATTTAATAATTCGCTCCAAAATTTGTAAGAATTTTTTTTGTCTAAACTTTGCCATTTCATTTTCTTATAAAATCCTTTCATTTTCTTATAAAAAGGACATTCTCAATCCTTATGGATAATTTGAATAATTTGGATCGATATTTGTTAAATTCTAATAACTTGTACATAAGAAATGGTCTGTAATAATATTAGATTGGTAACTTGATGTAAGTGTTCCAAATTCTCAAGAATTATATACAAATTATTAGTAAAAGGAAAGCGACTTTTTATAAAAAAAAAAAAAAAAAATTACTTATAATAAGAAATTTTTGATCAAAGGTTTTGAGCTGATTTGAGTGAATTTTTATAAAAAAAAGAAGATTTATAAAAAACCATAAACATTGGGGGCATATTCATTCACTTTGTCATTTTGTTATGAAGCTCAAGTAGAAAAAAAAACCCTAACTCATTTTATACCCTGAAGATATTAAGAGGTTTGTTTAATTAAAAAATTACTATTTTTATATGAAAAAGTATAAATTTTTTGCTTAATGAAACCGAGATGTTATCAGTTTACTTTGCACTGGGGCCCATTTTCTCCATTTTCAATAGCAAGCAAATTTCCATGCTTCTGTCAAATTTGAAGTCAATATTTTATTTTAAGCGACCAACAACACATGGATAAACGAATGGGCATGTCTAAATCGTTTCGAAATTTGATGTTAATCAAAAATGCATATACTTTCATTTTTTCGACAAATCGCTTTATGAAATAGTCGATAGTACTTGATAATTTCTGCTGCAATAGATGTTAAGTGAAATTTTAGATTTGTAATTTTTTTAGTACTCTTATACACACTTCATATTTTTCATTTGTATTAAACGATATGATATAACTAACATAACGTTGCTTTTTTCAAATCATAGATACGTTTAGACATAATGGCGCTCATCTTGTAATTATTACAATTGTTGAATATATCGATTAAGATAAATAGATAAAGTGGGAGTGGAGCAAATTGAATAATTTGCAAAGGCAAAATAGAAAAAGGCAAAAAGAAAAATAAAGAGTGAGAGAGAGAGAGAGAGAGAGAGATAGAGGAAAATAGCCTCAAAATATATATATTTTTTTTAATCCTAAAATAATGATGTGACAGTGAAGTCACTACTTTTATTTACCATAATTTGTTATTAGCAACTACTCAAATGCATAAAAAATATACATAAAAAAATTAACAACTACAAATGTGATAGTAACAAGTAAAAAACTTATATTTAGCTGAGGCTAAATCCAGGCATCATGATATTTTTATTTAAAGCCTGTTTCAATTTTTTCAATAGTAAATAGAAAGCGTATACAGAATGATAAATTGGGTATTGCATAATTTCATAACCGATTTGCATGATTTTTGGACAGACATTGTAGACAAATTTTTTTTTATCTATGCAAAATTACTAACTTATTTTTTGCAGTTCGCAGAAAATTAGCAAAAAATTACAAAATATTGCTTAAAAAAGTATGAGATGTTCTTCAACCGATTTTACCAATCTGCAAGCAGGAAGTTGCCAATTTGAAACTCAATATTTTTGATTTTACATTAATGAGAATGCAGACACACGGAAAGACGTCAAGATTAAACTTCTGCATAACAAACATAATGACAAAGTGAATATACTCCTAATCTCTAATCTAAGTGATGTGAGCCTAATAAATGGTTACTATTTCTACTACGATTACGACTCCATTTCATTCATTTAATGAAATTATCTTAACTAGACTAAAATAAATCTTGATGGACTTGTTGGACAGCTTAACTAAATATTTTGAGCATATATGTCTGCATATGTTTGTATGTATGTATGGTATGTATGTATGATCAATCAACGTGTGATTAATAAATTTCTTGTTGTCCTCTATTTTCTCATTTCTGATTAATATACAAGATGGACAAGAACAAGACAAGAACAAGAACATATGTATAAAGCTATTTGAGGAAGGAAGAAAGCTAATTGTAGGCATGTTATATTTAATCTTTCTCTTGTTTATTGTAACAACGTAATACGATTACATACGAATTAATACGAGTATATGTACCGTTCTGTAAAAGCGTATGCTTTCCTTTTATTTTTTATACTTTCTCATTCATACGATCGATTGATTGTCATAAGTAAATATAAAACATTGAGATAGCTATAATTATAATTTATTTACATGTACACATACATACATACACATACATTTGTATCTAAACATACATTTTTATATATATCATATACAAGAAAATGATGAAGATGAAAATACAAATTTTTTTTTTGTTTTTTGTATTTGAATTATTATTTTTTTTTGTTTTTCGTGCTCTATCAACTTGGGTGGCTTGACTGCTCATTTGTTTTACGGTTTTACTATTTTTTTGTGTTGTTGTTTTTTCTTTTCTTTTTGCACGTATTTTTTCTTTTTCTTTTTTTATTAAATTCCCTATTCAATTGAATGTTTGCTCAAAATTTTAAATGTCATACACAGAGAAGTTTATAAGTATTAGTAGTCATGTACATGCATATACCGAGATAACTCTTTGTAACTATGTTAACTATGTAATAATCGATAAATATAGAGATTTTAACGTATATCATAAAAAAAAGAAAATTTTATGGTTGCTTTTTTTTTTGTTGTTTATTTTTTTTTTATTTTGATCGTAGTAAGCACAATTTTAAACCACTAATAATGGCTGATGGTTGTGTGGTAGATTGAAGTAACAGTGACAATGCCTAAGCGTCTATTTATTTGTCTGTCTATCTCTATAACTGTACATAAGTTTGCCAATTTATGTTTTTCTTTTTCTATGATTCTTTCGTTAAAGAAAAGCCAATTATTTTAGCCTCTGCCTTTGAGTCTTTCAAATTAAATTAATAAAAATGCGTCAAGTCATAAGACACATACACACACGAGCGAAGAGCATTTTGTGGAAAATTCAACTCAACTAAATTATAATATAATTATTATTATATGGAAAATGTAACTATTTTACAAGAAAAAAAAAACAACATTATAAACGATTAAAGCAGATTTTTTAAATAGCCTACATTGTTAAACGTAATATTTGAATAGTCCATTAAACAGAAGTGGAACTAAAAATGTATGGATAAGTGAAATTTTCATTTAATTTCGTTTAATCCGTTGTACCATAAAATATACTCACGTTTCATTACAACGATTGGTTTAGAATTGTTTTTGTAAATTGCTTTAAGCGTATATGTCTGTCCATTTATTATCAAACTACAAGTCGCAATTTTAAGGATATTTTTTAGTAAACTTAGGTACATGGATACTTTTTGATGCATGCACAAATTCTATTCTAAATAAAAATTGAAAACTATTAAAATCGTATCATTTTTGAAGATTTCTATCCATAAAATATGTTTTTAAACTAACTGAGCAAAGCATTGTAGGGCATTATAAGGGCATTATTGTTATACCCTACATCTCTTGGAGACCAATAGTATTCAAAGAAGACTTTGAATTGGAGTTACCTTTCAATATACCGGTCGATCCATTTTCTGACTCAATTTATTGCGTGAAAACTTTTTATCAAGGCACAGGGCGCAATTTTTCAGACTTTGAATTGGACCTACCTTTCACTATACCGATCTATGCATTTTCTGACTCGATTTAAGCTTATCTCTAAGTCTGTCTATTGCATGAAAACTTTTTATCAAGGAACAGGGCGCGATTTTTCAGCGCCCTGTAATTTGTATAAAATTTGATTTAGCAGAAAAAAAAATTCCTGAGAATAATTAAGGCTAAAATCAAACAATTATTACGACCACACCACTCCAAACAACAAATTATTTTGCAACGAGTATTTATATGGAAAAACTTACAATTTTACAAATGCTATGGTCTGTACTTAATAATCAGTTACGAAATGTATTTACATTTTTTAGTGATGCGGCTTCTACAGAATCATTTTATAACGTATAACAACAAATTCATTGCTTTAGGACTTAATTAATTTTATGGGATTTTCTTTTTGTTATGACTGCTTTTTATTATTATTCTTTCTTAACATTATTTTCTTTTATATATATATTTTTTCTTATACATACATGTAGGAACACCTCATGAACTGGCCACTGACCATTGGCATCGTATGATTCTTGCTACAAAATGCCGCAAACCAATGCCACGCGTCATACCTGTATCAAATAATACCTCAAAACGTTATGAACCGTATGCAACGATATTATTTCGTTGCGGTGAAGATACAGGTTGTTGCGGTTCAACTGCTAGCATTTGTACCGTTAAACGTTATGATATTGTTATGGTATACGTATTTGTAAGTATTACAAACATACAGGAAAACCAATATTGCAAATTGTTAATACTTGTTCGTACTTACAATTAAAATTTTTTTGTTTTTATAGACAACACACTACTTACAGAAGTAAAAATTTACTAAGACCTTGAAAATGTATGTAACATCTAAATATAAGGGCTTAAAATCATTTTATAAATTGATGAAAGTCCGTCTTTTCTTCTCTATGCCTGAAATCTGCTTATAGAGATTTAATAGGAAACTACAGGCCTTAGTTGGTGAGATATTTTGATAAAGTTTCAAATATCGCCTGCTTCGAGATAAAAGCGTCCGATGTTAAATATGGAACAAGAACCACATAAAATACTTTATAATAAAACAAATATATTTTGTTATAGACGTTTGGGTCCAACTATTAAATAAATTGTATTACATTTTTATAAAACAATATCCAGAATTGTTAATATTTCCATACAAAAAACTTACGCAGAATAGGTATGTATGGTTAGTCAAAATAACAGTCTGATTGTAAGAAAAATTATTTTCGAGATTCTTTAAAATAGCCCCTAATATGCACCCTATATTTTGATATATAATTTAGCTAAATAAACAAGAAACAGAGGGGCCTTTCTTTTTGATTAATTTATAGCAAGTAGCTTATTTGCTTTAATTTGGACAATGCAAATACACTAAATAGTAATGGTAAGAAAAAAAAATAATCATAAAGTTATTCTGAGTGGTTCAAACAACAAGTAAAACAAATAAAAAAGTAGGCCTATCTGAATTTTCTCTCTCTATATGTACACAAAATTATAAAGCCCTTAGCACAAGTGGTGTGGGGTACAAGCACTCTAAGGGGTATTGGTGCGAAATCCTTTTCTTTTTCCCTCCCACATTATTCTCTCAAAAAAAAAAAAAGCACAATTCTTTAAGTATTTCTATGATTAACAATTTTCACTTTCTTGTCTCACGGTTCATTTTCTTGATCCCAACTTGCTATTTATCGATTGGACATAACTTTCTGTTAGCAGAAACTTTTGGGTTTCATTTTCTTATAAACATTTTTAAGGCAGGAACTATATTATTATGCTTTTTTATTTGACTGCCCTTATTTCTTTGAACGTTCCCAGTCCCCTCGTAATAATGTAAATTAAATATATCATCAATAAATATGAAAAACGCTTTGAAGTCTCCTGGTACAAGACATTAAATTTGAGCTTTAACGATTATAGAATACGCCTCTCTAATGTAACTAAAGCAAAAGAAAAAACGGTTTATATTAGTTGTATTCAAAACTTGAATACCCATTATCTAAAATGTGAGATATTGCAATGCAAAAATTGTTTCAGTTTTCCAATAATAAATAGAAAGTGTAAACAATGAAAAAGCGAATCAGAAAATGGATACTGAGACCATATGCACAAGCAGACAGACAAACAGACATGTTCGAATCCATTCAGAATTTAATGCTGATCAAGAACATATGCACTTTATAGAATCACCATAACTACTTTTTGAGTACTGCAAGCGTTGGAAAAATATGAATGTATCACCAGTTTTTTGGCTGGTGGATTTCTAAATGTATGGAGTACTACAAAACTCCTTTTTAAATATCTAGTTAATTTGAATGAATAATGCACGGATTCAGTATTTTTTTTTTTTTGTTATTTATTTTTATAGTCCTATGATTTTAATTATCGTAAAGAGATCGAAGCATTGCCAATGCAGAATCATACCGAGTGTCATTGTGTAAATCGTGGCAGTTTAATAGTGCATAACCCAACGTCATCACGTGGTAAAAGATCTGGTCAACATTATAAATATCATCATCAGCAGCAACATCAATCTCACCAACAACTTCAACATCAACATCCGCATCAGCATCAGTACCAACAGCTAAAATTATGGAGCCAATCGTTAGATAAACATTGGCGTCGTTCAGATATAATATCTAATTTATTATATCAACACCAACATCATCATCAAGAAGCGCAAAGTCAACAAGAACAACACCAACAATTACGTCAACATTGTAATAAAACAAATTTTCATTGCTTGTGTCCACGACACTTTTCTCATATTGAAGTGGAAATGGAAAGGGAAAGGGAAAGGGAAAGGGACAGGCAAGCCCATTTACCTCAATTCCATGTTACTATTATTCATAAATGCCATTGTGATTGTTTACCAAATGATTATTTATGTGAGAGATATAAAAGGGGCGAAGAGTTATTCGACAGAGAAGATCGCAAGTAGGTTTTACATTTCTATTCTAATTTTTTTATCTCTTCTATTCTATTAATCTCTTCTATTTATTTATTAATAAAATAGATGTATTAATGATAATTGTTGCAAGCCACCGATTTGTTTACATGGTGATTACAATAATAAATTGGGTAAATGTCCAACAAATCATATAACTCTGATAGAAAATTATTCAAAAAGTTTGCCATATCAATCACAATCAACTAATCAAGATCGTAGCCATTTAATAAAATTGGATCTTAATTAATGAAACGCTGTGACATTTATATAATATAAATATTCATGTACATTTTATCATAAGTAGAATATAAGACATTGTGTTTATAGTCGATGTAGAATGCTTCTTCAAAATGTCTACTTTTAGGATTACACGAATAATATATGAAAAAATTGTATTGAAATTAAAAAAATTTATTATGAAAATTATAATTAACATTTCCATAAAATTTTTTTCATGATAAAATGGCTACTGAAAAATAATCGATACGCTACTGAAATATATTTTAAAATGAAACATTACAAATTTAAATTTTTAAATTTATAAAAAAATAAAGTTTGGAACTAGGCTTTCAACTTTGAAATGAAATAGCTTGCAATTTTACATTCATTCATTCATTAATTATAAAAAAAATTTGTATCAGTCTAATTAGCTTTGCTTGTAAGGCCTTTTACATTATAATTGAACCATTAAAAATTTACCAAGGAATTTAACCTAAAACATCTTTACTAAGCAGCAAATTTTGAATTGCATTTTACATTTGTTATTTTTTTCTCATTTTTCTTTGTAAAAATATTGATCAATTTCTTTTAACATATTTTACCTATTTTCTCAAAATTCTATGGAGGAAAACCATTTTCCTTTATAAAAAAAAAAAAAAAAATGAAAAAATTGTAATGTTTAATTCTTCTATTTCATTTTAATTTATTAGTTAGATTTAGAGTGTAAGGCAAAAGCAATATTGAAAATGCTATAAGAAAAATGCCAACAATTTTTTACTTGCCATAATGTAAATGTTAAGTGAAAAGAGACTTAAGCTTTATGCAATATACAATTTTTGTTGCGGAAGGAGTTGAGTCTATTTTCTGTATCAAATTAAAACATGTACATACCCTCATTTGTCCGTATGTCTGTCCATTTGTCTATGTATACTATGCGTTTTAAATCAGACCATGCAATTATTTAATAAAATTGTAACCCTGGGTGTGTTTTGGTCCAAACGTCAATTCCTTTAAAATCCCGCATAACAAATTTTTACAAAATAGAAATCATTAGTTGGAAATCAACTTACAGTTTTGTATTGCTTTTAAAGGTAATTGGCATGTCGCAATATTTTTATATGCTAAATGTATGTACAAAATTTAAATGGTACAATTTTTCGAAGGCCTTCATCTGTTACGTGACTTTAAACATTTAAAACTGACCATTTTTTACTTTGTTTATTTATAATTCAATTAATTAACACTAATCAAATTAAAAAAATAGAATCTGAGTTATTCAGATATCGGCTCCAAATAATTGCAATAAAGTGAAACAAAACGAAATAAATTTGAAATAGTGCCCTTAAGTTTTTAACATTTTTTTTTTTTGGGCAACAATTTTTTTTTTTTTTGTATTTTGAGATATTGTCTAAATAAATTTTATAATCTCTATGAAATGTAGTGTAAAAATGTAACTAACATATTACAAAAAAATTTTGAGTATACTTCATTATCATGATAATTATGTAAAACGATTACAAGTAATTTATGTATAAGCTATAAAAAGCAAAATAATGGGCAACATTTTAAGGTGCCACAAACGAAACACAAAAAAAAGTTTACTCTCAAAATTGTATATTCCTTTTTTTATACATTTATTTGTATTTTTTAAATACCGAATTTTTACAGAATTTTTTTCTTTTATAATAAAAAAGAACTAGTCAGAAAACGACAAATAGTTGTTTCACTTCTCAATATTTCATAGAACAATTCAGGTGGCAAACATTTTGCAAATGTTTATATTCCTGTACATATAAAATATGGCTTAATTATGTAGATTTCAATGATTTAGATACTTAACTTAATAAAGTGAAATAAAATGAAAGATGGTCAAATGTAGAAAATTATATAAAAGAATTGTGGCCAAATCTTGGATACCCATCTCTTATGCACCATATGGTGGTGATCTGGTATAACTATTCAGATCCTGTTTCACTTTTTCATATGGAACATACACTTAAAAAAAAGTGATAAATTAAAATTGTATAGTTTCGAGGAGGCTTGTGATTTTTGCGTGATTTTTGGATAGGCATTGTAGCCCAGGGCCTTCCTATTTGCGCATATTTTCAACATTCTGAAATTTGCAGATAATGAGCAAAAACTTAACAAATTCTGCTTTAAGAAAGGAAGGTGTTATCAGTTTGCACTATGGGCATGTTATTTAATTGATTTTGCCTTTTTTAAAAGGCAATCTGCCTGCAAAAATTTTCAATGTTTCTACTAAATTTGAACTCGATAACCATTTTTTTTGCCACCGAGAAAATGTTAAGAACTAAGGGGCCGGCGGAATAACATATCTAAATCGATTCAGTATTTGATGTTGATCAAGAATGTACATATCTTGTTGGTTCTTAGAAGCTTTCTTTCTTTTTTCACAATTACAGAATAATTATACTCCCAAACTCTGTGTAGTGGCCTCGAATTAACATCAATGTTATAAATTCTTTGAAGTTATATTAACCAATTATGTCCAAGCAAAATAAATTTGAAAATTTTACATGGAAATTCATAATTTAGTTTATAACATACACTGCACTTCTTAGACTAGTTACATGTAAGTTTAGATTCTTTAAAAATTATTCAAAAAAAATCTGTTGACTTCAGATGGCAAAATCAAAAGTTAAGCCCAGTAATTTCAACTCGACTTTATCACAGTCTAAACCAGAGTCTAGACAATCATTTCACTTTGGTTATTTTCCACTCCCTTTTTGTGATGGAAGTAGAGAACTGTACGTGTTAAATTTTTGTATAATTTAAATAGGTCAAACTACGATAGAAATATGTACAAGTACTTTCTCGATCTTTGACAATAAGAAACTGAAAGGGCTCTCTCTGAAATAATCATAGAGAGAAAAACAGAAAGGCTTTACTTGCTTTACAAAATGTATGGGCTAATAGATGTTCAATATTTTTCAATTCTATCTCAAAAATATTAAAATTATTAATATTAATTAATTCATTAATTTCATTAAAATTGCAGTTTTAGTTTTGGGGAATAGTGTTTATAAGATTGTCATAACAAATTTGGAAGTTAACTTCGTTTATTTTGATATTTCTATAAACATATTTTGCAAAAATTTATTCAGCTTTCTATAAATAAAATAGTTCAAAACAATCCCCCATGGCAGATTTCTAAATACCCCACATTACTTAACTAGGTAATCAGAAAATATCAATTTTTGCATTATACATAATTCCAATATACCAAAGTCTCGCTCTGTACTGGTTTTATCAACGCAAATCCAAATTTGTAAATATTGCCCCATGCATAACTTTTTTCAACAAAAAAAAAAAAAAAGAAAAAAGATGTGAAAGAAAATTCAATTCAATTCTTACACTACAAAGTTCTGTATTTTCTGAAAGACATCTAAGCTACCCAAAAATTGATCTAAGGTATCCAAAAATTTATGCATAAAATTGAGGCAAACAGACAGGCAAGTAGATAGATTTAAAGAAATTTATGAAATGGATATAATAAGCGATGGATCTTATTTGAAGACCCTGTGAGAATGACACATATCTTGTTAATGTATAATGATTTATTGCAATAAGTGATGAAGGGTAAAAATATTCTCTGCAAAGGATTGTAAATACTAAAAATGAAAATATCAAATTAAATTAAAAGGATGATGAAATTTGTAGATAAAATGTTTACGTATTCAAACTTAATAAGATAGCAGTGCCACGCTTAACCCAATGGTCTGACCTATCCATGCCAGTTTTTAAGTCAATAGCTATTACGAATGAGCCAGATCTTTGAGGATAGTAATATGATGGACAAGCGTAAACTCCACGAGTACGTTTCTTTAATTGTTCTACCGGTTTAAAATGTATTACTGGCATTGGTGTTACCAATTCCATGGGCATTGGTTCGCATAAGCATTGAGCTTTACGTAACCAACCAGCACCTTCTAAATATAAGTTACGTATATAAACACCACCGCCCTCTCTCACTATACGAGAGGCAGCGGTATCCTCTTCAACAAATACATAAAACTCCCAGCCTAATTCATCTATAGGAGTACGAGTTGCACGAGCTGATGTTTGTAATACAGCTGTAATAAAACCTGTGGGAAATGTATATGCTGCTAACCAAAATAGGGTTGGTGGTTTTAGTGTTTTAGCCCAAGTAGCAAAATGTTCTACACGTAATACTAAATCTCTCGACCATGCAGCTAAAGGCTTTTCCGAAGCATAAGCTACATATCCGAATACGAACAAAGCGTTAATTATTATGCAATTATTATGAAAAAGTTATCCATGCTAAACATGATTTACCTTTAAGCCATATTTGTGGTACCCGCCCTTCAAAAATTGCTTGATATATATCTTCCAATTCTGTACTCATAACAACCAAACCTTTAATACCCTTTTGCACATCACGTAACTGACTTTTCATTGTACTTAATAACACATTGTAACGTTCAATTTCCTGTAGCAGCACAACTTCTAATGGTGTACGATTCAAACCAATTAATTTCGCCGTTTGTTCATAATTCAATTCATTGGGTGTATTTGAAGCTATATCTCTGGCCAATTTCAATACTTTTTCCTCTTTCGTTTCCCCAACTGCTGTAGCTGATTGTACTTGCATAGACAATAATGTTTCAAAGAGTAAACGGGTCTCGCCAATCAAAGAAGCAATATCCGCATTTGGATGTTGACCGAATACTTCAGGTTTATCGAAATTAGGGAATTGCTGAATGTAATCTTGATATGATAGTAAATCGCCGTCAGGTGGTATAAAATAATTTGATAAAGATGATAATCTGTGAAATAAGGATTAAAGGAACAAGTAACTTATAATTCAAATAATTTTCTTCATTTTACCGATATTTTGATATTTTCAATGCGTCATCGCAGAAATATTGATTTATGTAAGTGGTTAAAAGACGTCGATCCCAATCATCTGTTACATGACCGCCATAATTTACACCTGCTATTAAATATTTTAGAGCACCCCAAGGTGTCTCTTCATATTCATTTAAATATAATAGTAATAAACACTCTGAAACTTCAAAATCCGAATCATTAAAACTGTAAATTACATTCCAACCTAATTGAAGGAACTTTTTGCGTTCCAATAAAATTGTATGGAAAAAGCACAAAGCAAATAAAAGTTTCTTATACTTTCCAGGGTCTCGAGATACATCAAAGTTTTGCTCATTTACATTATTATATAAACGTTTCATGTTGGCTTTAATACCACGTGGTGGCTCAGTAGTCATTTTAATACTTGTTTGCAATATGGAAATGGGAAAATCTGGATGTGGACTTGAACTTAACCACAAGCGGAACCTTTTATGCAATTTCATTGTTTGCATAGTCGCAATAATTTTATCTAATGTTGGCATCCAACTAAGTGATAAATGGCAATTAGCCAAAAATACCCAATTACCATCGCGTACACCATCCATGATCATTTTTGTAGCAACTGGCGCCTGACCTTGACCCAAACTTAATGAAAACATACGTGATGACATTTTCACTTGTTCGGCTAATGTTAACAATGATTGTGTTGGATCGACACCAGGAGATAAAACAAATATTAAGGGCGTTTGAGCTATAGATTCTTCATAAGTCGTTTTTAAATCGAGAACAGGCGGTTCCACATAACGTGCCCCTAAAGAATTAATAATAAATTGTGTTAGACAGAATGAAACGCGATCTGGCCTTAAGCAACGAACGACGCAAATTTTTTGAAAATCGCTTAATTTATCATTCCATTCACCGACCATATCTTCCAGTTCAGGAGTCGTTGTAGCATACCAAACTGAAAAGAATTTATAAAAAAATTTTTCCATTCCTTAGGTTAAAAGAAATTTAAGTTTAAATAATATATACCATGCCAGCCTTTAGCATTGCCTTCAAAAGAATCTACTATGCCATGGAAACCTGCAACTTTATCCAATTCAGTTATGTTATCCCAAGCTTGCTCACTTATCCAAGCTGCAAATGTAATAAAAAAAAATTAGTTATAAATTAATTACCTTAATTAACTAATTAGTATTTTTGTTGGTGCATAAATTAACTTACACGCAGCTGGATTTGGTGGTTGACCTTGCTTATCCAACACAATACCACCTTTTAAAATGAAATTATATTCCTCTTCTGGTAATTTACAAGCATTCGATAATATTTGTGCTGTCATATGTATAGAAAATAGTAATTTATGCTTTTCGAATAGACCCCTACACGTATTTTTATAAACAGCATACGTATGGTACTCATTAATATTTTTAATACGTTCTAAGACAATTATATGCTTTGGACTTTTTTCAATAGACTGTGTAAATAGCAATATATAGGCAGCTAATGAAAAAACGTACATTGGATCAATTTTTGACATATCCATCAATACGAAAAACAATATAGACGCTCTCTCTGCAGCTGGTTGATATTCCTGACGTGCAGTATCTATTTCAATTTCCGTTACTTCAGCAATGCTAAGTGATTCTTTTACTAGAATAGATGTTTGTCTTGACTTTTGCAAAGTAGCAAACAATTCATCATCTTCTAATAAAGAGCCGCGACTTTCATTAAGTAAACGTAATATTTCATTATCTAAATCGATAAGAGTTCGTTTATTGCGTGCTATAGTCAGAACTAAGTCGTCCTTTTGTTCTTCCAAAGCAGGCTTTTCTTTCCTTACTATAATACCTAATAATTGAGCTTGCAATCCATCCTGTTTTAAAGCAAAATTGACAATAGTTACTTTAGATGATATCTCTGGTGGATAATGAGGATTTGTCATTTTAGTTGTTACATAGAGGCGAAAATTGTCATTGAAATTGAGATATTTATCATTAAATCGTATTAACCTTTGCCCGGCCTGAATTGTGAAGCTTTTCCTTAAAATCGGATAAATAGCCTGATCTATTTGCTCTCCAATATTTTGTAATAATACTGGATAACCGTTCATTAAACTATTTTCGAGAATCTTCAAATAATCGAGCTGCGTAAGGTCAATTACTTTTAATTCATTCTTTTCTTCATTATTCTTAATCCAAGTATTCGCTTGCATTTGAGGATCAATTATTAAAGGCCATCGTGTGCCTTGCATTATAATAACACCATTTTCAGTACTAAAATCATCAGCTGGTAAACCTTGTATATTCCACTCTCGTATTGTTACGGCATCGGATAAAAAAGTGGTTAATTTTAAATCATCTGTAGCCGGTATGGCTTTTTCTTTAATCAATTTACACCATGATTCTAATAAAATTTCACGATATTTAGTATCAAATGGTCCTAAATAAGACATAAAGGCTGTTGCCAGAAGGCAATCACCAGGTAATTTCTCAAATTGGCCATCTAAATTAGCCACAGTATCTATCCATCGTTCACGTTCACCAGATAATGACTCTACTAATATTATAGCTCTTTCTAATTGTTTACGCAATTTTTCTTCCCTAGCTCGTAATTCATTTAACTGTTCGGTTTTCTCATCCAACTGTCTATATAATTCTGCTAGCCGAGCATTTAATTCTTCTAATTTAGCTTTAGCTGCAGCTAATAAAGCTTGTTTTTCGGCTAAAGAGCGCATGGCACTATCTAGTCTTTCTTGTTTCGGTGCTACCACTCGATAAACTTTGGCATAATTTTCAATAGCTAAGATCCACAACATAAGAGACTTGCACGCTACAGAAACTACCCCCACTTTATCTGGTTCCAAATCGGGATTTTTAGTATACAAAGCAATGCGTTTTAAAGTTTTATCAGTTACATGATCCCTATCAAAATTTTTTAAATCATTCAAAAATGTCGCTTCTCCCAATACTTTTTTGGCATTTTCCCAAGTTGGCTCTTTCCCTAATAGTATCATAACAGCTTCCATAACTTTTTCAATTTTAGGTGGTGGCCTACCGTAAGATTTTACTTCAGCTACATCTTTTTTATTTAAAGCATCTAATGCTCTAACGGCTGCATCTATCATTGGTAATACGACATCTAAATCAGCCTTAGCTGCTGCGGCTAAATCTAAACATACAACTTCTTCACGCCTTATAATAATTGCTTCGGCGTCGACTTTTTCTTTTTGTTCGGTAGCTTCAGCCTTTTGGGATTCTATGATGGCTATAAATTCTTCACATTCAACAGCTAAGACTTTCACTTGCTCTGAACTAATCTTTAATTCCTCAGACATGTCAGAAACTTTTTCTTGTGTCTCAGCTATCTTAGATAAGCCATTTCTTAGTTTATTTGCACTAGAAGATATTTCGAAACGTTTTTTTTCTAGCAACTCTTTAAAACCGCTAACTAATTGAAGATAATTTATTGATGTAACATAATTGCGTCTCTTTACTTCCAAGAGCATGACATTAGAAATATCAATAACTGACGAGTGTATCATAGAAAAACAATACGCCACATCACGTTGTAAGACTTCTTCAGTAGTAATAATTAAACTCTCACGATGTATTTCGTCTTCTTTACCTGGCACTGGTATATTAATTTTGAATTCCGATAAAAATTTTACAGCTACTTCTAGTAGTGCCTCTTGAGGCCACAATCTAAACCAATTTGGTGTTGTATTATTAATCAAAGCAGGATATTGGCGTATATAGGAGCGGAATGCCTCGCCTATTGGACTTATGCATAAACATAAGTGCATATAATCGCGCACATTTTTCATAAAGAAATTGTACATTGCCTCTGTTATTAGTTGAATGCCAGCTCTTTTCGCAGGCCTTTCTAAGTCACTTTTCAAGTCTTCGAATTCATCAGCCTTAAATAAATTAATCTCACCTGTACTTAACATATTATTAATAATTTCTAAAAATGTACTCTCCACCACCTGTTCACCACTAAATATAAATATTGTAGGCTTTTCTTTAATACCTGTTACTTTATATAGATTTTTTAAATCTTCTCTGAATTCACCAGTTTTATATTTTTTAGTCACTTCAATTTGGAACACGCCCATCTCAATAATGAAAGCAGCCAGTTTTACTAATTCTCGCCTACCTGATCCACCGATACCAATATTAAGCATATTACCTCTTGGTTGAGATATAACACGAACTATACGTGTCACATGCTCAATGGCTTCTTTGAAAAATACCAGATTTATGCGTGTCACACCAGGAGAATTATTATATTCAACCAGTTGATCGTTGATATAAGAACGTAATTTTTCAAAGTCTAAATCTTCGTAATAACCTTGAATATTCATAAAATCTCCAAATATTGGGACAATTTTATTAGGACACACACTATGGAATGTAACTTCCATATAACGGCCTAATATATCATTCATTTCATTTAAGAACCAACCCTGATCAATATCATCTACTAAACGATCGCTAAACACGCGAAAGCATTCATGAATCCATAAACGCAAAATTTGGGGACGTTTCAAATGAAATTCGGCATTACTACGCAGTAAACCTTGAAATATTTTGGAGATGTCTCGTAAATTGAATAAGTAATGGGATTTGGTGGGCGTAGGTAACATACGCACAACTAGGTCATTATATAAATTAATCGTAGCCGCCGTGATACTATGCCACATTTCACGCACTTCATTGGCGAAAGATTGTAATTTTTGCTTTACCATAGTACCAAATATTCGCATTATGACAGATTCGGTAGGAAATGTTAAATTCAATAGATAAAATCGACTCATTGTACGTGAAGAGATTTCTTGTCTACCCCCACCCGGTGGTCCCATTGCTGCCATTAATAATGTGTTGGTAACATAAATTTTCTGTTGAGTTCGACGGTTAAACCAATATTTATAATCGATCCATTGACGTATCAATTCTAAAGGTGGTTGAGACCCATAGACATCTTTAGCTGGCATATTAAAATCATCCATAAAACAAATCATACGTTTACCACCAATTGGAACAAAATGTGTTTTAGTCCGCTTCTCTGTACGATTTTCAATCGATTCTTGAAGACCGCCTGCAGTTGTCTATTAACCAAAAATATAGAGTCCACATACACTCTAAAATATTCTCTTTACATAGGAAATAGTAACTAACCTGAGCAGAAATATTTATGGTGAGTACAGTAAATCGGCTTTTGTCAACAGACTCCATAACACTAAAGGCCGTCGAAGTTTTACCAGTTCCAACACTTCCAACCAGTAACACCGGCTGACCATCTTGTAATAGTTTACTTACTAGATATTCATAACGAACCGTATCTACAGTTGGCACAATAATTTTGTAAAATGGTTCTCTACAATTCAAAAAAAAAAATTGAGTAAATCTTTAGCAATTAGTAAATAACATTCTAAATTTATTAAGATTCTTACAGTTCATTGTATCTCCAAGTGTCTGATAATTTACTATCCCATGGTAAAAAGCAACGCTGCACTGGATCGACAAAGTAATCGTATATTGTATCTTTAATGGGAAAACAACTATCCAGTTCGCGTACATATGTATCCAAGCGTATGCGACTGTCTTCATCAACTGTAGCACATACAGACCAAACCAACGAGAACATAAACCATAATTTAGACATTGTCTCCAACAGTTCTTCATTACCAACAACAATGCCATTTTGTTTTGTAGCAAAACTCTCCAAAAGTGTACACAAAGACATTACCACATTTAATTCGTTAGATTTTGCCGTTTCTTTACAACGTTGATGCTTAAAAGTCAAAACTTTATCCAGAAACTCATTAAAAAATTCTGTTATGTATTTGACATATTCAGGAGGCTTTTGACGCTCCAGCCATGAATCTACGTAGGGACGCCAACCCCAATCGTAATAATCATTATACACCATGCCGCAACGTGATACCGTAGCTGGTGAAGCAACTGCCAGATCGCCCACCTCAAATAATAACGACACTTGAGCTGGCATTGTTATTCGTTCACTATTAACCAAAGTTAATAGTTTATTATCGTCCATAACGGAATTCATATTTTCTATCCAGACGGCGTCTACAGGACCATCAAATAGCAACCACTTTTGTGTAGGGTCCTCATCCGCACATATAACGCGCATTATAGAACTTAGCACACCATCTAACCATTCACCAGTTGCTAAATTATATTCCCCATATAATTCGGCTAAAGTAATAGCTTTGGGGTTAACTGGATGAACGATAACAGCTGGCCAACCTGGCTTTTTATTATTATTCATTCGCACAAAAGCTCCTTGAAGGCATTTCCAAGTTACGGACTTTGCAGTATTTGTATCTCCAATAATCATCGAGGAATGCCTTGAATTTTTGGTTTCATATAATTCAATCACTTTCTTCACGGCTATAGGAATGGGCTGAAGACCAAAATTTTTAAGTTCATCTTCAATTGCTACCTTAAAATCACTGTAGTCTATTGTTGGTACATCTACACCTGGGAATATATCAGACATAATACCATTGAAAAGAGGTAAATCATTTGCTGTCAAACGGGCTACATTCATATCACGCATAGCCAAATAAACCACTTCTTCTTCAGTGGCATTTGTTAATTGACGCCTCTTTCTACCGGCATACCGTAGCAATGCAACCATTGAACGTAAACCGAAATCATAGTGATATTGTTTGGAAAGTTGCTGTTTCGCTAATTCATACAATGTATACACTTTTCGGGCTAAACTTCCAGTATTTGTAAAACCATCTGAGTACAAAGTATTTTCAGCTATTATTACATTATCCGGAACCATCATTGATATAGGACGGAACATTGATTTCAAATTATCTGGCAATTCAGTTCTACCAGCATAACCTGGATTCATTGTAATAAAAAGTCCTACTGTGGATTTTAATTTGATGACTTGACCTTCAAAATTAAATTCCGTTAACTTAGCTGTTAAAGCTGATATTATAGATAATATCTGTTGAGCAACTACAGAAAGCACTTCTATATTAATACGATTGAATTCATCAAAACAACCCCATGCTCCAGTTTGTGCTAAGCCCGAAAAATTCTTACCAATACTCTTGTAATCTAAGCCTTCGGAACAATTTGTAACAATAACCCACATGCCGAGAGCTTTACCTAAATCTTTCACTGTTTCAGTTTTACCAGTACCAGCCGGCCCTTTAGGGGATCCACCACGATACAAATGCAATGCTGTTGTTAATGTTATATAACAACGATCTGTTAAAGGTGTTATAACTAAACGACCAGAATTTCCCAAATATTCATAACCGTACTTATGTTCGGTGTTCGTTTGGCGTATAATACATGTTTCAGTTTCACGAGTCCAGTAAAATCGCAATTGAGAAAACCATTCGAAATGACCAACATCTTTGCAATTATTCTTATACATACGTTCAATTACATCACGACCATGAATTTCCACCGTTATTAAAGTATTTACCTTCAGACGCATTATACGGTTAAGATCTTTGCGACTCATTTCAGAAAGTTTACCCAAAATTTTGCTTTGCTTACGTTTTAATTTACGCAATGGTTTCTTTTGATCTATCATTTTACAATGAATAAGACTTCTAGTACATTCTGTTGTCCATTGTATAAGGCTAGTTGTATTAATTAATTGCCCTGGCCAAATTGATAACCATTTTTCTCTATTACTGGCCATTTTTTTTAATGAAGCTCTAGTCAATTTTAATTGTTCTCGTAAAACGGCTAACATGTAATCTTCAACAACACTAAGCCATTTCTCTGAAGGTCCTTCTATATACAAAACATTTAAGAATTCAACATATTCACCATCTTCAGCGTACATGCCAATAGCTTGAAATCGCGAACTAGTTTTACCAACGCGTTTCAATTCTAACTTATTAATACCATCAAACAGTTTCTTCAAATGAATTTGAACCAAATCAGGCCGCTTATTATTACCCAATATTTCTAAAAGATCATCATTAGATACAAAGTAAAACCGTGGAAATAATTGACGTTTTCGTTCCAAATATATTTCAAGTGCTCTTTGTATGGACTCAAGCCGTTCATCCATTTTTTGAAAACGTTCTAATATAAATGGTGGACTCCTCAAATGTGTTGCTTTTACTGCCGTTTTAGCTGCATACATTTTTGCCATAATAGCACGAAATTCATCTGTAATGGCCACGAAACGTTTCGCCTCATTAGGCAATTGCTTACGAATATCTTCCCCAGAAAAAATATTTTCTAAGTATAACCATTGACGTTGTACAATTAAAGCTTTTTCTAATGTTTCTGAAACATATGATAAGGTCTTTTCCCAACTATCTACCATTACAATGAAAGGTTCCACAAAACGTGTCGATTTCATTCCTGATATTTGTACCATATGTTCCTCCAATAATTGCGTACAGTCATCTACATTCTTAATCCTATATATACCATCATGATAAAATACCATTTCAAAAGTTTGTTTCTTCCATATACTAGCAATATTTTTAATGCTATTTTCAATTTGTAATTCCATTGTAGCAGCATTTGATGTATCTTGTATGTCTTCAGAATATGATTGAAAATCCAAATTTATAATTAATTCAAGTGTAAAATTTTTCGCGTTCTCATCGAAATCCCTAAATACATTAACAAGAAGTATAACTTTGAAGGCCAACAATTATAATAATGTATTATTCTTTTTTTGTGACCTACCCTACACCATTTTGCTTGATGAAGCTGTACGAAGCTGTATTGACTTTAGCATTGTTTTGAATAACTTTAAATTTGGCTTATATTGGCTTATTTTTATATAACGCCATTTAAAGTCTTTTTCGTACAAAAATTACAATTTTGAATGTATTTTATCGGCAACGTAATTGTTTTGTATTGTAATATAAAAAAAATTTCATATATCAATTTTGGATCAAATTTGCCAATTTTTACAATTTTTTAACTCATTCACTGAAAATTCATTTATTTAATTTTTTATTGATTTTTGTCAAAATGGTATAGGGTATTTAAAAAGGAATTTTGCTTTCTTTTAACAACACTTACACTTGCATAACATTACGTATATGATCCCAATGTCGCTTACGCATACAAGGATTCTTTAATGCTGTAATTAATGGTAACGTTCGACGAAAACTGTCAATATTTTTGGTTGTTACTACTAACATTTCCCAGTTGCGATTATAATATTTCTTATATAATATATTAAATTCTTTATATAATTGTACTGCTGTGTCTTCCATAAGATCTATATTAATTTCCCAAAAATTATCCGTACGCCATTTGTTCCATGCAATTTGCCATTCTAATATCAAGCCCCATATCTGTTGCATTATCTCTAATTCGCTTTGCAATTTACGTAAATCTAAATTTTTACTTTGATTAATATTAAACTCAGCTAAATCATTAATAATGCCCTCCTCAAATTTAAAGCATTCGATCATCTTGTTTTCTATCATTTTCAAATATTTCAAAGCTATTTTAGGACTTCTAAAATGGGTTAACAAAAAAAAAAAAAAAGAAGAAAAAAAAAGGAAGAAAACATAATGGGAGAGGAATTGATAATGGATGTAGGTAAGAAATTTATAAGAGGATTTATAAGAGGATGGATTAAAAAGGATGGATATATTACGTTTGCGCCGATGTTGGTAATTTCAACATAAATTCTTGTAAAAAATTTCTCATTATATCGCGAAAACGATCTGCTTGTAAAACCAAATTTTTTTTGAAATCTTCTTTTGTATTGAAAAGGCTTTCTTCAGCCAAGACCATTTTTTTCACATAATTTTCCCATGATGCATTTAAATTGTTGATTAAAGCCCTTGTAGAAGGCAATATTTCAATTTGATATTTTTCTAAGACATCGAATAATGCCAAAATTGATGGAAATTCTTGTTGCTTTACAGGGACCTCAAGCTTCAGACGTTCAAATAATGCTGTAACAACTTTTGCTTCCTTAAGTGTACGTGGCACAATACCTAAACGTTCCTCATTACGTTTCATATAACGATAAACCTCTGGAATTAGATTAAGATAAGGTTAAGTTTTCATTGAGAAAAGACTCCTCTATTAAGCATATTCATTTTTACGTACTTTTAATGCGGGATGTAGCATATTTTGTTAAAAGTTTTATGTTTAATAACTGCCATTTCTCAACAAATTCCAATAAAGTGGCTTTCAAATTTGTCTGATTAACCATAACAAAGTAGACATTTGTTATTGTATCTCTCACTGAGATAGTTTCAGCTTTTGAACTGTACATTTCAATACTATCCTCAAAGATATGTGCTGCTTGATCTGTTTCTTGTATACGTCTTGTGAATTCTTCCTCTGTCATTTCCCATAAATCACGATACATATGCCAAGAATATACAAAAGTTTGTAATTCCTCTCGAATATAAGCGATTTCATCTAATATTTTTTCTTGTAATTCGGTCGCATCAGCATCTTCCATAAACTTTTTTACAAAAGTTACCGTTTGCATTTCCTTCGGTATACCTAATTTCGAAGCAATTAATGGTATACTTTCTAGACTACGACATATCCGTGTATGTATATTAGATAAGAGATTTGTAATATCAGACACTGAAGGCTTTAGCACTATATCAGCATTTTCAACATCGGCACTCATAAGTAAAATTGGTGATGGATTTATATCACCCAATGAACTTATACAATTGAGCGCCAATTTTAAAGAATTTCTACCACAAATCATTAGAGCTTCAGATAACATATTATCAAACTGATTTACATAAGTATACCATTCATTGGCCATCTATAAACACAGAGAGACATGCACAATACAGGAATACATTATATTTAATATTTTGAAATTCTTACTTCATCGATGACAGATTGAAATTCTTTGAATACAGCAAACAATAAATCAATAATCGCTTTGTAATAATTTAAAATTTGATTGGTAGCTTTTCGATTGAACATTGTTACATTTTGATCGAATACATGAAGTTCAGCGGCTCCTTTCAAAACGAACTTTATTACCGGTGTATCACAAATTTTTTCACAGATACGTCCAATATGCTTATTTGCTCTTTTATAAATATCTAATGACTCTTGCAATTTAGTTGTATATTTAGCACAATCAGCTATATAAGCATCGCTTAGTTCGCCACCCCAAGTTAATTTGATTACGCCAGGTGCTATTTTGCGATCACATGCCTGAATTAAAGCTCGAAATAATTTGCGTTCCCCATCTGATAAAACCGATAGTATGCGATTATAATCTAAGCAGACGTTTATAACACTATTGTAAACAAATTTCAATGTTGGATATTTTTCGTATAACTTTTTTAATGACCCAGTTAATGGATAACCAAAAAATTCAAATTGTTCTGCTTGTTGGCATATTGTTAATATAGAGCGGTCAATATTACATTCCAGTAAGCCACGCTTCACCTTACTACGTATTAGTAATGTACGATCTAAACGATCTAATAATGCTGGACTACTGCAATGACGCACCCAATCGTCAAAAAGTTTACGCATTTTTTTTTCAAAATCCTTTTTTAATGTAAAAAAACGATCTAAAGCAACTTTGGCTTCTGGTACAGATGGTAACCAATCGGAATGATATAGCCGATCTTTTAACCATTCTAAGCGTTCTAAATTAATACGGTAATTGATAGCCCGTGAAGAATAATATGTTAACCATGACTCATGAACCTTAACATTAGCCATTAAAGATTTCACCGTATAGTTCATCTCATTTATAAACATCGTCCATAATTGACTAACCATTTCCAAATAAGTTTTACGTATGGCAGTTCGACATGAATAGTAAAGTGTAACGTTCAAAACTTCTAAGGCTTCTTCTATATTACATACTCTTTGAAAAGCATTTGATAAAAGACGCTGAACAGTTTCTTCCATGCTACGAACTTGTTTGCGATATTTTAAGACCTCATCATACCACAAATTTTTCTGTACATCTAAAATTAATCTGTTGCAATCAGTTTGTAGAGACTTCAAGATTTGAAAAAATTGCTTTTCAACACCATCTGCAATTTTTTCAAATTCTGGCCCACTGGAACCTCCAAAACGTGGCTTAGCTATTTCTTCATTCTCATCTAAACGACCAAAAACAATCATCGACTCACATATGTCGATTAAATCGTTAAGTCTTTCAATAAAGGCATCAACATGATTAAAAATCATGGCAGTGTCTAAATTCCAACCAGTAAGTAAATGTTGGAGCTCCAAATTTTTAGACATACGATCATAAATGACTTTGTATGAAAGGCAACAGTCGATGGACATATTACACATTTTAATACCAAAGCGAGAATTACCCTGCAATATTTTATCCACATTGGTTTGAGCCACACAATATCTTATAATCTGATTGCTAACATTGCGAAACAGATTTGTAATAAGGTCTTTACGATTATAATATGGCGAATTTAACCATATATAACGTATAAAATTTATTATGCGCGGTAATAATATGGGTACTGTAGCTGGGGATTCAGATTTCTCGATTTCCAAACATGGTTCTTGCAATAAATATAAATACTTAATATTCGATTTGGCTTCGGCCATTTCTAATCGGCAGTCATTTAACAATTCGTCAACTTGCTTAATATAAACCGATTGTGATGCCCTCAAAATACCAATAATATCATGAACATCTTCCTGATCTAATTGGGCATTGAGACCATGTAAAACTTCATCTAAAATAAATCAATCATTTACAATAGGACAAACTTTAAGTAGTAAAACGATCATTTCACTTACATCGGTATAACCAAAATTCATATTCATCCATGGGCACAATTAAATCATGTGGCACTACTAATGTTTTATCTGTTAATAATGTGCGTATTTGTGTAGTCCAAAATACTACCACCGATTCCATATTCTTAATGAATTCCCGATCACTTATAGCATTGTTTTTTGCCAACTGTTGTACCACATTGGGTACATATAGAACAGTCATGCCGGCCATTTTTGAATTTAGGCTTGTCAAATAAGCCAAAAATTTATCCATGGCTTTACAAAATCGAGACTTAACATTCTCATTCCAATCGATATTACGAAATATTGGAGCATAAACAAATTGCAAGATTTTCAATAGGCAACCATCAATATCTTCATGTACTGTTCCAAAATTCACCTCATCATGAAAATTATCTATTGTGAATGCGAAATTCAATGGACGACTAAAATAACTAATATCATATACCGGAACAACTGGGAAACCCAAGCAAGCTGTCAATTTATTCGCATCATAAAAAATTGTTAACAAAGGGTGATTCAACTTCATCAGCCAAGTTCTAATAATGTCTAATGTTGCCTCTGTCCAATCACGGTGATCCAAAGCAAATAAAACGGTCATGCGTTGAACGAATTCCACTAATTTTGCTAACTCTTCATCATCATAATGATGTTGGGTCATATCGGGTGTTGCAGTAACAGATTGGCGCACTTTTTCTTCTACACAATCATGAAAAATATAATCATAAATATGAAATAGTTGCTAAACACTTACGGATCTTATTTAGGAACACGTACTTACATGATGGTTAATCGGGGCGAAGTATTAAATATCCTACATAATATTTTTATAAGAGAAATAAAAATCCTTTACGAAATAGATCATTGTATGAGGAGTTGTTATTATAATAGCCCGATCCCCATAATTATTAAGCTACACCTGGATAAACTTTATTCAAATACCGCAAAAATTAAGTACTGTACTTTGATAACAAAATCGTAAATATATAGACAGACAATAGATAGACAGACGAATAGCCAAGCTTAAATCGAATCAGAAAATGATTTAAAAGATGGGCTTATCTCAAAATTCTTCTTAGCCTAGTACCATAACTTATGTAGAATACAAATATATGAAGATTGAACTTTATTAAGGCCTACAAATATTTTTCATGTATACGCCCGATATTATTCTCAATGTGATGCGATACTCTACCAATGGTTGAGACGTTAAACAGACAAAAAGGAAAATTGCTAAAATATTATATTCTACTTACTCGTGTCATCGGCTACACTGGAAATGGAATCATTGTCCGAAAGTTCATCATCTCCGTCATCTTTTCCCATATTTATTGATTTATTTTAATTATATTTTTATATTAGACAAATGTATTTTCCTTACTGAAAACTATATTCAATTGTTTGAAATGATAGAATATTTTTATAATTGATTGAGGAATACGGTTGTTATAGAAATTATTGATAACAATAATAATAATTACTTAGATTGAATATTTTAATTTTATTTCGGTAAGTATTATTTTTTATTTTAATTGAAACATTTTTTACCATGATACATTACCCAGCTAATTATGGAGCACTGTTCACGTAAAACAACAACAAATGGGTTTGAGGGTTTAATTTAAGTTGATGGTTTCAAGTTCAAAAGAATAAATTCTTTTAGAATTTATTCTTCATTTAATTTGCGCCGGTTGCATATAACATACGGAAGATTTGGCTTATGAAGTTGAATCACTCTTTGTTAACAATTTTTTATGATGCGAATAAATTGACAGCTTGCTTGGGTTTCCCAGTTATTCCGGTATATGATATTAGTTATTTTAGTCGTCCATTGAATTTCGCATTCACAATAGATAATTTTCATGATGAAGTGAATTTTGGAACAATACATGAAGATGTACATGATGATGGTTGCCTATTGAAAATCTTGCAATTTGTTTATGCTCCAATATTTCGTAATATCGATTGGAATGAGAATGTTAAGTCTCGATTTTGTAAAGCCATGTATAAATTTTTGGCTTATTTGCATATTTTTTAGATCAACTGACTTAAAATAAATTTAGAAAATGATTTGATCTTACTCATAAATTCTCAGATATTTCGCTGAGATTTTTATACATTGCACCACTTAAGTTGTATGATGCAAAATATTATAAATTTATACGACTGCTTATAACAAGCAGAAGTAGTTAAAAGTGAACCCTGTTTTTATTATAACGAATTATTATTTAGCCTAAGAAAGATTAATATTAAAATTGCTTTCATGTATTATCGTTTTTTTTTTTTTTCAAAATCCATAATTAACAGGCTTTACAAGTTTGTTAAAATGATTAACTATCAATTAGTTTTATTTCTTGTATAGTTCAGTTAGATTTTTGTAAGCATCATTTATTTCATAAAACAAATTTAAGAAATTTCAATAAAATTTCAATTGAAATATTTTCATCTTCATAATCAAAAACATATACATAAAAATTCAAGAAATTCAAGAAAGCCCTAACTTTGATACATCAATTTTTTAGGTACATGTACATTAAGTTTATCAGCAAAAAAAAAAAAAGGGAAAATATCTTAAGGCCTAAAACAAAGTGCATTTTTTGATGATTTTGTTTCTTTATTAATTTTATTAAAATTGAACATAAATAAATATACTTACGTAATTTATACATATTTATATATATATATATGCATAAATTGTAAAAAATAGATATATATATATAAATATTAGATGAATACATATATAAACGTAAAGAAGTTCTGTATCCACTTAAGGTCTAATGTAAAATAATAGAAGTATTATGACGTACATTAGTATTAGAATTGCTATTTTCTGGTTCATCGCAATAATGATAATTATTATCGACATCTGCCATATTGATATTATCAAAATTATTATAACGACGTCGTTGCTCTTCCAATGTAATACATTTCACTTTTGGTGGACATTGAACAATAACTAAGGCATTGCCATCATCATCGCAACATGGTATACTGTCATCTTGATCAAAGCAACTTTCTCTATTATTAAAGAACATTATGTACTTTGTTATGCAACAAATAGCTATCTAGATAACAAAAAAAAAAAAAAAAAAAAAATAGAAATCAGCTCTATATAAAAATATAAATATAATTTTGTATAATTTTTGTAACTTGCTAACATCTATAAAAATGGCCAATAGCATTAAGATTAATAAAGTATTTAGCATATTGTGCATGTAATCGGAGAATATGGGTAGGCAACCCTCATTATTGATATCCGTTAAATTTAAATGTGGTATGGGAGAATTTTCTGGCCTTGGTAAATAATTTTGATAACAACTGGAGCTATTATGTTTACAGCAGGCATATGGTGCTAAAGTTTGATTATCCCTAAAGAAAATAAAAAGACATTTTAATAACATTAGAATAAATGTAATTTTTAAGAATTATTTAATTAATAATTAATTCATGCATTATTAATTAAATTACCCTAAATCACATGGTAGAATTGGCGTTGGCAGCATTGATGTTGTTGTTTCAATAGGGCACACAGTTGTTTCAGGTGGGCACATAGTTGTTATTTGTGGCATTGGCGCCATTGTTGTAGTACATTCCGGTTCATATGTTACCTCATCATCACAATCATTCTCTGTACTTGTTGCCTCATATTCTTCTATATATTTCTCATAATCTGGCCATACTATACCATAACGTTTATGCCTTTTTTTAGCATGCTCATTTTGATTAGCACTAACAGAATTAACAGAATTAATATCACCATCCGCATAGGTATTCGATTTTGGTAACCATGTAGCATGTGACCAATCTTGATAATTATGAACGCCACAACATTCTTGTGTATATTGTAATTGATCCCACAATAATTTCCATTCTGGCATCATATAATATAAATCAATACCATAAAAGAGCATTACTTCAGCATTATTAACTAATGCATCAGAACTATTTAACAATGACCAAATTGTCGCTAAGCCACATATTATAATTAAAAAGCAAAAAAATAGCCAAACACTTAATAATGTTTCAATTGTTGGAGAATAACGACGACACCATATGCGCCGCCACATTGTTAAACTGCATAAATATGAGGCGATCAATTGAAAGCCCAAAACATAAGTATTAAAAAATTTCGATGCTAATAATTTACGATCCATTGGCACCATAAACATACTCAATATATATTGATAACTGACCATAACAGCAATAATTGCTACACCTAAAATAACTTCCATTATTAAGAACAAGTTAATCACTATACGTATGTTTGGACACGGTTCACGCATTTGTACATTTTCTTTGATCAATCATTAATCACCAATCATTCCTTTTAAAATTGCGAAATGACAAATTCATATTCAAATTAACTAGATGCCCTTTTTTTTTTTTCTTTGCTTTTATTGTTCAATTTGTTATCTTGGGATTAGAAGTTTTGAAACAAACAAAAATATTTGATATTTTATTATATTGTTGACATTTGAAACAATATAATTAAAAATTTTTTAAAATATATTATCAGAGTTGCTAAAAAAATTTCTATGCAAGTCTGAATCGATATATAAGAATTTTAAATATACATAAAATTCTCCACATTCATTCAACTTTTCAAATAAAAAGTGTGACTTTTCCAGCGTAATAACAATTGATTCTAAGAACGATGTTTATGTTAATTTCAAATTTATTTCCCTAATAAAGCAAATCATATTTTTTCAAATTAATTTTCCTAAATTCATGAAAGTAATAAAAAATAAAGGGCAATTGATAATTATACAAATGTTACACGTTTATTGTTTAATTGATAACATAAATACTCATAATCAAGAATTATTAAATATATAAAGACGACTCCACATAACATTTTTAAGAATTTCTTTACAAATTTATAAGCTACATTTTTTCAAATATTATTATGAAAAAAAAAAAGATGTACAAGCAGAACATGAAGAAACAAATGTTTATTTTTATTATCATTAAATAATAATATTAAATTAATTAAGGAATAAAGCAAAAATTAAAATAAAAATAAATAATTAAATGTTTGTTATCATTCATTATCCAATTTAATGAACAACTGTAAACAAAGCCAATTAAGCTTAAAATAATTATCTTTGCTTATTTAATGCTTAAGCATCATTCTACATATTACTACGTACGTTCTCTTCGTGATCATAACGGTTTCGTATACATTATTTTATTATATATGAAGGCAAAACAAAAAAAAAAAAAAAAAGAAAGAGAAAACCAAGTAAACATGTGAAAAGTTTTATTTGCGTTTAATTTAAGTGAGACAAAGGCGCAAACAAAACAAAAACAAATTGTAATTGTCTCTTATTTATTTATATGTATCGTTTAACGTTCGTATTGTAATATTGGAAATTAGTTTTTGTTTCATTTATTTGTTACAATGTTTTATTTTCATTTCATTCTTCAAGGCGATTAGACAATTATACAAATGTATGTGCGCTTGGCATATTATAGCGAGTATTTTATTAAAAAAAAATAAACGTTTTAATTTCGCTCTCGTTAATTTATTGTTTCTTTACGTTTACATTGCACAGTTAATTAATTTTTTAGATCATTTATTTAATTTTTGTTTATTGAATAAATCACTCTGTGCATACTTCCCTAACTACGTTATAAATATTTTATAATTAAATTACAATTAATAAGTTAGCCTGAAGTCGTTTTATTGTTTTCGTATTTTAATTTATATTGGTGGAGGCCCATTGGTATAACTTAACATGGGCTCTAAACTGCGTGCAAAACTATTCGATCGCATACATGTAAAATCTTCACCGTGGGGCACAAGGGTGGCAACACCCAACAATAGCAACATGAGCGCTTGGATGGGTAAGGAGGCTCGTGCAACACGCCCCAGAAAACGTGCTCCCCGTGCAAGTATTGTAGTATTTATGACATCGCCGTTTTCGCCAACATCGCCAACACTGCTTTGATTGAATTTAAGAAAAACCAAAAAAAAAAAAAAACAATGAAATCAATAAATTTTATTACGCATTAAGAAATTATAATAGAAGAAAAATTATTTAATAAATACGCGAAGCACAATCTTATGGTATTCTCTCTGTTTTATTTATACAAATTTATATCTTTTGTATTGCATTTTGTAAATTTAATGATCAATTTGAGGATGTCAATTTGTGAATGCAGACATTTACTTGAAATCAATACAACACTTTTTATGTACTACTAAAAAAACTTTAAATAAAATAAATAAAAATATCAACTTGTCTGGGTGATGGGTAATCAAAATTTGGCCCTAACCAAATATAATTTTCTTATGTGATTTTATTTTTTTTTTAAACTCTTCTCTTTACAAAGAAAAGTCGCTTCTCACGTTTAGTTTTTTTGTAAATTAGGTTAAGTTAACTTATAAGGGTTCTGATATATTGAATACTTAAGTTTTTCTTTTTTTTTTTTTATAATATAAAAAAAATAAATAAGAAAATTTATATGTTTTAACATAGCGTAACATAATATTATAACTATAACAACAATAATTGATTAGACTTAGCATAACAAAATAGAAAAAGCTGTTTAAATTATAAGTAAAGTAGGGGTATATATAAATTATGCCATATAGAATGGCTGTGATTTAGCGTGCTGAATAATATCAAGTATTTTAAACTATCAATTCTATTCTAAACTTTATATGTTACAAATACAAATAACATAAAACAATTAGTTTAATTACAAAAATATTTACTTTGCATTTTCAGTGTTGGGTGCGGCTGCCTGCATAGACATAGAGGAAGATAATTCTGTCACTGAGTGATCCAAAAGCTGTTAAAAAATGAAATTTTTTTTTTTTTTAAATAAATAAAATAAGGAGACAAAAATAAGAAAAATGAACGAAATGGGTAAAATATATTTATGTAAAAAAAGAAAAGGAAAATAAAATTTATCTTATGAAAGAAATTGTGATACAAAGAATTTAAAGCAAAGAATGAAATTAAATAAGCTAAATATATAATAAACGTTTGAATCGGTCTAGATCGACTCCTAAATATCGCGTACGTCATTTTGTGGTGCTTAATGTCATTAAGTGCGTTAAGAATTAATTAATTAATGGGCTTAAAGGTCAAGAGAGCTAAAAATTATAATTTTCAAAGAGATTGATAGAAGAAGCTCTGAAATATGGCTCCATCTAAAACTTAGGAAACACACTTCTGTTGGATAAAGTCAAGTAAAGTCTACGCAACGAATTTTACTAAAAAAAAGTATGCAGAACTGTATAAATTTTTTTCATATATTGATGCTTCTAAAAATTGTCTCATATTTACTACCGAAACATTTCTAAAATTAAGACAGTTAAATATAACAATTTTATTTGCACAAACATCGTACAAATGAATGGCTAAACAGATTTAAGGCGAATTAGAAAATGAGTTAATAGTTTTAATAAAAGTTAGATCAAATCATTTTAAATGTCACGTACAACCGATTCGCTTGTAAATCTTGTACCAAAAGAGGTCCAGATTTTTTCATTACTTTAAAACATTATTTTTTTTCATTATTTCCAAATAGTGAACGAATCAAATATAAATTCAATTAGACCATTTATATAAACATTTCCTCTTAAATCCTTGTAAAAATGAATCAAAATATTCTCTTTTTTTTTTTAACTGTCACGCTACGAAAGGCTTACAAAAAGAAAATTTTTCAAATAATATGGAGAAAAGCACATAAAAAAATGAATTAATGATATTTACTAGTAAAAGTTATGAATAAGTGATATTTATTTAAAAGTTACTCTAAAATATTTTTAGTGCAAAATTATGTTTGTTAACGTTTTTCCTCTCACATAATGATAAAATATGATGAGGCATCATAATTTAATATATAAATTTAATATTTAAATATGTAAATACGCATAAAATTAAAATTACCTCATGTGAAAAGGTTTGCCCAGATAAGCCCAAATGTTCACCGTCAATACCTAAGACGGCACCAAGTTTCACAATATAAATGCCGGATAATCTTCGCAATGATTGTAGACGCATACGTAAATCGGTTAATCTGGAAAGTGTTCTTCAAATGTAATGCATTTTTACAAATTATTCTTATGATGTTGCAAAATGAATGAGCGATAAGCAGGGGCGGACGAATTAATTTCATTTAATTCTTATTTTCTAATTTACTAACCAATTATTATAAGAATTTTTAGAAAAATTACCAATCAAAATGGAATTTAAAGAAATCGCATATTACTAAAAATAAAAATAAAAAAAAAAAAGGGAAAAACGGGTAAGCGATCAAAGTTTATTCTTAAATACCTTAGGCCAAGCACTTTGTCTGACATTAGGTTCAAGATTTAAAAAACTTTTCTTTAAACGTTCAGAAGGTGAAAACTTTGATTTTAATTAAAAATTGATCAAATTAATTGATTTGATTGAAGCAATTTTATACTAATTTTTAATACATTTAAACAGGAACTCAAATTATATAAAAGTACTTTCCGTAAAAGCTCTTTTAAAATAAGGTAAATACTCTCAAAAAAGTTGTTTAAGTTTTTCCACTTTGAACAGCAACTGTCTTCTGCAAATTTTACAAGCAGACACAACTTAAATGTAGTTAAAAAATAATTATTTCTGCCAATTGCTAGGTATATTTACATAAATTTATTACTGCCCGGCAAATAATGAAAAAAAAAATTTTTTTTAATTAAAAGATTAAGCCAAGGGATATCGAAAGCATGAAGAATGAAAAGGTAATGATTACAATGACAATGAATGAATAGATTTATGGATTCTAAGTGAATACATAAGTACTTAAGTAAACGTAAAGGACTGTTCAAGAAGTTTTTTCTTTTGAATCTATTTGCTTCTTTTTTGCGCAAACTCATTGAACAGCCTACATGATATTTCGAAAACTAATCTAAGTTATATCTTTTATAAAAGTTATCTTTAAGACCACTTTAACTATTATATAAACTAATGCCTTAAACAATATTTGTATTTTTTATTAAATTAAATTTCGCACCGCCCACAAATATTGACCTTAGTGATACTAACCTGGCATAAGTTTGAGATGATTCTGTAGGTGTGGTATTATCGCTGTCTGTATTACGTAATAATTGATTAGCGGCATCTTGTAAGCTAACAACACGTGGTTCACATCTTTCAAGTTCAGCCCGCAACGTTTTAAATTCATGAAATTTCGCTTTTAAAATATCGCGACTGGCCCGCAAATCTACCGGTTCAGAAGCTTTAATTCTGGCTTCGGTTTCTTGTAACCATAAACATAACTCATCGATAATTGAATGAAATTCAGTATTACCCATTAAAGCTGTTTGTAATAATTCTTGCCATTTTGTTGCATTTAAGCATACTTTATTCCAACGCTCATTATCTAGCTCCAAACGGGTACGTAATTGTTGAGCTTTATCTGTATCAAGCGTATGGGTGGCTAAATGTTCACCAACAACATTTAAAGAGGCAACAATGGATTTATGTCCTTCTAAATCAAGTAGAAATTCACGATGATCTTGGACAATATCTTCTAATAATTCAATATTTGATGATGGTTTCGTTTGCAATTTTTGTGTACGCTCAGCAAAATGGAGCCATTGTTCGAGACGCCACAAATCATTATCGATTTGTTGCCAATTTCTCTGGGTACAAAGTGGACATGTTAGCCGACCGATCTCACTATCAAAAAAAAAAAAAAGAGGACAAAAAAGGGAAAAAGACACAAAAAACACAAAATTGTATGAAATGAGAATCTTTTAATTAAAAATAAATTAATATTATTTTTAAAAAAAAAACAATAACAAACAAAACAACAACAACAACAACAACATATTTAAAAATGAAAATTTCATGAGACTTACTTAATATTTTGATCGTGTCTCTGACGTGCTTTCCATTGTGTTTGTAATGTATCCCAACGTAGTGCCAATTCTGTTACAATATCTTCCTGAGCTTCAGTGCGATTGGCATTACATTCAGTTAACAGCCATTGACTTAAATGTTTTATCAATTCAACACTAGACTGCCCGTTGCTCAATAATTTGGATATTTTTTGTGGTCCAGGTTGTCGGTTCTTATCACTAATTGTATGTTGCAACTCATTCAAATGAGTTTCACATTCTTGAATAGCTGTATCTAATTCCATCATATAAGCGTCTTTAGCAGTTATGGAAGCTTCGCGTAATACTTGAGCTTGACGATGGTGCCGCTTATTAAGTGTATCCACTTGGATTGCAGCATCTGCTTCTTTTAAACGTCTCAAGCTAACCGGTGCAACTGTTTCATTATTGGGCATCGCTAATACGCCAACAGTACTGGCACCAATTTTACCTAACCATTCACTTTTAATGTTAGACACACTTTTTTGCAGTTCTAACCACAATGAACTCAACTGAGTGAGCGTTGTTGTAATATACTTTAAATCATCATCATTTTTTAAAGAATCTCTTGCCTCATTCGCTAAGACATTTATATCTTGAATTTGCGTTTCAATTTTTTTCAATCTATTTTCTACATTTTCTAAACGTTTTAAAGATTTCTCCGCTTCAGCTGGTGTTTTCGGTGGTTTATTTAACAATTTATTTATATCATGCTGTATAGCTTTTAGAGAATTGGAAGCTTCTTTTTCAGTACGTTGGTACTTACGATATACCGCTAGACTTGTATTAAGTGACTCAGCGATGGTATTACAACGCGCTTTTAATAGACGCCATTTACTTAATAAAGCTTTAGTTGGCTGGGTTAATTTTTGTATATTATCAGGATCAATGCCAGGACTACTAATTAATTTCCCATAAACATGTTCAAGTTGTTTTAAATGTGGATCATAGTTTTGCAAAAGTTGTAAAATTCCTTCAATCACTTGTTGTACATTACAATTGTCTTTCTCTTTATTTAAATCACGTTTTAAATCGCGTTCTATATCACTTATATCCGTTTCCCGTTGAGCCAACCAATTTGTATGTTCATTAGTCAATTTTACTAGTTCTTGTAGCATTTGCCATACACTAATTAGACGCCGTTTTCTTTCTGTTGACTCATGACACACATGCTTCCAACGTTGTTCTAAATTTTGAGCAGCCAATCCTAAATTAGACGTATTCACTTGTGTACGCCAAGTGTCATCATCCATTAAAAGCATTTCAACTAAATTCAAAACTTCACCCACATTACTACTTTTTTGTTCAATGGAACGTTGAATTTTTTCATGTTCTTTCAATTTATTATCTAGAACGGAAGTTGGTGTATAACTTTCGAATGTTATTGGCTTTCCTAATTCAGTTTCCACCTCAAAAAGCCAAGATTTAAGTAAAGCAATACGTTGTTCTAATCGTTGCAGTGTCATTTTCATGTCATTAAATTTATTTGCACGTTGTTTCGATAAATATTTTACTCTTTCCCAACGTTCAAGAATTTGCTCAGATTTTTCTTGCACTTCATTACGTATTTCCGCATTAGGCATAATTATCGAATACATATCATTTAATTCTTTTCCAGCTGATAATAACCATTCACGATCATGCTCTTTTAAAGCAAGTTCCGTATTTATTTGACTTTCAATATGTTTGGCAGCCACATTTGAATTACCCATAACGCTCATATCACTATATTTATCGAAACGGGCTTCTAACCTATCAAACCATTCTACCAAACGATCATATCTTTTATTGAAATCTTTTAATAAAAGCAAACGATTTTCTATAGTTGTAATTAGGGCAGTCAATTCATAATCTAAATCAGCATGATGTTGCCATAATATCCAAATTTTTTGTCTTATCGCTTTCATATCGTATGGGCTTAAGCATTCTTTCATTTCTTCTTGTAAAACATTCAAATTTTCTAATTTTGTTTGCATGATTGGCAATTCCATTAATTGGCCTCTTAAATTATTTAAAGATTCTTCAGAGAGAGCTTCCGACGATGAAGGCTGATGGGTCGATAGTAAATTTTCAGTCTTTACTATTACTTCTTGAGCTTCATTTAATTTACATTGAATTTCTTCAATTCCTTTTCATATTGATTTTCCAATTGGCTAATTCTTTCCAAAAATTCTGACCAGGTTTGTAAGGCAGCTTTTAAATTTTGCATTCTTTGTGATATATTCGCTTGTTCCATACGCACAGTTGTTGCCAATGTTTCATTACAAAATCTTAATAAATCATCTTGCCTCATTTTTAAATGATTACATAATTTATCTCCCATATTTAAATGATTTATTAATATGGCTAACTGCTGTTTTAAACGAGGTAAACGTTTCCTTTGTATGTAACGTAATTGTAAGGCAGATCGTTCCTTTTCACGTTCCCTTAACCATTCTAATAATTCACCCATTTCATTACGATATCCATTCCAAGCTATTATACGTTTCTCTAATTCATTATTACGTTGCATAATGCGTGTTAACGTTTCATTATGTAAATTTGTTAGTTGCTTAAATTGTTCATTCCCTTCTGGAGAATTCTGTTCTAAATTTGTTTCATTCAGATTTGATTGCCCTGTTGCTTGTAGTACATCTTGTTGTGATACCAATAAATTTCTATGTAGTTCACATAAATTTTGTTGCTCTTTCAATGTACCATAATCCTCCGGTAAGGAAGATAATAAAAATATTTGAACATGCTGTAAATATTGATGCCATAAACGATATATTTCAATATTATTCTGGGAGCGCAACAAGCGTGTAGATAAACGATGATATTCTTGAAATGTATCCTCAAAGATTGTCTGCCATAATTTTAATATTTCAATTACAGATATATCAAAATCATCAGTAGGCATCTGACTATCCAATACGCTAACTGATTCCATTTTATCACTAACTGTGCTATCGCCTTTCCGTAAGTGTTGTTGTAATTGTTCCTCCGTATTAGCCAATGCTTGTAAATGATTACGCAAAGTAATTAAATGATTTTTACTTTCTTTATCTGTGGATGGTAGTTGTCGTGCCAAATCCTTAAAAAAAAATTGAAAAAGAATATTAGTTGTAAATCAAATCAATACAAATCAATAGCTCTAATTATTTTATTATTTTCTTGTAAATATTACACATTGTAATTTAATTGCTTTCATACTATCTCCCTCTCTCTTTCTCTCTCTCTCTCTCTCTCTCTCTCTCTCTCTCTCTCTGCTTAGAAATAATTAACCAAATTTTTATTTTGATGTTTATGGTGTTTATGTACTTTGACAATGACCTCATCTATTGTGTAAGAAAATACGACAGCAAAGCCACGGTTAGATATTGTATTCTAATTCTGAAAAGTTATCATTTGTTAACTAAAGTTAACAACAAGCAATAGGGAGAGTATAAAAAAAAACCCACAAAGCAACGATAAGTATGACGCAAAATGTACATGTTTACATTTAGTTCATTCTGTATATTTTGACTAATGTTAAATAATTGGTGTGAGTTACGTCCTTCATAATTAACGTGTAATTATTAATACGAACTTGACTGAATCCAAATGGAAATTGTTTAAAAAGTTTTCAAAAAAAAAAAATAAAAAAAGAAAAAACCTCACTCCCAGATCACTACATTTTGTAAATTTAAGTTAGACCATTAGAATAGAGAAACAAAATCGAATTAATTGATTAAATAAAATACAAATTAATTAATTATTTTGTTACGTTTATACAATCTATAAATCTAATCTTACCTGTTGTACATTATTCAAATATATTTTAGTTTCGATGCATTGTTTTTCAATTTCTTTCTGTTCACGCTCTTTTCTGTCGGCTGCATTTGCTAATGTTGTAATTGCTTCCTTACAATATTCTAAACGTTGACCAAGCTCCGCCAATTTCTTATCTATTAAATATGGGGCATCATTTAAGCCGACATCGGCAGCAATTTTTGTTACCATATCTCGCAATTCCAATAATTTCTCATTTTGTTTATTCAAATTTTGTTGTGCCTAATAAAATCCATTAAAGAAAAAAAAAAAAAGAAAATAAAAATGATTAAGTATTCAATATAAAAATAAAAATATTGATGGTCAATAAAAATAAAAATAAAAATATCATCTAATTTCTAATTGGACATGTTTCTATTTTTGATTAAAGTTAGTTGGAAAAAATAAAGAGAAATCAAAAGCGCTTAAAAAAAACCTCACCATTCCACACTAATGCTTCTTTTATGGCTTATTTGCTTATTTTACCAATTTCTACAGCAATTAGATTATTATCGATTTAAACTTTCATATAAATACAGGTTAAAATAATATAAAAAAATCTACCCACCCCATTAAAAAAAAAAGAAAGTAAAAATGTTAAAGTACATTGGGGACAAGCATTAAACACTACATGGCACAACACTTCGCCGAATCTGATATACCAAATCAATTATGTGTAAAATAACAAAAACAAAGGAGCTTAAATGGACGAAACAAGTAGCGGCGTATTGTTATTCAATAGGTCCGTTTTATATTTTTCGCATACATTTACCCTGATTAATTGCTCAAATTTAAATTTTCTTTTTTTTTTTTTTTTTATCAAAGTAATATCTTATACGTAGTATAGCCCTAGAAATGTCAAGTAAAGGTAAAGTATGACAATTCCTTAAATTACGTACTAATAACTGGCCGCTTTTTAAATAGAAGTATACTTTTAGGTAGATGATCAAGCACACACGATTTAGTAAAAAGTAAATCTTTCTCAAATTATTTGTGCTCATATTAATTTATTAGACCTACATAACAAATGCGTTGTAGTTTGTAAAAAATAACAAAACTAAATGGACACCGGCTAGCACGTCTTTGTATATACGTGATATAACTTGTATTGTATTTATTTATAAATGTATATAAATGGGTGTATACAGCAGTATCTACATATAATACAATCAATTTAAAAAATTTATTATTAAGGCACATAACATGAAAAAATAACAGAATAAATGTATAGAGAAATTTAAGTCAAATTGAATGGGTAAGTACAGTGTAGGTACCAACAACAAAGGTATAACGATTATTAAAAGTTAACGTATGAATTTTATTTTATTTTTATATGAAACTTATAGAGAAATATTCATAAATTATGAAATATAAATATGGGAACTTTCAATTTTTTTTAAAGGTAACAGAAAAACTACAAGCGGACCCATTTTATAATCACATTTCATGTTGGGTCTGTGTACACGGTTCGTCTGGTCGTGTTCAAGTTCTTTTGTTGTATAAATTTTAATTTAAAATTTGTAGTAGAGGACGTGCTTTTCTTTTGATAGAATATTAGTAATCGCCTTGGAACTACAATACTTTATTTTTACTTATTTTAATCTGCCTCTTTTCAGAACACTTTCCCAAAAAAAAAAAAAAAAAAAAAAAATACAAGAAAATTTACACATAGTGCCCGTTGAACACATTTAATAAATTTTCAATTACAGTGAACTATAAATGTGTATTCAGTATTTTTTGATTTGAAATTTCTTTTGATAACGCAAATATTTCTGGTACTTATCTAAATCTATGTATAAGCTGCCACGACTCTAGTTTTATATTTTCGTTTTATTTAATATATTATCGCAACATTTACATATAAAAATGTGTGTATAAACATTAAAAAGGGGTCGAAGCCAACCGTAATATACCCCACTATAACTTGACTGAATGTGAAAGATGAATTTCGAGTCATCTGAAAATTTAGTCATTTAAAAGTATATCCAAAAATTATCCAATAAGTAACAAATTTGAGGTACTCACTTATCTGGTATGTCAATTTTCGTTAATAAATTTTCAAAATAACTTTCTAAACTATAAAATTCAATACGTTTCTGAAATAAATTATATAAAGAATGGAAGAATGGTAGTCTTTAAGACAAAATAATTCAAATTTAGATTTAGATGAAAATTGTGTCCTTAAAAGTAACATGTTTGCATCTCTGAATCAACTGATATAATAAAGCATAAGCCAATATTATTAAGCCCTTCTGCCTAAACTTAGAATACATTTCATCATAAATGGGCTAATTAACGCATGCATTCTTGATAAAAAAAAAAAAAAATGTAGAAAAACGCATTGTACGTTGCAGAAATTTTATTTTTTTTAGAAATTTTTTTTAAATATTAACCTTAATTTTACCTTGACATGTTGTATAGATTCCAATGGTTGTTGTTGCTGTTCTTTTAACGATTTCATTTGTTCATTTATATATGTATCCACTTGATCTGAAGCTTTTTGAAAATTTTTCCATAAATTTACAGCCCGTTGATAACGTGTACATAAATTTTGTAAATTTTCAGATGTATCATTCCAAGCTAAAACGGCCTCTTGAACTGCCGCTTCAATTTGTTCAACAATTTGATGATCACATGTCTCAATTAATGGTTTCGCAAAAAGTTTTAAATCGTCTAATAAAACTTCGCGATTATTTAAATCATCCGCTAACCCCTAATTAATTAGCGCCATTAAACCAATAAAAAACAATAATAAAATATTAGACCAAGTTTTTTTTTTTAATATTCTTTGTGTACATATTAATTTTTTTTATAAAAATACCGTAGTAATAATGAAATAAAATAAAACATATAGAAATAAATTCCTATAAAAAATATATTTTGAGCCATCCGAACGTTTTGAATGCTATAACATAACTGGCTAAGGATATTTTTGCATACAATGCGATAACCTTTTTTTTCTTTTGTTTTAAATCTTTGAGTTTTTTTTTTTGAGTTATTTTTTTTTTCTTTTTCTTTTACTTCTCTAGAAAGTCATGCTCTTTTTGTATCGGTCTTGTGTTTACCACAACTTTTCTTTACTTTATGAGCACATATTGTATTGATGATATTTATACACCACCCACCCACCCACCATATTAATCAACAGCTTGAGGCAAATTTGCTTAATTGAAAGGCATATTTTTTATTATAAAATGGTATAATTTTTAGGAGAAAATATTATTGGGCTTATTATTAATGTGACAAATCTTAGAAATGCTAGCATATTAAAAATTATTTTAATGTTTCAAAATCATAATGCACGACTTTACATCGAAAGTGTACTCAAATATTAAGCCTATTTCTTAAGCAAAATATCTAAATGTTTTTAATTATAAAACACACTTTTAAAAATTATTATGCTTCCTTATCATTAAAATTAATAATCACAAATATAAATTAACCTGTAAACTTACCTCTAAACGTTCAGAAGCTTTCTTTAAGCTGTCATAATCAACTTCACCGTGTACTTTAAGTAATTCCATCATAAAATCTGTTTCTTGTACTGAATTATGTACCATGTCTAATTGATGTTCATAACGAGACCATAACGTCAATCGATTACGTAACATATTCATAATATTTGTACATTTACTCTCTAAAAACGCATGATCGTCTTGCAATTGTGAGATATCACGTTCTAATTTAACCGGTGATACAGACATTTTTAATCGTATCGGCAATGTATGTAGAATTTGTCTAATACGCATAATTTCTTGCCAATCACCGCTAAAGCCATCAGCGACAGATTGGCAATCATTGATAGCTTTTTTAACAGCTTCATGACTTAATTTTTCAGCACTTTCACATTCATCCAAAATTACAGAAAGTTGATTATAATGTTTACGCAATTCGGCTACTCCTTCTTGTATATCGTGAATTTGTTGACGCAAAACATACGCATTTTCCAGTTCCTCTCCCAATTGGGTAGTAATTTTATGAAATCGTGCAAATAATTCACCAACTTTTTCAGCTTGTATTACAGGTTCTTGAAATCCAATTCGACCCAATTCATTACCAATAAAGCCAACCCGAGATTTTAATATTTGTATACGTTCAATATAAAGTAACAATTCATCTTCATTTTTAATAACACCTTTCATGCTAGTCATTATTAAATAAATTTCTTGAAGTTCCCTTTCAACCAGCTTCAGTTTATCTTCTGGGGCTATATCCTCCGAAGATAATGTACTCATTATTTCATTCTGTATGCCAGCAATACAATTGGCTAATGCATTATATCGACTTTCCAATTGAATATGAAATTGCCTTTGTAACATTTCATCAGCCAATGGTATGATATGTAATGATTTTTCAAAATTTTGCCCAGCCTCACTTCGTACATTATTATGAACTTCAAATTGAGCCTTAATTTCCCAAAATTGTCTCATGTGATCAATTATTTGATCACTTGTGTAATCAGCAACATTAATTTTCTGTAATTCTTTTTCACTATCACGTATAAATGTTTCCAGTTTATCAGAACTTTGCATATACTGCATCCATAGGTCTTTAAATAGCAACAAACGATGTAAATAAAGTGATACCTCTTCACGAAGTTGTAATAAAACGATTAAAGCTTCATTTACTTTCTCTACAATATGTGGCACTTGTATTAATTCCTGTAACTGATTACTCATATTAGATAATTGTGTCAGCTTAACGTAATGCTGAGTTATATCATGATTTATAGATTTATATAATGTGATATATTGTTCATAATCGGCTGATGTTACCGCCGATAAATCAGGTACACGATGCTGCGCTACTTGCAACCATTGTAATTCATCATTCATACCTTTCTCTAAAATTGTCCATTTAGAAGCTGCTTGCACAAGTTTTGAAGAACGTTCTGTTGCCTTTTCTAATAACACTGTAGCACGATCATATAAATCTTTATGAAGGACAGCATGTTTTTCACTAGTCTCGCCATCAATATTATGTGCTAATGATTCCAACATAGCGCGACAATGGCTAAGATTAACAAAAAATTTACGATGCTTTTGTACTTCATTGTTCAATTGTTCTAAATTTGTTACCATTATAGAGCTTTCAATCAATTTATCAGCCACAAGTGTAATATTGGTGAATTCTTTTAATGTTTCTTCATACTCCTCTGCTAACGTTTTTAATTGTAATATACGATCCCTTTCAGCATTTATATTATTTCTAATATTGCATGACATTTCATAAGCAGTGTGTACATCTGTGGTAAGTTTCTTACCAGGAAAGTCTCGTTGAAAAACACGTGCATCTACTAATAATTGAGAAATACTCTGTAAAGCAGCGTCATTCTGTAATTCTAAGTCATCAAAAGCGTTCAATTTATTTTGAAGTGTTATATCTTGATTCATAATACTTCCTAAAATTTCTTGTAAATTTTTGATATCGGTTGTTGCTTTATGAAGTTGTAATATAAAATTATTCCACTTTTCCAAATCTTTTATATTTTGATTTTCATTGTCATGAGCCTTTTCCCGCACTGCATTCAAATACAACTTTAAACTTTCCAAACATTCCAGTGCATGAGGTTCTTTAAGTAACGCAGAAGACGGCATCATTGGATCTTCCAAGGCCTTCACAATTTTATCAATGGCAAGAAGTTGTTCATTAAGATCTTGATAAGAATGAAGTTTTTCTTCCGAAGGTCCTTCATTAGTTTGTTGAGATAAAAGGTAAACACGATATTCAATAGTTTCTAACCAAGTAGATATTTGCTGAATTATAGTTAAAATTTTACTTTGAGATTCAGCATTATCATTTTCGTTAATAAGTTTTTCCAAATCACTTAAGTGCTCCTTAAGTTCTTGTTCTCTTTGTGCCATGGGCGCATCTTTAATTTCTTTTGACAATGTTGCCAAATGGAGTACAGTGCTAAGTAAAGTTTTCGGTGACTCGAATTTTGCAAGTTGCTTTTGGCGAATATTAATAGTTTGGGTGGCTTCAAACCACATATCATCTGTTTGTTTTTGCTGTCCATAATACTGAGAAAAGCTTTCACCGATTGGTACTTCTTCCTTTGATTCGTGTAATATTGTTTCCCATGTATCTTGTTCTTGTATAGATGGACATTCATTTTCCGTATCCAGAGTCATAGATGTATCATCAACAGGTGAAATAACTTCTTCAATGGTAATAGTTGCAGTGGGTCGGGAGCGACTTTGAATAATTTGGGAAACGGGAACATTATTTTTACTCAATTGTTTTTCTTTAATTTTTCTCTCCTCCGTGACAGCGGGTTGCATTGATATTTTTGGTTGTGTTTCTTTATTTTCAATTTCTACATGAACGTTTAATGGTGGTAGTATATCGTGCTTTGATATACTTTGTTTCGGTATTTCTACAATTTTCTTCTGTTTATAAACTAAGGACTGAGAATCTGATGCTTCCGAGTCTGGAGGAATAGTAATAATAGTATCAATCTCCAAATTATATGTTTTAGATGTTGAATTGGACGAATCATCATCTGTACTTGGTTTTTCTATACTTTTAACATCTTTTACAGGGGACTTCGCTTCAACACTACTTGGTGACAGCAATTTGAAATTCTTAACATCATTAGAATCTATTCTTTCGGATCTATGAGTACTGGCAGATTTTTCTAATCTGCTGGTATCTTCTAAAGGAGACTTTTGTGACTGTGCTAAAATACTAACGTCTTCATTAGGAAATATCTTTTCCAATCTAGGTGTAGTTTGCGTGTCAACATTAATAAGAATTACATCTTTCTCCTTTGGCGATTGCATTTCCCAAATGGGTGTAGTTTGTGTATCAGCGTTTGATACCATCATATCTTCTTTACATGTAACTTGCGGTCTTTCCGAAATACTTGTATCTTCATCACAAGAAACTTCCGTCCGCGGTGTAGTTTGTGTGTCAATATCGGAGAGTATTACAAGTTTGTCTGTTGTGGTATGTTGGTCAGATGTTTGTAACATTTCTTCTTTATTGGCATCCAACAAAATTGGTTCAAATGTGACTTGAGTCTCAACATCTGAGTTTATGGTGTACGGAATATCCATTGTGGTAAAATGTTCTACAGTATTAATCTTTTCCGAAGGTAATTCTATTGTTACATCAGCAATTACTTCTTTAACTAAGGGATTGACGATATCATTTGACGTGATATTGACGATACTTTCACTTGTTATATATGGTAATGTTAATTGGATTTCCTTTTCTGTTGTATTTAACGGCATTGTTTGACTGCATATATCAACGGTCTCCTTGCCTTTGTATATTGGTGCTTCGCTTTCTTCTATAGGTTTTGCAGGAATAGAAGTTGTATTAGATTTTATCGGATCAGTTTGAATTTCTATTTCGTTAAGTTTAATAGGAACCGTTTGAGATTCGACGTCTTTATTTTCTACAAGTTCTGGAGGACTTGTTTGCAATGATATATCTTCCAGATCGATACGTAGTGACGGCGTTGTTTGTATATGCTTATGCTCTTGCTCACATTTGCGATATTCGGTAGGATCGTGAAGTGGAGTTTCTTGTTGATTATCCTGTTTTACCATAAGTAAACCATGTGGTGGAAGAACGTCTTCTTCATTCGTTGTTAAAGCCGACTCAAGTTTAATATCCCTTTCAAGCATTAATTCTGAATCATACTGAATGCTTGGAATTTCGCTATTTAAACTGTCTTGGGATGGTATACCTTCTTCAGATTTTTCCAAAGGTTTATCTGTAAAGCCGTCCACAAATTCACTTCCAACTAAAAAAGTTGCTTCTACTTGTTCCGGCACATTAGTCTGAACAAATGATTTATCCTCCTTTACAATCATATCCAAAGGACTAGTTTGTTTAAAGATATATTCACCTAAGTCTTTGATATTTATATTATTAGTAGATACTGCATTCATATTTACATTATTAGTAGGAGCTGCTTCTATTATTTCTTCAGGATTAATAATGTTTGTTTCCGCTTGTAAATTTGCAGTTGCTGTAGGCAATAAAGGAAACTCTTCACTTTTTTTCGGCGAAGAAAGTAGATCCATAGTTGCTCTCTCTACATCTAGTTCACCCAAAGTTGCTTCATCAGAATGTTGCTCCACTAGAGGTTGCTTCTTTTTCCTCTTCCTACGTGTTTGCTTACTTATACTTTGTTCTTTTTGAGGTTTCGCTATATTCTCAATAATGGTCATTGTTATTTTGGAAGGTTCAATATTATTATTAGATTGTTCTGGCAAAATCATCTTTAAGGCACTGACACCTTTAACATCCTTGGAAGGTGCTTCCATAATAACCTTGGATGGAAGGGTTTCCCCAGCTATGAACAATTGTGTCATGGCTTTAATATCTTTTACTGGAAGTTCATCGCTCGAGATAATGTGTCCTTTACTGTCTTTTGGCAATTCAGTCACTAAAGATTTTTGATCTTTCATTATTTCGTCTTCATTTCCTGCAGTTCTCTTAACGGCAACTGTACGAGATAATGCTTTATCTGAGTCAACTTCGGGTAGCACTTCTTCGATTAATATATTTTTATTAGATTGCACTTTCCCCAAGGGCAAACTATTTTCATTGGCAGAGGACTCTACAATTTCAGACACAATAGCTGTTATTTCCGGTTGTGTAGTTTCTACAACAAAATTACCAATTTTGACAGTGGCCCTTTCAGGAGATTCAGCAATTTGTGATGGTGATTTTTCACAAAGTTCTTTGTCCTCACGATTAGGACTTGCATTGCTTTCTAGAAATGATTTAACAATCGTTATACTAACTTTTTGAGGGCTCTCCCGAACCTCTGAAGTTTCAGTTGTTAATTGAGTTGACGGAGAAAGCATTTCACTTCTCGCAATATCCTCAACCCTTTGCATATACAATGATGTATCACTTTTTTCACATATATCAGATTTCTCTTGCGGAATTTCACTTTCAGAAATCTTAAGTTCATACCCGCTTTTCTTCTCAGAAAATATAAATTGTGTTCTATTATCATTATCACATGATACACTTGGAGTAGTACATACGCTTTGAACGCTATCTTGTGTGGCTTCTTGATTATCATGTTCACCCTTCTCTAATTGTAATGAAGTTTTTACCGGTTTCAACAAAAAGCTGGACTTTTCCATCTGAAGGAATTCGTTTAATAGTTCTTTCGTATCCTTCTTTTCGGTTAGTTGGGTATCTTCAGGTTCTTTTGATAAAATTTCACTTTCTCTATCAATTACACTATTATTTTTTGTCAACGGACTCAACTGACTTTGAACTCCTAAAACGGTATCTTCAGGAAGTACCTTTTCAAATTGCTGTTGCACAGGTTCAACGAATGTTTTCACAATTGTTAAGCTGATTTTATCAAGGGGTTTCTTATTGGCTGTACTACTATTCAACTGATACTGATTTTCCGGTTTATAAGATTCTTCAACAATATTTGTCTTATACTTATATTTATCTAAAAGAAATGCATGACCGGTTTCTTGATTTAATGGCCATATATCGTCAACGTTTGAGTCTAATGGTTGAGTTGGTAATAAAGTTGATAAAGCGGGGTCATGTGGTACAATTTCCATTGTAGGCTGCAAGTGATGTTTAATAGGCCATATATCGTGTACATCTTCTAATTCAAGTGTTGCTGTCTCTAGATCTTTTACTGTTTGAACTGTAATATTATCAGGCATTTTTTCTACGGTGTCATCAACGAATTTTTCAACTACTACATTTTGTGCATCCATATTAATAAAATCTACAGGTGCTAATTTTGATGTCATGGTTGTTTTGGATATTGATTGTGTTGACTGTGTACTTGTGAAAATAGGAGAATCAATGTTAAATACCTGAAAAGATGGCAGCTGTTGTTGTTGCTGTTGTTCACCATCCTCTGGAATTGGCAATTTTTCAGATGATATTTCTTCAATTTGTACTCCTGGATAAGTCGCTTCTTCTTGTTCTTGTTCTTGTTGACTAACAATCTCCGAATCAACATCTTGAACTGAAGTTTGTTTATTATTTACATTGGCATGTGGTAATTCTTGTGTAAGTTGTTGGGCCTCGGGTTCTTCTATTACCTCTTCTATAATATGTTCTTTGCCATTAATAATAACTACGCGTTTCATAGTTTTACGAGTCTTCTGGATAATTTTGCGTGTGATTTGTTCGACCACAAGACGCAATTTATTATCGCCGGTAGCGTTGTCAGTAATATCTTTTGTTATGTTATCCAGATTTTGTGCATCAACATATACAACATCATTTTCATGTAAAGATAATCCATGAACATTTACATCAGAAATTTTGCTTTGCAATTCTTCTTGGAAATGCTTGGTACCACTCATGGTGGTACTATCGCCCGATGTGCTGGTTACGGAAGATGGCGACCGTTGCTGCTCTTTAATTTGAGTACGTTTTTTCACTACTATATGTTTAACACCATCAGGTCCGACTACAACTTCAGTGGTGGTTTCATCCGGTTCAACAAATATTGTTTCAAAGATTTGTGGAACATTTTTCAATACCAATTCTGTAGAACGATCTACACCATCCTGAGGTTTTTGATAATACCTCGCTTCAATTTCTACATTCTCAGGTTTTACTTGAACATCACGATTTGGCACTGAATCGATTGATATAGTTTCCTTTCCATGCCTGACAATTTGACTAACGGTTATATTCTCTGTCTGTTTAAATTGTTTAGGCGTTTGAATAGCGATAGATGATGTTTGTGCAAAATTTATGATGTCATTTGGCTTCTCTTCAGGTAGACTAGTTTGTGCCTCTACATCAATAGTTTCTATTATAGCTTCCGGCTGTTCTCTATCTAAAGTAAGGGATGTCTGCGTTTCTACAGCATACGTAGATGGTTCAGCGTCTCCTTCAGATATAGGACCTGATTCGACTTTAGTGACATTTGATTTTAATGGTAGACTTTCACCTGTAATGTGCTCTACAGGATATAGATTTTGATTGTCACTTTGTTTCGCCTTCCTAATATTTGAAATTCTGGAGTTTTCTATCGTAAATATACGCTTCGTAGCCAACGTTATCTGTTCTCGGAGTAATAGTAAGACATCCTGAAGATTTTGGATTAGATCTGCACCCAAAACTTTCATTCCATCATGTGCCATTAAGGTTTCCGTCTTTTCAACTAAATCTTCCAAAGATTGTTGCTGATCTTTAAGTTTCCGTAATAAATGTTGGCTCCTTTCCACCTGACTACGCAACAAAGCATCATCAACCAACGTAAACGTTTCTGGCGGTTCCATCTCACTTAACTCTTTAGCCACTTCTTTTATCCATAATTCAATTTCTTGAAGGCTCTCTTGATATTTTGCTAATTCATCTTGACGTTTCTTTTGACCGTGAGCAGCATTCGCTATCATAGTAATCCCTTGTTGGGTACGTGTCAGCAATAAATCTATGCGATCAGTTATATCGTATAATAAGCGATCTGTTACAGGATCATTTGGTAATGTTTGACTAATGGATTTCAAACGTTGTGATTCTTTTTCTTGATATTCTAGATTCTCTTTAATTATCTACATCAAATAAGAAGACCAAGAAGATAAAAGTCAGATTTAAAAAATTATGGTATTATCGTACTTTTTGCTTATAAGAAATTAGAACTTTACCATTGAATCTGATCTTTTTAACTTCTAAGAAAATGTTATATATAGAATATTAAATATAAATTCTTAAATTGATTTCTACATATATAGAACGAGGCTTTATACTTATATATATTGCATAAGACCTAATATAATACGTAAGATCTATAAATGAATTCTTTTAAATGATACTTATTTGACTTTAAAAGCAAATGTTATGATTTAGTATGGAATTTAGTATAAAAATTATATACAAAAGTAACAGAAAAACAAGGGCTTGATAAAGAAATAAAATGTCTTACCTTGAGACCATTCAACATTTCATCCAAGTTAGTTTGCGACAAATGGGCAATGGCTCCTTCGATTGTAGTAAGCGATTGCAATAATTCATCGACTTCTTGATTCATTAAATCCTAAGTACATTCATGTATACATATGTATTAAATAAAAATTAGAATTACGAATTGAATAAAATTTATACTTTCTTGTTTTTTTTCTTTTTAGATTAATTGAAATCCAGAAAGCAACTTAAATTGAATAATTAAATAAAAATAAAACGAATGGATTAATAAATAAAATATGAATCAATTTATTCAAGGCAAACAAATAAGACAAGCAACGTAAAATAGAAGTAAAAAATGACAATAGAAAATGCAGAAGAGTAACATTCGAGATACGAATATACCACAAAACACAACCTCATGCATTTTTCAGGGAAAAGAAACGAATACAAATATTTTAACATTAATAAATTTATTATAAATGATTGATGTTGTATGACCTAAATAATGCTCCTTATATTGCCTCTTCAAATTATGACAATTCCTTTTTTTTCCAAGTTTTATAGATTTTCATAAACAAAACATCTTAAATTAAATAAAATTATTACATGCATTATTTAATAATTATAAGAATTTTACTGATATTATCTTATAATTCTAAATTACATGTCAAAATAAAATGTCTAACTGTTTAACTGTTTTATAATGCATTCTTCTTAATAGAGGACTTATAAACAGAGAGCCTTCTTAAATTTAATTAAAACTTATATAACATACCTAATGAAAGTCTTAGAATTTCAAAGGTAAATTAATATTAACCGAACATTTGTAATATATTTTTTTAATCTCTTTTTTTTGTGGTTATAACGAAATATTGTATTTACATGTGATAGTTAGGCAGTGATAAATTGGATAAACTAGACATAAAATGGTACAAACGTTTAATTTTAAAACTTAATTGCATCGATTTAAAATTGTAGAAAATACCATAAACAAAATCATTTAATATCATACTTAATGTGTTAAATATATATGCTCATACAAATCCATATCTCCAATGTAACATAAACTTGATGATACAAAAAAATAATAATTTGAAAGAATTAAAACAAACACCATTTAATTATTATAAAAAGGAAACAATTAAGAAAATTATATTTGGCTGGGGCCAAATTTTGGATACCCACACCAACCAAACATCTTGATATTTCTTATGTTTCAGTTTTTTTTTTGCACAATTTTTGGACAGGCATTGTAAACTAATAACCTCCCTTGCTTGTAAAAAAATTTCAGATTTCTATTTTTGGCAGTTTGCAGAAAATGAGCAAGCAACTACAAAATGTTAATGCTTAAAAAAAATGGGATGTTTTTTATATTGCATTGTGGCCATGACCTTTAACCAATTTTTCTCATTTTCAATTACAAGAAACATTCAATAATGCTGGCAAATTTTAGCTTGATATGTCAAATTTTACGGCCACAAAGGACATGTTATCAATAGACAGGCATACAGACGGATAGACATGTACAAATCGATACAAAATTACATGCTAATCAAAAATGTATCCACTTTATAGACGTTACAAATCTAGGAGTAGAGATGGTGAATATAAAAATGTACAATAAATATAAAATAATATTGCATGAGATTGTAATGTAGCATGCTATATATTTCATAAGCTTTAAATATATGCATAAGCATTAAATAGTTACAAATTTATATATAACACATTTTCTGTAACCAACTTATTAACGGCTTATTTAAAATGAAAATAAGAACTTACACAATAATTAGATACATAAATACAACTACAAAAAAAAAATAAATCACCATACATTTTGCCGTGCAATTATATTAATATTTTGCTTTTTTATTGTTAGAGAATTGAATTAAAAAAGCAAATAAAAATAAAAAATTTTAAAATTAAGCTATCTTAAGTAAAATATTTGAATTATGAAAAGTATGATTAAAAAAAGTTTAAATATTAAATAACAATGATGGATGGATGAAGTGTAATTGAATAAAAACCAATGAGGTATAAGAAAAAACACAGAATATGCTTCATTCTTTTTTTTCATTAATTCAGATCTATATGTAAATTTGTTTGAAAAGCCAAATAGCCAGGTATAATAAAAAAACAATAATAAAGAGAAATAGGAAAACCATTATCCACAATCCAAAATTATATCGAAAAAGAAAAAAAACAAAATTTAGTGGTAATAGAAAATTTCGCCATAAATATTTTTTTTTAGTATAAGAATTTATATGGTAAGTAAATAAGTGTGTTTGTATTTTTGATAATGATCACCTTCTGTTGTTGTTGTGGTCGTGATTGTGATGATATTTGTTGTGGTATAATATCCTTATTATTAGCCTGATTAAGATCAGTGTCACGCATATCCTGATCCTGATTAACATACATGTCATTAAGTTTTAACGATTTAGGTGATGTTGAGTCAACCAAATCATTCATTTCGTTTAATGTGGTTGTTGTTGCTGATTTGTCTGCATTTGTTGCTAATGTAGTATTGATGACATCAATTGTTTTTGATGCTGTAATTGTTGTTGGTTCAGCATCTAATGCAGCTCGGATAGTTATGTTGCTAATATCGCATGTTTGAACTTCTAACGGTGCTACCTGATTTATAATTTTTGAATATTTTTGCTTGATAATACACACCTTGAATAGTGTTGCATTATGATGTAATAATTTACTTACAGATTTTATGTTGTTGATGGTAAACGGTTCAACGGTGTGGTCGGTGGTTTCCGTTTGCAGGGTTTGACATTTATCATAAGTATCATTATTATTTGCATTTGTTAGACTTTGTGGTGATAGTGGTAGTGATAGTGGTAGTGGTAACACATTATTAGTTAGGCAAGTATTAATATTTATTGGTTTAACACATTTTATGGTGGTAGCATTGCTCTCTAATACGCAATTTATATTTTTGTTATGGTCAATGTCTGAGGTTATTTGTGTTAGTTTCATACAAGGCTTATACTGGTTAGGGTCTTGTACTTCAATATCATTTTTAATTATACTTCTATCAATGACACACTTTAATTCATAGTAATCATATAATTTTGACATATTTGTTGTTGGCCAAAAATCTTTTAATAAATTTTCTCTTAAACTATCAAAGTGATCATCGCTATACCATTTAGGCTCTTTATCCATAAGAACTTTGTTATCAATATCCTCACAATTTAATTTTACTAAAGGCAATAAATTATCTTCATTTTTATGAACATATCTTCTTTCCTCACTTAAAACTTTACTTAAATGTTTATCTCTAAATAAATTTTGGAGAATTATATCATTATCGAATGTATTACAAAATGGATACCCCGAAAAGCCTTCACAACCCTTTGGTTTGACAATTGCTAAAATCCATTGTTTTTCATATTGATTATACAGAAAGTTGTTGTATTTTGAAATTTCTATATATAAGTTATATAATAAAGAGCTCTTACGATCATAAGTTAGTGGAACTCTAACTTCAGATGCTTCTATATTTTTTAACAATGGCTCAGTTGATGGCATAGATGAAATAAGGTTTACCTTTTCCTTTTCTAACAATTGTACATGATCTCGCTTTAAATTTTCAATTGATTTTTCTCCAGTAATATTGCTACTATCTGATTTAACTTTTCCTACTTTTGGTAATGTTAACTTCTCTTTAACGGTTACATCTGGAATTTGATCTAACTTTGTTCTCTCTCCTGCTGATAGTACTACTTTTAATTCAGTCGGCAACATTGAGTTTATTACCATTGCAGTAGAGTCTAGGTTTTGCGCCTCTATTATTGGCGCTTTGCCAACCGGAGAAGTTCGATCCATTGCAATTAAAATTGGTTTTTCTAGAGATTGCGATTGTACTGTTTCTATTATTGATGTATTTGGATCCACTACTAAAGTTTTTGTATTTAGTTGAATTGTTTTTTCTACAGAAGTATTATTAGTTGGTTTCTTTTCAGTGAGCCCAATTGAGTCCATTGTAATTGTGTAAGGGTCCGATTTTGCTGATTCTACTACTGGAGCTGCATTTAAAACATCGTCCGATTGTATTGCACTAATAGTTGATAAAATTGGCTCTGTTGCATCGACTACAAATGAATTGGACTGTGTTTTTGATACATTTTTCGATTCTTTATCAAATGGTGAAGTGGTATCTATTAAAACTGTGGTAGAGCCTGCTTCTATTAATGGTAAATTGGGTAATTCTTCGACACTCAAAGGTGGTTCTATTTTAGCTATTGTAGAGTCTGTATGAGTTATTTTAATTTTTGATATTAGAGGTTGTTTTTCACTATACATACTTGAGTCTGATTTTGTTGCTACTCTGAAGGAACCAATTGGTTCTTTATTAACAAATGATACTGAATCTACAGTTGAATCAGAAATTTCTTCGTCTGTGTCTATTATTTGTTTAATTGGTTCTCTATCAATTGAAATTGTATCCACTATATTTGGACCAGACTCTACTTCTGCTAAACGCGCAACTGAATCTTTTTCGTTATTCGAAATTGTGAGTGCAATTGTAGGGTGGGTTTGTATTATCTTCTGTTTTGATGTTGATTTATTATCCGAATTTACATCGGTGTCTCTTACAATGGTACAAAGTTCTGGCTTTGCTGACTCTATTACTGGAGCAAGTGGTATTTTATCAATGACTGATATTTCATCCAATATAATTGTGCCAGATTCTGTTTGTGCTTCACTCTTATATGATAAATTTGGTTCTTGATCAATTGGTAAAATCGCATCAATTAAAACTGCCCTAGAGGTTTCTTTGGTTAATGGTAAAGTTGGCGATTCTTCGTCATCCAAAGTTACGTGACCAATTCGTTCCTTTTCAACGAATACTGGATCCTTTACAATTGATTTAGAAATTGTGTTGCTTATCTCTGATATGTGTTCCACAGTTTTATTGCCAATAGAAATTGGATCCATAACATTTGCACTGCAATTTGTTTCTTCTAACAGTATAATTGCCTGTTTTTCGTTATTGGATGTTGAGTCCATTATAATTGATTTAGGGTCTAAATGTATTGACGTCATTTTTGATGTGGGTTGATCTTCCATATTTACATTTGAGTCTCCTATAAGAGTATAAAATTCTAGCATTTTTGCTTCCATTAACGTAGCAATGGGTTCTTTATCACCAACTGCAATTGAATTTATTATCTTTTTGTCTGGTAAATTTAATTCATTATCAATTGGAGAAATAGCATCTTTCACAGCAGTCTTAGACGCCGTTTCTACTAGTGGTAAACTTGATTTTTCTTTAACAATCAAAGATGAATCTTCTACAGTTGTTTTAGAGACTTTTTGAATTTTTTGTTCGTTTAATAAAACTGGCCTTTTCTCAATATTTACTTCCAAGTCTCGTTTTGCTACCTCTATTACGGAAGTTATTGGCTCTTTCTCAATGGTTGTTCTTGGGTCTATTACAATTGAACTAGAGATTGTTTCTTCTTTCAGCATTCTCGGTACAATTGTCTCTTTACCTATTAAAATTGGTTCTATTGCAGAATCTATTTCTACCTTAGGTAAAATTACATCCTTTTCTTTATTCACAATTGGATCCATTTTAATTGTTTTAACCTCTAACTGTATTGGCTTTTCTTTTGATACAGTTGGTTTTTTTTCCATTTTTATATCTGAGTCTGGTTTTGTTGGCTTTTTTACTGTAATAATGGGTTCTTTATCAACTATTAATACGGAATCCCCGAAAATTTCACTGGCGATTGTTTCCTTTTCTACTTTATCAAGTAAACAAACTTTGGATTGTTTTATTAAATGCCAAGTATTATCACGTTCATCTGAAGCATCCATAATCACTTTCTGAGTCGTTTCCTGTTTACTATCACTGTGTAAAAGATTGCACGACATATTTTGATTTCCTTTTTTAAGTGTTTCCGAATTCTTAAGTATTTCAGCATATGAAGATGACCACAAACCTGAAGGAATTGTGTCATCATGCATTAAATTTTCTTTAATTTTCGATTCAATGTCTTTATCATGAGTTTCCCTCACGCTTATCATTTCTGCTGGTACTTTTTTTATTTCTTTAGCTTTGCATTTGCCAACCTTTATTTTCTTAATGGGTTGTCTGCCGCCTTTTACCGATTGTTGTACTTTTTCGCCTAATGTTGGTGACGATACATCAATTTGTATATTTTGCTTAGAATCATCAGGTACAATTGTTAATTTTATACCTTCTTCAGGAGACTGTTCTATTAACTGTGATTTGATATTCGATTTTTTAGGTTTCTTCACTTTTCTTTTTACTTCCAATTTGTCTATAAGAATTTTTTCAGCTCCCTTTGTACTATTCAACTGATAAACCTCTTGATCTAAGAAATCTTCCTTCTCGGGTTCTTCCCATTTTTCAGGCTCCCGCATTACTTCATCCACAATTGTATATTTTATATTACAAGCTGACAATGTTTTCAAGTCCATATTTTCCTTTAATACTTCCGACCAAAGTTTTGAATTTTGAGAAACTTTAGGTTTTACTTCCATCTCAGTCTCTTTAATTTCCTGTACATTTAATGCATTTTTACTATATAAATCATCACTGGTTTCCCGTTTCGTTTCGGAAATATTTTGACTTAATTCACTTTTAATATATGAAGTAGGCATTTCCATCTTAAAACCGAGATCATTTCCCTTAATAATACTTTCAATGTCTTTTGACTTTTTTCTTTTATTAGTTTTTAATTTTTTACCTGTTTTCTTCATGTCTGGCAAAACTTCAGGTTGTTCTACATTATTCACATTATCTTCCATTTCACATTGAGCATTCATAGGAGTTATCCCTTCCATACTTTCATAATGTAAGTTAACCGGTAATATTTCAGTTTCACTAATACATAAATCTTCTCTGTTGCTTATTCCATTGTCACCATCGTTACAATCAATAATTTTCTCTTCCATATTATCCAATTCTAATGGAATCGAATGCGATGAAAGTTTAAGCTGGCTTATTAATTGTTCATTCGGATTTTCTTTATTATCACTATATGAAATAGTCTGTACTTCTTTTTTATCTGAAGAATTTTCAATTATTTGCGAATTATTTGGAAATTTAGAATCTTCTATATATTCATTGGAAGGACTTTCAGCCATTTTACTAACAACTTTAGACCACATCATGGGTAATTTACATGGAGAAGTTTCAGCAAATTTATTCATTGTCAGATCTGCTTGAGCAGAAGCACTTTCTTTAACTTTATTATCATGATATCGTTTTGACTGTTTCGCCTTTTTCTTTTTGCGTGCATTATCGCTGCCTTCTGATTCACATACATTAACTTCTATACCAATTGATTCGGCTTTACAAGTCTCAGCTTCATGATATTCATGAACATTATTTGAAATAAGTGATGATGATGTGGAAGTAGGTCTAGACGATTCACTTAAAATATTTGAGGTAGTATGGAATTCATTAAAGTCTTCTAATGTATCGGTGGAATCAATTACTTTAGTTTGTTCAGCATTTGCTAAAATAGTCTTATCACTTTCTATTGTATTTTCAAAAGTAATTGCTTGTTTATTAATGTCAGCGTCGCCTTTTTCAAAATTAATAAAATCATCCGTTTTTCTTAATACATCGGCGTACGTGGTAAAAGGGTTTCTTAAATTATGGGAAGATGGTTCATTCTTTTCGTTTTTCAAAGTATCAATGTTATTTTCGATATTATTAAATTTTCCCCATGGTACATTTAATTGTGGTAATTCAAAGGCACGTACAATAGACGTAGGAATATTTTGTTTGTTTTCTAATTTGGATGTATCTGGTTCGCTTAGTCTATCAGCACCATCATCTCTGTCTGTGATGATGAGTCCACGTTTAGATTCTGCTGCTACTAATAATTTTGTTTCTTTATTTTTGTTTGATTTTTCATTCAACTTAGTTTGATCCGATTTTTGCTTTTCCAAAATTTTATCTCTTACTTCCACTAAAGATATTTCATTTGATTCGGGTTTGGGTTGCTGTGCGGAGGATTCCATGCTAATTGTTTCTGAAATATCATTTTCTTCATCTGAAAATGTAAAAGGCTCATCCAAAAGCGTCATCCAACATGATGTAGTGTTATCTATTGGTAAATTAATATAATCCAAATTCTTTTCATTTGTACTGGATTCTACAGTCTTTAGTAATTCTGGTTGTAAATTATCAACTACCTCAGTTTCTAAAACATTTTTATTCTCTTTTGCCGAAAGTAGAGCCCTTGAAGATTCTTGTAGGCTTACACATTCATCTTCATCCATTAAGTCTTTCCATGATTTACCTTCAAGTTTTTCATCAATTGTATCAACACAAGACGGTTGCACAATTTTTTTTTCAATTATTGTGATCTTATTAGAATCCACTGAAGCAATTGCTTCGTTAATTCTTGTTGAATGTTTTTCAAGATTCCTTGAATTGTCTGTATTAGTTTTAGAAATTGGTAAATTTACTGTTTTTTGAGATTCATAAGGCATTTCTTTTTCAACTTTTATATTCAATGGTTCCGTTACCTGTACAATTTTTTTAGATTTCTTATTCTGGATTGTCTCTCCAATAATAGTATTATTTTGGGATGCCAATTTAATCATATTTGCAGGTTCCATTGTTTGTTCTACTTTGACGTTTAATTTATCTATTGACTTAAAGTCTGGGTTCTGTGAGTTCTCGAAATACTCATTTTTTATAGGGCTCAAATCTCCTCGTTTGTTATTTTTCTTCCGCTTATCTTGTTCTAACGGTATATTTTGATCTACCTCTAATTCTACCAATGAAGATTTTTTGCAAGAATCAACATCGCCAATCCATATTCCGGGTGTCTTAAGAACAGAGGCCCAAGATACACTCTTAATACTAGCGGAATCATTTTTCTCGGGTTGTACTTCTCGTTCAATAACATATAGAGATTTATCAGTGTTAGTTTGAGTAACTTTTGTGATTGGTTTTTTATCGTTTCCGTCAAAGTCTTTTTGGTCCTCATTTTTATAGCATGTTTCATTTCCTTCGATTTGTTCCGGCTCTATAGATTGTGATTTCGTATGAACTACTAATGTTTCCTTATCAGGTGAACATTTCCCGATTGAACTTATTAAGACTTTTTCTCTTTCTACATTAACCTTAACTGAAAAATGTAAATCTTTCTTTGTCTTAAAATCATTTGGCGTTTTATTGAATTCTTCCGTAGCTTTGACTTTAGGTAAAATTTTGTAATTATTGAAGTCGCCCGTTACACTTTCTTTATAATCAACTGAAGGCAATTTTTCAGCTACAGTACTAATTGTATACTCATCACTTGGTGAAGTACTCGTAGAATCACTCATTTTAGTCAACGTTGGCGATGTTTTTTCATTGTTAACTATTTTCGAACTTTCATTACTTAAGTCACAGACTATTTTAGATTTATTCTGATCAGATTTAATAGTTTCTTGTAAATCTTTACCCATTAGATAATTTTCCTTAAATTCGTAGTCTGATTTAACGTGATCAAGTTCTAATTTTACATCTCTTGTTGGTTGTTGATTTATAAACTGTTCTGAAGATTTTTGCTCATTTTGTATAAACTCATTAAGAAGATTATAATTAGATGGCCTTGCGCGTTTTAAGTTTTCAGATTTTAAAAGTGCTGGTTTAAATTCAGGAGCATCAACTGATAATGTAGACTTGAGGGCTTTACAATTTGTATTATCGTTTAACAATACTGACCACGTATCAAGTATATTCTTCTCATCTTCATGTACAATTGAAGAACTAACTGAATTGAATTTCTTATGTTCAATGTTTAGTATATCATTTTTAACGTTATCTGATGTGGAAGGTTCTGATAACATTACTTCTGATTGAACCTTTTTAGTTAATACATTTAATTTTTCTGATAGTAAATGTCCCCCTAACTCATTTGCATGTTGATCAGCAATTGAGATGTCTTTCATTTCTGGTGATTTTACCGTAATTCTGAGTATAGCCTCACTATTACTATCTGATAAGCGTAATGATTTATCTAAATGAGAAGCATTTTTATGATCTAGAATTGGTTTTGTTAAATTCAAACTAATTAACCATTCAAACTTTTTTAGATATAGACTATTATATTTAGGTATTTCAAAATTGGAATAACTTTCATTAGCTTCTAATGATTTCAAGCACATATTTTCTATTTGTGCCTCAACTTTAGACTCCGTTAAGGGTTTAAAATCTATGCTGGGTTTTTCTAATGCAGCCGTTTTTATAATTTTAGGCACGTATTCTAATTGATTTATAACTCCTATTATATTTTCTGCACGATTAAGTGTTGATATATTGTATTTGGGAATTTCCCAAAAGTTTAAATAACATTCAAATTTATTCGCATCGTTATGCGGTTCAATTGCTTTAATCACACAATTATTTTTCAATTCTTTTACAATTCGTTTATCATCAAGTCCATTACATTCTTTATCTAAAATATTTGAGTCAATTACAGTTATTTCCACATGTTTGGTAATGGGAATCACGCTATTATCATTATTTAATGTCAAAATGTCTTCGGCTCTGTGATTATATCTAGATATTTCAGAATTATTCCAGCTCTCCGATTCTTTAGATACACAAACACTGAGTCCTTTTATAAACTTATAATAAATCGCTTCTATTTGTAATAATTGTGGCATATAATATTTTGGTATTTCAAAGCACCAAATAGCTGAACTTAATTTAATCAAGTTCTTACTAATTTCAATATTTTTATTATTTTTTCCAACTTTTTCTTTCTTCGTAGCATGATACTCAACAGTATTAGTACTATCAATTGAAGGCTTTATCTGAGCTGATCTCTGTTCCGCAGAAGCATCGTTAACATCTGCCTTTCGAAATTCTAATGGTATAGCGAGACGTTTCTTTTTATGTTTTTTACCTAACTTTCTATGAATATCGGATAAAATCTCAATATCATCTGGATTATATGCGTCTTCTATATCTATAATTTCTTTTAAAATTTCTTGCTCTTCATTTTTATAATTCCTTCCTATTATTGTTAAAGTTTCTTGCTTTTCCTTGCTTTCATGCTTATTCAAACCAACTATTTCTATGTCGTCATGTTGAGCACTATGAATTGCTTCATAATTATCATCTTCATTCTCTACCTTAATTTCGTTTATATCTTCAGCTAAATTTTTGAAGTTTTTAGCTATAATTTCGGTATGTTCTAAACTAACTTTAGGAAATTCCATGTGCATCTTAACAATGGGACTTTTAAATTTCTCCTCATGAGTTATAAGGGAAATTTTTCGTATTTCATGCGAGTGGTCTAAATTGTTCTTTAAACAATTAGAATCAAAACTATGTTCAGTATTAGCATTAACTAAATGTTGCATATTTGTTTGAATTTGCTGGCCTTCTGTCATTATAAACCGTTCACTGTCTGTTTGCAAAGGTTCAGTTGGTACGTCTTTCATTTCTTCAAAATTATTATCACTTTCAGATTTTCTTTTTATTATACGCATTGTACGTATTGTTGTAGTTTTCATAATTGGGCCATCCTCTTGACAACTAACATTTATTATTTTATTTGAGTTGTCTTGTTCAATAATTTGTGGTTCATGCATCTTTGTGCAATTTTCATCTATATCATTTTGTTTATTTCTGATAATTTTCTTTGTACGTATACTTGTTGTCTTTACAATTGGATAATTATCTTCAACAGGCATTTCCGGTTCAACTTTTTCCGAGTCTTTATTTATATCTATTTCTACAACAGTGTTACCTTCAAAAGGTTCCGACTCCTTTCCGCTTAAAATTTCTGTAATTATCCCCATAGCTTCATTTTTATTTGGATCATTTTTACTTAAAGCTTTTGATTTAGATTTTACAAAACCCATTGTAGGTATCGTAGTTGTATTATCGTCACAATCACTATTTGAGTGTTTATCAGAAGCAGGCTTCTTATTAGGTTCCTCAAAATCACTTTCGATTTCATTATTTTGTGATATCTTTTTTATGATTTTCGTTGTACGAACAATGGTTTTCTTAATAACGCAATTATCTCCTAATGAATTGCCTGGAATTATCTCGTCTTGTAGATCTATAGGTTCCATTACTTTTACCTTTTCTCCATTTTGAGGCATTATGGCTTTAGTTAAGACATCATTTATTATTTCTGAACGTGAATTATCAGTTTCATTAACGAATTTTGTTTTATGCTGTACATTATCTAAATGATCATCTGTTTCAACGACTTTAGTTATTTTTGTTGTCCTATTTATACTATCATTATGATCATCAACGCTATCAGGACGGTATTCATATTTTCCTTTTAATTTACTAACTTCCTTTGGATCCTGTTGTACATGCTGTAATTTCTCTAATAACGAATTATTATCTTTATTAATAATTGTATCGTCATTATTATCTGAGAGGTGTACAATTTTTTTACATTCTTTATTATCTTTATTTGATTCTGCTGAATTTTCTTCGTTTGATGGTGATTGAAGCAAGTTAATATATTTCTCCTCGTTTACAGTTTTTTCATTACTATGAATATTATCACAGATGAAACTGTGTAAACTTTTAATAGGTTCAATTATTTGAGTAATTGAAGGTTTTTCATCAGTAACATCCTGAATTAAATTTTCACCTTTGTCATCAATACTTTTCCGTATATTTTGCGTAAATGTTATAGAAGACTTTATTACTGAACCATCTCCGTGAATCGAGTCGTTAGCGGGAATATTTTCATTTCTCATACTCATTTCCGATACACTTTCTACGGGCTGTTTGTTTACTATAACAGTTTTAGTTGTTGTTGGAAGTTTTAGAATTTCATGTGTAATTAGTGATTCTTTGTCGGGGAACTCTTTTAATTCAAGTATTTTACCGTTTTCATCAAAACGCTTTACAATACGTTTTGATTGAATTGTTTGCGTTCGTTTTATGGTGCCGTTACTTTGAGTTATTTTACTAATTGAACTTGAACATGGCAAATTATTTATGTTACTTTGTACAATTTTTGAAGGCATATTAATAGTTTCTTGTGTAACAAATGGATCTTCTTGTATGACTTCATCCATTATTTCTTCACCATTTTCATTGAAATATTTAACCGTATGCTTTGCTGTCGTAGTTAAAGTTCGTTTTATAGATCCACTTTGTATAATTTGAGTTTTTGTTGTAAATAAATTTTCATTGAAATTTTTATTCGTCATCTGTTTTGCTTCTGATTTAATTGTATCACACATGTCAATGGGCATTTCTTCTACTTGCTGCCTCACAATGGGTTCACTATTATTTATGGCTTCAATAACCTCTTCATTATTATCATTTACGCGTTTAATGACTTGAGTTGTCAACGTAGTTAAAGTACGATTAATTGTACCTCCTTTTATCAAATGCTGTTTCATTCCAGTGTTTAATTTTTGTTCAAAATTATCTACTTCCATCTCAATATTTACTTGACCTTTACCATTTAAATAAGTTTCGCTCATGATATTAGGTGATTCAACTATATCTTCCTTTGTAATAGCAGACATGTCATCTTTTTGTTTAGGTTTTGTTTCATCTAATATTTCTTCTACGACATTTTCGCCATATTCGTTTTTGTACCTTTTAAATTTTTTCACTAGTGTCTTCACATTTTGACTTAAAATAGCTTCGGGTAATGCAGAAAAGTCCTTTAATGTCTCTTCAGTGATGGTCCCTTTAGGTGTCTCATGTATTATATCATCTTTTACAAGTTGTTCACTACCATTACCATCCATGTAGGATACTAAATATCTTTTTGAAATCTCAATTAAAGTTTTTGTAGCTAATATTGGTTGATGAGTTAATATTGAACTGCGTATAATTTTTTCAACAGTTGTAGTTATTGTTGTAATGACAGTTATAAAGTAAATTACTGTCTCATCAAATTCCAAAGGATATAGCACATCAAGCTGTTGCATGATGTTTTCAGAATTTATCAAAGTTTGAAACTCGGGCATAAATTCTTGTTTAGCATCAGTTATAAAATCTGCCATCGTCTTAGAATCATGTGTTACGTGCTTTGATATATTTGAGTTACCTTCTTTTGAATTAATAAGGACTTCCTCGACTTTTGGCAATACTTTTTCATTCTCTGCACAATATGGTGTACTTTGAGATCGCTCTATCTGAAGTGGATTTGGTATATTTGAGTTATCTTCTTTTGAATTAATAGGGTCTTCCTCGACTTTTGACATTACTTTCATGTTTTCATTCTCAGCACCATGTGATGTACTTTGAGGTCGTTCTCTCTGAAGTAGTTCTTCCTTTACATCATAGATGGCTTCTTCTGTACTTGGATATGTGCCTCCCATTTGTTCGGTTTTATCCAAATATTTTTTAATGTTTTGATGGTTTGGTTCTTCGACATTTGTATATTTTATATTTTTAGTTTTAATTAATGGCTCCAAATCTGACACTCCCCCCTGTTCTATGATATGAGTAACTTCTTCTACCTTTGGGGTTTCTACGATTTCTGCAGTTTTAGTTAAGTATTCTGTAGATTGTGGCTGTCTGCGTACAACTAATTGTTCTTTGGAATCTTTTGAGCAATCCACTTCTTTAGATTTTTCTTTATTTATTTTAGTTTCAAGAAAATGTTCCGGAGACTGTGAACACTTATCCAAAATAATCACATTTTTAACTTTAGGTAGCTCTTCTTGTTTATCTTCAATTTGACTTCTACTCTTTGTTTCTAATTTCTTTGTCTTTGACTTTTTGCGCTTATTACTATTATTGTTTTGTGGTAGACTACGGTGTGATACTTGAGGATTCGGCGAACTTTTTTCATACAATTCGTTCAATTTTATTTTCTGAGGTTGCTTACTAATTACGCTTGTTAATTGTTCTTCTGAAAGAGGTTGTTTATGATTTTTTTCACGTATTTTATTAGTACTTTCCACAATTTGGAACTGCTCTAGTTCCTTCCCAGTTGATTCGATAGGCTTACGTGATTTCTTTGCAGTATTGAATGGTTCCCTTTTCACAACATTTATTACTATTTCTTCTTTTTTATAATTCACTGGATTCTTATTGATTGAATCTTTTGTTATCTTATCTTTACCCGTTTTATTCAATTTTCGCATTCTTTGCGCACTTAGTAATTCCGCCTTCTTAGTAGATGGATCTTGCCTACTTTTACTTTGAGATCTTGCATGTTTTTTTATAGTTGTTTCTTCTTTTTGTGAGAATTTCAATTCAAAGCTATCGTTAGCTTTATTGGACTTTGACATCTGCCCTAATTGAGGATTTTGTTTAGAAACTACAGTACTTTGATTGGGATTAATATATAAATTTTGATATGTCAATGGAGAATGTTTCATCCCAAATAAAACCTCAGCATATGTTGTAGTAATAGGACAACCGCTAGTTTTATGTCGCGCATTAGGCTCAGCTTCTTCAATTTCACTTTTTACTGTACATGTCGTAACATTTTGTACAGTTTGTGTTTCATTTGGTAAATTTTCAATCTCATTTAAATCAAATTGACCAAACGTTATGTCACTTAAATCAGATGAGCCTTCTTCGTACGGTATTGATTGTGGAGTTTCATAAAAGTAATGTTGTGGTGAATCTGTTTGATCAGAGTATTGAATTTGTGTTAAAGGTTCACTATTCCTTACGATCGGACTTTCCTCGCCATCTTGTTCAATAATATATTTCTCTTGTTGTATTTGCTTATCATATTGTTTCGGTATACTCGAACGTTCATTATGCATTAAAGCAGATTGATTTTGCTTTGTTTCCTGATTAGAAGAAGATTCTCCTTTTACTTTTTTAATCACAAATACTGAAGAAGTTGTTGGTGGTTGATTATAATCCGGTATTGTTTGATATTGCGATCCAAATGCGTCAGTACCTGGATATGTAGAATTTTGATAGCTAATTATATTATTAAAATCTTGTTGAATTTGCACATTTGATGTTGCGTGCGTTTGCTGTTGTTGTTGTTGTTGTTGTGTTGTTGTTGTTGTTGGTGTTGTTGTTGTTGCTGCTGCTGCTGCTCATGATGTTGTTGTTGGTGTTGCTGTTGTTGTTGTTGTTGATGATGTTGTTGAACGTATGAATAATTTTCAGCAATTGTTTCTAAATTATCCAGTGTTGGAGTCGTTGGTGAAGTAGTTATATAACACCAAGAACTTGTTGCAACTGGATGTTCACAAATTATTTGATACATTTGATTATCTGATGGCATATAAACTTGTGATATTTCTTCAGTTGCTGCTATAACATCCTGTTCTTGATTAAAATGTGATGGACAATCTGCTCCAGATGATGACGATTTCTCATGGTAAATATAGGCTCCAGTTTCTTCCGCATGCGTTTTCGGAATATATTGATTTAAGTATAATTGTTGCTGTTGCTGTTGTTGCTCTTCATGTTCCGGTTGTTGCTGTGGATGATGATGATTATGATGATGTTGTTCCTGTTGCTCCTGCTCTTGCTCTTGTTGCTTCAATTTTTCCAATTCAATACCACGTAAAACTTCGGCATATGATGTAGAGCCTGGTAGCCAAATGGGTGAAAGGGATCTTGCTCTACACTCATTTATTGCCTCGGGCACATTTAATGATGATGACAAACTTTTTGCACTATCATCATAACGAGAATTCATATTCAATGGAATTCGCTCTTCATTATTACTACCACCATAATGAATAAAATTTCTATCTACGATAATATTGGATTTTGAAATTTGATTTGGTGAACGCCTTCTACCTCTTAATTGACGATTTATTATGTTATGCTCTTTTTGTACGTGCTTACCAAATGACTTCTTTTCATAACCCTTCGTTTTTCTTATATAATTTTCTGTATTACTATCATTTTGAACATTAATTGAAGAGGATGGCATCGTAACTACATCTAAAAATTCATCTACTATTTCATTAGACTGTCCGGTATTACTTGTCTCAATATGGTCCGATATTATCGGTTGCGTAACTATTTCGGTAGTTTTTATTGTCGTTGTTTGCGATTGAGCTATTGATATTTTGCTTGGTAGTGTTGTTGTTACTATTCCTACTGATGTTGCAACTGTATTACAAGTAAAATTTCCACCTCTTGTTATTTGCTTATTATGGGTGTCAGTATGACCGGACAATACTTCTGCATAGGTTAAACCTAATTTTGATGGTTGTAACATTATTGAAACCGCTGATGATGTCGTTACAACTGAATGTGGATCCAATGTGTATGATAAAGCAGCAATAATATCATAATTGTGTTGCATCTCGTCTATAGATGTACGCAAAGTCTAAGGCCATCATGTCACACACATATCAATTTCGGTATTACATTATATTTGTATATATACGTTATACATTTATATATATACATAAGTTTTTGGAAAAAAAAATATTTTTTCCAAAAAAATATAAAAAATAAAATAAAAACAAAAAACGAAAACAACAATAGCAATACAAAAATTTGATAAATACTTTTAATAAGTTTGATCTAAAAAAATAAATATGCATAATTTTCAAACTATTTGACCCCAAAAAACCTTCACTTAGTTTTCACATAAGATTAAAATTAAATTCAAAAATATTCTAACTAACTTTCTCCGCTTTTATGTATCTAAATTTTAATATGGTTCAAAATTAAAAATTTCTTATATATCTAATCCCTTTTAACAATTAAAAGTAGTAGAGATTTCAAAGATTCTCAATAAATGACTGCATTATTAAAATTTTTATATTTATTATAAAAATTAGTATTGAAAGAGATGCATGTAAAATTAAATTAAATTAAAAACAAGAAATTAATATAAACATGCCCCAAAATAATAAAAAAAAATCTTATATATTATCCTGAACAGAGAATGTTTATTAAATTAAATCAATTCATTTCTTAGAATAGATGCAATTAGAAAAAATTTCCAATTACTGCAATTTGTCAATAACAAAATCATCATAATTTTTATTAGAGTTTGCTAAATTAGCGAGTAACGCCAAAGCATTCCAATTCATTTGTATCCGATATGAGCTCTTGTATCCGACAATAATTACTCTTTAACTACTTTTTTAGCTCTCTTTAATATAGAAATATAATATTTTATAATAGAATTTGGATTAATAGTTAAAATACTTCTCGCAGCCCTCTTCTTCTTTTCCCTTATTTTTACTTTTTTTTTTTTTTTTTTTTTTTTTTTGAAAAAAATTCCATATAATTTGTACTAAAGATTTTTGTAATTTTATTTTCTCATTTTCATTTAATCATTACAATTAAAAAACTGCATAGGATATTTTATGGTCGGACCATGCCAACTACTAAATTGATTCGATAATTTCTGTATTTCGAGAAGTCGTTCTTTTATAGAAACGAAAAAGATTTTCTTTTGCACAATACTTTTCTTATAATAAAATAATTAATAGAAAAATTTTAGAAATCATTGTTGGCGGTGGCTGCTTTACGGAAAACATCTCATTACCCCATCCATTATGTTCCTAGATTTAAGCTTTTTTTTTTTTTTTTGTTTCTTTTAAAATTAGAGTTCTAAAATTTGTTTTTCGGGTGTACCGCGTTGTATCATTAATTTAATACGTTCTTTGCGCGCCAAAATTTTAGAATGTAAATTTTTTACTCTTTCATGACACGCCTATGTTTTATTTTTGTTTTTTGTATTATACCACACACATTCGCACACGCACACACATACACATACATATATCCACAAACATGCATTCAAAACACCCATACAAAACATAAATTCACAACACGAACGATAAATAATAATAAAAATATATAAAACATTTTACATAGCACGTACCACACGTACGCACGATTAATGATAGATTCAATAAAATAAAAATAGAATCACAAAAATTATTCACAGAATAAAATAATATCCACCACACATCCAAGAGAAAGATTTTAATAGTTTTTAATGGATTTGGCCAATAGGCACCCCCCCCCCCACACACACACACACACACACACACACACACACAGATAGATAGATATCCAAATGTAATGCGAAAAGCCCAAATGTAAAATCAGTAACAATCACAATAATAAGAAAGAGAGTTCAAGATTTTTATAGGTTATAGATTTTTATAGGTTATAAATTTTTATAGGTTATAAATTTTTGGGTTAAATTAGTAAAAGAAAGAAAAAAAGTATAATATAAATTAGTAGAAAAAGCAAAAAGCGGATAAATATGGAAAATTGTAAAAAATGATTTAACATAAAATAATATGAAATACCGTTACCAATACAATACAACGTACAATTGTGTATTGTGCGCAGATATAACACGATGCGTTACGATAACAAATCGTCATAATTGATTTGTTGTTTCATTTAAACGAACAATATAATTTTTTTATTTTTTTTATTGTTGGTATTTGTTGTTGTTGATATATATATATATATATATATATATATATATATATATATATATATATATATATATATATATATATATATATAATGATTCATAATAATAGTAATAATGAGAGTGAAATGAAAAAGAGTAAGAAAAAGAGTAAAAAAAAAGTTAAAGAAAAAACAATTAGAATACAACTAAACCCATAACCAATAAAAATTTATATAATAAAAAATAATATTTATATAAATTAAATAGAACCAACCAATAAATTAATAAACTTAGTTTTACCAAAAAAAAATATGTATATATATAATAAAAATAAACAAATAAAGAAATCTACAAGTTATATAAAATAAATCATTAAAAACAAATAAAATGCTAAGAAAAAAATGGTCTTTCTACAAAAACTTTTTAAATGAAATGTGTTAAAAAATTTTTTTGCTTGGTATCAAATGGTCATGTACCAATCAACTACCAACAGTAGTTGATTAATTTCGTTTTTTAATTAAAACAAGGGCATTAAAAAAAACATTTTACAAAATTATGATGCTTTGATTATACGCCCACTGCCATGTTATGCTGCCTTAGAGACCGTAATTCTTTTCACGGACTAAGGCGTAAGAAAAAAATTCATTTTAAAATATATTGCAATTGCAATAATCTATTGATCTTTTACAAAATGCTTTATAAATGCTTTATAAAAGTGCGCAAATTGTAAACTCATAAGAAAATGAAAACTTTTACTAAAACATCTTCTTTATTCTGACATTTTACTTTTACTTGTGTCATTACTTTCCTTTTACTGTCTCTGCTTCTATCTCTCTCTTTCTTCCTTGCATCATTTATATCATTATCAACGTTTTTTTTTATCAATTATTAAGTGCCCATTTTAAATCACAAAAGTGATAGAGAAGCCGCATGTGCAGTGCATATTATGATATAATTTTCAAATTAAAATTAATTTAAGAAATATGAATAAAAGTTATAGTGCATCATTTCTATTCACTTTTTATATTTATGTATCTTAAATATATGAATAAACCTTATGAAAAACATAATAATTTATAATTTAAAGTTTAAAATTTAATAATGAGATATGTGTAATAAAATTTTTTGCTTTTTTTGCTTTGTATCTTTGTGATACCATCATTTGTATTTATGATACAAAGTTATTTGTACGATATAAAAGCATAATACATGATGATTACTACTCATTAATACTTCTTTTAATTTTATTATAAAGCGCCGTAGTTTTGTTGTTGCTGCATGGATTACATCTTAAGTTTAACAAATTTTATTTATACAGGCACAAAAAAAATAATGATTTTTGTTGATCTCTATTATTTTTGATCTCTATTATTTTTTCTAATTCTTCTTTTTCTTTTTGTTCTTCTTCTACTTAATTATATTTGAAGGGTTTCATTCGAAATGTTAAGACATTGCAATATGTGATAGATTTTTTTGCACGTTATGCATTTATTAAGTTAAGTATAAATAAAACTTAGAGAATCAGTTTTAAAGAATTTTCTATAATTCCATTTAGATGCTCTTTAATAGCCACCCAATATCACCTATAATTATGTACTATATTAAAAAGTATAAAATAAGATGCTATCCCTAAAGATATTCCTTTTTTTACTTCATACTCAGTTCATCTATACATTACGCATTTATGATTGTAAATAATAATTATAAATAATAATTATAAATAAAAATTATACTACTAAGTGGATGGAAAAAAAGTGGCACAATATGTAAGAAGAACCAAATACCTTACCCTATATAAGAATCAATCTATTTTGACTAAATTGAGAAGCCCGATTAAAAAAAAAAATTAAAACCAAAACAACAATTTAATGATAGAGAATATTTGTAAGATGAGAAAAAAATAGTAAACATTTATCAAACATACACATATGCGTAGAATTATGTAAAAAAAAAAAAAAATAGGAAAATTACATCTGTCTGGGGCCAAATCTTGGATACCCACCACCACCCAAAGTTTTATGATGTTAGGCTACTGAGAGTATTTCAATTTTAGAGTAATAAAAAGAAATGTAAACATAAAAAAGTTAAAATGTTTATATAATCTCCCGTAGGTGTAGCCGACTTGCATGACTTGTGGACAGATGTTGTATACAAAATAGGCCTTTTTGTTTGTTCAAAATTTCAGTTTTCTATATTTTGCAGTTTTCAAATAATTAAAAAAAAAAGAAAATCACCAAAAAATCGAGGGATTCTCAGTTTATTTGGTACTGTGGACGGGTCCTTAAAACGATTTTCCAAATTATCAATATAAAATTACAAGAACTTTTGATGTATTGACCAAATTTTAGGTAGACATGTTTAAAACAATTCAGAATTTAATGTATATACAGTTTTAATTCTCCCAGACTTATTTTTGGGTGTTACAGAAATCAGGACCCCCTTCCCCCTTCACCCTTCATAACACTTACCAAACCCTAGATGATGGTCATGAAATAAAATGTAACATAAAGAGTACAAATGAAAAGTGAAATGAATGACAATATAAATGAAAAAAAGGATGAAGAAATAATAAAAATGGTGGTACTAATTTTATTATTTCGACAAAAGTTTAATTACAACAAAGTTCAGAATGTATCACATTTGTAAATCAGATAATTAGATAACGTTAGATAACATGAGCATGAATGAAATGGTATGAATAAAATGGTATGAATAAAATGGTATGAATAAAATGGTATGGTATGAATAAAATGGTATGAATAAAATGGTATGAATAAAATGGTATGAATGGTATGGTACGTATGCGTAATTACTTAATTATGTACCGTTAAGTGTATGTTTATTATACATGTATGTGCGTCGATTTGAATGCGTTCTTGCAACATCATTCCTGGAAAATGCTTATCCTTATTTTATTATATATTTATAATATAAATAGATTGAATGCTTTAATGCAGCCACCGTGCAAAATTTCATACTTTTAAAGAGATGTAGAATATTTAATATTCTTAGATATGCACGTAAACAACGAACAATGGAATTTAGTTTTTATATTGCAGCAATTTTGGTCAATTCATATTATTATATTTTCTTGCATTAAAAGAGATTCAGAATTGTGTCATGTAATATACCAAATTTGCCCTACCAAAAAATTACATGTCTGAATGGAAAAATTTCTTAGAAAAACTAATTCTTTTTTGACAGCAAAATATGATTATTCGATTTCTTAAGGCTTTATTTTTATTATGTAAATTTTTAATCTGCCGGTTTTTTCTAATCCTTCTATTTGTTTGATTTTTATTTGGACGGACACAATATACTGTATGTAATAGTGATCACCAACTAGCTATTTTATCATTTTTATTGTATTTTATTTTTTTTTTTAATTTTTTTGTCTTTTTAGGAAATTTTTTAAAGACGCAAGTTATTTAATGTACGAAACGTTATGATCACCCAAGTTAACTGACATAATATTTCCTGAGAATTCTTTTAATTGTTCTCTTTCCTATTGTTGTAATTTTTGAATTTTGTATTTTTTAATGCAGCAGAGTGAAGTATAAACTAAAATATAAAGTTAAATAAATAAACCTGTACCTTCTAAAGATCTTGTGATTCAATAACAAAACCCTACTCTTTCATTTTCTATGTAATAAAAAATAAAGAAACAATTCTTAATAACTTTAAAAATCTGTCAAATCTATAAGCGAAAAAAATCTTGAAAAAAAAATTAGTTACTTAAAAAAAACTAATTACATATTAATGAACATACCTGCTGTTCCGTTAAGGCACGTTCACGATCATGGGGTAAATATGTTGGTGCCATAACAACACGTAACTGTTGTTCTTCTTGGATAATTTTCTGCCGTAATGCTTGCATTTGTTGCTGATAATTATCAATTTGTCCAAGAGTTTCCTCCAATGTTGCACATTTACTTTTAACAATATCGTTTAAATCGTCTAAAATATTTAATAGCTCATCGACATTTTCACTAAGTCGTGGATCACCACCCATACCATTTTTAAAATGAACCTAAAAATATTAAATCAATTTATAGCACAATAAGCATAAACGATACCTTATGAATCGATATATATATCGATATATCGATATATCGATAAATATATTCCTTACCTCTAACTTTTCAATGGACAAGCTTAATTTTGCTTTTTGAACATTTATATCGGCAATTGTCTTCTCGCAGTGAGCCAATTGATCGCGTAAAGGTTTATTTTTATGATATGTTGATTCCAATGATTGTTTTGTCTTCTCAATCCAATTGCGAATTTCCTTAATTTTACGTTCACATTGATCCCATTCCTCGCAAGCTTCCAATAACAAAGCATTCTAAATAAACATAAAGATAAAACATTTTTACATTACTTGAATTTTCATATTAAAATATTTCTAAAGAGAAACAAATCCATTTTGGAATATAACCAACTGTACCCTTTGTAATAAAACGGCTTCAATAGTGACTTTAATTTCTTCAGCCTCTTGTAATTTATCTTTTAAATCACCAGTTGTAGCTACTTGACTTATGTATTCCAGTTCTTTATCCATTTCATTTAAATGTTTATTAATCGATTTAATACTTTTAACGGCCGCTTGATATTCATTGGATTTATTACGTGCATCGGGCAATGTATGCAATTCAATATTTTGATCGATAAATGCTTGATGTTCGTTTGCCCATGCCATAACAATTTGATATAGATTCATGAAACGTGTCCAAGCATCTAAACTATCATTAACGTTTTGTTTCTTTTCATCCAGCCATGAACGTATTTGACTTAATTGTTGACTTAATTGATCGATTGTTGTTTGTATTAATAATTTTTCATCACTATTACGACAATTTTCAATGATCACATTACCGCTGGTTTTTACTGTTGTAAAACGTTCAAATATTCCACTTAACTCACGTTGAATTCGTTGTAATTGGTCTTTCATTTCTAATGGCTGCATTGCACGATTCTGTACATCAACTTCAGCCTGCGTTAACCAACGTTGTATATCATCAACTCCAGTTAAATAATCTGTACGAACGGTTTTAGCCCGTTTAAATTCTTTTTGCTTTGTCTCCATGTTACCTTGAACACGCTCCGATAATAATTCAAGTGCTGTTAATTCCTGAGCAATATCACTTGGTATAAGATTTTGTTTTTTCAAATATGCCTTTGTAGTGATTTCAATAAAATGTTTTGTTTCTTTTATTGTCTCTTCAATGTCTTCACTTAATTGTTGTAATATAAAATTAATATTATCTACAGATTCATCAAATACATATACCAAATGGAGTTTTTCTAATAGTGTTTGAAATTTTTCATGTAGATCAGAAATACGATTAAAAATATTTATAATATCTTCCAAATCGTGAACGATTTGTTGATCTTTCTCGTGTAGTGAATCGTTTAATCTATTTATTATCATAAAAAAAGAGTAAAAATTACAATTACAAATATTACGAAGCTTTTTATTAAGGTATTTTCATGTAATATTCTCTTTTCATTATGTAACAAAAGTTACAAATGAAATCAAAAATCTTAAACTCATTAAAAATTAACAGAAACAGAAAGGTAAGAGAAAATTCTTATTATAATTTATATTTATTTAAAGAACATGAAAAATTTGATTTTTATAGAGAAATTGACAAATGTCTCTCTCATTTTGCTAGCTGCATGGCTGACAATATATAAAAAGGAATTATAAAATAACAAATTAAATAATTTTATTTTGATGTGATTTGAGAGGTTTATTATTATAAATGAAAGCATTCAAAATAGTGCGCGTATCTAGACCAAATTCTAAAACGATTTTCATCATTTTTATTTTCAAACTAGAGTGTTACATATGAATGAGAAGCTTGGGGTACCATTTAAACCATCATCCATTAAATAAGAAAATGACGTCATATGTGTGTATAATATTTTAATAATTTATTATGCGAATATATTATGAGAACCCGCCATTTCGTTCATGATTCACTTGAAACGTGTTTTTTAGTTTTTTTTTGCCCATCAACCAGAGCTTGCGGATGGGTATATACATTTTGCCATTATGTATGTAACGCCTAGAAGGAAGCAGATCAATACTATTTGGATATTTTTGGATAAATTTGCTTATTGCTTTACAAATTGGTCTAGAATAATGATTAGTGTGAAATTCGGACAATTTGGATCAATAAGACATAAAATCTAAAACATGCTTTACTTTAATAATTTTCGTATTGTGTAGAGAATTTTTAAAAATTAGAGCTAAAGGCTATTTGCTTAGTTATTTGGTTATACAAAGTGACTCATAAATTTGAAATTTATTTCCTGTATAAACAAATTGAGAGCGCCCTTGAAGTTTTTATAATATTTGTATTAAGCGGCTCTCGTATATTTAAAAAAGATTAAATCATCCAACAATTAAATTTAATAAAACATTTAAAGATCGACAGCTAAATAAAAAGTAAGTACAGCGTATAACTTATCCCATGCCATAAATTAAAAGTAGCTTGCAAAAATCATTCTATATTAGGGATTTTTTTTATTTTCAATTTTTTTCTCAAAGTCAAAGTAGTTTGCATGTTTTTTAAATGATTTTACCATGTAAAACACAAAAATATTTTGTGTTGGAAACCGTTCCACAATCACTACACTTATAACGACCTTATTATACCCACCACCCAGAGTAAGGACCATATTCACTTTGTCATTAGGTTTGTAATGCCTAAAAGAAAGCATCTGAGACCCTATAAATAACTGAAGTATCAGGAAAGTTGGCTTTGAAAATCAGCAAAATTGATCAAAAGGCAGGGCCACAATGCAACGTAAACTAATTTTTTAGAGTATAAATTTCCTGCTCCTTTGAATAAATTATAACATTTTATTGCTTGAAACTTTTTATACATAATTTCAAAGCAATTAGAGCAGAGTTGTGCATACGAACAACTCGATTTTAACTAACTAAAGATAAACCTTTTTCTCATCACCCTACTAGCGCCCTCCACCCACGACTACACTTCCTCCTTCTCTTAGCCATTTGTGTTTTTTGTTTTTATACTTTTTTCTATACAATTGACTTAGTTTAGTTCATAAGTTGGAATTTCAGCCATCAGTCAAAATATCTGCGTGTATTTAATTGCTTATGAAAACGTGTGTAACATTTAGAAAGATAATTGAACACCATTCATAACATTCAAAATGACTTTCTAATAATTCCATTATAATAATTTTTTGTTTCATGCAACTCCAAGTTTGACTTTTAAACTCTTGACTTTTCAACTAACTGGCCACAATTTTTCTTACTTTACATATTTCACCCACTCACTACACTTTTTTTCCTATTCTTCATTCTCTTCTGCTACTCTTATTTCTAATTTTTTTTTTTAACATATGATATCATGATATCTTATGTATCTCTCATGTAATTTTTTTGCACATTTTTCTATGCATTTTACATTTTGCACAATATAAATATGGCACGCATTTGGATGGAAAACAAGTTTGATTTGTAAATAACAATTTAAAAACTATTAAAACAAAACGATAATCATTTCACAGCACAAATACAGACATGCGTACAAATACAAAACCAGACATGCATACGCATGCAAAACGTTCGTTATATGCACAAAGTCGTTGTATATATAAAGCCGGCCGGTTTAGACCGGTTACATTTGTCTTTGTTTTTTTTTTTTTCAATCACTTATACAACAACAAAAACTAAGAAAAGAAGAAAATACATCAGGGACTTTCCCATCGATATTTTATTTGTACATTTGTTGTTTGTCTACATTTACTGGTTTGCATGTTTGCGTGTTGTGTTTTTGCATATAAATATGCAAAAAAAAAAGTATGCATAGGATGCATGCTGTTTTCGCTTTTTTTAATATTTTTTGCCATACGAGTCGTTCTTTATGAAATAACGTCATACAAAACTCGAATGTATACGAACAAAAAGAAAACCGTTATTATTTTATATTGACATTGTTGTTGTTCTTTTTGTTAGTTATATGCGAAGTTATTTGTATTGCAATTATTATTGTACTCTTTAAGCATTTTGGAATTTTAAATATATAAACAGAAGACATTAAGAATAAATACAACAACAAAAATAACAATAACAAGAGTAATCATAAATAAATAATAAATTATAAAATTAATCATACGTCATAGAGAACCATTTGTCAATTCGTTATTATATAAAATAAATATTCACTAAGAGCGATTTTTTCTTTGAGTGTCTTCTTCTTACTTAATATGCCATGTCTGTGCTCTTAAATCTGTATTAGTAGCAAATCAAATATTAAATTTTATGAAATTTTATATACTCACACAAAAATTATTATTTGGTTGTTCAAATATTCGATTATTGCTTTTTAAAGTAACAAAATGAAAATTTCTTATAAGAAAATTTAAAATACCGAAGATTAACATTGCGCCAACAGAATTAGAATAAGAAATGTCACTACTTATAGACACAAATGCTAACGCACGAGCGCACATACACACCAATTGTCTTTATTATTTATTAAATAAATTTTTGATATCGCTTTTATTCGTTGGCTTGCCTTTTATTTTATTTGATTGATTTCAAAAGTTTCATGAAAAGATTTATTTTTTTTTTATGATTTCCTTATTCAATTTTACTTTTACCTTCTCATTAAAAATAAACAATATAAAAGAAGGTATTAAAGGAAAATACGCACAGTATTCTAAAACAAGTTACCGCCAAATACGTCTACTCATGCCAGACCTTAAAATATTACTAAATATGTATGTGATTTGCCCATAATTTCATAGGTAATGTTTTTACTGATCTAGTCATAATTATAAATATAAAAATTCACCATTCACGAGATATATTTTAATATAACGTATTACTACTACCAACACACTGTCACATTGATTTAAAAGGCAGAGAAGGTTACCTCACCTCAATAATAAAATAACATTAAAATAATTCACTACAAACCGTGCACTACTCTCATCGTCTTATATACACACAATGAATAATTTTGAGGCAATGATTTATTAGTGTTTTTGTAGTTACCACCCACCTAGAGGTTGGAGGTATATTCAGTTTATCAGTATATTTGTAATACCTAAAGAAAAGCATGCGAGATCGTATAAAGTATAAATATTCTTGATCAAAATCAAATTCTAAAACAATTGAGGCATATCTATCTGTCTGTCTGACTGTCTGTCTGATGGTAAAATTTGAGATAACGAGGAAGCGTTGCAGCGAAATTATACAAAATCAAATTTTCACTCTTTTATGTTCAAACTTTCTATTTGCTACTGAAAAAAAAAAATGAATGATGGGTAAACAAGATATCGCCGCAGCCAAAAATAATTTTTTTTGAGTGTTATTTGAGCAGCAGCAGTCAAAAATGTACAGAGAGAAAAAAAAAAAATTATCGAATCGAATAATCGCGAATCGTGGCCCTTACAGCATTTTATTAATTCCATTTAAAATACCGAAATTATACATAAAAAGTTGATTTTTACAAAAATTTTAAACGATTATTTCCTTCAAAATTAAGCGTACTGAAAATTCTGAAAATATTACCATTACGGTAAACAAATACAGAGCGATTTGAATAATTTGTTAAATTGAAAGAAATTTGAAAAAAATTAAACATTCTTGACCAAATTTCATATTCGGCACCTGTTTATTATGATAATCATTTACATGGACAGACAAAAACCAGACTTGCTTAAATCGATTAATAAACTGACTGTAAATTGATCGATATTACAAATAATGTACGTTCAAAAAAAGTTTTTACAGATGATTCGGCATAATAAAAGTTACATCCACACAAATTTATTGAATCGTGTACCAATTAAATGGGATCAATTATGATAATTTTATATGGCTGCGACCAAATTTTAAATACCCATAAACCATGATATTTCGATTCATTTATTGTTTCAGTTTTTTAGGAATAAATTGAAAACGTAAGCGTAGAAAAAAACTTTTCCCGTAGGCGTAACCAATTTACATGGTTTTTGGACAGACATTGTGCAAAATCTCAGCTGTCGATCTCTTGCAATTTGTAAATAATAAGCAAAAATTATAAATGATGCTTTTAAAACAAAAATTAGCTGTTCTTAACTTATGTTGTACTGTGGTCGTGGCTTTCGATCGATTTGGCCCAATTTCAATGTCAACTTGCTTGCAGCGTACATGCACTAATTCTGCTAATTCTGTTTTAGGACAGACGCACAGACATGTGTAAATTGTTTTAGAATTTGTGATCCCGTACCCCAGTGCTTCCTTTTACATATTACAAATGAATATACCAATCTCTGGCTGATGGTTACAAAAAAAGTAAAAATCTCTTACTTTACTAAATTAGTACAAAGAATTATTATCATAAAATTTTGATTTGCTAAAATAATTCATTATACATAAAAAGAAAAAAAAAAGAGTAAGGTTATGTAAATAAAGAAATGACTAAGTGGGCGCTTCCCTTGCCTATATATCATAAGGAATGCATAGGCAATATCGATTCCCATTTTTTTTAGTTCCATGAATTCAGGCAGAAAATTATACTCAAAAATTTCCAGTATTTTTTTTTTTTTGTTTGCCATAATTGACACAACAGATTTGGGTTCAAAATTCATTTATAAAACATTTCTTTAGAGCATAAACTATCACCTTTGGAATTTAATATTGAAATGGTATGGTTTGCAAAAAATATCACAATGAGTAGATGGGATGATAGACATACAAACAAATATTTTGTTTCTAAGTAGTAATGGCATTTTAGTTTCTCGATTTAATTTATTTATATTTATTTGATTGATGCTTTGTTTAAAATTGTAATTAATAGAATCAGGAATTCTTTATAAATTAAACAACTTTAAAGAATCGTTTTGTTTTGTTTTGTTTTGTTTCCTTTATTTGTTGTTATTGTTATGTAATCGGTAGCTGCACCTTGCTTTTATAAAATCAAAAATTTTATTCCCATATTATTACAATGGACACTTTTTTTTTTTTTTTGGTTTGCCATATTAATTTCCTCTTGTACAACAAACAAAAACCAATCAGAAGACAAAAAATTTTAAATAAACTAAATTATACTGAAAAATTGAAAAATGGTATTGAATGAAAAATAAAAATAATGCAGTTTCTATCAGCAGTTCTAGCAGAACTAATAGAAATTAAAATTCTGCTAAAAAAAAAAATGCAACGTAGTCTTTAACAAAAATTTAATACCATAACTTTCACAATTAATTGAATACAGTGAAATAATGGAGAATGAATGTGAAAATTGTTTTAAAAAAAAAAATTTATTTATATCATCTATTAAATTGCTAAACCTGATTTATGTGATGAGCACTAAACATGATTTCAAAATTCAACTTCAAACTTCAACTTTATCTAAAAAAATAACTGAACTGAATATATTTTTTAGACGATTTTTAGAGATTTTTTTTCAAAATGGCAATCTATAAGCAATTTTTAATGTCCACAATTTCCAATGATTCAATCAACAAAAAAAAAAAGAAACAAAAGGATCTGAAATTTATAAGTGACCAATAACCAAAATTATTTGCAATATTTTATAATTATAATTTAACACTTACTGATTTTGTTGTTTCACTAAGTTATCCAATTTGGCCTGTATGGCCTCTGCCGATGGTCTGTGTACTTCACCAAGGAATGTGATAATCGCTTTCGATAATAATTCAATATCTTTATATGATAATTTAATTTCGTCAAATTCGTTGTGTAATTCCTGTAATAAATTATAAAATAAGCACAAGAAGAAAAACATTCAAATTAAATTAAGGGAAAATTAACAATAATAAAAACAAATAGACGGCATCAATTAATGAATGAATTGAAATTCATATAAAAAAAATGAATAAATTATATTCGAAATATATAAATTTATGATCTACAGAAAGATTTTTATTATTTTATATTTTAGTGAATGGCGCAATAATAATAATGATGATAATGATAATGATAATGATGATGATGATGTTGATGCTGATGATGCCATTTTCGAAATATTTTGCTAAATGGCTTAAAAGCTATAATAATAATAATAACAAAGTGCACAAAAAAAAATCTAATAAAAAAAGATGTTGATCTTAAGGCACAATGATCATAAAAAAAAAATTGTAGAAACCTTGGCATTGCCTTGCAAGTGAAGGGGCAATTAGTGTCTTAGAACTTATTCATAGAAATGGCATCATGCTAATTGTAATTTTGACAAAATTTTTTAAATAGATTTCATTATTCTAAATCAGAAAAATTAATCAAATTGTTAAAAAAGTATAAAATCAAGTATGATCATTTTAAGTGAAAACTTTTCTCTCCTCTTTATTTTTATAGCCACCACTTTATTTTGTCTTTATGTTTGTAAAGCCTAGAAAGGAAACGTTGGAGACTGTATAAAGTATTCTTTAAAAATTTTTATAAAGATCGAACTATTGTTATAGTTTGCAACATTTTCGTAACATATTAATCTGTACATTTTCTGAACCTACACCAAACCCCCCCCCCCCCAACCCCCCCACCATCCAATGAATTTTCTAAATCATTAAATGGCTAGTTTTTAATTTTCTTAACTTGTAATTAATTTTATACAATTTTATACGTACAATAAATAAAATGATTGAAAGGGATATTTATAAGTCGACTCCAACCAAGCAAGCATGACATTCTTATTTGCTTTTACTGTGCCATTGAAATTTATTAGCTAATGTTTTTGGCATTACATTATTGTGAAATTATTTCGAAATATTTAATAAATATAAAAAATGTAAAAAAAATAAAAATTCTTCTATAAGAAAACGATTGCGAAAGAAAGAGATAGACAGGTTGATGACCTAAGCCGCAAAAAAAAAACAACTCAAATAAGTCTCTTAAAATAGTCTAATGAAACTCATGTTTTAAATGTAAAATTTTTTTGTGTTTTTGTTTCTTCTTCAGTATTTTTCTTTTCACATTGTAAATGTTATGTCTAAATATTTCCCGTTTCTTACGGTAAAATTTGCAAATAAGAAAATGTACACTAACTGTACAAGAATTTATTTCCATTCTACTTACGGTGGTGTTGTTGTAGTCAAATTAATTGAATAGAAAGTGAAATAAAATAAGAGTTGCATTTTTAAAATGATCACATTAGTCAAAATTAATTAATCAATCAATATGAAAAATATACTTTTATCTTATAAATCAGATAATTTAATGTTGTCTTTATTTTTTTTTCAACTGTTTTCGTGTTTTATTTATATTAATTTTTATTTATATTAATTTTTATAGACTAACCCACTAAAAAAAAATTATTCTATAAATATGAATAACGGTAAACGTAAAATGTTCACGAAACACAATTTTTTATTATTTCCAACCACCACCACAAGCGTTTATGCTCAAAAAAATTTAAAATAAATATAAATTTTATTATGCCCTATGCCCTATGTCCATCGACTCAGAGTGATTGCCTGAATCGATTTAAGCATGTCTAACTGTATGTTCTTTTGTTGAAAATTTTTTAACAAAGAACAGATTACAATTTTAAAGATATTTTAAAGAAATTTGGTAGGTAGGGATGTTTAGGCTCAAAAAGACTGTGTAAATAATTCCAGATAAGATCAGACTACTACTAACCAGTTAATTTTTTTTTAATTTTCAGTTTTTTGTAAAAAATTGGTGTAAAGAAAAAATTTACAATTATGAAAATCTTTTATAAAAATCAATTCAGCTCAATTAATTTAAAAATCAAGAGACTTGAGAATTTTGAACCAATTCTATTCACTTTTACAACCACACTACATTCTTTAGAAAAAATTTATACTTATGGAAATTTTTTACTAAGAAAGGCGTATTTTAGCTTAGACCTACTAGTACCATAGATCTAGACCACTTGTGGCACAAGATTTTATAAGTAGATGCAGTCTTTCCGCGGGTTATTTATGCTTTTTTTACAATGCTATAGATGCGTTTTAGCCCAGAGACGAGCCCTATTATTGTATATGGTTACAGCCACGCCCCATTTAACGCATTTTTAAAAAAAGGTCGTCATATGGACAAAAAATTATAATTTAAGCTTTTTATCTCAAATTTTATAACCAGGGACAGACAGACAGTTGCATAAGCGGACAGACGGACGGAAGGATATGTCTAAATCGATTCAGAATTGGATATATACTTTATAGGGTCTCTAAAGCTTCCTTTTAGGTGTTACAGATGAATGTACCCACCTATGAGTGGTGGTTGCGAAAATCATATTTGCACTTTCTGAAATTTTAAAGCATTTTTAAAGTGATGGATTTAACAGGCCAACTAAATGGTACAACTAACGATATTAATTACTTAAATTGAGAAGCATGCAAAGTCCTTTCTAAAATCATAAAAATTATAAATGCTTATTGCTAAGTTGTTTTTCTTTTTTTGGAATTTTACCTGGTTGGCATGCTTTATATTTTCCAAATGACGACGTGACCTTACTATTGGATCCACATTTCGGAATTTTTCAGCGTATAAAGTAAGAGCTTTCTCCCAATTTAATAAACGATTCTCAAATTTTTCCCACTTATCAGCGATATCTTGATAATTATCGCAACGTTGTTGTAAATTTTCCAAATTTTCTTTCCAACAATTATTCAATTCAGCGTTACCTTTTTCAATTAATTGTGAATTTTTGGCGTCAGCTTGACGTATTAAATTTTGTGCTTGTTGATTGATGCGATGTATATCAGCCGTTTGACTCTGCAAGTAAACATTTTTTCGTATAATTTGTGATATTACTTTAAAATAAAATCAATTGAATCATTCAACATTTCGACATTTCAATTATCACTTTCTATTTTGACTACAAATTTTTTCACTTACAAAAATCCCTCTTCTTTTTTCTTTTTTTAAAATTCATTGGACTCCTTTAAATAAGAAGAGGGGTAACAAAAAAAAAAAAAAATTAACAAATAGTTAAATCGAACCAGATGAAATGCTAATGTATAAGTAGGAGCTCTAAAACATTTTTCAGGTTATGAAAAATGTTTTAATTTATTTTTTCAATTATTTCAATTTCATCTTCTAGCACATTTAAATAAGAATATCAACTGGAGGAGTAAAACCAGTTAGTTTAGTTTGTCTTTCCGGTTCATATTTTATGTCTAATACCAGTACCACCGGAAGATTTGATTTTATTTTTGAAAAATTAGTTTGTTAAAGTTAAGTAACCCTGAGATAATCATCTATATTTTAATAGTACTCTAAATTGTACACAACTTCCGGATCTTCTAATGCCGATGGGAGCATGTGGTGCGGCAAATATAAAAAAATCTTTGTAATAATTTCAAAAGAAAATCAAATGAAATTGCTTGACAAAAGCTAAACTTATTAAAAGCTGATGTTTTTATATGCAAAATTGAATTTGCGTATTTTGATATTTTGCTATTCTCATACAAAATCAAAACAAATCCGTTGGTAAATTCAGAACCACTCAAGCGACATGTAAAAGATTTTTTGCGCCAGAAGCAGATGATTAAAATAAATAAAATTTAGACAAAATTGTGCCGATTCGTCAAAGGCAACCTCATGGTGTTTTTCTATTTCATCAATTAACTTGGAAAATATAAAATTTTCAAAGGCCAATATTGAGCGCTATTATTTAAATTGAATGGATTTTAATGCGAATTGCTTTTTTTGAAATCCTCATTCTTTAAAACTGGCTCAGGGACTACTGCTACGTTTTTGCAAAACAACGCCAAACATTAAAGAAAGTTAATTCGAAAAAAGAAATGTAAAAGTCACAGCTGAGGCCGACTTGAACTACAAGACGAAACGTTGTGCGAAAAGTTGTGAGAGATTTGATTTTTTAACAATTGTAGTTTTACTTGGCCTTCTGGCCGGAAACATATTGATCGATGTATTTATTTGTTAAGCCCCACGTTCAAAAAGCTCAGGATCTTTTCTTTTGTTATTACAGTACTTTTTTTATATAAAAATCTGTCGTCACATATTGACCGGAACTTATTTTCATAACTTTTACACTTTTATTTGAATTTTCGTATTCAGCCACTAACCAATTTCCGAATTATTGATTGTTATGCTTTCTTTCTTTTCTCCGTTCTCAAGTTAATTTTGTTTGTCTTTGTTTTTGCTATTTAATTTTTTTTCTTTCCCATTTCGCAATGTGCAAATTTAAAGTAATATTGTGGTTGTTGTTGTTGTTGTTGCTATTGTTATTGTTATTGAGCTGTTTTATATACTTTGTTGATATTTAAAAATGTACACATGACGAATTTCAAGAATAATTATTCACACATCAGCAAAAAATGAGTTTAACGAGAATATTCTCTCTTCTGGTTTTTCTTTTGTTATATTAATGTCTTATTTCTTTCTTTTGAAATTGTTTTCTTCTATTTTGAACTATAAAATTTTTGTTTTTTCGTCTTATTCAGCTTCAATTAGTTTTATTGCTTTTCTTATTGATTATTACACAAGTTTTATATATAGAAGCACATAACCACTTATGTACGAACATTACTTTATATATATAATCTTTATATATGTATGTATATTTTCTTGACCAAATCAATTTTAAATGGGCAAAAATTACGCGTAAAACACTCAATATTGAATGAAATTTCACATACAATTGAAAATGAATTAAAAATTTTTTTTGAAATTGACCTCTCTCTCTCTGGTTTAATGCAACATAGTAGTGTGATAAAAAAAAAGAGAGAGAGAGAGAGAGAGAGAAATTGTTTGAAAAATCTATTCTTTTAAAGTTTAACAAGAGTCTCTTACTATTTCTTATTAATAATAAAACAAAGAGAAAAAGAAACTGAATTTATCTATAAATTTACGTTTTGTACAATTTATTATTCATTTGATACCCTACGGCTGTAAAATATAATATTCATTGTCTCACAGCAAAAAGCATTTAAAATGAGCTCATAACGTGCAAACTGGCATGGTATTATATTTTGATATACTACATAGGCATACAAAATTGCACAATTTTGCTTCGCCGACTATAAAACTTTAAGTTATTTTACACATATTAGCACTTTTTAAAATAGGGCGCCATGTGGGACATGGTTCTCTGGATAGTGTACTTCTTTAAGATATCTCCCAAATTAAGGCCTCTATTCTGTTAAAGTGAACTATGAATAGACAGAAACCTATTTATACAGGTAGGCACGTTTAAATCGAATCAGAAAGTGTTACTTTAAACAATAATAACAATAATGTCAAGAAACCTCTTACGAAAAGTAAACCATTGGACAATGATCAATAGTTAAAATTCTTAACGCATTAATTGAAATTATAATGCCATAAAACGAAATGTACGAGTATGCAAAAATAATTTAATGAAACCAGTAATTTATCAATACGTAATCCAGAGAAATTTCTACCTTAGTTAAACTTTCTGTGTCTCTCTTAATTTATCTTACTCTCTTTCTTTGAAAGTTTATATTTTTTTATATGGAATAAGTATTTATGATAAAAACAATTTGATGATGATGTCATCGATTTCATGTTAAATTCAGTTAAACACTTAACTAGCAAAATTATAATAAAAAAAAACTGCGTATTCATATCAATCAGGCACAGGCTGATGATAATTCATATTCATTAGGCGATGTATACCCAAAAGTAAACAAATAAAATGCAGTATGGAAATTGCTCTCTTTTTAATTTGCTCTTTTAAATTGTACTGCATCTCTTTTTATATTCCTCCCTTTCTACTAAATCTCATTTAACCTTTTTCTCTTACTTTCTATTCCTTTAGTTCTTTACTAATTTTTAACAATGCACGTATTTGTAATGCGGTTACTATACCTACAAATAAATATTACAATATATATTTTGAAATAGGATTAGGTAAGAAGAAACAAGTATAAAGAACATTTTACTTCTATATGAATGTCATATTAACATTTTGACTTCAACACTTTAGAAAATATTGAACGTATTTAGAAAAAAATTGAAAAATTCGATTCGCCTCGACGTCCTATAACAGGACTTTGAATTTAATTATTTTCATAAAAAACTAATTTGCTATTCTTAAGTTTTTTGAAAACCTACCTGTATATTACCAATAGCATTAAGCAATTTTTGTATAACGAAATGTATATTTCCAAGATTTTGCACTGGCTCATCTACAAATTTCTTATGTTCAATTATGGCCTTAATTCGTTCAACCGATTGTTGATATTCATTCCATAATTCTAATTCTTTTTCCAAATTTACTTCTTGCGTTTTTGCTTGTGTTAGAATATTCATAAGTTTTGTTTGATATTGATTCAATTCGGCAGATAATTCTCCTTGTTCATAAGTATTTAGTGATGGCCATATTTTATCGGCTGTTTTTTGTATATCATTATGTATTAAATGACGCATTTGTGTCTCTTCCTTATCAAAAAATGCTCTATGATTATTTAAATCACTTATTAAATTCTCATAATCTACACCATGCTGACCAATTTGTAAATGATCTTCGCCCTCATGTAGCCATTTATTCAATTTAGCTATTAATGATATGTAATTTAAACGAGCTGTACGATTTTCTAAAAGATAAGCTTCACGTGCGGCTAATTCTTGAGGTAATATTTTCACTAAAGTTCGCCCTTCAGATAACATTTCTTGAATAGAACTTGGTATTGCATTAGATAATTGTTTACTTGGTTTAGGTTCAATATCTTTAACAATTTTTTGAAATTCATTGATATTTTGTTGAACTTCTTCTTTTAATTTTTGATGTTTTTGCAGTTCGTGTTCAACCGAATCTGAATCGCGATATAATAATGGTCGAGATTTGACAGCTCCTTCATTATTATGTAATTCATCCAATATATTTGTTAGATCACGTACTATTTGCTTGTGATATTCTAATTGATTTTGATGTTTTTGCCGATGTTGTTCTACAATCTTTTTCAAATTACTTAATTGCGTCTTTAACGATTGTAATTGTTCAGTTATATTATTTTGATCGATTGCTGTACCTTCGGAAGCAATTTTTTGCCCTTTATCATTAGCAGACGCTAATAAACCTTCATGTTCTTGTATCTTTAACTCAATATCATCATACTTGTTAATCTTTTCCTCTAAACTTAATGAAGAGTTTTCAATATCAGCAACTTCATCGGTGCCTTTTATAATGAAGGCAATAATATCATTGATCAATGCTATAAATTGTTCACGCAATATTAGCAATTGCCTTAAATGATTTAATTGATCTTCAACTAATTTAATCATATCATTTTGTTGTGTTAAAACACTTTGCAATTCTGGTAAATTATCATGTTTCATTTCAATCATTTTCTGTTTATTATTTTTTAATTGTTTTAAAATATCATCGTAAGCATTTAAAAATTCTTGAACATCCTCGATTTTAGAACCTATTGGTTTATTTAATTCTCTTAAACGTTGTTGAATTTTATTTAAAAATTCAATGCACTCGTTTAATTCACGTTTGGCATCTTTATATTTACGTATATGCTCGTCCAATATACTAAAACGATCGTCTAATTTATTTTTAATTTTGGCAAAACGATTTTTTAAAATTTTCAAGTCATCATTTAATTTCAATTTATTTGGTTGACTTAATGTAGGTATTACACCTTTAGCTTGTTCATTCAGATTATTCAATAGAGCAGCAGCTTCATCAGTACTTGCTAACAATTTACGATAGTGAGCTAATTGTTCTTCCAAAGCTGGCAAATTCGTTATACGTAAGTCATCTTCAGTGGCTGTTTCCATTTCATTAAGCCAATCAATCAGTTGTTTACAGCAATTATCAAAAGCTTGCCTTCCTTGTAATAAATCTTGTAATGTATTAGATCTTTTGCTACACTCTTCCTGTATGGTTTTATAATCATTTTCAATTTCATCCAATATAGCTTGAAGAGTCTCCCTTTCTTTTTCTGGGCACTCTTTCAAAATAATCGAGGCTTGACGATGTATATCACTTAATACTGTGCCTTTAAACTGCTTCGTATCATCGGCAATACGTTTGTTCTCTTGCAATTCGTTTTCTACTTCAACTACTGTGGGAGGATGATAAGCTGGCAATTTTTTAATTTCAATTAATTTCGTTTTTAGCCAATTGCGAGCTTTTTCCAAGTCATCTTTTAAGGTATTTCTCATTTTAATACCTTCTAAAGCACGTTCCATTTCCGTTTTAAAGTTGAAACTTAAATTTTTCTGTTGTACATTCAAATTTCGTAAAGCGGCTTCCAATGGGGCATGTTCTGCTACCTCGATTTCGGGTTGTAAATTCGAAACACGCTTATCTAAACCATCAATTATTGTTTGTTTACATTCTGCTTCCTTCATTAAATTCTTTATCATCTGCTGCCTTAATTCAGCTGATTTGGGTGTAAAACCTAATTGCATTGGTGCCTGCAATTGTTCTTGTATATTTTTCTGCCAATTTTGTAGTTGATCAATTTCAGTTTTAATTGTCATTATCGTATTATTTGTGACGTCTAACAATTGAAGTTTGCGTTCAAATCGTTTACCTAAATCAGCATAACGACGTTCCAACGATTTAATTTGTTCTTCCATTTGTTGTGCATCTAAATTGCTAATGACATCATAAACTTGGGCGGCTTTGTTTTTCAGATTCTGTAACATTTTCGGACCTTGGTGATCAAATTCGGCTTTTAGTTCAGTTATTACCGCTATCTTTTGAATACAAGTCAATCCGGAACCTTTATCTGAAGCATCCATCTGTTTTAATAGAGTGTCAAACCAATTTTGCATATTTTGAATATCCTGGCGGTAACTTTCAATTAAATTATACCCAGCTTGCTTTTTAGCAATTACATCCATTAAACGACCTTCCAAGTTATTAATAAGATCATTTAAATCTGCATCACTATCAGCCAGCGAACTACTAAAGTCGATTATTAACTGAGATTTCTTATCACCAATTGCATTCAATAAATCATTCATATTTTGTAATTCCTGTTTAGCTACTTCCATTCGTAATTTACATGGGCGAGTCATCCAATCAGCCACTACATTTTCTTGCTTATGTAACCAATCAATTAATTCATTTCTTTGTTTATGTTGTTGTTCTAATTCTTTAACAGAAGCCAACAAACTGTCTATATGAGATTGCACCTAGAAAATAAAATCAGAAATATTTATAAGTTCACAACCCAAAATATGCATTAGAGCTACTACATTAAAAAAAAATTAAATAAATAGACTGACTTCATCCAAAAAAAAAAAATGATTTTGTATATAATGAACAAATAAAACCATAAGCATAATAATAATTATAATTATAAACTTACCAGATCTTCAACATTTTCCAGTTTAGAACGTACTTTCAATTCACGTTCCGGGATTACTTGCATTGTAGTTTCTAATGGTGAACTGGGACGGCTAATTGAAGCAGTAGCTGCTTCACATGCTTGCACAGCATTGGACAATCGTGTCTTTTCATGATTGACTTTTCCAAGTAAATTCTGTGCGCATTTTAATTGATTTTGAGCCATTTCCAAATTATCAAGTGGTACATCCAATTCTTTATGTATAATATCTTCATATTCTAATAAATTATTCATAATATTATCTAAAATTTTTTCGTATTCTTGAAATTTGGTTAAAGAATCATTCAAGCGATTACGTATTTGTATCGATGTCTGTAACAAAGAATTATAACTCTCTTCAATATTTTTTAATTGATTTTCAACATTTGTGCGTACACTGGGAGTGATGGCCTCATAACGTTTAATACGACCTTGACCCTTAACATTCAAATCATCAATATTTACTTGATATTTCTGAATCTCCTCTAATAAACCTTCAAGCTGTTTAATTTGCTCTTCGGTTTGTTGACGATTTGTTATACAAAGAGAATTATGGGCCATTAATTGAAATGAAATTTGTAATAACCATTTCTCAACATCCTGTAAACTCTGATAATATCCATTATATTCATTCATTTGCCTTTCCAAATCATCAATTTGTATTTTACATAAATTTTGCACATTCTCCCAGTCTTTTTGTAAATTATTCAATTGTTTTACATGGATTTTTAATTCTTTTGCTTCCTGAGCAAAATCTCTCAATTCTTTACCTTTGATATCAATATCATTCAAATGGGCTTTATAACGTTCTAATTGCGATTTTATCTCACTTAATTCTCCATTTGTTATTGGAATCTTTTTCAATTGTTCCTCTAATTGACTTAACCATTTTTGTAATTTTTCCAAATTTGCTGAAAATTCGTATAAACGATTTTGCTTCTGTTGTAAATCGTTAGTCGTTTGTTTAATGGTTAAACTTAAATTCTCCCATTTATGACGTATATCATTCATTGTGTCACGTAACATGTCTTGTTTATTTTTAGGTGACACATTAGATGCTTTCGTGTAGGCATCTTGAACCAAATTAAATAATTGTTGACCTTCTGGTAAACGTAAGGTAAATGACTGAAATAGTTAATATATGAAAATCACATTATAATAAAAAAAATTTTCCGATCTCATGTCATTTCTAGTGCAACAAATAATTGCTTTGTCCACATTTAAGATATACAAAGCCTTTTTATGGGTTACTTAATTCAGAATTACTTTTCAAGCCGATTCAAATTTGTGTATTTATATTTCCCCTTAAAAGTACTTTTGTATTGAAATCAGCGGCCATAATTACAAATTATAAGGAAATTTAATTTACAGGCGTATTTTGATTTAATGAAAAGCACTTTAAAAATAACCTGTACCAGACCACTTTTACGTCTATTCCGCATTTTGTATTATCCTAAAAAACCCGTAGAAAAATCATATTTAACCGTGGCCTGATCTTGTATACCCACCACCAGGGTATATAATTTATAGTACAGACAGAAAGTTTAAAGTTGTCTTGTTCCGGATAGACTATTTTTACATAGAATTTATAAAATTACGGCCTTATTGTTTCTACAAAACTTCAGCTTTCTATCTACTTGGTTCCATTTATTTCAAGTTTCAAGTTATGAGCAAAAAGCTATAAATTTTTGCTTAGAAAAGAATTGTCAATTTACGTTGCACTGTGGGAGCGAACTTTGAACGATTTAGTCCATTTTCACTGTACGTGAATTTTCAATGCTTCTACAAAGTTTGAGCATTATACCTCTGTTTCTACGATCAGAAGAATATTTACCATATTAGGGATAGGAACAAACAGACAGACATATCTAAATCAATTCATATATAATTCGATTTAATACTGATCAAAAATATGTATACTTTGTAGGGTCTCATCAAATGCTTCTTTTTAGACGTTACAAACATAATGATAAAATGAGTCTACCCCCAAGCTCTGAATGTTGAGTATAATAACGTTGTATATTTTTTCAAAAAAGTTATTCATATAAAATTCATCAAATCACATGAGACCCCTTCTAATTGTCGAATTTTTCAAACCTTGCTACTTTTTAGATTTCTTATGTACTTTTAAAAACGTTTAAATCTTTATCAAGGAAGAAAGGAAATAGTAAGTTTGAGCACTATATTTTCTAAGTCTGGCCTGGTCATTTATAATATTTCTAGTTATTTTACGCACTTTTACTACATCCAAATGTTCAGCAATATTTTCACTATCACCCTCTCCAGTACAAGTATTTAGCAGTTGTTCAGCTTTTTCCATCCAATCTCTCATGTCGTTTGCATACTTTAAAAATTCTGTATGATCAGATATATTTTTTTCGATTTTGGCAACCAAATTTTCAGCATTCGTTAGAAGTTTTGTGTATTTAACTTGAGTATCCACCGTCTGGTCACGTATTTGCGAACAAGCAGTATTCTCCATTAATGATTCACATACTTGATTCAATTCTTCTACCGTATCTTTCTCACTTTTAATTTCATCTAGAAGCTTCTATATAAATTTGAAAAAAAAACAGAAAAAACATAAATAAAAAAATGCTGAAACCTCTGCCTTAATAATTTTACACAGTATTTTAGAACATTTGCCTTCTTATCCGTTTAATTTACAAGAAGTGGTTTAAAGATTTTAATTATTTAGCTTATTATTGCATGTTAGAAAATAAATAAATAAACAGAACAAAAAAAAATCCAATTTATTCAAGTTTGTAATTTGGCAAAATGAATTGTAAATGAATTGATGTGAATTTGATTTGGTTGATTAGTAATTAGCCAGAATTTCTACGATTAATAGATACCACTGATTCATATACACACAGACTGTGAAATGTAGAACTTACCCTAGCATTAACCAGATCATCCATTGTTTCACCACCGTTTTCAATAGCTTGGTTGATTTGCTTATGGAAATCGTCGATCCATTTATTTATTTTATTATGCTTCTCTAAGAAAGCATTCCAACATGTCAGACATGTTTCTAAGTTGAATCGAGTATCCCGTAATATGGCAAATAGAGCTTCCCACTCATTAGTAAAGTATTTAATCTCTTGCATTATAGTGTCCTGACCTTCGCTACCAGTATTAGCAATAACCGTTTGACTTAACTCAATGCAACCTTCCATTAGAGCTTTTCCTTCTGTCATAGTACCCTCAATATCGCCTAATTTATTTAGATTATCTTCTATTTGTTTTCTTTCACCATGACAATCGGAACATAACTCAATATCTGAACGGGTCTTACGCAACCAATCTTGCAATTCAATAAATGCCCGTTTATATTTATCAAGATCATTTACCTGATTTTCTAAAGATTCAATTATATTAACCAACATAAGTTGTAATGTATCATATTTATCTAAATATTCTTTAAAATCTTCGGAATTTAAAGCATTATCCTCCTTAAGCAGCCTATTAATTTTTTCTACTATATCGTTATGCCCATAAAAATCTCTTTGTATCGAACGGAATTTTTCTAATGCAGCACGTTTATCGCCAATATCATTTAAAAATTCTCTATCTAAATTATTTATGGTAGGTTCCACTTCGTCTAACCATTCTTTAAGTAAATGATATAATTTATAAATTTCTTCTAATTGAGCCAAACGATTTAGTAATTTTTGGCGCACGCTATTCAATTGTTCCAAAACTTTATCATACTCTTGTTTAAGAGAATCCGTATCTTCTTGAATTTTTATGGCTCCATTTGGTTCTGTATTCATTATAACTTTTTCTTTTAATTCCAACAAATAACGTAATTTATTTTGACCAGATTCAAAGCCTTGACGCAAATTTTTTACAGTATTTAATTTACTTTGGATATTAGATTGAGAACCTGATACGACTTCACAATTGGCCAACTTTTCACATGTTTCTTCAAGCCACATTTGACATTCTTCATACAAAGCATTATGCTGTTGATGTTCTTGATAATGCATTTCTAAACGTCTCATGATTTCTTTGGCTAAATTTAACAAAGCATTGTATTTAGTGGCAAGTTGCATGACACCGTTGCTAATACGTGTATCAGAACAATTTTCCAATAACATTTGCGCCTTCATATTTAAGGCATCCAAAGTTTTTTGCCACTCAAATATTGCTTGCAAGTGTCCCTGAAATTCTTCTAACACAATTTTTTTTTGCGGTAAACTTTCTTGGAGCTTATTATAAGATTGTACTAAAGTTTCAGTTTCAGTAAGCCAATTTAATGCTTCATTATATTGCTCTTGATAATCTGACCATTTAACTATTCCCACTTCCAAATTATTCATGATTTTCTGTAGATTATCAACATAAATGTCGTATTCTTCTTGAAGTAAAGCAACTTCTTGTTCAACCATCTCACGATCTTCGGGTTCAGCATTACGACAAACAACTTCACCCTGAGATAAGGCATTTTCTAATTTCTTTTTGCCCACAGGCAATTCCCCATGTAAAATTTTTAACTGATGAATTTTTTCAGCTAGAACTTGCTTATCACCAGTCGGCTCGGAACATTTACTAAGACATTCTTTAGCATTACGTAACCACGTAGCAAAATCATTACCAGCATCAATCAAGGCCTGATATAAATCAATATTATTTTTTTGTTTTTCATATAAATCTTTAGCTTGTTGACTTAACCGCTCATATTTATGAAATATTTCTTTAGCCGGTATTCCTTGCTGTAAATCTGAAGCCTTACATGTTACAGATTGAATCATCGGTTCAAACGACACAATATCTTGGACAATATTATTGGTATGTCGCAAATTAGCTTTCCGTTCATTCAAATCAAAACTAAGTGCTGGTTGATTTTTCGACTTTGCTATCTTTTGTTCACATGCTTTCTGCAATTTCGCCTCCCTTTCCGTTATCCAGTCTTGCAATTGTTGATAACTTGAATTGTAATCAACCCACTGCAGAAGATTGGTCTCTAATTGGACTTTTGTCGTAGACATTTTTCTCACCAGACGATCCCAATCATTTTGTAAATCTTTAACCTCGTTATTAATAATATCACGACCATCCGAACGAGTATTACGCAATACTTTTTCACTAAGATTAACTGTTGCATGTACTAAACTTTGACCCACCTCACGATTACGTATCAATTCTTGAATCAATTCTAAACGTTTTTCTAAAACTTCTTTCGATACTGCAGTTGTACCATCACTATTGGTGCTTACGGTTTCTTTCGCATCATTTATCCATTTTCTGGCTGATTCAAGCATATTTCGATATTCACGATGTTGAGCGCAATTTGTTTCGACTTTTTTCAATACGTCTTTTGCCAAATTAACTTGGACTTGATACATAGAATTTAAGTGATGCATTTGATTGCTTACATATGAGTTTAAATGTGATTTTAAAAGTTCGGACGCTGAACTATTTATTTTATCAATATCATTTTTGCCTTTGTCCAAACGTGTAACAATATCATGCATATCTTTCACTTGCTTTTCCTTTTCGGATAAATCGGGCAAACGATTTACTTTATGATTTTTAACCAATATATCAATCTGCTTTAACCATTCTATTAATTTATCATATTCCTCCTTGTAGACGCGCCATTGTTGCATTGTAACCTCCAAATTTTCTTTTTGTTGAATAATATCACGGAATAATCCTTCAAAACTGTCACGAACTGAACGTATATCATTTCGTATTATCTCTTGGCCTTGTGGTGAAGTACTACTTAGGACTACTTCTCCAGTATGAATAAGATGTTCAATCATTAGCTCACCTTGTGTTTGCTTATTTAACATATTTTCTGTTATCTGTAAAGCATTTTCGAGAGCTACTTTATCATTTAGACTACTTTGTTTCATTGAAGGAAACTTTTCTCTGGCGCGACTTATCCAACTAACTAATTCGTCATGCGCTTCCCTGAACAAACGATGATCACGATATTGATCTTGTCGTTCGGAAAGTAATTTGTCAGTACGCCTGGATAATTCAGTAAATTTATCAAGAATTTTATTAGCTTTAATGGCAGATTCCGGTTGTTGATTACCCGTCATCATTTCGTTCGTCTGAACTTTTAAGGCATCCACATCAATTTTCTCAATACGCACTTTTTCTTCCAGTCCTCTAATACGATCTAATTGCGCACGCTTTTCAGGCATTGTACTTTGAAGTTCCGTAAGTTCTTTCAACGACAATTCTAAAGATTCATTAAATTTATTAACATTTTGAACTTCTTCCAAGAAACTAGACCATCGTATAACACAATTATCTAATTTCGCTTTAATATCCATTATATGCAATGCTATTGATGACCACATGTCTTGTAATTTATTTAATTCGGTATTAATAGCCTCATGACCAGTTGGTGCGGTATTAGCTAATACATTCTGTGCTAATTCAATAATATTAAGTAATTTCTGTGAACCATTATCTTTCAGTGTGCAAATTTCCTGAATTATGCCTAATTTGTTTTCCAATTCCTTTTGATTCAGTGAAGTAACATCCGAACAATATTTTAATTTTTCATCAATATTATTAACCCATGTTCTCCACTCTAATACGGAATTGTCAAATTCTTGATGGCTTGTCACATACTTTTGCCAACGAGTTGTTAACTCTTTTATTTTATGTAACAGTTGTTGGTATTTCGTATTTAATTCAGAACAAGATACATGCAGTATAGTCGAACCTTTCATTAAAGATTGAGCCTTCTCTGATATATTATCAACTTCAAATTCTTTAGCTCTTACTTCTCCCTGTAAGGCTTTCAATTTTTCCAGTTCTGCCACTTTTTCAGGCAAATTTGACATCAAATCAATAGAGTGTATCTTACTTTCAGCATTCCGTATCCAATTTAGACAATCATTACTTAATTTTTCAAAATCTAACCACTGTTGTAATCTTAATTCGATTCCCTCCAATGTCGAATTAACAGCTGCAATTAGTCCTTCCCATTCTTGTTGAGTCGCATCAACTTGAGACTTTATATTACACTGACTTGATGACAGAGTGCCAGGTATAACGTCTTCACCTAGAATACGGACTTGATCTACTCGTGGAAATTCATCAGCTAAAATACGCTTAAGATTTTTCAAACGTTCCATATTAGTCCGTAATGAAACTTGATCAAAATTTAAATCACCCAAAAGATTAATGTTATTATGTGTAGCTTCAATAAATTCTTGTATCTCCATAACTGCAGTACAATATTTTTGATGGGCACTAACGAAATTTTCGTAACTGTTAACATAGCATTGCGCACGTTCCTGCAATTCTTCATATTTTTTAATTGTTTTTCTTGTATTGTCCTTTAAATTCTCAGTTGCCTCTGGTAGAGATTCCTCTATTTCCTGTAAATTCCTTACTGTAGCTTTGTAATTGTTTATAGAATTTAATGCATCACGATAGGATTGCAATTTACTCCGCTTTTCGTCCAGTGTACTCTTCAATTCAATTTCAAGTGGAATAATTTTCTCCATTTCACTCATAAAATTATATAAGCTATTAATTAGTTCATCGAATCCACACCATTTAGATATTTTATTTTGAATATCTTGTACATGATTGGAAATATCGTCGAACAACTTTTCAAAAACCTGTTGCAATTCTTTTAACTGTAAACGAATCAATTCCCTGCCCTCAGGAGCCGTTGATGGATAACATTTCTCACCAAGTTCAATGGTATTATTAACCAGTGAATGGCCTGTAGGTTGTTGACCTGAAAGTTCTTGTACAGCAATTTGTATTCTTAACAAATCATCACGATTACTCCCTAAATTGGAATTTAAAAACTCATCATGTTTACTTTGAGTCAGTGCAATCCAATCAGCACAATGTTTATATTTTTCATGGAATAAACTATGATCATGTACAGCTTTTTCACATTTTTTCAATACCTCTCTAGCTGTACCTTGGACTGATTGAAAACGGGAAGCTATTTGTTGAATTTCAATAGTAATACGACTCTCGCCAGAACTTTGAATAAGTTCAGAGGAATCATCTTTCAATTTTTCAAATTCCATTTTTTTATGCTGCAAATTTTGTGTTAATGCTTGAAAATAGTTTAATTGCTCTTGTTTTTCTTCCAAAGTAGATTTTATATTGTAATTTTTTAAATTATTTTCATTTTCACTTAACCACACTATCAATTCATTTATATTGGTATCGTATTCATCCCATTGTTGTAAGCGATTTTCTAGGCCACTTTTTACTTCGATAAGTGCTGTTTTAAATTTTTCATGATCAACATATAAAATGCTTATATCACGTGTTAAAAATTCTTTAAAATGTGCTGGCAGAAATTTACTATTTTGTTCAATGTAATTAGATATAATTGCCAATTTTTCATTGGCTTCTTGTAAAGAATGTTCAATTTCATCAATTTTATTAAGACGAAATTGCAAGGCCATTTTATTGCCCGCATAATCCGAATAACTAGTAAGACGATCCCATAATTTCTTTTGATAATCTTGATGGCCCTTTTGTAAATCACTAAATTGTTGATAAATATCAAAATTCTTTTGCAATTTATTTAAAAGGTCATCACAAATCGTTACCACTTTATCATACCTCCTGTTTACACTTGATATATTTTCATCAATTTCATTTTTATTAGATGATATACATTGTAGAGCAGATGCCTTGTCTATTAATGTTCCAATAATACGTTTGTGTGAGTTAATATCTTGCAAAATTGATTTCACTTTATACAATTTGGTACGTAAATCTTGAGAATTGCTCCAACTTGCTGAATTTTCATTTTCAAGAGATTTTTCTACTTCAGTTAACCAATTAAGCACTTGATTTAATGTATCCTTATAAATAGAAAATTGTATATTTTGAGCGTCTTGAAGTTTACGCAAATTATGAATACCCTCATCAAGTTTTTCCCAACGATTACGTATATTACGTATTTCTTCACGGATTATTTCACGACCTTGAGTTGACGTGTCTGGTAATATTTTCTCACCAAGACTATTGAGAGCATTAAATAACATCTCTGTTGATTCTTTCATCGGTGAAAACATATCGAAAATGCTAGAACTTTTTAAAATACCTTCCTTAGAGGCTTCTCCGTATTTCTTTTCAATAGGTTTTAACCATAAATCGATTTCATTATATTTTTCTTGATATAACTGATGATCGTCAACCAAATTATTCCAACGATTAACAATTTCTTTACTTAATGCTTGTAATAATTGATAGCGATTTGTTATTTGCGTGACTAATGTTTTTAATCGATCTGGACCACAATTATTGATTAAAGTATGTGCCGCATCGCCTAAATTATCAATTTCAGTTTCTTTTTGCATAATTTGTTCGCGATGCATTTTATACTTTTCCAATTGTTTCATTTTTTCCAACAAATCATTTTGTAACTGTTGATCCCGAAAAACTGTCTCTTCTTCTTGACACCATTTTGTTAATTCACCAAACATATTATCAAAGCTTTCCCAACACTGTAAAATTTGCTTTTGTTTTTCCGCAATTCTATCTATTTCATCATAATGTGATTTTATGCTATTTTCCAATTCGTTCAGTTCTTTTATTATAATTTTACAACCCTTCTCAGAGGTGAAGGGTTGGACCATAGCATATTGTTCGTGTAAGCCATTTAACAATTTTACAGCTTGACATTTATTCTCTTTCAAATTATGCAAAATTTCCATACGACGTTTTATGTCAGCCTTCTCACCATAAGCTACATCGATATCTAGTAACTTATCCTTTTCATTCGATAACCATGATTTTACTTCAGCTAAACCATTATTTAAATTACCATGGTTTTGTACGCATTGATCTAAATTATTAAGTACTACATTAGACTTTTCTATTATATTTTGATATAATTGTTTAATTGTTTGTAAGTACATTTGCAAAGAATTATCTTTAATTTCTGCCATTAAAGTTTGAGCTTTATCACAAACATTGTTCACTAAAGCACTATGCGTCGTTATCTCCTGATGTAATAACTTGTGATTTTGTAGTTGAGCTCTCTTTTCTTGCAATGTACTCTTTAATTCAGTGTGACATTTCATTGTTTTATCGACGTCTTGCAACCACTTTGTTAACTGATTTTGTGTACTTGTAAACTCATTAAACTGTTGCAGGCATTGATCAACTTTCTGTAATGCACCATTTAAATCATCACCATATTCATCCCATTGGGCGCGTAATAGTTTTAGTTGTTGCCGAACTATTTCCCGCCCTTCGGAGCTAGTTTGTCCATACAACTTTTCACCTCTATCTATGAGAGTCTCGAATATGGTACTGTCACTAAAACGCCTGTCATTCATGTCACATAAGAATTTCTGACGTTCTTGTAAAATATTTTGATCACCTATCACTTCTCTATTGACATTTAAGTTATGTCGACATTTATCTAAATGAACCTTAAATGCCTCAAAATCTTGATTAAATGATTCATGATCCATTGTATAATTTTGATATTTAATTATAGCTTCTTTACAATAAGTTTTCAATGCTTGATATCGTGTATTAAGGCGCGATAATTTCAAATTTAAATCCGTTTCACCTTCAATTTCATGTCCCTGCCTAATAAGTTCGTCAATAGCTGGATTACGATTTTGAATTTCATTGGCAATTACTTGTAATTGTTCTAAATGATTTCTCTTATCTTCGGCAGTGTGTTTAAGACTTTGATTTTTCACTATATTTTCAATATCTTTCATCCAAATGCCATAATCATTAATAGCAGTTTCAAATTCAGTCCATTTGGAATATAAATGCTTCAATTTTCCTAAAGAATCTTGGCATGATGTCATAAACTCATTCCAATCATTCTTTAACTTTTGAAAACTGTTCAGTAAACCTCCATGACCGGTAGGATGCGTTTGATATAAAACAACGTTCAATAATTTTTCACAATTATCAATAATGGCATCACCTTTTGGTTGGTATTGTAAAAGATTTTCTATAGTTACAAATTTATCTTCGGCACCATCTTTCTCAAAAAGATTTTCATTTAAGATATCTGTGCCTTCCAGATTAATATCGTTCAGCCAATCTTGAGCTTTTTCCATTGCTTGATCATATTCTTCATGTTTCAACACTTGTTCATTGAGAACATTAATTCTATCGCTAATAGTTTTTTCAAGATCATTATATTCTTGTATAGCGTCTTCAGTATCTCTTTCAGATTGATCATCACATAAAGCTACAGCTTTATCATGCAATTGTTGTAAAACATTCTTATGAAGTGCAGCTTCTTGTAATTGAGTTTTATAATTTTGTAAAGCAGCCTTCTTCGCTGCTAATGTTGGATACATATCTTCTGAAGTCTTTGATTTAAGTTTAGATTCATTCAAATAACGTAAAACTTGTGCACAACTTTCTTCAATTGTTGTCTTCTGGATGAGAATTCCTTCAATTTGCTGTAAAAGTGCATTCGCCTCATCACGCAAGTAATCAAAATCTTCACGGAATTTACGTAATTTAGCACGAATTTTCTCACGATTCTCCGTTGTTATAAAGGTAAATAGGGCTTCGCCCGTATCAATAGCATTATTCAATAATTTTTGACCGTCATTGAATCCATTAACATATGCTTTAATTACTTGTAACTGTTGTGCTGTAGCCGATGATGAACCTGGTGAACCCATGCGAGCCAATTCTTGATATTCTATTTTACTATCGATTAACCATTCCTTTAATTCATCGGAAGATTTATTGTGAGCCTCATTCAAATGTTGCACTTCTCTTAATTTATTCATGTAGCCATTAAGATTATTGCCTAAACTATTGTAGCGTTGAATTAAGTGATTAGCCAATTGTTCCATGCGTGCTTCATGATTCTCTTCCAATAATTTGTGTGTTATTTTATCAATATCTTTAATAACTGTTCCACGTTCATCAATATTTTGTTGGAGAACAGTCAATTCTTGAATTTTTTGTGGTATATTCAGAAGATCCACTTGTTTTCCGGTTTCACTTTTCACTCTCTGTTCAATATCTTTCAACCATACAGACAAATTTTCATGAATTTTTTCAAATTGCAACCATAAATTTATGGTTTCATCCAATTTGCTCTGACATTGTTCATAAATATTAAATAAATTAATCATTTCATTATTAAGCAATTCAAGTTCTTTACGCATTTCCAACATGTCATGCGGATTTTCAACATTTTGTAATAAATCGTATGAATTTTGTACATCTGCATGATGTTTTTTACAATTCTCTAAAGCTTTACCTACATCCGTTAAAGAAGATCTTTTCATTTCTAAATTATATTTGTCACAAGTTTTTTCTGGTTGACACCATTCAATTTTCTCTCGTTGATTTGCAATAAAAGATTTAAGTGCAGCAACTTTTTCATTATGTATTTTTTTCAAGGCACGTAATAAAGAACTTTCAATTTTATTTGCAGATATTTCAATAGACTCATAACGGCTTTGTAAATTATGAAGCTCTTTCGGTATAACAGATTCTATAAATGTCGGATATAGAACACGTAATTCATCTACCGTTTGCTTAGTTTGATCAATTTCATTACCGATGTTTTTCAAATTCGCATCTATATCACGGCATTGCTGTAAACGTTCAACAATTTTCACGTTATCTCCCGTTATATCATCACACTTCACTAATTGTTCTCTTAATTTACCAATTTTCTCACCCGTTTCTCTTATGCGACGTCTTAAATCTTGCTCCTGTTCATTGAATGCAGTCGTTATTGCCTGTAGACGTTCAGCATTATTTGCGATCTCTTTAAATTGATCATCTAGCAATTGATTTAAAGTTTTCAATGTTGGTATATCAGTATTATTACAAATTTGCATTATTTCTTGAGATTTTTCGGCAATTTTATCGCATAATGTTTTATATAATGGCAACTCAGAATAATATTTATTTAAACGTATTGGAGCAAATTCAATTTCCATACTGTTATCAGCAGCATCACACAAACCTTGATTAGTTTCTGTTAGCCATGGTAATAGATCTTTTTTAGTTTCTTCAATTTGCGACCACATAATAACGGCCGTTTCATTTTGTTGTTGTTTTCTTAATATGCGATCATGTAAATCTTGCAATTTTTGTTTCTCTGGTGCAAAATCATTTATCATGTCTTGATCATTGTATTCTACTCCAATAGCTTCAAATAATTTAGCAACATGATTTCCTTTACGTTCTAAATCGTCTAAAATTGTCTTCGTTTTACGCAGTTGCTCTATAATTTTACGAATTTTTGGTACTTCTTGGCGCAATTCAATTTGATCACATGGTTGTTGAGAAAGCTCTTCATATAAATCATTAGCTTTCTGCAATTCAGCGGTTACCTTCTTTTTAGCATCGGCACATTGCCCCAAAGCTTGACTGATTATTTGATATTCTTGTATAGCATCAGCAGTTTCTTTTTCCAATGTCTCATAATTTTTATCTATATTTAAAAGCACTTGCTGAATGTTTGGCATATTAATTAAATCTTCACGCATAAGTTGAGCACCCTCATTGTTCAAACGATTTTTCAGTTCAGCATGTTTTTGCAAATCATTATTCAGAAGTATTAATTCATTTATAATTTGTTCGATATTTTCGAAATTCGGTTTTAACTTAAGAATGTTTGCCAACTTGGCAAAGTCATTTTGTAAAGATTTTATTAATTGGTTCTCTAAGGCTTTGAATTTATCTTTACGGATTGCCATTTGATCGAATTGTTGCTTTAAATTTTGCGAACGTGACTGTAATTGTTCTAATTTACTTTCATAACCTTGTACAATGTGTGAAGCAATAAACGGTGTGCGACTTAACGTGTCTTTTAGTTGTAAAACTGGATTCTCATCAATTTCCTTAGCTTGCTGTTCCCAGAAAGGTAATGACTTAGCAATTTTATTTATTTCACAAATAATTTTGCTCAATTCATCCACAATCAATGTATTAGGCTTTTCAATTTGATGTTTTAAATAATTCAAATGATTGTCAATGTCATTTTTCCAATTTAAAAATTCCAACCATTTTTCCAAGCATATTTTTTTCTGCTCTAAATTAGTTTCTAAATTCTGATAACTTAATACCAAATTGGAATATGTATCATGTAAAGTACTAACCCCTTCGTTTGGGATTGTTAAAGATAAGTTTTTAACATCATCATAAATAGTATTGAAACTAGGTTTCTTATCAGCATACTCTTGCAATAAGGTATGAATAACATGTAAACTAGTTTCTACACGTTCTGGATTAAGTTCATCAATTTCATTTAATTGTTTATTCAAATGGTCCATCCATTTTGAGAAGTTTGCTACTTTGGCATTAAAATCTTGAACTGCAATAATAGCATCTGAAATTTCATTAATATTGGCTCTCGTAGCCTCAGATAAATACTGTAATTTCGATTTAAGGCTATTGACGTTTTCTTTAACCAGAATAGCACGCTCTGGAACTAAATGGAAACTAATTTGATCCGCTGCTTGACCCAAATTAACTATCTTAGATTGTTGTTCAGATATTTCATTATTAAGTGATTTTAATTTTAACAATTCTTTTTCAAGTTTTTCAGGATGTGACGAACTTAGACTCGCCACGTGTCGAACGACGCCATGATCGATATTTTGGACAAAATTCTCTAAATCTTTAACATCGATTTCGAAAGATTTCCATTTGATAACCAACTTTTCTAATTTTCCACTATTTTGTTGAGCTTTTTCATGGACGGCAACCCAACGGGAATGTAAAGCGTCAACTTCATCAGGGGCATTGGTCTTACATAGCATTTTATGGCTAATGTTTGAAATGCCTTGGAGGCTGTCTAATTGCTCCAGACAGTATGTTTCGAAATGTTTAGCATTTTGTAGCAGTTCAACTGCCTCATTAAGTGTACAAGGTTTAGAAGTAATATTATTTACCTTAATTTCCCCCTCCTCTACAGCAGAACGCATATGCTGCAGACCAGTTTGCAACTGTTGCCAATTATATAAATCGTCTTGCACAGTGCTCGTTTGATGATTTACATTGCGACTTATTGCATTAAGTACTTCTTGCAATTTAGTGATTTCACCTTTAAGGCGCTTCGCTTCTGCAATATTACCTTCTTTCGGTGCTAATTCTGCTGCATCTGAAGCTAAAACATCCAACTGCTTCATACGTTCCGCTAGCACAGTTCTAAACGAATTCATTTTGATTAAACGTTCTTCGGGTGTCAAGTCTTCTGCGTGAAGCGTCTCAAGAATTTTTGGTGCTTCTTTATTCGCCCAATTTTGTAATTCACTTAGGCGGCCTTTATAATTGTTCCATTTCGTACTATAATCATCTAAATAAGCAACACGATCTTTAACATGCTCCAAAGTATTGTAAAATATTTTCTCCAATTCAGTAACTTCTTCTTCTAGAAGGGGTCGTTTTTCCGTAGATGCCAAAGGTGTCAATTCATTTTTTAGTATGTGCAATTTCGGTATAAGTGTATTAGATGCTTGTTGTAATTGTGCATTAAGGTCACGTTTAGCTTTCAAATCATCACTAACATTTTTAGGGTCAGTTTGCAACGGCGTTATAGAACGTAATTCAGTTTCAGCCTTGTGTAATATTGAAACTATTTCACTTTTTTGATTTGAAAATTTATGCCACACGGCTTGGGCACTTTTTAAAGTTTGCAATTTATCGGTAGTTTCTCCATAAGCCTCATTCCAGCCGCTTTCTAAATTATTTACTTCAACTTGAACAAACGATGGTGCATGAACATCTTTACAAAGATCACGGCCTCTTTGTAACATGGACATAATGTGGGGACGTTGATGATCTAATTGATTGACAGCATATTGTTGTTCTTCAACCATTTTATTAACATTATCTAAACTATCTGGGGATGGCATACTAATAGCTTGCTCTTTTACTTTACTTAATAAATTTACGACTTCGTGAACTTCGCGTCGGTATGTATAACATTTCGAAAATACTTCAGTTTTCACCATAGTAATTTCAATAGTCGGTATAAGACTTTTATAACGTGCAATTAAACTTTCTAATTTCTTTTGCTCTAGATTGACATCGTTTTCTGTAGCATAACTTAGTAAGTGATCCAACGTTTTAACCAACCACTTCATGTCTTCTCGTTTCGTATCGGCTTCTTGGCATATTCTCTAAGATATTCAAATAAAAAATACATATTTGTAAATATATTTTATAGCAGTCTTAATGACATGCAAATTATATAAATTTATCTACGTGCAATCTTTACCACTAATTCCTTAAGCTGCTTTAAACAATACGAAAATATTTTTAGTAACAATCAGAATGGTTTTAAAAGATTTACTAACCTGAAAAACGACTTTTTCTTTTTCAAATTCGTCCATACTATTCACTTCATTGACAATATTTTGTAAACTCTTATCGACAATATCCATCCACTCAGCCATTTCACTAAACTTTTCATGATAACACTCCCATTGGGCAGGAATTTGTTGCAATTTTTCTCGCATTGTTGATACTTTACTTGAAAGGTCAGACCATTGTTTTTCTGCATTATTATAAGAGTCTTGTAAATTCGTGTTTGCCTTGCTAAGTCGTTGCATATTTTCTAAACATTTTTCCATACGTCTTAAACTACTTTGTTCCGAAAAATATTGTTCATTACGTTGCAAAATTGATGCAACATCTTCATTATGATTAAGTGCCTGTTGTTCCAAATATAATTCTTTTTCCATTTCTTGTAAAATACTATAAAATATTGATTCATCCATATGAAATTCAAGTTTCACGAGATACTGCGGTACTTGCGAAAGAACTTTTTGCCATCTCTTTTGAAGACCTTCAACAGTTGTCACAATCGGATTTTGATCTTGTGTTGTTAAAGACCTAACCAAATTTTGAGCTGATTCTATAAGATTTTGCATTAAGTTATTGTCAATATTTTCAAAGAAATATTTTTGTTTTTCTATCGCATCCATCGTATTAATCCTATTTTCATTAAGCATTTGTTCAGCCTTTGTTAACCATTCAGTAATTGTACGTTCATATTCAATAAATTGAGACCAATTATTAGCTGCTCGAATAAAACGTTCTTCCCACTGTTGACTATTCTCTATTACATAATTAAAACGCTCATTTAATTGTTTCATATTGTATGTTGTTTGTGTTACATCAATAAATGGATCTTCGGCAACATGTTTCAAAAGATTATTGAAAACGTTATTCTTGCTTTCCAGCATGGAGCGATAATAAACGGTCCGCGAAAAGAATTCCTTATGTCTCTTAAGTTCGTCATTAAGACGATCGTAATCGGGCAATACATTATGTTGACTAAGTATAGATTCTGCTTCATTTAGCCATTGATGAATTTCTTTTTGTCCAGCCACCAATGACTCTTGTTGTATTATCAATTGATGAATTAAATGTAGTTTAGTTGGTATTTGAGCTCGTACTCGTGTTAAGGCTTCTTTTTCTATTTTCAGACTATTCATCATGGCATTAACTTCATCCCGTGATAAATCTGATATTATGCTTTGTATATTCCGACTAGTTGTTTTAAACCATTCCTCTTTATCATCTATCTCGCAAGCTAATTGTTGTAATTCTTCACAATATTTCTTTATTCCTTCAGTATCATCTAATTGTAATTTTCTAGTTAATATGGACTCGGCATGACGTATCCATTGTGATAATTTTTCGATACCACTCTTACTTTCTTGGCGGGTTCGTACAATATTACCAGCATGAATGTACTTCTTTGTATTAGTAAATACACGATTAAAACGTTCCGACAAATTATTGTATTGGGGCCGTAAATTTTGAACGATGTTTTCTTCACATGAAGCTAAAAGATACTGAACGGCACTAGCCAAAGAATCAAATTTATCTTTCCATAGGGCAATATCTTGAAAGTATTCCATTCTTTCATCCTCTGATAAAGTTAGTAATTTTTGCTCTGTTGAACCTAACCAATTCTCAAATTCTGGCAATAATTGCAACCAAATTCTCCAATATTTAAGCATTTCTTCTAAGGAATTTTGACAATATTTTAATTGCATCGAAACGCGTTTCCACCTTTCGTCAGTATCATACATAAAACGGTCAATTTCATTAACTTCTTTACGCTTAATATTGCCATCACGTTTATACTCTTCCACCACTTGTTTCATATCCATAAAAGCTTTTTCAAATTCTTGAAAAATTTTATTACGAGATACAAAATTTTTATATTGTTCTAATTGTTGAGCAACTTCATCCTCTGTACCATATTTCCCTGTCCATCCTTTCATTTTATTCTCCACTAAATTTAAAAATGCAATTAAGCAACATTTATGCTCCCAAAATTTCAAATGTATTCTACGCTCGGTAGCTTGACTTGGCAATTCTTTTAAGCGTTTCTCCATATTCAACAATTGTTCAAGCGGTATTTGTTGAGCTAAATGTGTATGTTTAACCTTTTCTAAAATTGCAATAAATTGTGGTAAATCAGCAAAGAATAATTTATGTTCCTCTAATTTTCGACTTATTAACGCAGCTGTTTCTTCATTCATATTTGATGGTACATCTCTATCTAGAATAAGTTTCTCTGCTTCAGCTAACCAGCGACCTATTTCACCAAATTCTCCCGGTAATTCAGAATCCAATAACCATAACCAGTACATCATTTGATATTGAACGCGATCCCATAATACTTCAATGTCATTCCAATGTGATGGTGGGCCAGCTCCAGAAATTTTACTTTGAGTATCTGCGAATTGTTTTAAATGATTATAGGTCGGTATATGAGCGTCAATTTCCGAACGGCTTAATACATATTCGCCATAATCACGTGGAAAAGAATTATTTGTTATCATTGGCTCATATTCGGTAGTTTTTTCTAATAAAAATTGATATAATTCATCAAGTTTTTGATGAATACGTGAAAAATCTTTAGTAGAACCAGAATCCTAAAGGAAAATAATATGAACGAGCATAAAGAAATCAATAAAAACAATTGCAATTGAATTGTAAAATATTTAATTCACATGTACCTTGGGTTCAGGATATTTATGCAAAAATTGTGCCACATAAGTCATAATGCTTTTTTCATCAGGTTTTGGCACATCAACATCTTCTGCATCCAGTAATTTAGCTATGCCCAATTTATTTTCAGCTACATCAAATGCTGTCTCTAATCGTTGTCGATTATTGTAAACATGACACTTACGTAACTCAGTTAAATTCACTAAATTTGCTTTAATACCATCAATAAGAGCTAAGAAGGCAATACCATCACGCCAACTAACACCGAAATCTTTGATCTCTACACCACTATCCCTACAGTAATATTGAAATTATATACTTTTAAAAGTTTTTTGTAGGAATGTATTTTTATAAAATAACAAACCTTGGTAAAGCGTTTGCAACCCAATTAAGTAAAGTTTTGCGAGCACTTTGTTTCCATTTTTCTGCACGTGAATCAAGTCCAATTGTTTGACCAACACTCTCTAAAGAACTAATTGAGCCACAAATACCATGACTTAAATATTCCAAATTACGACTATTTTCTTCAATCTGGAAAGTATTATGCAAAGATAATTTAGTTACATTTACTATTTATTTACTATTTGTATATTTTACAATTCAATTAATAATTGTTACATTTCAAAGAAGATAATTGATAGTGCATTTTATTTTATATTACTATACGACTTGAAAAAAATACAAAAAAAATTCATAATATTTTAATTTTTTTATTTCCTTAAATTACCTGTGGCTTATAATTAATTACTATAACTAATTTTTTCCGCCTCTTTTTTCGAAGCTTGCAAGAAAGTAATAAAAAAAAAAAGAACAATAAAACGAAATATGAAACATAGACAACCCACAACCATATAAATACTGTACTGCTACCATAGAATAGAAGCTTTATATGCTCTAGGCTGTATTCTAAAAAACTGAAATTTTCAATTCCTTAGTTAAGTGCAATACTTTTTCATGCGCAATAATAATTTCAATTTCAAAAAAAAAAAATACATCAAATTTAAATGGAGTATTATACTTAAAAAATAAATTAGAACTTTATAGTCAGGCGGAGCTGACTCTTAAATATCGTATACCCCACTCGGTTTAATGTTATCAATGTCAAATAAGAGGCTTACAAGCCAACATAATTGGAAAAAATGCAATTTTTTAATTATTTGCAAATATCGATCTGGACTTAATTTGATAAACATATTGTTTTCACTAAAATGTATTTAAAATCAAAATTTTGATCCATATAATGACTTTTTTCAAAAAAAGCTTAAAGGGAATTAAATCACTAACCCTTTTAATAACCTTAAACTTTGGGAACAACTTTTACCATTAATTTTGAAAAACATCACCATCGTTATTGAGAATTAAATTTAAGCTTAAAAGGCGGAGGCAACGAACTAAGCCAGCGTGCTTTTAAATAATACAAAATTAAACGTGGCTTGCATTCAATTAAGAGGATAAACTTAGATTCAAAGAAGCCTTTTTTGTTCTACAAAGCATCTTGAGAGATGGAATATATAAGGATAATAGTTAATAAGATATATTGTCTAACATAAATTTGAGGCAATATACCACCTCTCCAATTGGGACAAGAGAATTTACAAAGAAAATTTGAAGCAGATTAATTATTTTATTCAATTTTCTCCCATTTTTTATAAAACATTGCATTATTATTTTACCACAAATAAAAAAAAGTATTATAACAGCACTTAAGAAAGCCTAGAATTTAGATAATGAGTGGTGTGTACGTGTACAACTTTTAATGCAAAGTTGCAAGTGCTTTAATTATTATTGACAGTGCTTAAGAATAATGTTGCCCTTGCATGTTCTTATTGTGCAATCTATACAATACATGTAAAAAATAAAATAAATATTATATCTCATTGTTTTTATTTTTTATTATTACCTGGAAATATAAGATAATGGTCCAAATTAAGCCAAGTACAACTGGTGGCCTGCCATCAACTAAATCGGCTGGATTTATATTAACCAACTTAATCCGTTTACTAGCTAAAAACTGTAACGCTGTATTGGCATTACTAAGAAAATGAGGTCTCCTTAAAACACGCCCCTTTTCAATCGGTAATCTTTCACCAGATAACACTTCTAGTAGAGCTATCAATTTCGTGCCATCACATAAATCATTTATTAAATCGTCGATACGAAGCGGCGGAATCCTCTACAAAAAAACATAATGATATGTATATTTTTCTAAAATTTACACGAGCATTATTATGAATATTATTATGAGTTATAAAGAGAGCCTCAGGTTTAACGAGTACGCTTCTTTTTTTTTTCTCCAGGTCACTTTAGAAGTAGCTTGCGCTTGCACAAATTTTTTACTTTAACGTGTGCAACCAGTTTCATTTAATATTTTAAAGGTATTAATTATCGCATCTTGGGCTACTTCGCATTATAATAACACTTAAAATTATTTTGTCGGCTTATTAAATTTTTCCTATTTCAAATTACAGCACTAGACATCAATGCACATCTGTTTAATGATGACATTGAAGCCACTGTAACTTGGAAAATACAGCGCCAGAAGGTTTTTATGCATATCAGACGACATTTGATACTAAATACTTTCCTTTGAAGTCTAGATAAATAATTAAAGTACTTGTCTCAGAACAGAGACTTTTTAATCTACATGCTAAAGGAAAAATTATATGTATGGCATATATGAACATATTTCTACGGGATAGACAATTCCTTCTAAAGCTATAATTTCTATATTAATGTTACCTTAGATAAGTATGAGTTAATCCAATTGGTAAAAGTTTTCTTTTGAACACGTTCTTGTTCCTCTGGAAAAGACAAGAATAAATATAGAAAACAACAGTTAATTCTCTTATAAAATAGGCATAATAAATATATCAGATAAGCATGGCAAACTTGTTACATGTTAATATAAATTCCTTTAAATGTAACTTTAAAATATATTATGACGCAACCAGACCGTATACACACACAATAAAACACAATGCCCGGCATTTTATTCAAAGATTTTCATACTTGTATAAATGCTTTGTACTCATAATGAAACTATTACATCAAAGAGAGTAATACATTTATATTGAGAGAGAGATATTAAAAACTACTGTTATTGTAAAAGTAAAAGAACAAAGAGAGTAAATATAAAAAGTCAAAAATAATGTAAAATAAAATAAAAAAAAAAATAAGACACTAAGAACCGGCACATTTATAATGGCCATAAAAAATATTATCATTCATATTTGAAATATGCATATGTTAGGATAGAGAAGAAGATGTAGGAATTACATGAACTTTGGCTTTAAGCCAAAAAAAAAAAAAAAACTTGAACGTACACATTTATGTTTCTGTTGACTATTGACTATTTTTACTAAAAATTATTTCTTCTATTTTAAGATATTTTATATAAATATTTTTATCTAAATATATATTCCAAATGTGTTCCTCCAATCATTTTTTTTTTATTATTTTTATTAACATATCATTCTCTACTCTCTATATTGCACTCACCATTATTTGTTTCTATTTTATTATATTGAATTTTATATTTGCAAAATAAATAAATAATAGAATTTTCGTATGTAAAAACATTAAAATATAAGCAGAGTTGCCATCAATTTAAGAACTTTTGCTTGAATTATTATGCCATGCCATAAATTTCTAAATTAATCAGTATTTAAAACGTGTTCCAAGAATTAGACTTTAGACGTTAGTCAAATGACTTTTCTTTTCCAATACTAAAATAATTAAAATGATTTAAGCTTCTCAAAATCAATCTGCCTTCTATGGTGCATGATCATAAAATAAAAGATAATCTTTTTGTGTTTTGTAAGCAACTTTTAATAAAATTTTGACATAGTACTTGCAATTTTTGAAGAGGCATGCACTTTAAAGAGAAAAAAATATATATAAAAACGCATATAAATGATGTCAAAATTGCTTTATAAAAGCTCCATCCCACTAAATGTATTGGATATTGAAGAACCTTGAAGTCGGCTAAAAGAGCATGTCACGATAAAACTGCCTGAGAAAAATATATAGATTTCGTATACATTAGGCATTAGGGCTCACATTTAGCAAAGACATTTGAATATAAAAATAAATATTGGAGAGCAACAAATAATTGCAAAAATGGGTTTCTTTAGATTTCGTTTTTTTTTTTTTTTGTGATACACGCGATGTTTTTTACTCAACTTAACTTTTAAATAGTTTCGATATTTTCTGTGTAGCAAAAAATGGGTGGCTAGGAAAAGATAGTGCTACTTAAATAAAACTTTAGAAGAAGGGTCTACATGGCAAAAATTAAACATATAAATAACTCTGTTAAAAAATAAGAATCCAAATTTAGTCTACAGCAACTATTTCTCATGTCTCGGATTAAATTACTTTTTATCTAAATGAATTACTTTTATCTAAATATTAAGCATCTTAAGTTTTAAATTTTTAATGAACTTTAATGAAAAAAATGTTCAAACTTTCTGATCCTTGGGTTAGCTAGATAATCTCGTTTATTTATAAAAATTTTGAAATATCAAAAGTTAATTAATCCTTAAACCACATTTCTAATTGAATCCTTTTTATTTATATTTTTTGATTAGCCATGCTTTTTCCGTATAATAATCTACTTGATTTTTCAGTAATTTTTATAAGCATTTAAAATGTATTTTTATTATAATTTCATGTTACTTTTTAATTTTTATTTAAATAATAAATAAAGAACATGTCGCCATCGATTTTTGTTGGTTTATACTTTTCTTTTGCTTTTTTTTTTCTTTTCTTAGTTAAATAAAATTGTTCTTATTTAAATTTTCACTTATCGTGTTGTTTAATAATTTGCATATTTATATTTTATTTATTTATTAATGTTGTACAAGGTTACGAAAGTAAATTTTTTGTTTTTCCATTCTTTTCACTTTTGCCTTACTTTTATATTCTACATTATTTCTGCCGCAAGACACTTTTATATCCACTATTAAAGAGCTTGCAATGGCTTTATGGCTTATTATTTCGTAACATTTAGAATCACTTTAGTTTAGATTACAAAAATAACATTTTGTTAAGATGTTTCGGTAAATTTCTTTAACACCCAGAAGGAGTTTAGATAGATCCATCATTCATTATAAAAATCGACATAGAAACACTTTTTGATAGGATTCATTGTCTGTCCTTCCAAAAATTAATGTTATCCATTTAAGAGATAGTTGAATAAAATTTGGTATGGGAACAAATTTTATAGATGAGATCGTACAATTTTTATAACCATCACATAACATTCTGCCTTACCTTAAAAAATTCGGTTATTTGAAGAAACCTTACAAAGCTTTAAAGATTGGCCTTGGACGCTTGTCCATACTTTTACAACTAATCCACATTTAATACTTCATTTTGCAAAAGTAGAAGTTTTCTAAAGCTAAAGTTTTTATAGAAAATTCAAGTAATTTGGATATTTTATGAAAGCTTCAGGCCAAATTAAGGCATTTTTTTTAGCTTCCCGATTCAGCTTTTTGACTTTTTCTTTACTTTTTGAGTTTCTTAATCGAATTAATGAAATAGTGTAATATAATTAACAGTCACTTCTCACAAATAAAAACGTGATATTCAAATTTTTTTTAAATTCTAATAAATACGTATTTTACTGACTGGATAACGAATATTTCAAATAAATATCCCTGGTACAGTGTGGAAATAGTACAGCCATATTAAATGTTATGGAATGTAAAATATTTATTTGAAAATATCAGTACGTAGTGTCAATACACTTTAATTAATATATTAATCTCCAGGATCCATCTGTTATAATTTGTCGTTTGCAATTTTTTAGGTAAATGACCATTTTTCAAAATTTTACTCCGAAAAATTTATAATCTGTTTAATACAATTATCTAATTTGATAAAAGTTTATCTGTCTACCTGTTGGTTAGTTTCTGTAAATTTTGCAAAAAATTTCCAGAAATATTTTACTGATATTTTTTAGATGTTTACAATTTTTAGAGATATAATTATGACAAAATAATTACAATTATTTCCTATAGGGAATTTTTTTTTTAAAAAAGGAAAATTTACAATTATGAATATCTTTTTATAAAAATTACTTCAACTAAGTTTGATTCAAATTAGTCAAATTTTTTGGTAACTCATCCATACAATGAATTTTATTAATTATTCATAAATTACAATTGTTTACTTGCTTGACTTGTAATACGGTTTTTTGACTATTTGAATTTTATTAAGTAAAATCATTTCTCAATTAAAACGTTTTTACTTATTTATAGAATCCAATCTATTCCAATCAATTCCAATCTATACTAAATTTCAACTGAATACACTTACATTTTATTACAAAATCAATTAACGCTTTTATTGTTTACACAGTAAATTGTTTCCGTTAATATGTAAAAAATAACTCATTGAAAGTAATTTCAAGAATTATCGGTTTATAATAACACTAAATTCATTATAATATTATTAAGGCCAAGAAAAAAAAAACACTTTATATAAACAGGAAATGTAAGAAAAGTTACACCAAAATTCATTTTAAAAACATGGCAATTTTTGCTTTACATTATAAAAAATAAAACAACGCTCAAGTTTTCGAAAAAAAAATATTTGACTTAAAATGGAAACCTTATTGCTGAAGAATAATTATAATTTAAATAAATAAGAAATTTATTATGAAAATTATTTGAACCATAAAAAATAACAAATTCCTTGTGTAAATAAACTCAAGACTCTAATTAATTACATTTTAAATGGTTCACATAATTTAATTTAATTTAATTTAATCTCTTCAAGAGAATAACCATAATCTTATATTTTAACTTTTTAATTTCCATATAAAAAAAAATATAAATGTACATTTATCTGAAAAGCATGTCAAAATATTAAAGATTCGTCATAAATCTCTTAAGTTTGTTTAATGTAATTTAATGTCGATGTATTTATTTTGAAAGATCTAAAGTTAATGTACCGAAGATTTTTAAACGAGAAATATTTATAAAACCAATGAATCTTTTTAATATTAGTAATATTTTTCCATACAAGTATGCAATATAAGAAAATATGCAAGGCTTTCTTTATGCATATTTCATTTTTTATTATTTTTATTGTTGTATACATTTACAAGAATATCTCACTAAAAACCAGTAACCATTTGGCAAAAAAACTTGGCAAAGATTAAGAAAAGAAACAAGAAAGTTTTTATGATATAAAATAACATCAGTTAAAGTACTCTCAACTTGATTGCTTTAATTCAATCAAGGATATATAATTGTCCTATATAGGAACACAACTTTTTGATATTGCCAAAATTTTATTAAGGCATTAAATTTTCATAATTTCTAGAAAAGCCTAATTGAAAACTTTTTATGAAAGTAATATTTCTAAATTAAAATCGATTAATAATTAGTATATAATTTGGAACCTTCTATGTAAATTAAAAATTTTTGCTCTTTAAGCTTTACTAAAATCTCAATGAGAAGAATAAAAGGCCATTTTGAAAAATATATAATTTTAGGTGGTACATTCAAATAGTTGCCTTTATATACATTGCAGTTATATTTACTACCGTCTACATTTTTTTAAAGTGCATTGTCTTTGACATCCAAAAGAAGACTTTAGATAAATAGTTATTATATCGCCCCGGAATCATGTCCTGGTTCGATTTAAGCCTGTCGGCCGTCTGAATAAAGTCTGTTCATGTAAACTTGTTATTAAGTTACAAGTCTCTATTTCTAAGATGTATTAATAAAACTTGATGTCTTTTTGGCCCCTAAACGAATCCTATTAAAAATGTTTAAAATTGGACCAGTTTTACGACCACGCCTCTAATAAGGTCTTTCTTAAAAAAAAATCGTATTATGAAAAAAAAATGACAATTTCAAATGTATTTTAACGTAAATTGCTGCTAAATTGTATTTTAATATAGAAAATATATGTACCAAACTTGGTCCAGATGGATCTATTTTTACGACTTTTTAGAAAAAAAGTCTTTATGTGGTTAGAAGCTTCAATTTTGAATAAATTTTAGTTAAAATTGGCACTGTTTTGAGTTTTGCTTGCACCTTTCTGGACCAAATTTGATCCAGAAAAGTCCATAATTTGAACCTTCTCTCATATAACAAACTCTTTATATAAATGGCAAATTACAATTCCTCAAATATTATTGGCTTGTAATTCTCTTGACTTTAATCACACTAAAAAAAAGTGGTGTAGGGTGTTTAAGACCGACTTTGAATTTTTTAATTATTCTTTTTTTTCTTGTCAATTGTAAATTCATAAAAATAACTGTCTATTATAAACTTTGAATTATTATAATAGTTGATTTTTTAATTATTCTTGTTTTTGTTGTTTTTGTTGTATTTGTTGTTGGTAGTGCCGCTATACTTAACGTGAATAAATACAATTATACAATTTTTCATTAAACGTGAATTGAAAAGCGCATACAATAGAATATTTAAACAAGTTAATGCAAACAAAAATAAATGACCTTAAAAAATTTCTGGCTAAGCTGAAATAAAAATGAAAAAAAACTTAAAGTGAATACATTATAGTTAACCGGTTGTAGTTAAATTTTAAATATCCTACATACGAATTTATTTCATATACTGAATAGTGAGTAGTTTCGAGGGACAATTCGAACTTTGAAATTTGTTTGGACCTCAAGGTGTAAGAAGTATACGTTACGTATACATTTCAGCACAAGCAGCATCCTACACCATCTAAAGGTATACCAACCCGATTTCCAATAAAAAAATAAATAAATAAATAAATAAAAACTTTATAGCCGTTCGCAACCGATTTTAAAAATACGCCGCACTACTTCACCTAATGTGATTCAAAATTCGAATAAATGTTTTACAAATCACGAACGTAAGGGACTTCAAAAAATGCACCAATCTAGAACAAATTTGGTACAAACATTTTTTATGTCATGCCAATTTTGTTAAAATACATTAAAAAAAATGCAAATTTTTCTTATATAACGCCCATTTTCTATAGAAAGGCGTAGAGAATTATCATAAAAATGGTACAATTCTACCCATTTTTAATAATGTACATCTCTAGATAAGAATCCACCTATTTGTACCGAATTTGCCTAAAGTATGCCAAAAATTGCGATCGAAGTAATAAAAGAAGGGTCATTCTTAACTCCTTTCAATGGTTACAAATATCTGCCCAAACTACTAATAGCCCGTACCAAAATTTGTTTAAGGTATAAAAATTATTTTTTATGGAATTTTTTTTTCCATATAATGACATTTTCAAAATAAATTATTATATGTAAATGATTTAACCATGCCCATTTTAATTTTAGGCTAAAGCCCTGCCTTCAAACAACATTTTATGAAAATATTTCAAAAACTACGACGTAAAGCATCATAAGAATATTCAAGGAAAAACTGATTATGAAATTAGTATCAGTGCACCCACATCAAGCCCTTTTATATACTCAAGAACTAATCCATAAACTCAATCAATATAATACCGTATCATTAATGGTGTAGGGTGCAATGATATAAAATAATAAAATGCATACAAATATAAATTTACATGCTAAAACGAAAAGAATCTTTATAAATGATTCTACTTTGTAATATTTTAAAAAAAAAATGGCAAATTATTGATAGATATAATTTCAAGTTACTTATATAAGGGGCTTAAACGTCATTAACAAGTTAGCAAGTTTGTAGACCTCAATACTGAATTATTTTACGATTTGCCTGACCACCATTTGTGGCAAAGTGGGTAACACCTGGAAAGAATTGAAACAGATCTACCTTTTATTATATCGATTCACTCACAATAAGTTCTTTAAGCCGATTTAAGCATAAATATTCATCTGTACGCCTATCTGTCCGTCCAATGATTATAAATATAAAGCCTTTTTCAAGAAAACAAAAAAAATCATTCTATGGACAAAATTTAACAAGTTTAAATATATTTTTAAAAAAACTTACATTACTTAACATTGCTAAATAAAAAATGTTTCTAGTAAAATTGGTCCATGTTGGTCCACCTTGTGAATGCCTTACTGTATAACTCCTTTCGTTACAGTTTACCGTTCTCTATCTCGCTACCTCGCTGACCTGTAATTCCCTTCTTTGACTTTTTACTTAATAAAACTAGTTTGTATATAAAAGTCAGTCCTGACTGACTATAAAGTTTTTACTCAATGTTATTAAATAACAATTATCAAAATATTTTAATAAACAAGGATTTTTCAACATTAAAATAAGAAAAAATATCAAGCGTAATAAATTTACAAAAAAAAAATGCAAAGTAAAAGATTAAAATGATTCAATAAACTTACAATTAAATGAAAGGGGCTCGAAAATGTAATTAACGAGTTTAGTGTGGGCATTTTATGGCATCTAAAAGCTATTTTATTAAAAATTATCAAAATCAGCAAAGCCTGAAAGTCATACTGAGAAGTCGTTACTAAATGCTGTAGCATGCAACATTTGATCAGAGAACAATATGCCAATATAATTGGACTGTTTTAAGAAACCACATGAAGGATCCTCTTAAAAATTACTACTTTTTTAATTCCCGATACTTCCTTAACTTTTATGTACTTTTTTAAATAGAGAAAAATGTAGTTTAAAGTATTTAAAAATTGCTTCCTCATGGCCTAAAAGATTTTTATTTATTTCTTTAGAAATTTTCACAGAGAAATTTTGATACACATAATAAAGGATGTGTCCATCGCTTATTTGTAGAAAATAGTATAAAATAAATGCTAACAGGGAATTTGAATAAATCAATAACATGACATAAGTACATAAGCATTTAAAATAGAATTGAGCAGAATGGATTTTGTTACTTGAAATGGATTTTGAATTTTAACCCTTTAAATTTAACTCTGCAATCACTTGAAGCAATTTTTTTTTTATATTTTTGAATTTGGATTACAAAACTGACAGAAAAAACTGATAAAGAGATAGACCTGGAATTTAATTGGAATGAAATGAACTTGAAAGATCAATTTGTTATTATCAACTGAAAAATTCAATTTTTATGTTACTACGACTTCATTTTCAAGAGATATAAGTTTTTTTATTATTAACTTATTGTTATTGCTATTGCTGTTTTATAAATTATAACTAACATGCTTTATTATAAGCATACGTTATTATAAATATGTGACATAAGCACCTACACACACACGCACACACAAGCAAAAGCATCCATACATGTCGAGTGAACGATTTTGATATTTGTCTGTAAATGTGATCTATTATTTCAGCTCATTTATTTATTTACACATTATTTAAACAAATGTATGTTATGTGGTTGTGTGGTTTGTGTCGTTGCTTTTTAATTCATTCATTTGATACGTTCTCCGTTTAAAATAACATCGCAATTATATTTATTTAAAAGAAATAAATAAAAAGAAAATATAAAAATAGCAATAAAAATGCCACCTTTTAATTTATTTATTTTTGTTTTTTTTTCTTTTCTAAGGAAACGTTTACTTTATAATTTATGTTAACATTGTTTATTTCTTCCTATTTAATTTAATTAGTTCTATAATTACAACAAAAGCAACCACAACGACTTCAAACAATATTAATTTTAATTTATGCACAATTTGAGTGCAGCAGAGAAACTAAAGTACAAAAAAAAAATTATTTGGTGTCATAGGTCAAAATACATTTTTTTACATTACCATTCTCCATGGTAACACAATAAACCAAATAGTTTTGTGAAATAAGCAACAACGGCAAATATAAAAAATAAAATTCCAATGAATTACAAAAAATAAAACCAAAAAAAAAAAACGGAGCACACGCCCAAAGTATGCGCAAAATCAAGAAGAAAAATACCTTAACAAACAATGCCCATAAATAAAAAATGAATTGAATGAAATAAGAAGAAGAAGAAGAAGAAGAACATACAAACAAACAACGATCCTAAAACGAAGTATTTAAGACGATCCTAAAATTATTATTGAAATAAATTTATTTATAAAACATAAAAAAATGTCATGCTATTTAAATCGTATTTAAATGTTTCAAGATTAATAATATCAAAAAATATATAAATTATCAATATTTTCATTTAAAAAAGATTGAAAATAATAAATTTACGATTACGCCAGATTATTGTGATGGAATTCTAATTGAAAACAGAATAACGTTTTTATTTGTTTTTTTTTTTTTCATTATTTATTTCAACGATGACGAAACTTTCTGATAGAACGGTTTAGCTGTTACATTAATACAAGCCAGGTGACCCCGTCCCCTCTCCCTCTTAATAAGATTTTCATATAAGTAAAATATTCTAAAAAAATATTTAAAAAAATATATACGTGTACTCTGCCGCTCTTTGCATAATCAACCCAAATGAACCATGCCCTTTAATTTGGATATAGCTAAAGATGATCCTTAATAGCTTCTATTAAAATTAAATTCTATGCACTAAGTAAAAAATTTCTTTTTCGCATAATAATGCAACGCCCACTTCTCATTTAATCACACTTCACTCCATAATTTCATATTATTATCTAGAAATATTCTTGATTGACATTGACATCTATAAACTATAAAGTACCAAGTGCTTCTCACTCATGATTTTACAAAGATCACAACATGACATTTTTAATATTTAAAATTTTTTCTGTTTTTTCCAAAATTTTCTGGATAGTAATTTTTTAATCGGCAACAAAGCAGATTCGATCTTTAGAAATTTTATATCATGAATTTCACAGTAATTTAAATATTTTATTTAATTTAATGAAATTATAATGAATTCTATTCTTCTTGTCATTTCAATTTACCTCGTTTTTCTTTAATATGTTTATCATATTGAGAATTACTTCGCACAATATTTAATGGTGAAACAATCTTATCCATATGATATTCAATGTAATTCTTATCATCACTTGAGACTATTTGCTGTTGCTGTTGTTGCTGGTGTTGCTGCTGTTGCTGTTGTTGTTCTTGTTGTTGTTTATGATGATGCTGATGCTGATGCTGATGCTGCTGCTGATGATGATGATGATGGAAATCATTTACATTATTTAAAGTACAACAACTAACGTATGAAGTACTTGGAAAAATATCAAAATCGTAATAATCATTATCATCTGAACCGCTTACTGGTACAATTATAATATTATTAGGTGAGATACCTTCAGTATCTGAATCATCTGTTACATCATTCTCATTATTTACTGTTTGTTTACATTTTCTAATACAATTTAAATTCTTTTTAATTTTTTCTTCTTCTGTCTTGCATTTATTTTTCTCTTTTTCTTTTTTTAAATTATTTTTGAAAAATATTTTTTCATCCGTTATACTGATTTTAGTGTTAGGCACATTATACGTTTCACTTGGTGATACTTTCTCTATTGAATTGTTATGTGTTACTTGCTTTTTATTCCATTTAGATAATGATGATGATTTTGTTGGTGTCGTTAATGATTGAGTTGTCATGGCAGTTGTTATTATAGAATTTGATTGTTTTGGTTTCCTTATAACAAATTTCATTTGCTCATTTACCTTCATTTGAATATTATCATTATTTGATTGTTGTTCTCGTTGGAATTGGCTTTGGAGTTGAAATTGTTGCTGTTGTTGTTGCTGTTGTTGTTGTTGTTGTTGTTGTTGTTGTTGTTGTTGTTGTTGTTGTTGTTGTTGTATATCGTTGTCAAGGTTCTTGTCTATTGTAATGTCAATGCTATTTGTTGATGGCGTCACCACTGCACCAAATGCCGGCCCTTCTATCTTGCTCATCGTCATACATGACGTACCTTTACAAATATCATTATTATCATCGCATAATAACATTTTATGTGAATCATCAGCCAATTGTATAGAAATTTTTGAACTTTTCACATTTTTCCGCTGCAATTTTTCTTCTTGTTCTCGTTCTTGATTTTGCTCTTGATATCCCTTAACATATTCTGTATTATGTTTTTGTTGTTGTAATTGCTGTAATTGTTGTTTATTAACATTACATAATGTTACATTAAATGCCGATGCATTATCACTATTACCAATTGTTGTTTGAGTTGTTGTGGATGCTGAATATCGACGCGGTTTTTGATCGTTTATTGATGTTCGCAAAATATCACATGATGTTTGTGATGCCTCATCATCCATATTGCCATGCTTTGAAAGCGGTGTTGTTGCTCTCAAAGTAACATTAAAAGGACTTGTAGTATGCGTCTCATTTACTACCGCTTTAACTGGTGTACTACGTAAACGTATCTTTTGAAATGGTAATTTTTTATTGTCGCCATCATCGTTATCTTTGACGGCATTAATTATTGGTATCACCATTTCTTTCGTATCACAAAGTGCATCTTTTTCTCTCTCATTCCTTTTTTCTATAAATTCATATTCTCTAATGAACTTTTCATGCTGTTTCTCTTTACTTATAGATGATATGTCATCTAAGTCATCTTTATCTCTCATCTCATCATGGTTTCTTACTAAATATTCGATTGATGAAGTTCTGGTTTCCGTTTTTGTCTCAGTTTTTGTAAAAACTTGCCTTACACTTTGGTTCGTTGTTGCTGGTAATAAAGAAGAATCATCATATTGCAATAAGTTCGCTTTAGATAATATAGCTGAAGAAGAAGAATCAGGAGGTGTAGTAAAAGAATCAGATAAATTACCATCAAGAGCCAAATGAACAACAGAACGAAGTTGATAGGGCTGATTTGAAACACCAGATCCAATTAAATGACATTTGCGCACTGCTGGCACTGGGGGTGGTGGTGATGGCAACGTTGAAGAAAGTGACGGTTTTAATGAATCGGCATCATTAACAGCTGGAGCAATAGCAGCAACAGCAGATCTGCCATCTTCATCATTCACGTTAACTATTTCATCATCATTTATTTGTTGCTGGCTTAATTGTACTTGAGATATTTCTTGTGGTTTATGTTGCAATTGTGATTGTGGTTTAGGTTGTGCTTGCCGGTTTTGGTTCTGTTCTTCATCCATTTCTTATCCAATTAGGATAATAATCATATTAAAATAAAATAATAATAATCATAACAGCAACAAAAAACACAACCAGTCCGACATATAAAAACGTTTATTCACTAAAAATATAACATCAGTTCTTTTTTTCTTTTTTTTCTTTGTAATTGTTCTTTCTTTTCATACACACCCACCACACAAAAAAGGCACAAAAATAAAGTAAAATGAACAATAGAAATAAACAATAAAAGTCATAAATTGATTAAATTGAATTGAAAGTTAATTGACACATTTTCATATATAAACAAAAGCTATATTCTAATATTTCAATGGCGCAATAAAATTTACACTCGAAATGACAATATAACGGCACTTATTTTTCATTTTTCTCCATCTTATTTTATGTGTCAATGTAACATAACTTGCTCGCCTTCTGCATATATATACATCTTTCTCTCTCTCTCTCTCTCTCTCTTTTTCTTAGAAGTTAAAAACTTCTATTTCTACTTTATTGTATTTGTATCACTTTTTACTTTTTATTTTTTCATCTACTTTTATGGCATTGTTTTTGTTTTATTCATTGAACACAAAGCGTGCCCGAAGTTATACAAAAAAACAAAAGGAAGAAGCAGCAACGAAGGAAGAAATTCCTTTAGCATTATAAGTTGCTTCTTCTTTTCTACTGCACCACAATTCGAGTTTTAATTTCATTTTTTATTTTTTGATGTTTTCATTCTTTTATTTTATTTTTGTTGTTCTTTTCCATCAGCTTTGTATTTGCTGTATATAAAAAAATGTCTACTTATGTAGTATTTTTTTCTTTGCAATTTTAAGATTTTTTGAAAAAATTCAAAAGGAATAATTCGTATATTAAAGCCCTTATTCACTTTTGCTCAGTATGGCTAAAAGGTCATTTCGTAACTGAGATTTAAGAAACTGTTTTATTTACGATTAAGCTCTGGAATAATAACTTTTCTTTCATAAATATAACAACAACAATAAAATAACAAAAACAGCACATTCACAACAGTGAATACTAAGCCTGGCAACTTTTTTCTCCTGGCTAGATAAGTTAACTCTTATTTTTACAAAAAAAGAGTAAAAGAGTACAAATGATAAAGAGAATGAATGAGAGCGTGGTTGATGTTATGTGTAGGAGTGAAAGAAAATAGGAAACCATACATGTAACTAATTTGAATGAATTCTTATTGTTCTTATTACTATTACATTTTTTTGAACTTGAAGTTTTGTAGCAGCATTAAAGGTACACAAGAAAGCATAGAAAGAGAAGCAGAGAGAGTGATGAAGCCATTGCAGGCATCAGTGACATAAAACAATATGCATTTTAAACTCTGACAAGCTGATTAGAGAGAGACAAAAAAAGAGTAAGATATTGAAGTCATTAATAATTTCGTAATTTATAGAGAGAGTTTTATTATTTTTTTAGTGCATAGGCGTGGAAGTTTTGAGATTTTGTCATAACGGTAAATATAATAATAATTGATATAACAGTACAATTGTATAATTTAAGGAATTAAAATATAAAATAACGGCAATAGCAATAGCTGCCGAAACATATTAAATAATGATTTTTGTTTTCTTCCTTACGGAACTTACGTATAATATTTATATAAACAAAGTAGATTTATAACGTCATTATTCTTATAATAGTCAACAGCCATTCCTGGCCAGTTTGGCGCCGGTCAGGTATTAAACCGATGTACATAAAACAAAATCTGCAATGTGTTCTAAATGATTCGATATAACAATATCAATTACGACTTGGAAATTTATGAAACGACAACAATTATGGAAATATTAATCTTAATTGGCTCATAAAAACCAATATGACTCTAACCAGCCTAATTTATATTAACTTATTTTAAACTTTGTCATGTACTGTCATTACTGTCATCATTTTTGAAGTTTGCAATATCCTAATTGCCTATTTTCCCTCACAATACATTACCCAAATTTTTTGAGAATCGATTTTTCTTTTAGCTATAACAATAACTACACTTAATATTTATTTATATATGTGCTACATTACCGCAAGTTTCTATCGTTTATTCATCAAGAGGAATTTAAATATCAGACTCTCTATCATCTTTCCCATTTTTTCACTATTCCTTCATTAGACATTGTCTTTGCCATTTAATATAATCACTCTCTCTATTTCTCTTTACATTATGATTTTTCTCATTTTATATCTTGCTAATAATAAATACTTTCTCTTCAACTAATACATTTTCATATTGTCATTATTATTAAATAAGTAAAAAGTAATAAAAGCGGCGCATATTTTTGCATGCAATAACGAGAATAACAACTACCACTGTACACACAAAGTATATGTATAAAAAAGTGACATCATTATAATGACAATAAACATCATTATTATCATGTCACTTATTTAAAACATAAGTGCATAGAGCAGCAATGACACATAAAAGCAACAATAGAATAGAGAAATCGCTTTAAATAAATTCAATTTGTCCTTGATAATGACTTAGTGTATTTAAGTCATATACAAATGTCATAGCCTTTAACCCGGCTCTTTCTTTTTGCATTGTTCGCTTTATTGTTCTCCATAATTTATTATATTCAAATAAAATTATACAATTTACATCGTACTTAGACTAATTTAAACAATACAAAAAAAAAATAAACAAACAAACAAAAAATGTAATTTGATCAATAGAATAAATAAAGTGGCGTAATACAGAATGTTAAAAAGTTCAAGAGAAAAAAATGAGAATAAGGAAAAAACAAACAAACAAAATGTTGTGTACATTTATATCAGTTACCTTTTTTTTTGTTTTTTTTTGTGATTATTTAAAAGACAATAAAATTTGTTACATTTGCTAAAATTTGTTAAAATGTAATGCTTGCACATAAAATATAAAATACAATTTTTATATAAAATATCATTTGTGTCAAAAGTAAAAAATATTGTGTACAACTCATCCTAATGATATCTGTCTCAGGATAGTGCTCCATCTTAGAAAAGAGAAGGCTGTATTCAATAATTAATCACTAAATATATATTATTATATTATTATTAATATCAGGAATCAAGAATGAATCGTACGATAATAATAGAAGACAAAAGGAATTCCCGAAAAGCAATAGCAAGCAAAATAATATTTTTTGTTTAAAATTTTGAAGGAAAATCAAAAAGAAATGTATAAAAAATTTTTAATAATAAAATTTATGTTTGATTTTTCCCTCCAAGTAAATTAACGTTCTGTCCTATAATTAGAATATTATTGTCTTACGATAAATATTTATATTCAGCAACCAAAAAGGTGGCGGTATACTTGTTATGTCATTATGCTTAGAACGTCTAAAAGGAAGCGTCAGATAATGTACTGATCAGCAACAAATTCTGTCAGTCTCTCTGTCATAAATATTCCACTCAGTGCGAAAAAATGATTACGACTTTGGCGAATACATTGATAGTCCATGTACGACGTTTGACATTGAAATTGGTTGAGATTGAAGTAGTGAAGACACGCCCATTGTGCAATATAAACTGAGAGCAATGCTGTTTTTTAAGCAAAAATTTATACATATGCACTTATTACTTGAAATCTGAAATAAACACAATTTCAAATTATCTGCCTGTATGATAAATTATCAAATAGTATCTGGATGGTAGGTAATCAAAGATTTGGCTCCAGCCAAATAAAACTTTTTTACTTGTTTTTGTCTTGCTTAAATAATAAGAGAGCAATTATTCACCAAAGCTCTTTCTTTTCGCAGTTTACAGGGACATTAACCGTTATTCCTTTGTTAAGTAAGCTAATATTTGATTAGAAATGAGCTTAAATATTCATGTAATCTCTTTAAATTGATAAAGCTCAGTAGAAAGAAGAAGAAGAATGATGGAAATGTTATGAGTAAGCAGCTTAATGTTGCACACAAAATTCTCGATTTCTCAATAATTCTTTTCTACAACTAGAAACTGAAAAAATCAATTCCATTTTAGATTAATTAATCAATCAATCAAACTATGCCAAAGTAAATGAGAAATTTTCTATTTCATCAATCAACACGAATAATAAAATATAGAAAAATAATTAAAAGCATTTTTCACATATTTGAATTTGTAACTGCATATGCATGTGTAGGGTACATAATTATTATACATATAATTTATGATGCTTATTAACATTTAAAGACTTTTCTTTTGTCTGCTCATTTATTTATTTGTTTGCTGGTTTTTTCTTTTCTCCTTCCTTTGTACAAATATTAAGGCCGTAAATCTTCAATATTTATGTAAAAAGTGTGTGAATCGTGCAAATCGTACAAATTGTTTACGTCTATCCGAAATACGTGTTAGGTTCTCAAGATTTCATCTTGTTCAATAATATAATTTTTATACTTTGTCCTATTTTTAAGATTTTAATTTCTTACTCTTTTTTTTTTTTTTGGTTGCTTTTGCTTTTTCCCCTTTTGGAGAACATGAAGCAGAATAAAATAAATGGCACTACATGAGACAAATCTAGAAAATTAATTTAAGTTTTTAAAGAATGAGATCATTTCATTTCTGTCATCATCGCTAAATCATCATTACAATTATTGCCTTCGTTATTGATTGATGCAAATAAGTTTTTAATGATATTTTAAATTTTGACAAATATTTATTGAGGTTATAAAGCTCTGAACTTGCAACAATTTATTACAAATCATTATTTTTGTTTTTTCTTGTTTTTTCTTGTTTTTTTGATTAACAATTTCAATTTCCCTATTTTGAGCTAATTTCTTCTAATTAAGTTGATTCAAGAAGCGAACTTTATAAAAATAATGCATTTATTTAATTATTTAATTTCAAAATTGTACATTTTATTTTTAATTTACTCTCATCCAGCGATATAATAAATAAACAAGTAAGAAAATTATATATTTGGCTGGCACCAAATCTTGGATACTCACCATTAATGATCTCTTTTATAGTTTGTGGTATTGACAGTGTCATATCAAACTTATGAAAATCGTAACAAAAAAAAAAAAAAAAAGTCGAAAAGAAATTTATTTCTAATATATAATTTTAGGTAGGCGTGGTCGTATTGTGTTACTTTGGACAAATACTGTGGAACAATGATTAGTGTAAATTTTCAATTATCTATCTAATGAAATTTTCAAGTAAAAGATAAAACATTCAAATGAAATAAATAAAAATTCGATATTACATAATTTCGGATGGACGTATTGCCTTTGAATGGACATTATAGGGCTCTAATACATTTTCAACTTTTTATATGTTGTAGTTTGAAAGTTATCAAGAAAAACCTAAAAAATTTTTACTTAAAAAAATGCAAAGTGTTTCCAATTTATGTTGAAAGCTGGCCATGCCTCTTGGCCTATTTGTTGTTTTTTTTAAAGCCAGCCTACATGCTAGAATTGCTAATGTTCTTGCCTGAATATTTTAAATTTTGCTACCAGAAGAATTTTTTACAGACCGACTGACAGAATTTAATGCTAATCAGGAATATATGTAGTTTCTAGGATTTCTAGGGTCTACGATGCTTCAAATCGATATCTAAGAAATCTTACCTTGTAATTGTAATATTGTCATTTGATATTCGGCTAATTTTTCATCAATATAATCTTGAGATTGATTTGCAATAATTTCAGCAGTCGTTGGTCCATAATTTTCATTTTCATCATCATATATTACATAGGACTTGGGTTGTGGTGGTTCCAATGGTGCACCAACAAATTCATATTTTGCTGGCGGATAGTAATACAAGCCAGATGCTTGTTCTTCTTGTCCATAATGAAATTGCTGCTGTTGTTGTTGCTGTTGTTGTTGGTGTTGTTGTTGACATCTACCGCCACCATAAAAAGTATCATTATCTTGCATAATAATTGGTGACGGTGATGGTGTTGGCGATAATTGAAAAGAACTTTTAGGGCCATCATAAACCCGAGAATTCGTTAATGTTTGATAATTTGATGCATGATACGGCTTTGGAATTTGATTAATAGTTGTTGATAATTGTTTTGGCCATTGTGGCCTCGGCTGCTGTATATAACTACGTAAAGCAGGTATTGGTCCATTACCTCCGCCATTACCAGATAATGTTAATGGACTTGTTGATAAAAATTGTCGGCGAGCAATTGGTGGTGGACTTGGTAGTACCGGTGTCCATGGCGATGGTGATCTTGGTGTTCTAACTCTTGGCTTATTACCGTATGATGATGCTTCTTTACCCGACATTACAATTTTCTCTTCTATTTACACTTTATATTTTTATTGCAATTTTCAATGCAACTTTTCATAAAAATTTCAATTATTATAATTTTTTTTTTTTTTTTTTTTATGTATGAATAAAATTAACGCACAATAATTATTCGTAATTATTTTGCTCTTTTGTTTATATATATATTTTTTTTGAATTTTTTTCACACTTGGAGCGCTATTTCTTATATTAATTTTCTTGCATGCGAGCTGAAAATATACAAGTGCAAGAAAAAGCTTAATGAATAAATGTTTTTTTGTTTCATATTTTGTATAATTAATACAATTTCTAATTTTAAAGTTTAATGAAGTTTCAAATAAAAAAATTCTTATATAATTTTTGAATAACCTTTACAAATTTTATCAAATTAAAATCTATTAGAATTGATAATTGATATTTTTAAAGATAATTTGGCATATTAAAATTCAAATATGTAAAATCGGAAAAAGGCCGCATGGCTATTTGAGGCACAAAAAAATATTCAAATTAATTAAAAGGTCTTATTAAAAAAGTTTTATATCAAAGTCATAATAATCAAATGTTTTAAAAATTATTTGGTTAAAAAACAAAACAAATTTCGAAAATTTCAAAATGATTTCATAAATTAATTTTAGAATTTTAAATGAAATCTAGCAAAAGAATAAGCAACTATTTGAAATAATTTAGAAAAATTAAATAAAAAACTAATCCAATAATAATCCAATATAATTATTTTATAAGACGAAATTATGGCAAACCGAAAAATTCTTGAGTGAAACTCATAATTTATCAAACGGAATGTCATCAAAAAAAAAAATGATTTTTTGATATAAATCACTTTACAAAAATCATTTACATGCTAAAGCATAAATTTAATGCGCTTTTAATATGGCCCAATAATAATTGAAGCAGACAGATGCTCATGACATTACATTTTACATTTTTGAAGAAAAAAAAAAAAAAAAAAAAGGAACAAGAAATCCAAATTTAGATCTCGCATGAGATAATACGCATACAACACGCATACATTACCATTATTATTAATGACACGTGTAATTTATATTATTCTATTTAAAATATTGTTCTATTTAAATATATTTTGTGAGTCAACTCACAAAATATATAAATTTTTTTTTAAATAAAGTGACATATAATTTAGAAATGAAGCAATCGTCATAGAAAAAGATTTTGTTATTAGTTTTTAGTTTTTCATTTTTTTTTTTTTTTTTTTTTGGTGTGACTTTCTACTTTATGGGCCGTTTTGACGTTTTACGTTATGTTGTTGTAGATGATTTTGAAAATTCAAAAATAGAAATGAACTCAGTTCGTTAAACTGTAAGGCCTACATTATGCATACAATGGAAATCGTAATAAGATAATACAATAAAATCATTTTCATAAAATCATTTAAAATTTCAAAAAAGAATAAAAAAATAAAATGAATAAAAAATTGTTATAAAGACATTTGTAGTACGAAAAAATAAAAATAAAATAAAATAAAAAATTCTATAAAAATTATAAATTGCAAATGAATATTTAAATTCATTTATTTCAATTAAATTTTTTTATGTATGCGTTTAATTTTCTTTCTCTCTATAAAAAAAATTTTTTTTTCCTTTTTCTTTTTTTATTTAACATGAAAAAGTTGAAAAAAGCATAGAGAAAAAGACAGATAGACAGATAGAGAGAAAGAGATAGATAGATGGATAGTTAGAGAAATGGCAAGAAAAATCAAATAAGTTCCACAAAATGACTTCGATATAAAAAAAAAAATTTTCAAACTTTATAGAAATTTTTTTCATTTGACTCTTAAAAGACAACGCCATTTTATAAAATATCTATCAATAATTTTAATGTTTCATATGCAATATTTTTATGATGCTTATGATTATGTAATAAGCATTATTTTTTTTTTTTTTTTGGCATTTGATTCAAGCACAATTTTTCTAATACCTACTCGAATAAAATTTGTTTGAAGATTATTTATGTTATAACAAATTGCACAATTTTCTTCTTTATTTTTTTTATTTATTTTATATGTTCATGATTTTCTTTTTGGAAAAGCATAATTTTCACACACAAATATTAGATAAATCGAGTCGTAAGAATTTTGCAAAGAATTGCAAACAGCAAAAAAATAAAAAAAAAAAAATAAAATCAAAAACAAAAACAAAAAAGGAGAAAATTATATTGAAAATTAGTTTGAACTAACCGAGGAAGAACACAACACTTGACAAGTAGAAAATACGAACTAAATACCGTTGGCAGAAATTTAATTTAATAATAATTCACAAATATCCACAAATATATCTCTTGCGGAGATTCAACAAGACATTATAAAATCCAATGAAAGAAAATCAATTGATCTTCAATCTAAAATGAAAAAAAAATTTCATTATACACATGCGTATAAAAATATTAAATTAAATGGCGGTGACGTTGCAGAGAGTAGATCGTATCGAGCGAGAAAGCATCGTCAACGTTCGTTGTAGTGCAAAATATACAAACGTATACGTGACTTTCTTTCTTATTTCACAATAAATATTTCATTCATTCAATTTATGTATTTATTTAGATAAATTTGTGATTTTTAAGAAGGTAGAAGTTTTTTTAAATAATTACTCACCTTCAAAAGTAATTCATTTAATAATTCATTCACTCTTCCAATTTTTCTGTTAAGTGATTAGCTCAAAAAAGTGCATCATTTTTGCCACAGTGAGACTTTTTCATTTGAATCCCACACATTTTTTGGCATTTTCATTTTATCGCATGCAACTTTCCTTCATAAATAATAAATTCATTCAATAATTCATTCACTCTTTCAATTTTTCTATTAAGTGATTAGCTCAAAAAAGTGCATCATTTTTGCCACAGTGAGACTTTTTCCGATATTTTGATTGCCTTTGAGAAGTGCACTCTCTTTACATTCCTATCGCCGATCGCTTGAATTGATGATTATTATGGTTATCAACATAATCACAAATCTCTAAATAATGCAATCGCAATAGAATCATTAAAAGAAAAAAAAAACACATAATGACAAAGAATACGTAACGTGAAATTAATGATGAAAATGTGTGTACGATAAAAATAACTTAATTCATTGTTCATTTTCATATAGAAACTAAATAAGCAAATTTGTATTAGTCATATTTTCCACTAATACTTCTCCATGAAAACTTTTAAATTCTTATTTTTCTTATTTTATTTTGTTATTTTTTTTGATGGTATGTTCTTTATACTTTGTGTATGTGTGTGTTTTATGGTATTGGTTAAATAGACGCATTTTCTTACATCTTCCCGTTTTTATTTTTATTTTTTATACTCTTGCAATAATACACTTAATTCTGTTGAAATATGTAGATACAAAAACAACAATAAACACTTACATTTAGTAATAAAAGCAAAATACACAAATGTAAACAGAACCATTGTTTTACAAAGCCGAAATAAACCGGTAAACACATTCGTGCATATGCATACATAACAAAAATAACAAACTGTAATTTCCGGATCAATCATTGGATCAATTTGAAGAATTTTTTAGTAAAACGCGTACACTACGATAGTTTTCAAGAATTTTATCACAAATTATTTTAAGAAAAAATGTTGCAGTCTCTCTTTTTCTCCGCGCCATTTCTGACACAATGTAGAAAGTTAACAGTTCATGAGAGGAAGTATTTGCTTAGCTAAATAAGCGCAATCTATATTATAATATTATATAAATTTGTTGTTTCTTATAATACTTTCAAGAAGACTATCTCCTACAAGATGGCTCTTAATGAGTCTTATAAAATATTTTAATATTCTTTATTAGGAATAAAGTTATAATTTTTGAAATAATGTGAGTTAATTTTGTGACAACTTTTCTTTTTTACTTATTATTCTTAATTTTACAATTTTCTAATTCTTTTATATTATCTAATTTTATTATATTGTTAAATTTTTTTAATATATAACATTTTATATCAAATAATTCCAATTTGCTTAACAGTTTGTTATGTTCTCTCGTAATTGTTCAAACAAAGCGAAATATCAAATAAAAAAGTAATCAAGATATAAAGTAGAACAAAAGTTTAACTAAAAGGCACAATTTTTTTAAATAATCTTGCTTAAAAAAATTAGAACGTATTAAACAATGTAAAAATTTTTATATTTTATTTCACATGGAACTTAAGTTTAAAGATTACCAAGTAAAAAAAATCACCAACAAAATGTCGGAGTGGAAGAAACGAGAATCAATAAGTATCTATTTAAGCATGGAAATTAATAAAAATGTGTTATAAATGTAGAAGATTTTTAAGGTAAAACGACTTAAAAAAAAGCGCACACCAATCAAGACAATATAATTTTCTTGGAGTTTGGATTAAAAAATATAAAAAAAAATTAGGAAATTATGCACATAAACTTTCTGTAGCGACAATAAATAAATATAAGATACCAATTAATGTGATTTGACCGTGGGTACTGTGGAATTCTTTGTTTTTTTTCAAATTACTCGATTGTGCTTTATTTTCATTAATATTTACATGTTAAATATTAAATTACGGGCTACCGTCGTTACAACAGTTTGATTGATTTTTTTCTATTTTGGCATTTTGGTTTTGCTATGAATGCAATATCAGTTTATGTAAGTGCCGCCAAATTGGTATTGCAATTAACGGATAGCAATTGGTCTGGTATTCAAGATTTATATCGGACTTTACCACAATTACGTCAATTATTGGCATGTGCAGTATGCTGCCGTTTAGTTTGTGATCCATATGTACCAAGGCATGGCCGCTGCCATCACAATGTATGTCGGTTGTGTGTGCGCGGCCAAAAAAAACTTCAACCATTGTGCAATTATTGTAAAGATAATCGTGATTATAAATGTTATGATGAAAATAAACAAATGCGTTGCTTGTTATTATGCTATAAAGGATTATGTGATCATTTAAAGGCCAGTTCAATATATCAACAATTAATGGCAGTAGGCGGTGGCAGTGGACGTAAATTACAAGCGACATATAATGTTTTACTATCTAATATTATGAACAGTAGCAGTAGTATGCCACAAACTTTGCATGAATTAATTGTTGAGGGGACCACTTATGATGAAATAATTGTCAATAACAATATTGTTAATAATAATAATAACAATATTAATAATTATAATAATGCATGCGATATACCGCAACAAACACAAATAACAAAAACAACAATAGCAAGTGGCGCATTACCAAAAGTATCTCAATTACCGGCCTTAGTGTCACCATTATCTACAACGGCAGCAATAACGCCATTACCACCACCGGTACCTTTACCAATCTCATATCAGAATGCACCGCCGAAAGCCTCAACACCGCCAACAACAGCTCATAATAATTATGGAGAAACCTTACCTACAATAACAAAATTAAAATATGAACAGTACTCACCGCCGTTAGTTATCGGGCAACAGAAACAATTTCAGCTACAGCAACAGCAACAACAACAGCAGCAACAGCAACAGCAACAGCAACTACAACAAACACAACATCAGATACAACAGCAAGATCATCAACAACGTCAGCATGCTCCACCCTTACAAGCTTTAACTACAATAACAACTACAGCGTCAACACCGACGCCCACATCCATACCAGCCCAATCGCAATCACAATCACAATCACATTCAGCTTTAATTCAACTAAATCAATTGCAAAAGAATTCCAATGGCAATAGTATAACATATATTGGAGCAAATGCCCGTGGAATTGTAGTGCCAATAGTGAGTTCATCCATAACGACAACAGCACCTTTAACTATAGCCTCGGCTCGCTTACAATCATTAAATCGTCAGTTAGCTCAAGCAAGAATTATCAATACAACAACATCGTCACCGTCAATATCATCCCAATCATCTTCGGTTACATCATCAATATCTACATCTGCGCCATCATCAGCATCATGTAATTCAATAGAATTAAAACCCAATTCAACAATCGGTACAACATATAAAGTATCATTGGGTACTAATGCGAATGCAGTGCATCTAACCAAATCAATAACTGGCTTAACTAATAATAATGGTAATAGCAATAGCAGCAGTAATTGTAATAGCAATAGAATAAATTCATTAAATGCAAATGTATGTGTAACACCGATAAGAAATCCACCACCAATAAAAACGGTTTCAAATGGCTCAGCCATGTATTCCGTACTTTACACAGGTATTGGTAATAAAATTACCATTAAACGTAAAACCGATGGTGATGAAGATGCTAATCAAAAGGTAAGTCCCTCTTCATCTCCCTTATCTTTTTATTTCCATTCTAAATTATATAAAGTTAAATAAATTATTTTTTGCTATTATAGAGAACAATTGCTACCTCAACAATAACAACAAAAAATACAACATCAACCAACATACCAACATCAACAAAACAAACATCATTATCAACGGAAGCAACAGGTGCAACAGGTGCAACAGGAGCGGACGGTGCTGCATCAACATTACAAAGAACATTAAATAAAAATAATGCAAATAAGCGGCGTGGTTGCCGTTGCGGTAATGCCACACCCACACCAGGTAAATTAACATGTTGCGGTCAACGTTGTCCATGCTATGTGGATTCAAAATCATGTATTGGTTGTAAATGTCGTGGTTGCCGTAATCCACATCGTCCTGGTGGTGGTAAAGTACGACCAATTATACCAGAATTGGCTTGCTATGAAATACAAATGGCAGATGAACATTCCAATCCATTGGGCGGTTCACATGATATGCCCTTAACAACGAACACAATCTTACAAAGTAATGTTACTGTGGCAGCATCTGGTATAAATGTTTCAAATATAACGGGGGCCATTACTACAACAACCACAACGTCATGTACGATCAACAGCAGTCATAGTATTAGTAGCAGCACTCTACCAACAACAAATTCCAATTTATGCAATGCAACCATATCAACCAATAAATTATTGGGTTATTGTGAAAGTGATACAACGCCACCACCATTAGCGCCTACCACCACGCCTATTATACATAATAATAATCAGCATCATCAACATCAACATCAACATCAACATCAACATAATCATGTTACTCATAATGCAAATAATACTACAACAATTCATTCAAATACAGCAGCCAATATATTACAATTGGAACATTTGCCACGGGAATCTGTGTTGGTACAAAATGCTCAAGGAAAATATCAGGGTAAGTATAAAATATTCACAAATTTCCCCAAATTTGAATCTACCTAAAGATTTTGAATTGCCTCATGCTGTGACATGATAGAAAATTATCTTTAAAATAAATAAATCTATAAAATTTATAATAATAAGTAAAATGAAAATAATAAATACTAAAAATAATTTATAATTTATTTTTTTTTCTTTTTTTATTATATTGTAACAGTATTAAATTTATTTACAACATCATCTTCATCGACGGCATCATCTATTGGTGGAACGCAAATGGCTAATGGTGGTCAATCATTACCTACTTTACAAAGAATTCAACAAAGTTTAACTAAAGTTGGTGGCAATGCTCAATCATCTGCAAAATTTACTGGAAATTCATATATATTAAATACAAATCATACTACGGCAAATGGAACTGCAGTTGCGGCAACAAACTCAAACTCCTCAAATACAAATTCAAATTCAACTTTATCGCAAATTATAATACAAGCAAAACAACAACAGCAGCAGCATCAACAGCAACAACAACAACAACAACAGCAACAACATCATTTACTTACAACAGCGGCAACAACACAACGTAATAATAGTAATAATGTAACAACAATAACGGCCAATAGCCCATTAACAATACCATTGCAATTGCAGCAACAATTAAAGCAAAATATTATTACCGTTCATACAATTAATAATCCAATGAATACAATAACAAATCATTTAAATAATCATACAACATCAATATTAACCATAACAACAAATGCAACATCAATACATACAACATCAAATGCAACAGCTATACCAACATTAACTGGCATTACAACTGAATTACGATCAATAGGTGCAACAACGAATCTTTATACAAATACAAATACAAATACAAGCCAAAATAGTACCAATAACAATGTAACATTAAATATAAGTGGTGGGTCAACAACATTCACATCGTCACCACCAACAACAACAATTAATAATAGAAATAGTATTATGGGTAATGTGGCATCAAATCATCATCAACAAACAGTTACAAACAGAACGATACGTTCTGCTGGCATTATTGATATATTCGATACATCAACTAAAACTACCAATCATCAATAAGCAGAACGATAAATGAAGAATGGGAAAATGAGAGAGAAATTTACTGGACGTATCACAAAAAGGAAAGTTTCTTTAATTTTTATTTAAAATCCATTTATATGCCATGAACTAATGCATTATTTATAAATTTAAGATAAGATATCATTTTTAATTGTATCTGTCTTTATGTCCGTCCATTTGAAAGTCAATTTTTCAATGACCCATTGCTTATGGTCATTTATTTTTTTCAAAGCACTGAATAGAAGTAGACGATAAGCATCAACCTTATTGAAAGTTTACACTTCAAACACTTTGCCTTTTTTTTAATGCTCTTTAACGTTTATACGTTTAGAAAATTGTTATATATTCAAAGAATATCCGACTAATATTAATCAATTTGCTTGATGTAAACATGGAAAATATTGGACCAAATAATACCATTTTGTAAATGTTCATATCGTTTATACAATTGTTTCTTCCTCTTTTTTTCTTTTTATAATAATAATGTAGCAAAAATTTTAATAGCAATCTAAATTTTTTTAAGTATTTTTTTTTTTTTTTATTATAATAATTAAACAAACATCTTGCACGACTTGCTCATTTGAGTAATTGATTTAATTAAGGATTCAAATTTAATTCTAATTGATTATAAAATATTTTATCCAACACCACTTGTGTATATTTTACTCTGCAAGGCTGAAGTTAAACATACCTCAAATGTAACACCAATTACATCGTTAAATAATTGTAAGGGATTAAAATGCCTCTTTTAAAAATTATTTGATAAGAACATTTGAGATATTATCGAGTCCAAAAAATTTTTTACTATTGAGATCTTTAGTATTGTTAATATAATCGTTAAGTTCATAAAATGTATTTACTATTCCCGTTTGAAAGTTTCATCTATATCGACAAATATTTTCGTAGTGTCTTTCTTTTTTTAATATAATTTGATTAACTGCACTATCTAATTAATATGTGAATGTGTAGTTACAACATCGAGAGAATTTTTGGATTCATCTTTATTTTCTATATAAATATTTTCTTAATTGGAAGAAATGTTTACCTTAACTTTCTATAATCGTTAACAACATGCCATTTTCTTTTGTCAGAGTTATCAATTTTTTTTCTAATATTCTAAGTTTTATCGTCAATTTACACGAAGCAAATTTTACCAAAATCTATTCGTAGTCATGCGTCTAAGATTCGTTGAAAAGTTGAAACTACGTTCCTTAAACCGAATAGCAAAGAGGTGAATTCATATATCCCGTTATTAACAGAGATAACTGTTTTTTTAATATACTAAAAGTCACTTTTAATATTAACTATAGAGAAGAATTTGTTTGGTCCTAACTAAAAAGATTTCATTAATTTCTATAACAGGGTTGCGATCAGTGATGGTAAGTGAATTTAATCCATAATCTCTTACTAGTCCGTGAGCAGTTTATCTAGCAATCTCTGTCCAAAGAACTCTGAATATCTGCCCAATTTCAGCCGCCCCCTTATGCGCCACTGTTATACTTAAATAACTCCTTCCCCTAGGATGTTTTATTTCATTCATTTGACCTTGCCTATCTTGCCTTTAATTATTTTTCTTACTTCTTACACGCCCACAGTGCAACATAAACTAAGTACACATCATTTCATTGATAATTTTTTGTCATATTGTGACTAGAGACTAAAATCGGTTCATTTAATTCCTTAATCTGAACGGACAATATTTTTCTAACAGTCATTAAAAGTATATCGAATTTATCCATCGATTTTTCAGTACTTGTTGATTGTCTCTCTTTTTGAGATACGCTACAAAATATTGGTTTTTTCTTGCCACTTGGAACAAACTTTTCGTTTACAATGGGTGTGGTTGTCATAATTACACAAGGTGCATAGTTCCATGGGCATTTTTAAATTACACACAAACTACACGCCTTTTACTTTTAGCGTCAAAATTTCTTGTCAATATGACTCAGACGAACTTATTTTAAGCACTGTCTTATTAAAGGGTAATAAATTTTTTAAGGCATATAAAAATTCTTTGTCATTAAAGATAAAGTTGGTATCTTGGCTTTGATATTTTTGGATAGATATTCATTTGTTAATTGATGAATTCCTTGAAACAAGTAACAAAGTTATTAACATTAGAAGTACAAGTTAAAGTCAATCTACAGCAAAATTTTCAATGAGTTTGATACTTTTTTTTTTAGCGGCTGATTAAGAGTTCTTGAGCATATTAATAAGTAATAAAAAATTTCCCAAGATAATTCTCCGAATATTAGTTAACAGCTCTGCCAATTTGTGTCAACGAATAATTTGAGTTTACCTCATTGAGGAGCTGCAGAGTATTTTATACAAAAGTGGAATTCGACTGATTCTAAAATGTTACTATCATTTCACTGTTAATATTAGTCTTTAATTCAATTAAATTAATTTAAAGCTTTAGTTATTACAATTTAGTTTATATTCATAAAATTTATTTAAAATTAAGCGTACACATTTCATAATAGTTTCATAGAAACATAACATAACTGTTAGGTAAAACTCAAATATAAAATTATAACAATGTAAAAATATATTGTTCTACGCAGAGTTATAGAACAATTTACTATACATGTACATAGATTATATAAAAAAAAATTTATGAAACGATTGTTTTTAAGCTTTAAGTAAAATAATATAGAAATTAAAGAAATTATATACACAATAATAAAAACAAAAAAAAAATTAATTTTTTCGATTGTGTAATTACTATTACAAAAATGACGAGAACCTAACAGTAAAGAAGGCCTCATGATCGATATCGTTGAGAAATTTAATGCAAATAAAAGAACATGTGATTTATATGAGTCTCTTTTGTCACTTTCTGTCAAATATTTTATAAATATTTTAACAAATGCCAAACATGCCAGCAATTTTTATGATAGTGGCATATTTAAGTAAGTATACTTAACACAATCGATGGCATTTGCCACAACTCATAAGGCCTTAATATTACATTAAAACCGAAATTTTAAGTGTAAGATGTAAATTTTAAGTGTAACAACATAATACCATATCTAAAAAATTATAAAGTCCTTATGCTTTATGAACATATTCTCCATGTCTTTATGAATTACACATTAATGATCATTATAGACTTAAAAATATTAATTTAAATTTTATCTATATGCTTATTTGACTTCGTTATCATAATCTGTTATTGAATAACTGAAATTGAGAGGACAAGGACAAGCATATTCAAAGGAATTACATCCATGCGAAATGTAATATACATACCATCTCTATAATGAATCAATAAAAATTTTGTAATGCATTTATTTGAAATTTTAAATAAAAGAGATTACTCGTCTGTTTAGAGTTCTACAAGTTTTTTTAGCGATTCTTTAACCGAGTTAGGCAAACGTATGTAACTTTAATATTGCATGAATGTATAAAATTTCTATCATGCAAGACTCATATTTGTCATTTTCTAGCATGAAAGTTTTTTTTTTAATACATACATATACAGCTTTATGCTTTTCTTTTTTCATTTGATTTGTGATTTCTTTGTACGCGTGCATATGAAAATGTGTATATACTTATCTCGTGGACGCCATCACTGCTGTTAGTATTGTCGGGTTTATAAATTAAAAAGATAAGAGCGAGCATCTCATCTTACTCACTTAGTGTGTGCCATACAAGTCACACAATACAGCAGGATGAAAATTTAAAATAGTCAATTGTACTTAGCGAAACATTTACGAACCTGAAGAAAGGAGGCTTATTTAAAAATATTCAATTTTTTTTTTTTTTTTGTACACTTAAAAGATTTATAAAACATTAAATATAAAAAAAAAATATGATATTTTTCAAACGATTCGTATTATTTATAACAATATCTTATTGTTATGCTATTGAGATTGTTAACAATATTTCGAATAGTTCATCTATGAATGCTGATGCTAATACTGATACTGATATTAATGGTTATACGGAAATTGAACGCGCAAATAAAAAAATTGATGAAGAAAATATTAAAGTAAGTGAAAATCGTTTAGCTATTCAAGTTTATGCGATTATTGAGCATTATAAACAAGAGAATCCGATCGGGTTCCCTGGTGCCTCTATTCCTGACCCTATGGATGTACCAAATATGCAAAAAGTTTTACCATTTGCCACATTAAATATGCTAAATGTTAAAGTTTATGGTCTTTCAAAATTTCGCTTAGCCCATATTAAAGCAGATCTTAAGGCGATGAAGGTAAGTTGTACTTCTTGTTATATCGATTATAAAATATCCGTTTACTTAAAAATAATCAAGAAATAAAATTTTGATTTAACACTCTATGAAAGGGCTACTTATCCTTAGTATTAAGTTCAATACTTAATTAAAATTAAATGAAGAAACAAATTATCAGAACAATTGTAACAGAATTCGCAGAATTCGAATTATCTTAAAATATTGCACTAAAAATATTTATTTCAAATTCTTTTGATATTTTTAATATCCAACCGTTCTGTAGTATAATTACTCAGAAAGTATATATGTTTTTTCTTAAAATTTTAGGTCAACGCTGACATTGAATTAAATGAAATGGTCTCTGAAGGTAATTATACTTTGTCGTCATTTTTTTCAAATGCTCGAGGACCATTTACCGTTGTCTTAAAAAAAGTCTTGGTTAAAAGTATGGCAACATTATTAGTTCAAGGAGATGGCCATTTAAGATCAGATCATATCAAAATGGATGTAACATTTGGTGATATGACAATGAATTTTCAAAATTTAGGCTTCCTTGGGCAAATCTTTCAAAATATGATTAATTCGGCCCCCAATTTGGTATTCGATGCAATGAAGCCATTTATGATGCAACAAGCGGATAAGCAATTACGTACCGAAATAAATAGTAATATTGAAAAAATGATGGGTACACGTCTATTGCCCAATTCAATAACACCATTGGATATGGCTATAGCGGAAGGGCGTAAAGCTTTACGCTCCTATGATCCATATCGTTTACCAGATTATAATCGTACAGTCGGCATATTTACAATGCAATTAAGTAATACCTGGTTAAGTGGCCTATCATCATTTTATCGTGTAGGTGATATATTAGCCCATATGGATAACAATACGATTACATTGGAAATTCAAGTAGGCACTCAACAATTATCTGGTGCTAGCCAATGGGAAATCGGTTGCGGTTTAATAACGCGCATTGGTCATATACATTTCAATGTGCAACATTTACGATTAAGTTTGAGTGTTAGTCAAGCCTTAGATTCTCGGAAAAAGCCAATTTTGAATGATATACAAATCGATTTAGGTAATATTCAAGTACGTTGTGATGGTGCTGGCACTTTAGATTATATTTTGGAATTTGGTGTTAATGTTTTGCCAAATTTATTACGTTATCAAATTATGGATGCTTTAGAAAATCCCTTGAAGCAACGCATTCAAGAGAAATTCAATACGATTAACGTTGAACAAGAGATTAAAGAAAATTTTATAAAATTTTTTGGCAACAATATCAACAACAATACCATTTCATTTGAGTATGTTTTTAATGAATTAAGTAATAAATTAAATTTAATTTAACATTTTCACTTAATAAATTAACAATTCTTTGGTTTATAATTAAGGAATTATTTTTTCTACATCTCCACCTCATACTTTACATTTGAATTTATTAAAATTTTGCGTACAAATATGTGTAACGCGATACCAATCAAGAGGAAATATCACGCTTCAAAAGCCTACTTAATTATTTTGATGGATATTCTAAATGTTCGATGGAACTTGGATTTTTGTAAACTTATATATTTTGATTTTTGTTTTTTATAAAGCGTAAAGTATAAAGTGTTACATAGTTGATCGAAATTGATCGACTATGGCTTTTTTTTTTTCACTTGCCTTTTTTAAGGATCCTTAACTGAAAAGCATAACAATTGTAATTTCATAAGTTTCTTAACTTCACTCAAAATCTGATTAACTTGTTGTAATTGTTCATCATTTAATGCGGGTGTTATAACCTCTAAAGCTTCTACGAAATAATTGTTTCCCGTTTCATTGGTATACAATTTTAGAGTATCCTTCAATAAGCGAATGTCAACATTGGCCTGTATTGCTCCTGTATAACTAAATTTGGGCACGCAACTCATTAAACGAGCCAATTCTTCGGCAATGGTAAGCACAATTGGTTCCAATATAGGCCGCAATAATGTCGGCGATATTGTATAAATTTCAGAATAGACAGCTACCAAATTATCGCAACATTCATGAGCATAAGGTCGTAACTCGCCCAGTGTTAATTCCGCATCCCATTGAAATGATCCCAAGTACATAGATGGTTCAATTGTACCCACTAATGGGTCACCTTTATATTCGACGTATGCATCTAATATATTACAGAATAATTTATTTACTGAATAGCGGGCTGTTTCAATAGCTAAAGCTGGCAGTGGATAACCATACCTTTCAAATAATTTTCCAATCCGTTGAAAGAAATTTTTGTTACAATAAGCACAATTAGCCAAACAACAAAGCATTCGTTGCTCCCATGTATTGACATTACCTGATGTTACTGATGTTGATGTTATTGGTGATGATGATTGCATAACAATTTGCATTTGTGATGTTACATTGTTTGGATAACCTAGTAATTGTGAAACATTATGTGCGGATGTTTCATGTTTATGCGAATTGAAGGCCAACTTTTGTATAACATCGCAAAAACATAAAAGAAATTTCTGTAGACGCATTGTAACTTCACGTTGACCATCTGATTCTAATTCCATCAAGTTACCTTCTCTAGCAAATAAGAAATAAAAAATTTGTGAATAAAATATATTTGGTTGGGAAAGGGGAGGGAAGCCAAATCTTGGATATCCACCACTCAGACACTATTTGCTATTCTATAGACATATAATTTGAAGTTATATAAATTTAGGTAGGCGTAGCCGCTTTACGCGACTTGTTTATGGATGTTGTAGAATAACGATAAAACTTCAGCTTTTTCTGTCTGTTTTACTTTTTTAGTTATGAGCGAAGAACTATAAATTTTTGCTTAAAAAGCAGAGGCGTTCGCAGTTTGGTTGCACTGTGCATCTGTTTTTTAACCCATTTGGCCCATTTTCAATACCAACCAATGTACGAAAAACTCCACACACAGACACACTGAGACACGGACAGACATGCCTAGACATGCTGATCAAGAATGTACAATACTTTATGGAATTTCCGGCGCTTCCTTTTAGGTGTTACAAATGTAATAATAAATGAGAATACCCTCTACCTCTGGGGGTCGGATATAATAATAATATTCGATCGGGTTGAACTCTCCAGTATTCTGCACCATTTTACTTAATGCATTTAAGAAATCAAATAACCAGAACTATGTATAAAGAAAGTATATAATGTAATTTTCAAACTGCTGAATGAGTATACCAAATCTTTGGGAGATCAATTTATATGTTGGACCATCGCCCACAAAACGATCTTTCAAATTAATCGACAATTGTAATTTTTTGCCTTTCAGACTTGTATTCAATTTTTTGGTCTTTTCAATCTTACTAAGCAAAATGATACAGGCTATTTATGAGTCGACACAGGGCGCCTTTAACATTATTTACTTATTTACTTACCGAATTTCTGGGTTAACACAATTTTGTTGAGCATCATCTAATGTTTCTACTAATAAATTTTCTAAATATTGAGGCAATAATGTAGCACCAGGAAAATCTTCAACACCCATTTCCCATGTTTCTTGTTCCACTAATTTGGAACATTTTAGTGTTGCCTTTTCAAATATATGGGAAAATGTTTGCAAGCGTAATTCATCAATAAATTTTTGAACGATATCTAAAGCGGCCGATGGTAAATCTAAACTAATCAATGTGGCATACGTAATCCGAGTATAACGTAAACAATGTGCCAACCAAGATTTTAATACCTCTTGTGAACCATGTATACTTGGCCATACAAAGCCAATTGATTGCCTCAATGACCGGGCTTCTGTATCACTTGTACATGTAGCGACTTTAAGATATATGCAAAATTTTTCAATTGAATTTAAAATCATACGTTTAAAATCACCGGGACGCGGATCATTAGGACCTCTTAACTCGCCCAAAAAATACATTTGACCCAAACGCCATAAATCAGGTAATTGAGCTGATGCTATCTCGCAAACTTCTTCACAAAATAATATACGCTGCGGGATTTGACTTAAATCCCGCGGTTTACCTTTCTCTTGAGCATTTTGCACATCCTTGCCAGCATACCGTTCAAATGTTTGTTTAAATGTTTGCTCTAAATATTTAGCTCTTGCCTCAATGGCATCCCAAGCTGGATCGATGTAACGCAACTTCTCATTTAATATTACACCAGATTGTTGTACCTCCAAACTAATTAAAGCTTTTATCAATTTTCTTTGCTGTTCAACACTTTGGGGCATAGCTACCACTTTCTCATGTAATTGTTTACGAATTTGTAAAATCCGTTGATCTACTTCTTCCATAACTTTACGGAATATCGGTATTTCAGTTTTACTGAAACGGCTTTTCGCACGTGCATAATCATTAACAACTTTATCATATTCACCGGCTAAGGCTTTTTTTTCCACAGAATTGGGTAAACAAAAGAGAAATTTATGCCTTGATAAGGCTAACAAGACGGCACGTGTAGCATCAGCTTTTTCCTTACGCATCAATACTTCTTTAAATATATTCTCTGATTCAGTAATTGCATTTTCAATTTCTCTTTCTAATGTACCCCATGGTTCGCCTTGACCATATTCCATTTGATCTTCTTGTAATTTCTCCTTAATATTAAATAATGTGTCCAATTGCTCAATAACTGAGCCGGCATTCGATTTTAGAAATGATAATTGTCCTTCTTTTTGACTTTCCACTTTACGATTTAGATAATTTAAGCCGGCTTTTAAATCGGCAAATGTTGTGGTTGCATGATATTCCAATAGAAACAAGGCTGGTGAGAAATTATCTTGCGACAAATCACTGCTAGCATTTGGAAATAATTCTTTTAAATTATCTAAACTTTTCTTTTCGTTTCCTTCCGTCGACAACCCCAAGGGGTCATCTGGTGTTAAGCCAGATTGGACTAGAGTCCTTCTACCCCAAGCGAAATTTTGTAAAGGTACTTCATCTATCCAAACAGCAGACTCTTTTAATGGTCCAATAGATTCATGATTATTTAAGGAACGAAATTGCACAGCAGAGGTACCCTCGCCACCACTCAATGTTGTTACAATGATATCACCAATGCCTTTACTAGGACCTGTACGAGCTATTATCTTATTGGGTGATACCCATTCGGCAGATAGTAGGCAATCGAAACCACAAATCTTCAAGCCTATTAAATCTGTTGATTTAGTACCCAAAAATTCCCCACGTATTATAACTTTGGTTCCCGGTGGCCCTTCCTTAGGCGAGAGCCCTGTTACTATTGGTTGTGGTGCCATTTTTTTATTCAGTCGAAATTGATTTTTTTCTAAAATGAATTAAAATATATAATATAAAATACCGTAAGCAATGAATATAACAAACACTTGTCTCTTTCAAACTGGAATGAAATGAAGTGAAAATTCATATAAAAAAAAGTTTTATTTTAGTAGCATCTTTCTCGGGAACCAGCTAAGCTTTTAATGCTATCCCTGTCGAAAACTTCACCGATGACTGTGGGTCTACATAAGTTAGTCTACGGCATGCATAATTCTATAATATTTTAGTTCAATTTCATACATTGGCTTAAGTATTTTGAAGAATATAGAAATTGAATAAATATTGATTATTAAAAACTATATAAATAAATATATATGAATTATTCAAATATTGGAATATTTATTTAATGTGGAACCGTTCAAGTTCTTTACTAATAATAAAAAGAATAAGGTTTTATGTTTAACAACAAAAAAAATGGATGACGTTGTTAGTGCACAATTAGAAAATGAAAATTTACGTAAAATACGGGCACGCCTTTTACGGTGGGAAGCCAAGAATAATCCTTTAGCTACATTAAGTAATAAACAAGATGAATATTTAGAAACAATTGAATCAATTTGTAATAATGACAATACTTGTAAAGTAGCACTATTGCCACCTCAAAATAATGATGCCCATTTAGATGGAAAAAATGCTAGAGAAGTGGAAGTAAAGCCGAAGGTACAAATGCAATTTCCATGCAATAGTATGGAAAAACTGCAACAATTGAGTTTGACGCAATCTAATGGAGTTGATACAACGCAAAACTTTCTGTTATTATTTGATCAAGTTCAAGATGAAATATATGAAGGTGAAAATATGCCAATCAAATCTTATTTACAACAATTAATAAGTCGTCGTGATAAATGCATTGGAATATTGAATCAAATTCAAGAAGCATCGCAATGTTTACAAACATTGAAAGATGAGTACACGTTTGTATCAGAAAAGACAGAACATTTAAATAAATCTAGTGAACAATTGATTGAAGAGCAAAAGATATTACAAAATATAACAGATGACATACAACACCGTTTATATTATTACAATCAAGTGGAATTATTACAGCAACGTTTATTTAGTCCAACGTTATCTGTAACGTCGGAAGCATTTCAAGAATGTCTATGTAAAATGGATGAGTGTCTCAATTATTTAAAAGAACATCCGCAATATAAAGAGACAGCTGTCTTTACCATAAAATACAAGCATTGTTTAAATAAAGCAATCACATTACTTCGAAATTATATACATGCAGTTATGGCTCAATGTACCGAAGCTACATTACATACCAAACAAACTGTCAATCAAAATAGTAGTAATGAAACATCAAATCATGCAGTAATGTCAGCAACAACAACAATGGCGAATACACCTGATACAACATTCGCTTTATATTATGGCAAATATCAAATTGCTTCAGTTAAAATTAAACGTATTATACAAATGATTGAACTACGTATCGGTAAATCAATAGAATATACGCATTTATTGAATGATTTACAACAAAATTATGTACAACAACGATCAACCATAATGAAGCCAGCTGTGAATAAAGCAATTAATGATATTAAAGTGCAACATAAATCTGATCATTGTGTTTTAATGCGCAAAGCATGCGCATTTCTTGTACACATTTGCCAAGATGAACATCGCTTATATTATCAATTTTTTATTAAAGATAGCGATCAATTAAAGTAAGTTATAAATTAATTATTACATCAAAGAACTAAGCATCCATCTAAATCTAAGTAAACTTTCTTCGATTTGATTATATACTTAACATTTATGTATATTTTTATTATCCACAATCCAAAGATTGGGGATATAAACATTTTGTCATTCTATTAGAAACGTCTAAAAGTATGAGCCAGCTTTTTTCTATAAAATATTTGTAATCTTAAGCAGCATCAAATTTTGAATAGATTTAAACATGATTGGGCGTTTGTCTGTCTATCTGTGTCTATCTGTGAATGCCAAATATTCTGTGGATGGACTTTAATTTTAATGGAAACATTGGAATTTCAAATGTGCCCCATCGGTTAAAGAATACACGCACAGTGCAACATAAACTGAGTACAAAATAAAAATTTATAATTTATAAATAGAAAGGTAAAAAAAATCGGTTATGCCTTTTCGAAATTAGGCAATTGGAAGTTATCCGTCTGGGTGATGGATATTCAAAATTTAGCCTCACATTTTTTAAAATATTAAAATAAATTTGTAGAAATGTTTTTGTTAGCCTTAGAATTGAATGATGATATAAAAATTTGAAATTGTAAATAATTTTTTTGATAAGCACGCAAAACGCATTTCATACATGGACTGGAAACGATATATGATAAATTTTTTTTTTTTACCTTCTTGATCTTCCACTCATTCATATTGTTATTTTAAAACTGTTTCTTTTTTAAATATCTTTTCAGCACTTATTTAGAAAGTTTGTGCAATATTTTATATGACATGATGCGCCCGTTTGTTATACACATAAATCATTTGGAAACATTGGCGGAAATATGTTCAATTTTACGTATTGAAATGTTAGAGGAACATGTACAACAGAATCGTAAATTTTTTGTTGTTTCTTCCTTTTTTTTTTTATGATGTTTTACTTATTTATTTGTTTGTATATTGGGAATATTGAATTTGAATTCCAGCTACCGCTTTGGAAACATTTGGCACTGTTATTAATCAATTGTTACAAGATGTTCAAGAGCGTTTAGTATTTCGTGCTTATTTATATTTACAATCAGACATATTAAATTATAATCCATCAGCTGGTGATTTAGCATATCCAGAGAAATTGGAAATGATGGAGGTAAATGTTGGACCATTAATTTCTTATATTCAAAATATGACCAAAATAAAAAAATAAATAAATAAAATATTTTTTAATATTTGTATAACGTTTATATAAAAAAGAGTATAGCATTGTCTTTGCAAGAATCTTCAAAAATCCAACGATCTGATTCGCGTTCATCATTAATTTCCACGATATCTCAAAATACAGATATTGCCAGTGTTGATAGTAGTGTTAGCCGTATAAGAGCCATGAATTCACCAGCTGATTTGCATGGTATGTGGTATCCAACAGTGCGGCGTACATTAGTATGTTTATCACGTTTATATCGTTGCGTTGATAGACCAATATTTCAAGGTCTATCACAAGAAGCCCTAAAGCTTTGCATACAAAGTGTTGCTGCAGCAGCTAATAAAATCTCACAAGCTAAGGTTTTAAAAATTTCTTTTTCCTTTTATTTTTAACTTTGAATTTTATTTATTTATTAATTTTTTTTTTTTTTTTTTGCATAAATTAGACTTCCATTGATGGTGAATTATTTGAAATCAAACATATGTTAATATTACGTGAACAAATTGCACCATTTCGTGTTGATTTTACCATAAAAGAAACATCCTTAGATTTTAGTAAAGTGAAGACAGCAGCATTTACTTTATTACAAAAGCGTAATCAATTATTTACGATGGGTAGTAATAATGCCTTATTAGAATTTCTTTTGGAAGGTACACCACAAATTAAAGAGCATATGTTGGATTCACGTAAAGCTGTTGATCGTCAATTGAAATTAGTTTGTGAACGATTTATACAAGATGCTGTTAAAGAATTGATTGGACCATTATTAAAATTTTTAGAACATGCCGAAGAATTACTTGAGCAAACAAAGGATGATGATGATGATGATGATGATAGTGGTGGTGGTGGTGGGGGAGGTGAAGGAGGAGAGGATGGAGAGCATAATAGAAAATCAAATAATATCGAAAATTATGGTAAAACTAAACAAATGATAAAAAAAATTAATTATAATTTAAGGCAAAGTTCATGGGCTAGCCCTCAACAAATTAGTAGTGTGATACAGGAGGCGCAACGTTTAATTAAGAAACGTTTACCCAGCTTACAATATTCAATGCAATTATATTTAAGTAATCGAGATACGGAATTTATTATATTTCGACCTATACGTAATAATGTTATACAAAATTTCATGAAGTTAGAACAATTACTTAATAGTAATTCTTATAGTTCAGATGATATGATTATAGCAAGTTGCCCTTCAACCGAACAAATTTCTATATTATTATCAAATACAAGTATTCTAACGGCAGAAAATGTAAATAACTTTTCACAGCAGCAGCATCATCATCACCAACAACAACAACAACAACAACAACAACTACTCCACTCAAAAAAAAGTGAAAATAACATTGATCCTAATAGAAATGATAATTCAATGAAAATGTCAGAGGCACAAAATAAAAACTCTTTGGAGAAGAAAGTCAATTTTGATAGTCAAACATATCAACAACAAGAACAAGTGCAAGCAGAAACAATAGTTAGTGTAACAAGTGACTCGGCGACATCAATTCACTAATTTTATTAAGATGCAAAAGAGAAAATATAATTAACTTAGAGTATGTCAAAGTCCAAAAAAAAAAAAATTTTTACTTATCGACGAAATTATGTGTCAACAAAACTAGTACGTTAAGCTTATTTTATTAGCTTTAGTGAATTGATATGAAATTGCTCAAGACAAAGCGGAGTTATTTTTACAAATGTAACATTTCTTTATTTATTCTATAAAAATAATTACTTTTTAAACAACATTATGATAATGAACATTTATTTTTATTATTAGCACTATTAGGATGATCTTGATCAAAAATTGAAGCTATTGTTGCTGTAGCATTTGTATTAAGGCTATTTGAAGCAGTGTTCGTATCTAGTTGTTGGATTCTTTGGCTATGACTATGTTGATCTAAGTCCATTATGGATAAAGCTATTGCTTGAGCTAATGCTTCATCTTCACTCAAATTTCCTTGTAAATCAGTTAATCCACCACCTCCATTTTGTCTATTATAATAATATTGTGGTATAGTTGTTGCTGCTGCTATTGTTGTTGTTGTTGTTGTTGTTTTATTTATAGTATTGATTTTACCATTTACGGTATTAGTTGAAGCAAATTTTTGCTTACGTCTCAATTCTGCAGCATTTGCAGCATTAGTGCGCAATTGAAATAGTTGTTGCTGTTTTTTTTGCTCTTGTGATAATTGTTTTCCATGACATTCATGATCAGTAGTATGACGATGTCGCAAGCAATAATTACATTTACATTGTTTACATTGTACGGGTATTAATTCTTTCCGTTTACAATTATTATATGAACAACGATTTGTGAAGATCTTTTTCGTTTCCGATTTACATTGACGATCTATATGTTCACTAACCGTTACATCAGGCGACACGTTGGGCGGTGTTGGTACTGGTTCATCACATAATGGACATAATGGTACTTGAAAATCTTTTTGTTTATTTGACTTACACTTATGATGTTCATAATGGAAATGTATTGAGCAGAAAATATTACGACAACCATCACATTGCATGGGAAGGAAATCTAATTTATTGCATGACTTTACACTGCAATGTTGTCCAAGATTCGGAAATTCCATTCTCTATTACGCTGAATAACAATATTTTGTATTATGTCTAAATTCTTTTATTTACAAGTAATTAAATATCTAAATAACGGAATGACTAGACAGAAATAAGCAACATGATTAATAATTGAAAGTATGCAGAGTGTGGAATGTTGTTAGGTATTGTTCTTTTGCTTTTTTTTTAGCAAAAAAAAACAAGGTAACTTAAGGGGTAAACACAATGCGTGCTATCGAATTTCACAGCATTAAGCATTAAGCTTGCATATGGTGCATAATAGTTCTTGTACTTAAAATTCTCCGTAATAAATATGTAAAAAATTGAAGAAACTTTTACGTACGTTTTTGTTGATAAAATTGCGTAATAAATTTCTGTTAATGAGTTTTCATAATTCTATCTTTTTATATTAGTAATCTTTCAATTATACAAAAAAGGTAAATTTTACATTCGTTTTAAAATTGAATTTGCTAACTTCACACGCGGCGCTTTGTATTAATAAAAATCCCTTTATATGGTAAATTGTTTCTTTGTTAATTACGTATAAAATGAAAAAAAGAATTTTCGAAGTAGGCGTTGTTTGCGGTTTTCTCTTCTTCTTAGTATATTATTAACAAGTTTTATTAGAAAAAAGAAGTGCAATAGAAAGGAGACCGTGTATAGCAGTGCAAAAAAAAAAACTAATTTAAAGTCTCTTCAATGAATTGCATTTTATATAGAAAATATACAATACCAAAAAAAATAATAATAATAAAAAATTAAAATACAGTTACAGTACGGTTTCTCAATTCATATTAAAGTAAGAAATTCACTTGAAAAGGTTTTATGTGAAACTGCAACTTAAGAAAACGAATTTATAATACTTTTCTTCGATTGAAGGAAAGTATTTTTGTAAAATATCAAAGAAAATGTTATATTTATAATACAAAAAAAGTCAATTGGATCTCTAAAGTAAAATGAAAAAGTTAAAAAAAGACAAAAAAAAGAATGTTTTATTGGACTAATCATCATTAATATATTATGAATGTATACATGCGAACTAGAAAAATACAGTCAATAAGTAAATTATTGATATATATTAACGAGTGGCTCTTGTTTGTTTTAAATTTTCTGTTTCTGTGTTTCGTGTTTTCCTTTTGTTTTTGTATTTCCTATTAATAAATAAAACAAGAAGTGTTTTTTTATATTTCTTACGTCATGCAATATTTTATACATATATAAATGAAAATGTGCAAGTCCAAAAGTAATGCATTGCATAGAAAGAATGAATTAAAGTTCATTGTTAAAGGCAATCGAGAAAATTTCTCTTAAAAAATTTGAATTCTTAAAAAAGTATAGTAGTGTCTTGTGTATAATTTTGTTGTTGTTAATATTCCTGTTTAAATCCTTTACACAGAAACTCTTCCGCATATGTATAAATATGTATGAAAGTATGTATATAGCAAAATGCAAATTCGCCGTAAAGCGAAGTATTGTTTGTTTTTTTTTTTTTTTGCTTCTTGCTTTTATTTTATTTTATTGTCCACGGCAACTTTACCTTTATGCTTATTAATTGCATTTGATTAGGCATGCTTGTATGCATGTGAGATTTTTGTAACATATGTGTAAAGCATCTCTACCATTCAAACAGTTTGTCTTTTGATTCATTGTTGTTGCTGTTAATAAGTACGCACGTACATTTGTTGATATTGTAAATTTTCTTGTTGTTTTTTTTTGTTTTGTGTAAATTATGAATTCCTCTATTGTTTTTTTTTTGTTCGTATGAATTGAGCAATCATATAGTTGCGTTTTGTAAATTTTTTTTTGTGCCTTTCCTTTCATTATCAGATTTTTTTTAGTTCTCTGTGAAATACAAAGTGGTAAAGTGGACAATTTACAATTTTAATATTAACAATAATAATAAAGAATTTTAAGAGGTATGCGAATTTTTATATATTTATTTGTATTATTATTTTGCTTTGTATTGGTCTGTTCATATATTTGCACTTTTATTTTATTCGTTTGCTGATTCATTTAATTGAATTAAATTAAATGAATCCATTAATTTATCAAAGTTAAAGAGAAGAAATGAGATAGAGAGAAAGAAATTAATTTGCGTTCTTGCATTAAAAAACGAATTCTTCTTCTTTCATGTCATTTGTTAATTTAATTTTAACTACAAAATGAAAATGTTATTATTGAAGATGGAAAAATAACAGAAATAAATAGCAATAAAATGTAGAAAGTTATTATTTCTAAAATAGAAACACAAATACAAATACAAACAATTGAATTTGCTATATTTTGATATATTGAATTGTGAACCTTTTTCGATTATTTGTAATCTAATTGGTTTTCATAGTTATCAATCGTTGTCTATACTATCTGTCTTATTTATCTGTCTTGTTTATCTTGAAATGTATTTAATTGATTAGATGTTATTTTACATTTGTAATATTTTTTTGTATACATAAATGAGATCACTTTTTATACTCATCATTCGGAGATTGGTGGTATACTCATTTTATCATTAGATTCAAAACGCCTGAAGCGTTATTGGAGACCCTAGAAAGTGTATGTATTTTTAATTTGCATTAAAGTCGTGGTCGATTTGTCCGTCTGTCCGTGTGTAATAAACATTTCCCTGGTCGCGAAAAGAGATATATCATCTTCAAATTTGACGGAAGCATTGCAACTTCATGTATATGTCATGGAACAATTTAGTCGCCGATATCTGTTTTTTTTTTTTTTTTGGAAAAAAGTATAGTTTTTTGATTTGTAACTTCAAAGCGTAAAAAGTTTAAAATAACCGAAGTGCTGCCGCTGTGATCGTGTTCTCGGATTGATTTAACCCTTTTTCAATGAATTTGCAAATTCTATCATTTATATAAACTTTTTCATGGTTGGCCGAAAATGTATACAAAATAGTGTTTTCTTTCAAAAAAACCAATTCAATTAAATCGATCCTTTTTCAAAATTAAGATATTCCAGTTCTCTTAACTTTATTGATTTTAATTGTTAAATCTAAAATAATTATAAAGAATTTTACTGATTATAACGTTTTTTTTGTTTGTTTTTTGTTTGTTTATTAAATTTTTTTTTATTTTGCTTCAATTTCAGGTTTTTTAAAATTTCAAAATGTTAAAATTTTTACTTGGTAAAGGGCAACAACATGCCGCTGAAAGGCAACGTTTACAAAAGGAATTATTTGCTTATAGAAAGGTAAGCTAAATTTTAAACAATACAATTTCAAAATAGAGAAAAAAAAAGGAATACAGGAAATAAATTTGCATTTCGTTAATTTTATTTTTTTATTTAAAAAATATTAAAATCGTAGAGTATTTGTAGAATTGTTAGTAATTTGTTCTACAAATCCCCAATTGACTAGAAATTGTTTCGTGTGGCAAATATCGTCACTTCTTTTTATTTATTAATTTTTTTTGTTGTATTATTGAGTTTTTCTTCATAATTTTAACTGTTAAAAGTTCAAAATGTAAAATGTCATATTTTAGTTACAATTTTTTTGTTATGACAATTTTCTAGCCATTGTTTTTCTGATTAATGTCAGGCATCATGGATTTGCAAAAAAAAAAAAAAAAAAAATTCAGATATGTGAAATATTCAGGCATGTATATAACTGAGTGCTATAACTTTAAGTTAGTTACAAAGTGTTTACTGAAGTGGAAATTTATATAAAATGGCAGTTTTATGCTAAATGACAGTTATTTTTAAATGATGAAATTTCTTCATAATTCAATTCAGTTATACATTTATTAAAAATTTTATTGAAAAATTTGATTTAATTTATTTAGACAGCACAACATGGCTTCCCCCACAAACCATCTGCTTTAGCATATGATGCCATATTAAAATTGATGGCAATTGGTACACAGACTGGTGTCATTAAAATATTCGGTCAACCTGGTGTTGAATTTTATGGTCAACATATATTAATGAACAATTCGGCAGCTGAATTAAATGTACGTTTAATTGAATGGGTAACAGGCACGGGCCGTTTATTATCATTAACAGCAGCCAATCAATTAATATTATGGGAGCCAGTTGGCTTTACATTAATGGCTATTAAATCCATATTATTTGATAATGAATTAAAGAAAATCTCATCAGTATGTTGCTCTATAAACACTGATATTATATGGATTGGTACTGAAGCTGGTCATGTTTATCAATTTGATTTAAATTCATTTGATGTAACGGGTATTGTAATATATAATGATGCAGTTATGAGTCAAGTACCACCAACATATAAATTAAATCCGGGTGCTATTGAAGCTGTCCAACAAATACCTAATGATCAATATAAACTATTAATAGCATATAATAGGGGCTTATGTGTTTTATGGGATACACAAAATGAATTAGTGACACGTGCCTATATAGCACCAGGTCACGGGCAAAGTGTTGGCTTATATATTAATGCGGCTGGTACGCAATTTGCATGGTATCATGCTGATGGTTCATTTGCTATGTGGAATATAACAAATGGTGAGCCACCAAAAAATGTTAATTATGTTCCATATGGTCCGGATCCATGTAAAAGTATAGATCGTTTATATATTGCTAAAAGGGGTGATATTGAATTATCAATATTTTCTGGTGGCATGCCACGTTCGGCATATGGTGATCATAATTGTGTCTCGATACATTCCAGTGATGGTCATAAAATTTGTTTAGATTTTACATCGAAAGTGATCGATTTTTTTGTAACATATCAAGGATCAACTCGCAGTGATAAAGCGGATGTTTTAATTGTTTTATTAGAAGAGGAATTATGCGCTTATGATCTAACACGACCAGACATACCACCTTTAAAAGCACCCTACTTACATTCTATACATGCCTCAGCTGTTACTTGTAATTATTTGGCATCACAAGTATCACAAGATGTTTATAATAGAATTTGTAAAAATGGTCTGGAACAAGATCGTCACTATAATAGATTGGATCTTAAATGGCCAATAGATGGTGGCAATATATCTGACACATTTAAAAATCATAAGAATGATTCTTTTCATAATGAGTGTGATGGTAATGAAGATGATCATTTGAATATGGAATATGATTTACTTCTTACTGGTCATGAAGATGGTTCGGTTAAATTTTGGAATTGTACAGGTGTTACATTACAACCGATTTATCATTTTAAAACAGCTTTATTATATGGCTCTGAAAATGATGATAATGATGTTATTGGAGAGAATATGGAAAGTTTAGATTCATCTGAGCCACCGTTTCGTAAGGCCGGCCTTTTTGATCCATATTCGGATGATCCCCGTTTAGCTATTAAGAAAATAGCTTTGTGTTCAAAAACGGGTCGTTTAATTGTTGGTGGTACTGCCGGTCAAATAGTGATTGCCTGTTTTTTGAATGGTAGTGATAGCAATGATGCTGCTGCCAAAGCAACAGCATTTAAATATTGTTCTATGAATTTGGTGAGCGATCGGGATGGCTTTGTTTGGAAAGGACATGATCAATTGAATGTTAGATCGAATTTGTTATCACCCATAGCGACTGAATTGATTTGTGATAAAGGTGTTTGTATAACTGGAGTAGTTCAAGTCCTTCCACCAGCTAGCATAACATGTTTAGCCTTGGAATCAAATTGGGGTCTATTGGCCGCGGGGACAGCGCATGGATTAATATTATTTGATTTTCAACATTTCATACCCACCTATCATCGTTGTACCTTAAATCCAAATGATCTTACAGGTGCTGGAGAATTATTATCACGACGTAAGTCATTTAAAAAATCTTTACGTGAATCATTTCGTAAATTGCGTAAAGGTCGTTCAACATGTTCAAATCATGGAAAAAATCAAGTATCAACAACACTTGAATCTCGACCGATAGAGCGTCAAGTAGAGGCTCGTTCTGCTGACGATGGCATGGGTTCAATGGTGCGTTATCTATTATTTGCCAAAACTTACATAACAAATTTTCATACAACTTCGCCAACTTTATGGTCGGCCACTAATGCCAGTACTGTATCAGTATTTTTGTTACACATGCCATCAACTTCAAATTTTGGCAACACATCCACCACATCTAACATTGGCGACGGTGGCACTGCTCCAATTGGAGCGCGTACTATTACAGCACAATTTGTGAAACAATTGAGACTTAAACATGGCGCTCCAGTAGTGGGAATAGCGATTTTTGATAGTACAGGCTATCCAGTGGATCAACTTGGCAGTGTTAATAGTGGTACACCACCACATTACGTTTTAATTGCTTCTGAAGAGCAATTTAAGATATTTTCATTGCCACAATTGAAGCCTCTGAATAAGTATAAATTGACCGCTAATGAGGGGGCTCGAATACGACGCATACATTTTGCAACATTCAAGTGTCGCATACCACCTGAAATTGTACAAGGCTTGTCTAGTGGGAGTGGTGGTAACAGTCCAACTAAATCGTCACGTTTACAAGATCAACAACAGCCGCAGCAACAACATAATGCAATTGAAAAAAATAGCAATTTATATCAAGAGATGGCTTTAATTTGTTTAACAAATCTTGGTGATATTATGGTTTTATCTGTACCAGAATTAAAGCGTCAATTAAACGCCGCTGCTATTCGCCGCGAAGATATCAATGGCATTTGTTCACTATGCTTTACAAATAATGCTGAAGCTCTTTATATGATGTCTTCATCTGAATTGCAACGTATTTCATTAGCGAATAGTAAGATAACAACTCCAATGGGCCAGGTGAATGTAACACCATTACAAGGTTGTCGATCGATTGCTGATAGTACTGAACAACAAGAGCAAGAGCAAAATGAAGTTGAAAAAGATTCTGTTCCCGTCCATCATCGTAATCAACAGTATTATCAAGGACCAAGTAAAACAACGGCGACAGCAGCCACAGCAATTAATACAACACGTAATTCTCCGGTTTATAAAAAACCAGTAATTGGTTCTATCAAAACATTAGAAGTGAATGTAGATAGCGGTACAATAATAAATGGCATGGGTAGCGTTGGTGGTTTCGTTGCGGGTGCTGGAGTTGATAATAGTTCCAATGATAATTCACCCAATCGTAATGCTAATGAAACGATAACAAGTTCTGTTGGTGATATTACAGTAGATTCAGTGCGAGATTATTTAAATGCAACAACTACCACATTATGCTCAACCACAACCGAAGAAACTGTTGGTAAATTTCTTATTTTTCGTAATTGATTCGTAATTGATTTATTGAATGAACGACATTCCTATCTTTTAAGTTAAGTGCTTATACACCATACTGGATACTAAAATTTGAAATCTGTCTCTCTAAAGTTTGTGTTTATGCAAAATATGTCAAGATACTCCAACAAATATATAAATATGATCAAATTAAACATAAATTTATTTTTGATAATTTTTTTTTTTTTAGATTTTTAAATATATTAAATATATATATATATTTTAAAATTTGTTTTGTTTTCTTTTTCAGGCCGCCTTTCAGTATTGAGCACACAAACGAACCAAACATTAAATACAATAAAAATGAAAGAGAATATAAATGAAAATATACCAAGTATAATTGATTTAGTACCACCAAGTTCGACATCTGAAACCAACACCAGTTCGGTAGTAATTAAATCAATTATAACGAGTATATCACATGAGAAAACGAATGGTGAGACTGAGATTACAACAAGAAGAACTAGCACGCATGAAGAGAGCCAATTTTAAAAACTAATATTAAACGAAAACTAGGCATCGCTAATCAATGAATACAATCAAACGGAATAGCCATTTTGTAACTTTCATGTGAAGGAAAGATGAACAGCAATCGTTTTTTTTTTTGTTCTCGTTTAATTTTCTTGTATTTTTTCCTATTTCTTATTTTTTTTTCTTTGTTTTTTAATAATTTATACATAAATGAAGCCCAACGGAAAATCTTTATTTTTTTTTTTGTTAAGTATTAATAACACAATTCAAAGTAAAATATTCGCACTTAATTTATACAGTTTTGTTTTATTACTAACAGTTATGACTCTTTGAAAAAATTATTTTAAGACAGAAAAAGAAAAATGGAAAGTGTGAAATGAAAATTGAATTCCTGCCACCAAGTAAATTTAAACAGATATTTTTACAAAAGAAGAAACATTCATTTTAGCATTTATCCACATTACCCCCGTTAGTAGGATGGAGGGTAAATATGGAAAAACAAAAACAGTACAATTTTGTAATTGCCTTAATGAAAAAGAAAGCAAAAAAAAAGGAACAATACTTTTTAGATTACGTTTTACGAGTGTAAAAAAAATACTATAATAATAAATATTTATATATATTTAGACCATTTTATATATGTAAAATGTATATGTATACAAGTCTTTTGTGTATACAAAACAAATGAGCAATCTTATGTATAAAAGCTTATAATTAGATATCGCTTAATTTTGTTTTTCAAATTTACGACTATTTAATTTTGCTTTTGTAAAAAAAAAAATCATTGATCTTTTATTAAATTAAATTAAGTTTTATTACCGCATGATTATTATTTAATTTTTAGTTTATTTGTTTTGTTATTTGTAATGTGAATTATTAATTTTATTAATTTTCATTTAATTTTTTTTTTTGAGTTTTTTCAAACATTGACTTCTTCGCTTCTATAAAAAAACTTTCCAATAAGGCCCATATTTCATCAATTGTTTCTTTTTCGCTTGGATTATTTTATATATTTAGTATTTATCCTTATATGCTGCTTGCGTATATACATACATTTTTTCAATGTAAAATTTTTATATCTATTATAAAATAAGAATAAATGAATATAAACGCTTATATGCAAGTTTATAAAATGAATATTTTCTATAAATAATCTTAATAAAAAATATAAAAAAATTGTAGTAAAATTTCTTTTATTGCTGTCCTTTTCTTTTACACATTTTTCCTCGTAACTTTTGTCTCATTTATACCCCAGGCCTTATGGAGTATAGCGCATTATAAGTTGACCAAGACCATTTTTCTCTACACTGGTCGATTTAGAATCAATTTTTGAGTCCGTTTAAGCATGTTTATTCAACTGATATCAAATTAAAGATCGCAATTTTCAAGGAACCGAAGGAAGGGAAGGATTTCTATATGAAACAATCGCACTTGCCTTGTTGGCTTAAGCTTCAACTACAAAGTCTGATATAAGGCATGCGGGACGTGTTAGAGCAGAATAAACTAGAATGTAGTGATACGTAATATCAAAAGAACCCTTTGAATAATGCTCTGATTACAAGAGAATTTGGACTTTATTGACAATTTTTTTTTTATTACAAAAACTTTAAAATTCTATTCTCAGTAATGGTATTAAATAAATTTATTGATATAATGCAATTCATAAATACAATGTAAAAATTAGAATTGAAAAATCTGGCAAGTTCAATTGAAATGTTATAAATTGCGCCATATAAAAACGCTCTCAAAATTAAGCATAATAACAAAAATAATAACTAAAACACTAACAATAACATATCAATAACAGCAGCCACAAAAACAACATGAATGAGAAGAAAAAGGAGAAGAAGAAAATAAACTCTGTTTTGTTGGAACAATTATCTTAAGATGAACTTATAATTTTCTGTGGTTCTCTCTTAGTTACGATTCGGCAATGAATACATACACGCGCGTTTTTATTAAGTTAAATATTTTAAACGGCTAAATGACGGCATTATTTTGTTTTTATGATCTTTTTTTCCTACTTTTAGTTTTCTTTTTTTTTTATTAACAAGTTATTTAGATTTGTAAATTAAAGGAATGAAACAAATTAAAGGAATGAAAAAATAGAAAATTTTAAGAAGAAAAGTGATAAAGATAGTTAATTTACCTCGAGTAAAATTTTTTGCAAAAATTAATGTAACAAATTGATAAAAAAAAATGTGATAAAAAAAAGCAATAGTTTATTCTTTCAAAGGATTGCATTAAATGAAAATAAGTTTTTCTTAAGAAAAGTGTAATTATTGCAAAAAATTTTGTTTAACAAGTAAAAAACAGTAAAGAAAAATATCAGAGTACATTAAACTAAACGGAAAGAAGTGAAAGAGAATAAAATAGGAAAAATAAGAACAAGAGCAAGAAAAGGAATATGTAGCGTAATGACATAGAACACACACACGCACAATTTTAAATGTAAAATCTGCGCATCTAGAAAGATCTTGCGAAATATAATTGAAGCAAAACCAAAAAAAAAGTGCATAAGCAATAATAATAATAATAATAACAACAACAATAGAAATCAAGGAAGGAAAAGCATTTAAAGTTTCATTAAATAAAAATGACTACAACGAAAATGTAGCAAACACTAATGGCATAAACAAATGAAATGCTTTGCAACATGAATAAGTAAAAACTAAAACTAAAAATAAAAGAAACTGAATAAATATTTGTATTGGTGTATGTATATGCGCAAATGGCTTAAGCGGCAAAGATAAAGAAAGAAAATTGTAATAATTTGTCAGTGCGCCTCTATTCTGTATTGCCTTTTACCATTACTTTTTATTTAGCCAATTCTAATGAATGCATGAGTTAAAGCAAAAGAAAGAAATCAAGAACAAAATAATAGAAAATAAAAATAAAAGGAAACAATCAAAGGGCATCTGAAAGAATTTTTGTTTTTTTTGGTCTGTTTGCGCATGTTTTCGCGTGCATGTAGGAAGCTGTAGCAAAAAAACAAAATAAAAAAAAACACAAGAAGCGAAAGCAAACACAGAAAATATAGCAAAATAATGTTAAATTGTTTTGCAGGATACAAACAAAACTACTTTTCTTCTTATATTTCTCTTGTGCCGTTTACTCTCTATTATCTACTTTATTTCTCTTTTACTAGTTCGGCCTTTCACGACTTCTCATACTGTTTATGTATTTTGTGTAAAAAAAAATTCGTGATATTTTATCTATGTAAAGAGAGAAGTAAGATTAGAATCTTGTACATTCAACTAGTCGGCATTATTTTTTTTTGTTGTGTTTAAGTCAATTTAGAATAATAAGACAAAGGCAAAAAATAATAATAATAAAAACAACAATAATAGTAATAATAATCGCAGATTCATAAATAAAATAAACAAGAAGTAAACGAACAAGCCTTTTACAGTATAATATAAAAACTGCATGTATTACTGGAATATTACAACAATAATAACAATGATAACAATTTACAGCAAGAAGTGAACTACAACGTCATCTGTTAATAGTGATTGTTACATGTAACAATTACAATACATTAAGTGATCTTTATTGTATTATTGTTGTGTTGGAAAGTATACAGAAAATTTTACGTGTGAGATTATCTTTACTTACTTAGGAATGCAGGTTTCATTGTATTTGTGTTTACATGTTACACTATTTGCGTTTTCTTTTTCCTTTTTTTTTTTCTTTTTTTCTGTGTGTGGCCTGCATAAAACCCTAGAGGCCTTGAAGTATATTAAATTTTTTATTGTTCTCATGGTCATTTTTCTTAATTCTGAATTATGATACACAACACCGATTGGTTTATTAGATTCAAAGTATTGACTTATAAATTTGTTGTACATTTTTTGATTTTTCGGTTTTGGAAAGTTTTTACTAAATAAATCAATTTACAGTCCATTTCTCCACGTAAATTAATTGTGGTTGGTTATGGAAGCTTTACAATCATAGATAACAAAATCTTAAGATATTTTATTGATATTTCATGGGTGAGTGTACTTTAATTTATAAACGAATTTCGAACTCTGTGTTAGAATGAAGTTGTGTGCCAAAGGCAAACTAGATTTTATTGAGCCTGGTTCCACATATCGAACATTCTAAACAATTTGTATATTACATTAAATTTTTCATATTTTTTATTTTATTTTTTAAGTATAAAATATTTTAAGAATTTTTTAATAAGGAACGGAGTTTACTACTTCAGAGTTAGCTTGGATTAATGTTTTTATTTATTTTTATTAATAGATATACTGAATCCACGATTCAAAAATATTTCTGATACTTTCAACTTCATTTAAGATTTTCAAATCATCAAATTGAGTTTGATTCAGCCGTGCGGCGCACTAACGCAATAAGTTAAGTGTAAGATAAAAAATTTTGTAACTTCCTTAATGATTTATGCATATTTTCTAGTTAAAACATGGAATGACTGATGGAAATTTGATCTGCTTTAATTTGTGCTACCTTTCTTATACATGGCCGACCGGATGAGTCTTATTGAAATTTCTTGAAGAATAGAATTTTGTTAAAAGTATTAAGCATTTGTGGAAATAAATAGGATTAGATACTGTTTGCCCTGTTTGTTTATGAAAATGGTCTTAGGTTGCTATAGAGAAATTGGTTTGAATATACTTGCCCTGCTAATTTTTTTAACTAACCCATGAAAGTTGCCAAAAAAAAGTAGATATTTAAAATCAACTATAAAGAAACTTATTGATTTTTGGAAATGTTTTCTTTAACGGCTTAGACTAAGGAAAGTTTTAGCTCCAACGTTTCATATGTTTTTTTTTTGGATTTTCTTCATTGCATTAGAAGGTATTGGGAAGTGTTTTAAAGGCTATTTGAAATAGTTATACTATTGGAATGGGCTAATAAATAAATTTATTATATGGATGAATTTTGTTATATTCATTAAATAAATGCTTAGGCAAACAAACAAACAGATTTATAAATTTAAAAAATTTATAAAGAAATTTAACTTATTATTTTAAATTATTAATTACAATAACAGTAATTGAATCTATCATAAAACTATCAAAATTTTTCTATTCCATCAAAATTAATTTGTGAAATTTTATGCGCTCAAATTAGATGTAGCGAGCATACATTTAAATATAAATATGAAATTAATGATAATAAAAATAATAATAAAAATTATATTATTATTTCATTTTGTTTATTATTGTTAGTCATATCTAACTATTACAATTATTGTCTGCCCTATAAATGCACAATTCCAAAAAATGTTCTCTAATAATAATCTACCTACATGATATACATTGGATTGGGCTTGGTCTTACAAATATCGCAAAATGCAATATGAATAGAATTTTAAGAGACCAGAACATTTAACATTTATATCATATTTCTTTAATGCTTCATTAATTCGTCTTGTTCTTATTATTATTATTATTATTGAAATCGGCTTTTCTTACTATTACAATTGTCATTGTCATATTAATGTTGTTTGCTTGTTTGTTTGTTTGTTTGTTCGTTTGCTTGTTGTTGTTGTTGTATGTTATAAGTTTCATTTGATTGAAAATTTTTATTGCATTGTAAAAAGAAATACGAATCCAGAGACAGTCAAGAGGCAGTCAATTTTGAACATTAATTTATTTCATTCTCCATAAAAGCTTATTTGACATAGAATATATCTAAGTAACATCGATTTGCAACATCTGGGCTCGGCCATGTACTAAGTAAGTGAGACCAGTGAAACCAGGCGGCTTTCTTGATAACTTTTCATTGTAATCTTCAGTTATTTATATGATGTTATTGTAATGCTATTATTATTATTATCATTATTGTTGTTGTTGTTGTTCCTTCTATATACACTTAATCAATAAGTTAGCCAACAATCAGTTATTGTGGCCCCTCTCCATTTAAAAGTGTAGGGAGCGAAAAATGTACATATGTACATTTGCAATTGATAATAAATAAAAGCAAATACTAATAAATTATAATGTAATGTAATACAAAAAATTTGTTTTAAATGAATGATCAAAACTCAAATGAATCGTATCGTATGAATGAATTAATATTTAACTTTATAATTGATAAGCACAGTGTAACTGTTATGTTGATTTGTGCTGTCTACATGAAAATATAAAAAAAAATAATTTCTTTCCCATTGTTATTGTTATTTATTTATTTATTGTTCATTTTTCTTTCTTTTTGAAGAAAAAAAAGAAACCAACCAACCACCAACCATATGGCGCAATATATTTGCATGTAAAAATTGTAAACTTTATCTTGCTCTCTTGACTTTCTATTTCTTTTTTATTCTATATACATAAATGCACATGCACACACACACACACATATATATATATATATATATATATATATATAAGTATAATTGAAAGAGATGAATGGAAAGCCAATGTGCGAGAGTAACTAAACTTGTCACAATTACTTTAGAGCATGACAAATTTTCTTCATCTGCCTTCTTCTCTTTCTTAAGCTTTATACTTTTAATTTAATATATTAGAAAGTTACATGACATACATACTTATAAAATAAAAAAAAAGAACAAAAATACAAAAAAGCAGCATCAACATTGGCAGGCATAATGAAAATTGTCTAATGTTTGCTGCACTATTTTTGCCATGAAATATAATTATTCGAAAGTCAGTATGATAATCATATTTGGATGATGATGTCGCATCTTAAACAGTCATGCACGTTTCTCTCAAGCGATTTTATTCCATTGTTTAATGCTTGTGTGCGTATACAGTAATTGCCAAAATTTTCCTATCAATTTTAATATAAATGATAACTTTTTTTTTTCTTATTAGACAAGAAAATGCTTAGAAATTATACATACACAAATTGTGTCAATGCAGAAAGCCATGCCTATGTCTAATACCATATGAAAATGTATGATAAGATTTATCTAAATAAATCATTTAACAACATGAATCGAACGAAAATTTAAAGATTTAAAAGTGCAATTAATTTAAGTTGATTTAGAAAATAATTCTATCCAGTACAAATACATGTACTTAAAGGGTCCTTGGGAAAATAATTACTTATATTTTTAATGAAAATGTTTAAGTGAAATTTGAATATTTACATTTTTTACATTTTTACAGTGTAGAATATTTAATGATTAATTACATCATTTTCTCTAATGGATAATTCGTCTTGAATCGTGCGATTTTCGTCTTGAATCGTGCGAATGTTCAATGTTTATATGGGAATGATCGTTAAGTTTGTGTATAAATATACTATTTTCGTGATAAACAGTTATCATAACGGTAATAAAATGATATTTGTGTTTCTTTTTTTTCTTTTGTTTTTGCAAAAAAAACCTTCTGAAGTAATTTTGATGAATTAATTTCATTGAAATTATATTGTGAAAACAAAATAAAGTACGAAAGGTGTGTGGGATTGTCTTTTATTTTTTTTTTTCATACAACTTGTAAACGCGCATATATATATATATATATATATATATATATATGTGTGTGTGTGTGTGTGTGTGTGTGTGTGTGTGTGATGCGTGCATATAATTTTTATATGTATCATTCTTGTACTCCTACACTTCCAATTGTCAGTTAAAAATTACAACAGGAAGGGAATAAATTTTATATTCTCTACCCCAACTTTTTTTTAGCTCCCTCCAGTCTCAAACAGATACATTCATACAAAGACTTATGTTGGCGTATACAAGTCGGCCATATGTTTTTATGGTAATTACGGAAAATGAGTTGATACGTTTTGTTTTGTTTTGTTTTGGTTTGTCATTATTATTGGTATTATGGTTGTTGTTATTGTAAAAAGAAACACTTCAGCAATTTAAGGAATATTTAGTTTTATTATAGAAATGAAAAAAGAGCTGTGGAGTGTTATCATAATATAACAAAAGGTAACAGTAGAAGTGGAGTTAAAAAGAGAGATAGATAAATAAAGAGAGAGAGAGAGAGAGGTAGAGTGTAAGGGTCTTTTTACAAAGCACAATTTTAACGTACATGTGAGAAAAATTTTTATGAAAAATTTCATGCGAACTAAATATGCAATATTATATAAATGATTGGACAGACAACACTCAATTGAAATCAACTACCATTGCCCAAATAAAGAGTGTAGATACATTTACTTTGCTAAAACGTCTTTTTGTAAATAACCAAAAGAAAGTGGATTGGCATAAAATTCTGAAACGATCTAAGCAGGTCCAACTTTTTGTTGTGTTGTGTATGTTTTTAACATTAAATGTAGTTCAATAGGTAGTAAAATTTTGTGATGCCCATTTGAGGCTGACTAGAAAATAAGGCATAACAATCTAAATTGGCAAGGAACTATTTTTTTTGTAAGGACGAATTTGAAGCTTTTTTACTCATTTGTAAACTGCGTGCTATAAGCAACTGAAATTTTCTACATGCAATCCATGTAAATTAGCCATATCCATTGAATGGTAATTTTTTATTTACTCGGGAGTTAAGTAAGTTGGCAATTCCTAAGAGATATAAAGAATTTTTTGCCCGGTGAATATTCAAAGTTCCAATCTTAGTCAAATAAAATATAAATTTATTATTTGGCCATTTTAAACTTCAAAAATTACAATTGTGTGTTGCCCTTAATTCAGAAATATCTTAAAATTTTATTAGAACATTTATTCCAAAATCTAACTGTATGTCTTCCATTTTATCCTCTACATTTTACTATTCTCGTTTTTGTTTTGCTTGCTCTTCTTTTAAATTAAACATTTAATAGTGGGAAATATCTAGAGAAACAATAGCACTGTATAATTTAACTGCGTCATACAATGAAACTTTTATAGGGCGCTTTGTGTAGTTGTTTTTGTAGTAATTGTTATTTTATACTCAATTCGAGTCGAGAGTAAGTAATAAATTTGTGAAATTAGGAGAGAAAGAGAGAAACGAATAAATAGCAAATAAATAAATAAATGAGCAGACAAAAGAAAAGTCTTTAAATGTTAATAAGCATCATAAATTATATGTATAATAATTATGTACCCTACACATGCATATGCAGTTACAAATTCAAATATGTGAAAAATGCTTTTAATTATTTTTCTATATTTAATTATTCGTGTTGATTGATGAAATAGAAAATTTCTCATTTACTTTGGCATAGTTTGATTGATTGATTAATTAATCTAAAATGGATTTGATTTTTTCAGTTTCTAGTTATAGAAAAGAATTATTGAGAAATCGAGAATTTTGTGTGCAACATTAAGCTGCTTACTCATAACATTTCCATCATTCTTCTTCTTCTTTCTATTGAGCTTTATCAATTTAAAGAGATTACATGAATATTTAAGCTCATTTCTAATCAAATATTAGCTTACTTAACAAAGGAATAACGGTTAATGTCCCTGTAAACTGAAAAGAAAGAGCTTTGGTGAATAATTGCTCTCTTATTATTTAAGCAAGACAAAAACAAGTAAAAAAGTTTTATTTGGCTAGAGCCAAAACTTTGATTACCTACCATCCAGATACTATTTGATAAATTATTATTTATTATATTAATTTGAAGTTGTATGAGTACGAGTTGATACGATCGACTTGCACAATTTTTTTTTTGAAGTCCATGTCTCCTTTCTTTTACGATCTGAGGAGTGTTTATCACGCACGGATAAACGTACAGGCATGTCTAAATCGATTCAGAATTTAATGCTTATCAAGAATATACATCCTTTATAGAGCTTTGGAACTTCGGATTAAGTATTGGCTGATGAGTAAAAAAAATATAAAAGCATTCGGCTAAGAACTTAAGAAATTTTGATAATTCCATTTCTTGGCCAAGATACAACGTATTAAAAATTGTCTGGCATTTATTCCAGCAATATTTCTAGTATTTCTATTGTTATTTAATCATAACGAAAATGTTATGATTAAATAACAATAGAAAAATATGATAAAGTGTTAAAAGTGTTTTAATTGAATATTTTCAGAGAATTGTTCCAATTAAGTTTTAACATGATTAAGTTTTAATATGAAATTGTGATACTTTCTAAATGAAATGGTATGCTCTTCAAAAACGATTTTTATAAAATTTCAAAAAGAGAGTAGAGAAATTGCGATGGATAAGTTTTGCTACAATTCGGAAGAAAATAAGAAAAATTGGCTGGCGTTGTCTTTTAGAATAGTTCTTTTGCCGATTTTCGATTTAAGCGTCAAACAACCAAATCAATAATTAAACATTTTCAGGTATTACTTATGCATGTATAAATGTACCTTTTATTTGTAAATGCTCTATAACGTAACGTTTGAAATATTTTATATAGTTTACTTATTCATCAATACAACAAAGAAAAAAACAAAACAAACAAAAGGAAAGCCAAAAAAAAAAGAAGTTCGAAGGCCAATCCTTCGCACAAAACAAAGCAAATGGTAACAAAAAAAAAAAAAAAAAAAAGAACAAAAGGAATTTAATGATTCCAAATATGCACACACACAAAAAAAAGAAGCAAAATATAACACATGCAGATAAATACATCATCATCATCATCATTATGATGATTTGTGTTTTTTATTTTATGATATGATAGTATGTGTGATGGATTTGTTTGTCTCATACTTTTTGCTACAATCTCATACAAAATGTCTGCTGTTAATGCTACGCGTTGTTTGTTTGTTATCTTGTCTTTTATTTCGCTATTTCTGCTATTTTTCGTTTTTCTCTGTAATAATTGCTGTAATAGTTTGTAATAGTTTGTATATTGCATACCTTTCATTATATGCTCAAACAGACACACACACACACACACACACACACACACACACACACACACATGTATATATATGTATGTATCTACTTGCATATTTTGAACGAGTGTAAAATAATTCGTTAAAAACTTTGATTTGGTGAATAATAAAACAGTAGAGAAGGGAAATGTATAATGTAACAATGAGTAGCTTGATGAAACTATTTCGATATTATGCACTTTAAAAAATAATGACGTAGAATCGTTTAAAAGATATTTAACGATTACTCTCGGTTTATAACGCCTTATTCTGAAGAAGTTATAAAAAATCAGAAGATAGCAAAATAATTATCCTCTTGAAGATTTTTGTTTAAAATTTATCTTTTAGATGCATTTAGAAAATGAAAAATTGAACAGAATCCACTTGCTTGCTCCTCTTATATGTATCTATTGGTATTTATCAACTTAGAATGGTAGTTCCTAAATTGCCAGATGCAAAGAAATTTAATGTTTTGATGTACATGGTATATTTAATAGATTTCAAAATATCGCTAGGAAAAGGAGAGAAAGAAGAAGACGTTTAGTTTCTTTAAAAATGGGCATTATTATAAATTATGGTCTCTATCGATTTCAATTGCAGATTTTCAAGATTACAATAATTTTTATTTTCCAAAAAAGTTATTTCTTTAGAAATTAAGTGTAAAGTTGTTATCTTTTTAATAATTAAACTAATTCGATCTAATTCGACCTAATTCTAACAACGGGTTAGAATTAGATCGAAAATGGAAAATTTAAAGTTAAAATGCACCATTTAATCATAAGTTTATTAGGAGTCCATTCATCGATCTATTTTCATGCATTTTTATAGTCATTTGTATATGAATCAATAAAAAAGAATAGAAATGCAATAGAAATTGAATGCTTTAGATAGACTTCAAATTCTTTGTATTCTCATTTTTCCAGGCCACAAATTTCCCAGTACATCATATTTTTTTGCTTTAAATTTTATTACATACTACAAATAATTTTTAAATTTAATTTTAACAAAAATTCAAAAAATCCTTAAAAAGTCATTTGAAATTATTATTAATGAAATATATATAAAAATTTCCAACGATAGGAGCAATTCAACAAATAAAATAAAACACCCAGAAAACTTTTCAAAATATGAATTTAGTGTAAATTTAATAAAATCAAAGCGCAACTTTCTTCTGTTTTTTCCAACTATAAAATATGATTTTCTTAAGTGTGTGACAATATATTTTCTTCTCTCTCTTTCGCTTATGCAACGTCTTTTTATAATTTAATTAATAATTTTCTAAATTGGTGTTCCGAACAGATAAACATGGATTTTCGTAATATTTTGTTTTATCGTGTTATCGCTTTATCGTTGTTTACCGTTATTATTATTATTATTATTGTTAATTCAGTTTTGTTTTTGTAATTAAATGTGGGTGCTTCAATAGATAACTTAGCAATTTACATATTTGTTAATAGAAAAAGAAGCGAAAAGACATAACAAGGAAATATTCTTTTTCATTTTAGTTTATGCAGCAATGATTTTTAAGTGGGTTAAAATGTTTTGCAAGCAAAAAAAATCAAAAAAAAAAAAAGAAAAATTTCCTGTATCATGGCGCGGAAATCTTGCAATTTGCTTAGGCAATTGTATTACACTTTACGCCATTGGCAAGAGATGCTGCTAATATCTATGAATTATAATATAAATATTTTTACTAAAATTTGAGAGATAAGCGTGATGCAAAGATCGTACAAAATTTTATGATTCACTTTGCAATAAATTGTTATTTTATTTTTTTTTTTTGGCTAAAATCCATAGAAAGTAGTATTTTTTTTTCCATAAGGAAAATATAGAATCTATGAGTGCACTAATTAAGACCTATTTCCCATATAAAATTTTTTTTAAAGTATTTAAAACTCAAAAAGAAAATGTAAGAAAAAAAAACTATTCTATAGTAATGTAATTGTGACGCATTTAGTTTTTGCTACTAGTTATATGAAATAGTTTTTTTTCCATTTTGTTTTTTTTACTCTTTCTCTTTTTTACTCTGTAATAGATTAATGAGAATCGTAAAACGTATAAGCGAATAACGGAAAGTGAAGTTGTAATTGTAACATTCTTTTTATCCGCTTGGTGTGGATAATTGTTTTTTTAAAGAAATGTTATAACATACGCATATAGAAAAAGGGAAAAAATGTCGTCAATTTAATAAGCTGCTTTTTTTTTTTTTGGAAAAAGAATTTAATGTGAACGGGTGAGATAAAAAATTTCACACGGAAAAGCACAACATGTCTGCCGTTATCACCAATTTAAAAATTAATGGAAATTTTATATCGCCATCATCAGCAACAGCGACAACAGTATCAGCAACAGCAACAACAACAACATCAACATCAATAGTAAATCTTCAAAGTGGCAATCATACTAATAAATATCGTCAACAACAAAAATCACAACAACAACAACAAAAATTTGATATCAATCAAATACAAACACAGCTACAACAACAACAAATCAGCAAAAGTGTAACACAATTTCTAATAATAATAATAATAATAATAATAATAATAATAATAATAATAATAATAATAATAATAATAATAATAATAATAATAATAATAATAATAGTTGTAATAATAAATTACAACAAATACAGAGACGTTCGTTAATACCGGCAGCAACTACTAGTGTTCAACAACAACAACAACAACAGCAACAACAACATCAACAACAACAACAGCAACAATTTAAGTTAGCAACGCATAACAATCAATTGTACACAGTTGCTACGATACATCAACCATCAGCAGTTTTACACAATACAACAACAATACCAGTAGCGTCAACAAATCTACCAACATCAACTCATACAAATAGTATAGCGACTTCAGTTTTACACTCAGCCACTACTAATACGGATGATACGATAATAATACAACAAAATCAACATCAACAAAATATTAATCATACTCATAGTAACAATAACAATAACAATAACAATAATAATAATAATAATAATAATGCTTTTAATGAGTTGCCACAAATCGGTGATTCAGTTAGTATACAACAACAGCCAGCGATAGAACAACAAAAAGAGCGACCGCAACAACAACAACAGCAACATCAATTGCAACAATCATCTTGTCGTACGTTCTTTTATAATCATTTGCATAATTTAAAAGGAATCGTACAACAACCACAACGTGATCAAAGTAAAATAATTGCTGCTGCTATTTCTGCTACAACAATACCACCTGTCCATTCAATACCGCCACGTTATCAACCACCACCGAATCCAAGTGTACCGCCTGCACCACCACCGCCACCCCCACCCCCTCCGCCACCACCACAAACGCTTTATCAATCAGGCATTTTAAAAAATCTTCATAATACTCAAAAAACTGTTTATCAGCCGTATACGAAACAGCCGTACAATCAAACATATTTCGGGCACAATAGTGAAACGAACGGTATTCATTATTTTACTGGATCGTCTACGCAACAACAACAGCAGCAGCAGCAGCAGCAACAGCAACAGCAAATCTTTCAAAATACAAAATATCCAATAGCAACAGATCTAATTGAAACGAAAATAGGAAATCGTGCGAACGATTTACGTTATCTGCAACAGCAGCAGCAGCAGCAACAACAACAACAAGGAAATCACATAACAAATAATTTATTGCTAAAGAGGCTACGTCATAGCAAATTGTACAGGACCGAAGCACCGCAAATTTTAAATAGTGCTGTAAATATACCGCAACAACAACAACAGCAACAAGTTCAAAATCAAAATCTAAATCAAAATCATCATCAACATCATCATCATCATAACAACAACAACAACAACAACAACAACAACAGCTACAACAAAGGCATCAGGACATGCTAAAATTTGTACGTAAAACTGATCAAGATCATCCATCGCCGAATACATCGGTAACATCATCGAACGAAACTGGCGGCGGTGGTGGTAATGGTAGCCATAGCGGTAATGGCAGTACCGGTAGCTATGGAAACGGTAGTGCCATTGGCAATACCATTAATACAAATATGAATGCGACAAATCGTTTAGCAATGATTGAACAGAATCGACAATTGCAATCACTTATCAATGAATTGAGAAATTTGAAAGATCAAAATCAACGTCTCTTAGATGATAATCAAGAGTTAAGAGATTTATGTTGTTTTTTAGATGATGATCGTCAAAAAGGTCGTAAATTAGCAAGAGAATGGCAACGCTTCGGACGTTATACAGCCAGTGTAATGCGCCAAGAAGTGGCTGCTTATCAGGTACATTCTAAAAGAGACCATAAGTAATACATTCTCTCTATATAAGAATAGCATTTCTACCACTCAATTAAATCGATGAATTGAGAAAGACTTCTTTATATAAAGAAGATTTCTCCCTAAATTTTATGAATAATATTGGCTTATTTTTTGCAGACTATTATTCTTAATCGGCTTTTCATTAGGCATGATTTCCTGAATCCATACAGATCTAAATTTTTATACCCATCCAGAAGGCAGCCCTATAAAGTATATATATTCTTGATCAGCATCAAATTCTGAATCGATTTCGACATGTTTGTGTATCTGTCTATTGTAAACATTCCCCTAGTTGTAAATTCTGAAATATCAAGCTTATAAATTTGGCGGATTCATTAGAAATTCTTACAAGCAGATTGGGATTGAAAATAGGCCAAATCGGTCGAAGGACCCGTCCACAGTACAACATAAACTGAGAACACCTAATTTTTTTTTTTTTTTTTACCGAAATTTGATAGTTTTTTGCTTATCATCTGAAAACTGTAAAAAGTAAAAAGCTGTAAGCTTGGTCTAAAATATCTGTTCAAAAATCATGCAAATCGGGTACGCCAATCGCGAAAGTAGTTATGCAATTACCAATGTCTAATCAAAGCCTAAATTTTAGTACCACAAAATATCGGAGACGCTAATAATATTTTAAAGAAGTTTGTTCGAAGAAATATGCCACTGAGTGTAATTGTCCTATGGAGAAAAATAGGGCACTGCAATTGAAAGCCACAATTAAGAATTTACAAAATCTTCCATTCTTTCAATTTCATTTAAAAAAAATGCAGAAATATCGAAAATTTTATAAGTTTTGTAATATGCAACACTCGTTGTTATTGTGAGTATCACAGAGCGTCCATCGTATGGTATCTCTTTATCAGCCCTTAATAAATACAAATCATTTACTGCAAGGCATAATTTTGAAAACATATAAAAACATAAGAACTTTAATGAATGCAGATTTAAATGCTGGGTAAAAATACATTTCAAAATTGAAATTTATAAAGTTCTATTTAAAATTGGTTTATGGAGTGCAAAAAATTTTCAAATTAGCGGATGCTTATTAGCATCTCTTTTTCTTTTTTTCTGTTCTTTTTTGCATTACCTTCCATATTTTAATTTTAATTTTTAATTTTTTTCAAATTTTTCAAATTTTTCAAATTTTTTTTTACCATTGATTTTGTTGTTTATTTTTAGAGTAAATTAAGACAATTGGATGATAAGCAACAAGAATTGATAACTGATAACTTAGAATTAAAAGAATTGTGCTTATATTTGGATGAGGAACGTGCCCATATAGCGGCTAATTCATTATGCGTTAATTGTGCAGCCACAACACGTAACTCATTGAGAGATGAAGGTGATGGCAGTAGTTCCAGTACAAATAATGATGATAATGTTGCAGGTTTAAGAAATTATGAAAGACATTTGCCTGTAAGTCGTACAATGTTCAAGTTCATTTTTAAATTGTGAATAAATTATTTAGCAATTAAAATTATAACAGAATTTGATAAGAATGTTTCACTTTATTTCTAAAGGATTTACATTTAAGATCGACGTTACAAGATCAAACATTACAATATGTTAGATCATTGGAGCGGCGTATACAACAATTAGAAGAAGAACGTACCCATAATCGTCAAAATATAACCCAATCACAATCGCAACAACAGCAGCATCAATCGCAACATGAAATTCATCATCATCAATTATTGACAAATAAACTTTCAACAGGGACGGCAACCCTATCAGTTCCTACAGCAACGACAGTGCTATCTGACAATTTAATTGATCCAATATCTGGCCGGCCAGAAGCTGTTGTCAGAGCATTACAAGTTCTTGAAGTGCGTGAACAAATGGAACGTGAACGATTAGAGCAACAACATCAACAAATTTATCCAATTGTAAATGGTCATGGGCATGTTCAGAATCATGGTCATACGTTGGATCAAATGGACGATAATGAAAAAGCTTTAGTTCGTGAAATGTGTAATGTTGTTTGGCGTAAATTGGAGGGCAGCTCAAATACGCCAACATTGGAACCATTGTAATATACAGATGGAAAAATAAATATACGAATAAAGAGAGAAAGAGAGAAAGAGAGAGAGAGAGAGAGAGAGAGAAACAAATATGCATTCCTTATAGATTTAAAAATTCCTTATAAATTTTTTTTTTAAACACTTCATAGAATCGTTTTTTTTTAAGAGTTTTTAGTTTTCGTGTAAAATTTTTCACATCCTTTTCATCTCGTAGTATCTAAATTGTATGAAATTATGAAAACAAAAATTATTATAAGTTAAATTAAAAGTTTTGTTTTGCTTATTCCAAAGTTCAAACATTATTTTATGATTGTTAATCACAATTTTATAATAACGCATTTAAATCGTTTACTTAAATTTCCCTTTTTTTTGTTCTTTTATTTTTTTAACTAAGCAAAATGTTTATAATGAATAAATTGAAAACAAAACTTATTAAAAAAAATATATTAACAGTGAATCAATCAAATGATTTGCTTTTTATTTATTTACCTTCTTAAATAAACTCAACATAAAAATTAGGTTGGCAATAAAGTAAATGGAAATTTTTAAATAAAAATTTTTTAATGTTTGTCTTAAACATGTTCAAGAAATCCATATCTAAAGTCAATAGCAAAAGTCTGCTACCATTTAGTTACCAATTTAATTATTAATAAAGAGATAGATATTTAAAATAAGTAAGAACTCGATCGACTTAAAAAAAATATAATTTTAAATTAAAGTAAAGCAAGTAAAGCATTATAAGCCAATAAAATTGAAGAAATTATAATCTTTAAATTATTTATAAAGTTCGTTATATGAAAGCAAGTTAAAAAAATTGACCAATCTGGTTCAAATTTAATACGCATATTTTCTATGTCAAACTACGTGGCAGTGCCAATTTTTGCGAATTTTTTTTTTTTTTACATTCAAAAATGAACATTTTGTCCATATAATAACTTTTTTTTTCACAGAAAGCTTGGGGAAATGCTTGATCCATAAGGTCCAAAACATGTAGCGAATTTTTAGCAGACGGAGAAACATGCTTAAATCGATTCAGAAAATGATTCTGAATTGATTGCAGTTATTAAAAGGAAGTATTACAAACATCTTGTTAAACTCATAATACCTTGCACCACAAGTGGGGCATAACCTTCTTTTTCTTCTTTGGTATAACGGTACGTATTTATTTATATATATTACATATTTTATATAGTAAGCTTAAATGGTGAATTTATTATTACACACCCTACATCGGGTATGGTATGTTATATAATAAATTTATGTGGATATATGTGAAATCATCAACCAAAATTATTTAAATATAATTATCTGTTTGTGTGTTCAAGTAATTGAGTGTAATCAAACTATAAGTCCGTAATTTAAGTACTGCTTCATGAACTTTAATACGTAAACATTTTTCGGTCTTTCAATGAATTACTCTTAGATAAGATTATTTCCGCCTACTATTTTTTTTTTTTTTTGGTAGAGACAAGTTCTTATGTGCATTATAATTATAATTTAGCAAATCTTTTACATGAATATCGCTTCAGAATAATTACTTGAAGTTTAAAATTTCTGTGGCAATTTTAAGCCAGAAAATTGATCTACTTTTTTTGGTATAAATAGTAAAAAAAAATTTTAAATTTTTTATGTTTTGGTCAATAGTTAAGAATTTATAGGCTAATCTACACTTGATTTTTTTTTTTTTACTAATAATACGAGACAAGTTGATGTAGGATGTTTAAAGAGCTTACTCTGCTAGTTTTTTCTTATTTAATGTCTTTTTATTATTTTATTTTATTTTTATTTTTTTTTCATTTACTTAATAAATCATATTATTAGGTATGTGCAGCAGTCTAGAGATAGCTGGTAGCTTAAGAAGCTCTATTTGAAACAGAGATGGCGAAGTTGCCGAAGAAGTGAGTCAAATTTTATTCATTATAAGGCGATATGATACTTTTGACTAATTCAATTCGGGTCTTTTAATAAGCCTTAATTATAAAAGTATTAGTTAGTAAGTACAAAATGCAAGATCACTGTTTTAGATTTCATTATATGAAAATCTAAAAGTTAAAATTCTGGCGATGATAAAATGAGAGAGAGAAAAATTTACTTTAGCCAACTTTCTTTGCAACAAGCGTCAAAATTACAATTGCAATCACAACAACAAAAGCAACAAAATCAAATCCAATAAAAACTCAAAATAAATGAAAATCTCGTTCTTTGGCGAATAATAAATACTTGCACTAAGTTGTCGAACTTGATTTGACTTTTTTTTCGTATTTATCTTTTTTATTTCAATTTTTCTTTTGCAACGCCAAAAGCATGACTTGTGAATACGATTAAGGAGAGCATCATGAGGATGAGGAGAGAGAGAGTGTGAGATAATGAGAATGAATATTATCACAAGGCAAAGTGTTTGATTATATTTAGACAACAAAGTCTAAGTCTAGTTCAATAAACGACAAAACTGGGTAATAATAATAATTACAATGTAATAACAACAATAAATGATTTGCTTAAAAGTGCACAAATCAAGCAAACAAATACATACACACATTTATGCATGCATGCTTATATGTGTAATGTACATGCATTTAAAATTGCATATATAAAAAGAGAAACTATTTATTATTCCATTTTTTCCTTCTCTCTCTTTTTTTTTGTTTGATTTTACTTATTTGTTTTGCTTATTTTCAAATCAATTGTAAAAATTGTGACGTTTTAAAATGCACCATAATAATAAAAATCTTTGCTGTAAAGTTTAGTGTTTATTGTTATTGTATTTGAAAGCGCAACAAGAAGCAATAAAAGCAAAGAAAGTTGCCTTGAATCGACGCGTGTATCAACTTATTAACTTCAAGAGTACTCTAAGATAGTTCCTCTCAGAGCTGGTATAGAGTTTAAAAAAGCAGAAGTAGGTAAGTAATTAGAAGCACTGTGAAATAGTTAATTGTAATTGTCCATTTTCTTTCGATTCTAATTGAATCATATGCATAAAGGAGCATAAATAAATTAATAGGTTGAAGTTAAAATTATCTAAAAATGTAATGGACAGACATACGGAAAATCGCACAAATAAATTTAAATTGATTTAGAAAGGGATTTTGATTAGATCGATTTAATAAATGGTGAATTTGTTTGAAAATCCTTCCACTAAGACGATGGTTGGTAAAATATATGAAACCGCCACCATCAGAACAACAACAACACCAAAATAACAGCAATTTAAAATTAATTGTATATTGCTGAACAATGTTATTGAAAAATAGCAGCAGTCAATAACAACAATAATAATAACATAACAAAAGATAAACATTTTACATTAGAAAAGTGGAAAGTGAAATTTTCAATTGTTAAATACCAACACAATGCTAAACAATGCCACATACAAATATAAATGATAAAAATTTAAAATAAAAAACAAAAATGATAAACAATGACATACATCATTTTTACATACACATTCGCACACATGTATATGCACATTTATAACTGTAATAGTAATTTACCGTAAAGTTAAGCTATTTCGTTTTCATTTTCCGTTATTCTCTAACTAAGAAGTAACGAATAGAACGATTGTTAAACATTAAATTAAAGATGTATGCATTTAGAAAATACTTATACAGATGTACATAGGCATATGTATTTGTTTATATTTTTATGTATTTACATTAATAGAGGTATCTTCTTGCCTTTTGAAATATTCAAACTCTATTCGATTATTAGTTTGCGATACTAGCACATAAAAGTTGTCCAGAAATTAAACAAATAAGAATGGAGAGAATGCCAAGAAATTGATTTAAAAGAAGTGTAACTCGTTGTCTGGGTTACAAATATTGCAACGAAATGATTATATCACCAATTTTTGGCTGTAATGTAATATAAAAACAAATATTAATTAAATTAAAATAAGAAAATTTGATATTTTTTCTTTTCTATATACATTTTTTAAATTGGCCAAATATCAATCTGTACTGATGACTATGTAGCCATTCATAAAACCATTTGATTTACTTTGTTAAATAAAGTTATTTTTATTGTTGTTGCAAGTTCTCTTTTTTTTTTAATTTTCTGAATGTTTAATTATTGCAATATTAGAAAACTTGATATAGTGCAATTCATTTTGTTTGGCTTTAACGCATTTAATGATTGACCTAATTTAATTAAATCAAAGGTAAAATTACTAAGTAACGTTTTTATTATTACTATTATTGGAAAGAAAAAAATTGACAATAAGAAAACTTTTCAATATAGTGGAAATTTCATTTGCGTTGAAAGTATTTATTTTAAGTACATTTTTCATTTTTAAAATTGCTTATTCCAAATTTGAAGATCATGAAAATTAATTACAACTAAAATGAATAAAATTTATTTCATGTGTTTTCATCTAACAAGATTATGAATATTTTTTTGTATTATATTATTTTCTGGCATTACACTAATGTGTAAAAAAAGTTTGAATTATTATAAGTAAAATTAAAAAGTGTAAGATTTAATTGTTTAATACAATGCGCACATTCAGGATTCCAAGCTTGAACATGCATTATTTTGTTGCGTGCGTGTGTGTGTGTGTGTGTGTGTGTGTGTGTGTTTGTTTGTGTACATATTTCGAATTCAAAAGCCGGTTATTTACAATTTAACAGTGAAAACGAAAGCACACAATTTACGCTTAAAGCATTCTATTCATTTAATAATAAATACACTTGAAAGAGACTAACTCATTAATAAAATATACGCGTAAAATGACTAAAATCCACTGCTTACTTAGGATATTATCCAATGTTCTAATTTCCATAGAATTTCTTTGCATTATTATAACAGTAAAATCGTTAAATTTAAATAACGGTAATAACGGTAATAATGATAATAATATACGAGAAAAGCATTTCCATCAAGCAGTATGGCCGTTTATGAAACATCATGACATATGGGATGATAACACTAACAACATTGAAACGAAAATTAATCATGAAAACAATTATGTCAAATTTAATAATTATAATAATAATAATAATAATAATAATAGTTATAATTATAACAATGATAGAGAATTAAATGGATCGAGTGTAATAAATATGATTAATACAACAAAAACAACAATAATAAATAATTATTTAAAGAATAAAAAGAAAACGTTTAATAAAATGAAACAAAGTAAAGGTATTTACGTATAATAAAAACGTAAATACTAAATTAACGGTACATTTATATGAAATTATAATAACGGTTGTATGTTACTTTTTAATTTTACAGTTTTGCATTTATTCCCCGTACCAGTGGATGGTGAATGTTTATCAAATGATGGCCGTCGTAGTGGTACTTGTTTCAATCCATACGAATGCCGTGCCAAAGGCGGCACAGCTAAAGGTGAATGTGCCATGGGTTTTGGTGTTTGTTGTGTATGTAAGTAAGTTATTGTCTCAGTCTCTTTCTTTGCTCCCTTTCACCTTCATACAATAATTTATACTTCCCTAATTTTTTTGTCTTCTCCGCCGGCCCTTATTTTGGGGTTATAGTTATTGCTGATTGCAATGAAACTATAACAAATAATATGACCTATGTAATATCGCCGAATTTTCCAAGTTTCATGTCGGAAAATTTCACCAAATGTAATTGGACTATAAAACTTATGGATAAGACTGATGTTAGTCAATTGCGCATAGATTTCTATCATTTTACATTGGGCCAACCAAATCGCCATAATGGTGTATGTGATGGTGATCGCTTTCGCATAACGGGTGGTTTAAGTCGTTCATTTACTTTATGTGGTCAAAATAATGGTCAACATGGTAAACCGAAAAAAAAAATCAAAACATTATGTTTATAATGATCCACAATGAATAATCTATGGCAAAGAAAAAAAAAAAAAAAGAGCATGAAAACAACTTTGTTGCCGTTTAGATTTGCTTCTCCAATGTTGTTGTGCATCATAATAGGCGTTATAAAAAAGAAAATTTATTAAACTATAAATGAATAATTTATATTTTAAATGTTTATTCAAAACAGTTTACTACGATATTGGTATACCTTCAACAATGCAATTGCCGCGTCAAAATCAACTCTCACAAATTTTATATGGAAATTTACGGCCATTAACTTACGATGACGTATATCCAGATAATAATAATAGTAATCGATCGATTATGGATTTATCAATTAGCTTAGAATTTTCTCAGAGATATTTACCATCACGTTTATGGGAGATAAGGATAACGCAAATACCATTTAGTCAAAGAGCACCACCAGGTTGCTTGCAATATTTTACTGGAAATGAAGGTATTATCCAGGTTGGTTTCATAATTAACAACAAAAGGAGATTATTGTATCAAAAATATGTCTCTTTATTTTGTCTTTTAATCTGCAATGTCTGTAATGTAGACATTTAATTTTGCAGATAATGGACGGCATTTAGCTAATCAAAATTATCGAATATGTATGAGACAAGAAATGAATATGTGCTCAATTGTATATCAACCATGCGATGCGCAATCATTTCGTATTGGTCCAAATTTTTCAACGATGAGTTCAAGTGTCATGTCTACAAATTCTATGCCACCAATAAATCAAATGAACGATGTAGCTAGCTCATCTTCAATGGCACCGTTACTTATAAACATGACAACAACATCTTCATCAAGTAATAGCAGTAATGTAATGCCTATAAGTACGCAATCAATTGCTAACGATGCAATTTTAAATAATATGACGACAACAACTCAAACAACAACAGCAATGCAGATGAATATAAGTGATAGTGCCCCAACAACATCAACAACAATGACCACAACAACAACCACAACAACAGCAGCAGTAATGGCAGATGGTGCTACAAGTGCAGCAATGGCAACTTCACCTTCATCCACCCTTAGTATGACTTCTACAACAGTTGCTGCTCCATCAGCTGATGATCCCACTTCTACTTCTCCATCCGTATCATCTGAAACAAGTGCGATTATTAGTTCTACGACTTCGGCTACATCGGTGACATCCTCTTCCTTACCAACCTCAACTTTAAGTGATGATGTTGAAGGTTCTGGTGATAGTAGTGATGGGCAAGGTGTTCGACCTGTAACGCCATCTCGCCGACCACGCCCAGTTGGTGGTGGTTTTGATATAATTGGTTTTATACGAGATACTTTTGATTTTAATGTACCCGGTAATAATTACCGGCACCGAGAAAAAAGACAATTTTATACGACGTGTCGTGATCGTTTAACTATGCCATGCATTATAGAAGATTTCATAGATAATGGTATGGGTCCATTGCCGGGATGTGAACCAGTTCATTGTGGATCACAATTTTGTGCCTCTGGTAGATGGCCATGTAGTATAGAATCCACAGTAACACCATTTTATATTGGTATACATTTTGGCGATGGCAGAGGTAAAGGTAGTGCTGAGGATAATATTGGTGCATGCTTACGATACACTCAAGTACAATGTATTTAATAATGTGCAATATATATAGATAAATAGATAAATGTAATGTAATTTATTTACAATTGAATTTCTAAAATGTAACTGAATTTATATCGATGAATAAGAAACCATTTAATAAACTTATTCGTATTTAGATGATGTTTCGTGATGTTGATTAATTCATTTGTAACAAATCGCTAGTTGGCGATACATATTGTTGAAACATGCGACTGTACTTGTTATTCCTTTCATTGTAATAAAATATTTAATAAGAAGAAGAATTTATCATGTCATTTATTTGATTGTATTTTATGCAATATGTGCAAGAATAAAGTTGTTTCTTAATTATTTTAATACTTTATAAATTGTAGTATAATAACATAAAATCTATATAAAATAAGGAATGAGTTGAATTTCGTTTAGATGTTAAAATAATTAATGTAATATTTGAGGCATAGTGGATTTAGTGCTTATTGTGTCAGATTACGTGTATGAAATAAATTTTAAAGAAATAAATCTAATGAAAATATAAAAATGAATGTACCGCCGACTCCAGCGGCTCCCGCAGTACCACCAGCATTAGGAGGTTTAGGTTTGCCACCTACTATTGTACCACAATTTAATATACCACCACCAGGATTTGGGGCACCACCACCACCTGAATTGGCTGCAGCTTTTGGTGCGGCTCCACCTAATAGTGAATGGACAGAACATACAGCACCGGACGGTCGTCCGTATTATTATAATAATATAACAAAACAAAGTTCATGGGAAAAGCCTGAAGTGCTCATGAGTCCTGCCGAAATGTTACAACATCAGTGCCCTTGGAAAGAATATCGATCGGAGTCTGGTAAAGTTTATTATCATAATGTTGATACAAAAGAATCAAAATGGGAAGCACCACCTGAATATCTTGATATGCAAACTAAAGTTAAAGCAGAGGAAGCTGCCGCAGCAGCTAAAGCTGTTGCAGCAATGACTTCTTCCAGTTTAGTGGGCATTGTACCGCCTGCGGCATTAGCGAATATACTGCCAACGACATTACCAACTGTGGCTAAAATTGCTACACCTGATATACATTCACCATTATCTCCAGGCAGTAATGAGAATTCATCATCGGCTCTCGATCAAGCTATGGCAGCTACTTTAGCTTCTATAGAAATACCAGCTACTATTAGTAAGGCAGACGAAAAAGAAAATAAAAAAGCTGAATCTGTTGATGATGCGAAAGTTGTCTTCAAAGATAAAAAGGAGGCCATTGAGGCATTCAAGGATTTATTACGGGAAAAGAATATACCATCAAATGCTAATTGGGATCAATGTGTCAAGATATTATCAAAAGATGTCCGGTACAATCTATTTAAAAATTTAAATGAAAAGAAGCAAACATTTAATGCGTATAAAACGCAAAAGTTAAAAGATGAAAAAGAAGAGGCCAGATTGAAAGCGAAAAAAGCTAAAGAAGATTTGGAGAAATTTCTAATGACATCTGATAAAATGAATTCAATGGTCAAATATTATAAATGTGAAGAGTTATTTGCGAACAATAAAATATGGACATCCGTACCAGAACAGGATAGACGTGACATATACGATGATTGTATATTCAATTTAGCGAAAAAGGAAAAAGAAGAAGCCCGCTTACTGAAAAAACGTAATATGAAAGTATTGGGTGAATTATTGGAATCGATGACAACGATATCATATTGTACCACATGGGCTGAGGCTCAAGTGATGCTTCTAGAGAATTCCGCCTTTAAAAATGATGTCAATTTGTTGGGCATGGATAAGGAGGATGCGTTAATTGTATTCGAAGAACATATACGAACATTAGAACGTGAAGAAGAGGAAGAACGTGAAAGAGAAAAGAAACGTTTAAAACGGCAACAACGTAAAAATCGTGATGCCTTCCTAACACTACTTGATTCGTTACATGAAGAGGGCAAATTAACCTCAATGTCTTTATGGGTGGAATTGTATCCAATTATATCAGCTGATATAAGATTTTCAGCAATGCTGGGTCAAAGCGGTTCAACTCCCTTAGATCTATTTAAATTTTATGTGGAAGATTTAAAAGCTCGCTATCACGATGAGAAAAAAATTATAAGAGAGATTATTAAGGAGAAACAATTTATCGTAAAAGCTAATACAACATTTGAAGATTTTGCTACAGTTGTTTGTGAGGATAAACGTTCAGCAACATTGGATGCGGGAAATGTAAAATTAACGTATAATTCGTTGTTGGAAAAGGCTGAAACTATTGAAAAAGAACGTTTGAAAGAAGAAGCGAAACGTTTAAGGAAACTAGAAAATGAAATTAAGAGTGAATGGTTAGAGTCAAATATATCTATTTTGGAGCCGTATGAAGTTGCCCAAAAGTTGGTTGAGCATTTGGAGGCTTACGAGCTGTATGAGAAGGAAGTGGGTGTACGTAAAATATGGGATGATTATATAAAGGAAAGTGAAGATGCTTGTAGTCATCATCATGCCCGATCACGTAAATCGAAAAAGAATAAAAAGCATAAGAAGCGTGCTCGATCTAGTTCGAAATCGGTAATAACAAAAAAAAAACGATTGACAGTACGAAGTTTACTTCATTTTCATAATAATTTTTTAAAATTTCAATTTTATGTAGGATCTTGAGAATGAGCTGTTGGAATATGAAAAGAGTAAGAAAAAGGATAATAAATCAAGATCGGTATCAATAAGTTCTAGCATTAGTATGGAAAGTGATAGGATAACTAAAAAAAAGAAGAAAAGGAAAAACAAAAAATCGTCTAGAGATGTAAGTGACAAAAAAAAAAAAAAAACGAAAAAGGCGCACACACTTTAGGATTTTTTTTGCTAAATTGATCTGTTAGATTGCTTTGGTTTGTCCGCACTTTAATGATATTCATTGACTCAAAGATGAATTGGAATTGAAAATAAATTAGATGCGTTAATTGTACATTGTTTTGAAAAATGTTTCTACTTGGAAAGGTATTTGTGGATTTTTTGATGAACGTTTGCGCTAAATTTAAATTTTTGGATTTCATTTTATATAACTAACTTTTCAAAATTTTATTTCAACGATTAAATATTTTTCCTTTTGTTGAGACTTGGGTTCCGCTTTTCTTAATTTTAATTCATATTTTGATGAAGGCTGCTTACAAATTACTTCTAATAATATTTTGTGCGGTTTTCTTATCTTTTTTAAGTCTTCTTGTGACTCGGATCGGGCTCTGTCGGTAAATGGTTCTTCACCTGTTGGTTTAACTGCCGAAGAATTAATTTTAGTATCCCACAAGAAGAAGAAGAAAGATAAAAAGAATAAAAAAGATAAAGAATATCGTAAACATCATCATCACTATCACGATAAGCAACGTTCAACAACACCATTAAGTCCTTCCGGTGGTAGTAACAATTCAGATGGTGGTGTAGTTGCGGGTGTTGATGGCCATTATCATCGCGGCCATCATACCGAAAATAGTTCACGTCATATTGAAAATGATGAACATGCTTTAAGCGAATCGGAATTGGAATCTAAACGAGCCGCTCTTCTAGCACAACTGAATGAACAAATGGAAGAATAGTGTGTCGTTCCTAAACATTACGATAATCACCTGATGCGTGTATATGTAAGTTTTATATAGAGGAAAATTATAAAGATAATAATGAGAGAAAGAACAAAAATGTTAAGAATTATAAAGAGAAAAATGAGATGGACGATGGAGCATAAGTTTTGTTTTTTGTCGTTAGACACTCATTTTTTTTTATTGTAATTTACTTTCTCTCTTTTTCATTAATTCCCGCGGGCCAAATTTTTTCTGAATCTTCTGCTTTCCCGATTACAGAAATAACAAAAGTATAATGAACTTTTTTTTTTAAATATAATTTTTGACTGAAATATGTAACGAATTGTAGTTGTTGCTACTGGTGGCTTTTTGTTGTTATTACTTTTTTCTTAAAATTTGAATTCTTTATATTTTTTGGTTGCTTTAGTTGGATCTGTTTGCCGTTTACGTTTTGATTTTTGTCTAGCAACATGTTCGGCCAACATGTCAGACAGATCTTCCTTTTGTAAATGATTTTGTTGTTCACGCATTTGTTGCTCATAACGTTGTGCCATAGCATCATTATCCATATCCAATTCAGATGGATCTAAAGCTAATTCCACGGTACCCTCACGATCTGTTGTGATGTTAGTTGTTGTCGATCGAGCTGTTATCGCTGTTGCTGCTGTTATTGTCGGATTTGTTGCTTGCTTTATAGTTGCCACATCGTAAACATGCGTCGAGCCCATCATTGAAGTACCAATACGATCGACTCGTTTCTCTGGCAGTACGTGATATAGGACTGGTGTTTCATTATCTTCCATTTCCTGTTCAATTTTCTTTTTACGCAATTCAATACTTTCTGGAGTTTCCATACCGGCTGGTACACTAGTTAAACCAGATGGTGTCACTAAACCTTCAGCTGGTGTAACTAGACCACTCTCATCAGGTTGTTGAGTCATATCTTCACCATCTTCTTCCTCTTCCTCGGAAGACTCCTCTGATTCAGATTCTAGTTCACCCCATTGATTGCGTTCAATGTCACCTTCGTCAATGCCATTATCCATGTTTATTATGTTGGTACCAAAGACATCACCGTACAACGGTTTGCCATTCTCGTCAACTGGTGGCTTACCCCAACCGCCTGCATGATAACCAAACGCACATGCTTCTGGTATAGGGGCATTGAGACCAGGTATTTTTAAGTTGGGATAGGAGGGCGGCGGCCCATAACGCTGTTGAGCTATTAGCCATGGTGGCGGTATTTTATGGGAATTTGGACCCACCGGCATACCCAATGCTATGCGTAACTCTTCTGACAAATCTCCCGGTTTTTTTTCTTTAAGCCTTGTTTCAAACTCTTTACCCTCATAATATAGATCGCCATGTATAGTCATACGGGGTTTCGTTTGCCATTTGAAGAAAGCATCATGTAATTTTTGATAATCAATATCAATTTTTCCCATTTTGGGTCGTACACGTTCACGCATTTTCGATTTCAATGATTTCGCATCATCCTTCTCTTGCAGCGATTCACGCATCTCCATTATACCAGTTTTTTTTATAAATGCCGGCAAATCGAATGGTGGCTTCTCAATGCCCCGCTTACCCTGTAAATATTTACGTTTGAAACACCAGTGCCTGGGTACTTGTACTGTATTGCGATACGCCTTCAATTGCACAAGTAACTTAGGATCCCGAGCGGTAACATCATGCATTTCAACAACATCGGGTCTTGAAACTAATTGCTTTAATTCAGCTACACTAAGGCGTGTCAATTTCTTTAATTTGCGTTTTGATAATTTCTCCTTTTCCTCTTTATTATCTTCTTCATTGTCATCATCATCTTCATCCAACTGAGATTTATCTGTAGTCTTTTTTTGCGTTTTGTCCATTTGTTCACCATTTAGAGATATTTCCTTTTCCAATGTTGACTTAGGTTTACTTTCTAATTTAAAAATTTCAAATACCCGATAGAATTGTCTATACATGGGAGCCAAATCTGCTATGGTTACTTTCTCTGGCACATATTCAATTATTATATCGGCATTTAACTTTTCCTGAGAGATGTCTGTAGTTGTGGTTGTTGATATCGTTTTACCCAAATCCTTTCTCTTTGATTTAACTAATAATTTATCTGAACTATTGTTAGTACTGTTCAATTTTTTCGAATCATTGTCATTTTCACTTTTTTGCTTAACTTGCTCTTCTATATCACTATCTTTATGTAGTGTTATAGTTTTTTTGCAATTGGAATTCTCTATATTATCCTCATGATATTGTTGTGACTGTTGTTGTTGTTGTTGTTGTTGAAGTTGCTGTTGCGGCTGTTGGTGTTCCTGCTCTTGTAGTTTCTTCATTCTTCTATTCAACTTCTTACGCCTTTTCTTTTTTTTATTCTTTTCTGATTTACTCTGTCGGGGCGTTTTAGTTTTAATGCCATTCATTTGACTGTCATCCTCATCATCAGTATCGTCAGCAGCATCTCCATAAACATTACTAATGACACCTGCATTAACAAAGGCACTGCCACTACCACCACCCACACTGATTGATCCTAAATTGGCATTGTTACTGTTACTGTTGTCGGTAGCAACATTAGTGAAATCGCTTGCATTTACATCAAATTGCGCGGCGCGTTGATCTTTTAATGCTAATACATCTTCCAAAACTTTCGGCAATACCACTTCATTTGTTGTAACAGCTGATGATGGTGCTGTCACTGATGTAATTTTTCCATCCTTCGCATCATCAACGGATACTGATTGTATTACCTCATTAATACTATGATTTCGATTGTCATGGCTATGATTACCATTACCATTGGCTTTAAAATCCTGTGTTGGAGGAGGTGTTACATATTTACTTACATCACCACCACCACCAACTGGTGGAATATTCCAGGATTGCGGTGGCGCTATTTGCTGATGACTGATAATCAAGTTTGGGCGCATTGGTGGCGGTGGTGCTCTCTGTTGACCCTCGGCCATTTCGTATTTAATCAAAGTTTATGTAATATATTAATAAAATCTATTCTAAATAAATATAAATGGAATATTCTTATTACCGAAAAGAAATACAGTCGCCTAAATGTTCCCGTACTAGAAAAAGGAATAAAAAAAAGAAGATTAAAAAAAGCAATAGGCATTGCCATATTAATATTACAAAATAATAATACAAAAAAACTTTAGGCTTAGCAAATTAATAAAAGAGAATATGCAAAAAATATTTTAGATTGTTATAAAATTAGTTTTTAATAATAATAATAAACGTTTTTTTTATATAATTAACGTAAAAAATAAAATAATGTAATAAATATTTGGATCTAAATGTAAACTAATGTATGAGATGTTTTATAATGCTTCTTCTTAGTACATTATGCATAGTATAATAAAATGTTATCGCGAATGTAAACGCACGTTTTTACACCAAACGCATAAATATAAAAATAATATTGATAAAAAATTGGAATAAATAATTTTACAAAGTATTACAATCATGTTTAAATTTAATTTTCAAATTAATAATGATGATAATGGCAATATTAGTTTTACAAATGATGAAATACATCAAAAAGAAAGTAATTGGGACAACAATTCCAAGGTAATTGAAAGCAGTAAATCTCAGGAAATTCACATTAGGAATGACATATTAAATAATCTTAATATATATCAAGGGCATTCAATTGAAAAATTATTAAATAGAGAACAGACTATACGACATCTTTTAAGAGGATTTATATTAAAAGATATTCAAGAAAACACAAATGCCAAACAAAATAATTGTATGTATCAAGCGGAGAATGTGTCGTCAGATTTGTTACCTGGCATATATGAAGGTGGTGCTAAAATTTGGGAATGCACAGATGATTTATTAAATTATTTATGCGAACTACAGGAGTCACAAGGGGAACAACATGTCAATGATTATTGGCATAATAAACATGTTTTAGACATTGGTTGTGGTTGTGGCCTTTTAGGTATATACACATTTAAGAATGGTGCCAAAGTTGATTTTCAAGATTATGTGAGTGCAATAATAAAAGCAATAGAAATTATTCAATTAAATTAAAAAATTCATTTATTTTCTTTCGATTATTTTCTAATTTCAGAATCGTGATGTTCTAGAACAAATTACTATTCCAAATGTATTATTAAATATGGACACTGAGAGAGCATCAGATGATATTTTAAAAGATTTCAATGAAAATATGAAATTTTATTCTGGTGATTGGCTTGATTGGTTAATAAAATATCCCGATAAAGAATTATATGATATAATACTAACAGCTGAAACGATTTACAATTCAAAGAATTATGAAAAGCTTCTAAATTGTTTCTATACAAAATTAAAATCGCATGGTATTGTATGGTTGGCAGCTAAAACAAATTATTTTGGTGTAGGTGGCAGTTTACGTGAATTTGAAACGTTATTATTAAAAGATAAACGTTTCCACAGTCAAGTTGTTTGGTGCTCAACTACTGGTGTACGTAGAGAAATTTTACAAATTGTAAAGGAAAAACAATTAATAAAACTTTAGGAACTGTGATATATATATTTTTTTTGATGAAAATACATTTGAATGCAAGATCAAATTTAAATTTAAGTTTCTCTATAAGGGCGACCAGTTTCATTTGTAAGTACCTTAACAATTCCACGTTTCCCCCATCAGACCTTATATTGTCATTCATCATCATATATATTTATTCAATTGTTGTTGTTGTTAATGCTTTTTTCGAAGTTTTTCTAGTATTATTTGTATATTCCAAACTTTTACATATTTTCTTTAGATAACTTCCTGCGCTTTTCTATTTTTATTGTTTACTTTTCATTGTTTATTTTGTGGCATATTAAGAAATAATTTTTGTGCAGATAAAATGTGGTATCCCATAATGTAAATGAAGATTTAAATAAAACAAAAAGTATTACATGATGCGGTCTGAAGGGCACTAAGAAAGCGTAACTATCTTAAGTCGTTATAATTGAGTGAATATGTTAACGGTAAATTTGAAGTAGTAGTTGCTTATGTATGTGTATTTATATGTAATTATCAACCATAACATTAAAAATATTGTTTTATATAAATATAACAATTTTAATCACGATAAAAATCTTAAAAATGAAATTATTAATTTCATTAATTTCTTCCTTATTAGAGTTTGCTTTATAACACTCTTTTTTTGTAAAGGTAGACTCAACGCTTTTAAACATTTCCCTTGCGGCTTTTTTGTCCCGCGCACAATCATGAATGTACTTTTGGCATTTGAAAAAAAGGGTGTTTTTAGCAACTCAGATCAAAAGATTGATCGATGGTTTAGTAGTTCTGAATGAGATCAAATTAATTCGAAACTGACAACTATCATCTCCCGAAAAGCTAAGTTGTGAAAAATTGAACTTATAATCTTTTGAAATTCAGTTATACTGGTTTATGATTGGCATAAAATACAAATATACATTTTTTTTAATGTAAAGAAAATGTTATTCACAATTTAAAATTTTCGATTCAACACTTGATGAATTTTTTAAAATGTAATTTCAATTCAGAAGAATGTATATTTTAATAAATTGCCATCAACTATGTTGATAAACCGAATAACACTACCTGCAACAAAACATGTTGCACTATTTTTTGTAAACATAATTGTTTTTAATATCAATATTTCTAGCAACATTAGGGAATTGCAATATGTTGCAACAAGCAAAACAACAAACGTTTAAATATTTTACTATATACTTTCATGTGTTGTTTGCAGTGAATAAATACAAAATTTTGAATGTGATTCCCAAAATAATAATGCTTGATAATAGAAAGAATTAAGCTGTTTGCTGAAATAGCAAAGCATTTCAAAACGACAATTGCATATACAAAACATCCATTCCAGTGTATAGCAGTAATTTATTTGTTCTAAATTACATTTCTACAATTCTACTATTAAAGTTTTAAGTCAACTTAACGCATAAATTATTATCTGTAAACGCTAAGAAATGTTTTTAAGATAATATGTCATAGAATGTTGCATACATAAAAGCATAATATACATTGTGTGAGAACATATGTATATTATAAATATGAAACATGATAACAAGCATGTTGATAATTTACCAGCACCATGCTAAAATGTTTGAGTATCTTAAATTTATATACTCTTTGGATACATTCTTTAAGATGCGAAGTGTATTTCACCTAACGCTAAACGTATGATGCATCAAATATTAAAACGATATGAGCATAAAGCATGCGTCCTAATGAAATGAGGAAAAAAGTTTAGTGCGCATGACGACACACTTGAGAGAACATAATTTACAATTATATTACAAAGCAGTAGATTAAGTTTTTGTGTTACTTATTATTGTTTGTTTTTTTTATATGGTACATTTTAAGAAGTGGTGAAAATAATCTCCGAATCAGTGTGAAAGTTGCATTTAATTTGTTGGGTTCAGTTTATTACGATTCGTGTTGACCGATACATGTAGAAATTGTAATGTGAACAAACAAATGAGTGTACAGATTTGTAAAATATGCTAAAAATTTTAAATTTAATTAATAAGAAAATGCATTTAAAAAAAAATTGAAAAGAAAAATACATTTCCTTTATTAAAGCATATAAATAAAGACATTTTAAATGTTCGTGCTAAAACATAATTTAAAGATAACGTTCGTTGAAAAAATTATTAAAGTTCGGTTCTGTGGCATGCATGTCGTACATGCATGGTCAATATGTCGTTATTCGGCTTACGGTACATTTGATGTATTAATTTAATGTTACAAGGTCAAACGGAGAAGATTTAATTGTGCAAAATATAAGGAAAATTAAAAAAAATAATGAAAATAATTATGAAAATAATAATTTCAAAACGATGGCACTTCTTTTGATGGATAATTTTTTGATGGATAATTTGGATAAAGTGCATTTAAGCAAATATCTAACTAAGAAACAATGTTAAAAAAAAATGTTTTAAAATTATTGCAAGAAATTGAAAAATATGAATATTATGAATAAAATATCATTCAGTATTAAATGAAAAACAAAGTGTTTTGATGTTAAATATTTTGCTATATATATATATATAATAAATGTGCGGACGGAAATATATCATATGACAAATGTGACAATTTTCATACAAAATGAATACAATCGTAAAATTTGCATTTTTATTAACATGGATACGATTAATGCGTTTAGTACAAATGACTCATTACCATAGAGATGAAAAGGGGAAGGATCTTTTAGAAAAGACTTTGACAACCTCAATATTACCTGCCCATTTATATCCAACTGTTTCCTATGGATTTTATACACAATATCGTAAAAAGTCAGCGTCTTCCTTGCTTTCCTCGTCATTCTCATCATCATTGTCACCTTTAACTACCACTACAAGTAAAAATATAAATATATATGATAATAATAATGAGCAACAATTATTTGCAATATTTAATAAGCACAGTTTATCTGAGGAGTACACAGAATCCTTTCTTGATACTATGAATTCTTCATATAATAATACAAGTATGATCAAAATTAATCAATATCATCCATCAATTTTTCATATAAAACAACAACAACAACAACAACAACAACAACAACATAAACAATCACATCATCATCAACAATCACATCATCATCAAGAACAACATCATCAGCAACAACATCATCAGCACATGATCATAAGTACCTGTCAGACAGTATGTGCATGTAAGTGGAAAGGTGGGAAACAAACTGTGGAATGTATTGATCGTTTATTGAATAAAATACCGGATAATATTGATGGTTCTACGCAAGTATTAGATATGTCTGGTAATAAATTTCACATGCTGCTTAATGAGCAATTTATTCGAGCAAATTTGTTAAATTTACAAAAATTATATTTACGTAACTGCCAAATTATTCATATTGAAGTGCAAACATTTAAAGGTCTCACCAATTTAGTGGAATTAGATTTATCATATAATTTCTTAAAGATAGTGCCTTCTAAAGCATTAAGTTACTTAACATCATTACGCGATTTAACATTATCATCGAATCGTATTAATAAAATTGATTCGAATGCATTTGCTGGCGTACCAGCTTTACATAAATTAGATTTATCTCATTGTGATTTGCATGAGATTGCTGCCCAAGCATTTGAAGGACTTGACGATTTAACATTGTTACGTTTAAATGGTAACAAGCTGAATGAATTGGTGCCAAAAACAATTGAGACATTAAGCCGTTTGCATGGTATTGAGTTACATGATAATCCATGGATATGTGATTGCCGTTTACGTGATGCGAAACTTTGGTTAATGGAAAAGAATATACCATATCCGGTGGCACCAGTTTGTTCTGGTGGACCAGAACGTTTTATTGATAAAACATTTAATGATTTGAGTATTAATGATTTTGCTTGCCGGCCAGAAATGTTGGCCATAAGTCATTTTATTGAAGTCGCTACGGGTGAAAATGCATCAATATTATGCCGGGCTAAAGCAATACCTGGACCAAATATTTCATGGTATTGGAATGGACGTTTATTATCAAATAATACCGTATTTACTTCGCATCAACGTTTAGTTATATTGGAATATGGTAGCTTTGTGAAAATGTCACGGCTTTTATTGACTAACGCACAAGAGATCGATTCAAGTGAATTTTATTGTGTGGCAGAGAATCGGGCTGGTACGGCAGAGTCAAACTTCACTTTACATGTACGAATGCGTGCCATTGGTATGGAATCATTATCAAGTCGTCATATAATTGGTTTGAGTGCTACCTTAATGGGTTTAATAGTTTTCGTTTTGGTATTCATTTTGTTCTTGGCAATGCGTCTAAGGCGTGAAAATTATGCATCTAATAAATCTAGTAATCATTTGGAAGTCATTACAAATATGAATCATCATCAGAGTATGATCATAAATAAGCCACAAATAAATGTGGTTAAGAATAGTACCAGCGGTACTACTCTATCTAATTGTATAACATCTAAAAATAGTTTAAATGATGGTCAATTGGATACTCAGTTAGATAAAAAGGACATTAATGCATCTTCTGCTTTAAGTACAAATCTATTACAAAAACCGCCACGTCTCATGGATATGAGTTATACCAATAGTAGTTATGATAAATCAACTTCATTATTCGCGACATCATCATGTCTAATATCACCAACTACGCCAATTGATAATAATCCCGATTTAATAAATGATACGAAACGTTTTGAAAGTGATGAATATACACATTTGAAAATACCAACATCCAATTTAACACAAAATGTAATTGGAGATTTCAATGTGACAACAAGTACCGGCGACTATAAGCAAAATGATAATGGTAATAGTTCACTTTATCCATCAACATTATGGGAGGATTTATTAACTACTCCATCAATATGCACCTCATCAGCAGATGATATATTTTTGCGACGCTATACGGATAAAACGCCAATTTTAGAAACGCATCAGCAATTATATGATAGTCCCAATAATACAATAAACTCACAAACCTTTTCTAAAACGTTTCCACGTGGTTCTAATATTACGGAAAATGAAGTAGTCGAACGTCATGTTCTAAGTTTGGAAGGTTCAAATTCGACAGCATCCACCACAACTACAAATTTATCAAATTCAGGCTCTGGTATAGCACTTATGAGTGGTTATCCAAATGATTATGGATTACCATTAGTACCAGGTGCTGAATTACAATATAATCATCATTTACAACGGCATCCTTTAAGAGATATAAGTATGGATATCAAAACAAGAACAGCAAATTCTTTAGAAAATTCTTTAGAATATAATATTAGCGTTAAATGTTCTACGCTGTATAATAAAAATACAACGCATTATCATCATTATCGTCATCATAATGGTTTGCCGGCAATAATTAGTCGAACTTTACCACGGCATAAAGATACAGCTGGTGCTGCTGTTAGTTCACTTATTACATCCGTTAATACCTCTAACTTAGATAATTTAAATAATGTAAATTTAAATTCATTACCAAATCAAAATGTACACAATTCTGATGGTGATACACTAACAAATGTTGAAAATGATGGTGAAGTGAATAATCAAATATTAAATAGTAAAACGATACGAGTTTGGCAAAAAGGTGGTGTACCTGTTTTGCCACCACTCAGTGCCATTAAGCGAGTTTTAATTAGCAATAATCGTAACAATTCTCCCGACGAAGGTTATCAAGAAGGTTGCGGCACGAACGTGTAGGCCATCTTTTTCTCCATTTGAATTTGATTTGTTCTATATTTGTAATTTTTTTTTTTTAAATGGATTCAGAAACTGCATTGCATTTATGTATAATGTATTGCCGACTATGAAAACACCTCAATGAAAATTAAAAGTTGTTTACAAATTGTCTTCAATTTCTTCTTTAATATTTAATTACAACTAAAATTTCATTTCCAATTTATCCGTTACTTCTAAAAAGGATGTAATGCCCTTTGAAAAATGAAATTTGACATTTGAAAATTTTAGTTTGCTTAATTTTATTGGTATTTTGTAAAAATTATTTAAATTTTTTATATACGCCGTCCAGAAGTTAATCTAAAGATTTTGTAACTTGCAAAAGTAATCGTTAGAATTTTTATATTAAAATTTCTTAGTAGTCTCAAATATGATGTATCCATGTCATGGGCTTCTGGAGGTTGTGACTAAAAATGATCTATACAAAATTATAAAATATTACCTTAATTTAAATACCGTAATAAAAATTTGTCATGTCCCTTACAAAATTATAAAATTTTCAATTTTTCTGTTTGTATTTATTTTGTAGACTCTTCGCAAGCATTTCTAGAGCATTACTCGTCCGTAAAGCTTTCAAAATTATATAAATCTGTCATTGAGGTTAATGCATAAGCTTGATGTTGAATGACAATTAATTCTGTCCTTAAGATTAATTTTTGTTTCATTCAGGGCATTACAAACTTTGTAAAAATTAATTGTTAATTGTTGTTTTACTCTTTTCTTTATTGTTGTTGTTAGTTGTGATGTAGTAAACGAGTCGTAGAGTTTTTTTGAAATTAGGAAAAATTATCCAGAAGAAAAAATGTATAACAAAAACAAGTATTAAACAAAAATAAATAACAAAATTGTAAGCAATATAAATAAAATAATTATGTATATACACTACATATTAAAATAAGTACATCTTCATTTATAAGTACAATAGAACATATGTGTATCAAATGTTTGTATATTTTAAATAATTGTATATAAATAATGATAATTATTGTATGGTTAATAATAATATCATTATAAAATTGAATTTAATTTTCAAGAGACATAATAATTGAACACGCATATAACAACAACAAACATATCATATATTTTACTAACAGGATACAAATCATTTTGACAAGTGAAAAACCTTTTTTCAAGTAATGAAAATTTTCACTTTACAAGGAAAAAAATTCCAATTGCAAAAAACGATAACGACAGGCTATTCAGATTGCTTTTTCTATACTAGATCACATTTTTTGTATGACTAAATTTCTTTAATAATTATCTGAAAGTTTAATGAGTACTTCTCCAAAACGCTCAGAGATTTTCCTATTAACTCAAGTTTAAATGATTTTTGTATTAAATAAATTTTTATAGAAATCTTACGTATTAAAAAATCTTGATTATTAAGAAGTTTTTTTATATTCTGCATCATTTGTAATACGCTTCTATTAAACAGATCACAGAGGCACTTCAGAATGTATCTCTGTATCGATTTAAATGTATCTGTTCGTACTTTTATTATCAAAGAGTAGGCCTGCAATTTTAAGAACTTTTTAAGGTAAATTAATTCAAAGCTCATAGTCATGGATAACATTGTATAATGTTTAAGACCAAATTTTCATATAATAAGCTAGTCCGTAAAAATCTTTACAATAGGAAAATTTATAATTTGGTATATTTTCTTTTGCAAAATTTATGCGAATTTGTTTCAGATTGTTTCAATTTTTATTATTGTTCTCTAAACTCGTATATTGCTTTGTCGAAAATTCAATAGTACCTTGAATTAAATAAATAACGGTATTCGAGAGCTGATATCGATAAATCAACTCGGTTGAAGTTTCTACTTATTTTTAAGTAAATAAATTAAAATAACAAAAAAAAAAAAAAGAAAAAAGTTTACCGATTTCGGCCAAAAAAAGGTTCGCCTTTTTGATTGCAAGTTTTTATTATTTCTACGGATTAAAGGATAATTTTGTATATAGATTTATGTAAATAGTTACGCAACAAATATATTCTTGTTGTTGTTGTAAATGCATTATAAATTATTATTGCATTATTATTATTATTATTATTATTATTATTATTATTATTATTATTGTAAATGTAATGCATACAAACATGCATTTACGTATAATTTACATTTGTAAATAAATTTCTGTATATTTTGAAATATAAGTATTTAAAATATGAAATATTAATTTCTATTTGAGGCAAAGCATTATTCTGTGTAAATATTTTTATGTCATTTATCAGAAATATGGGCAATATAATGTTTTCTTATTGACCAAAAAAATTCGCAAATAGTTAACAGATCGTGTACAATTAAATAATCTTAGCTCTCTTTCTCTGTCTCTCTCTCTCTCTCTCTCTCTTTTGCTCTCACTTTTATTTATTTACCGATATGTATCAACCGATATTTGGGTTTTTATTAAATGTGCAGCATTTACAGGACATCACCAGAAATAATGGAAAATAAATATCGTCAATGCTCAGTAAACTTTTAATTGAGACTGCGTTGAGGCTTGTTAAGGCATACTGATAAATAAGCACATTAGAAATTTTTCAATCTTCTCCAACAATATTGCTTGCAACTTACAAGAAACCAGTTCATATGTATGTATTCAAAATTGGTCTCTATTTATATACTCACATTTTTTTTATTCATTACTTAAAAGATATGCAGGCTTTATTGTCTTATCTAATCAAATTGAATTCAAAAATTGCCTTTACTCATTTGAATTATAAATAATGGTTGGTTCCAGTTTAGTCGATACTTTCGAAAAACTCTTTGAACCTTTTAGTTCTATTTGAAATATTATTTTAAAATTTCTTTCACAAATTTGAAATTCATATTACACTTTTCACCATTTAAAAATGCGTCGGCATCTTTCAAAATATAATTTTAAACTAGAATGCAGAAATTCTGGCCAATTTTTAAAATGATTTCTTTTAAAACAACTAAATATTCTACAACATTTTTTCTAATGATAATAAAATATTAGAAAAAAAATGAAACGAAAGTAAAAAGTTGTAATATTCCAATGATTTGTAAAATTTGTTATGTGAGAAGGTTTTCAAAAAATTGATCGAAACATCCATCACTACACAAACAAATTTGCTACACTGTAAGTCATACATAATTCTGGCAGGCATCATATGAACGAAAAAATTTATATCGTATCAGAAAATAAAACAGATTCAATAGTTAGACTAAAAGATGGTTCTATTTTAGATTCCTTTATGTAGTACAAACATTCACGCAAATTTGTAACATCTTGTCCAATAAGTGGCGTGGAGTGTAAGGACAACATATTTTGAACGAGCAAATCTTTGAAACTAAGTCTTGCATTGCATTGCATTCCATATAATTATTTCGCTTTAGTTAGCCTTATTTCGCTACGTGAAAATTTGTGGTAAGATATTATTTTAGAAAGTTTGCTCCGATACAGGTATTCTCTGTAATATCATCATAGTCTTCATTATCATTATTATTCTTAATTTTTTGGATCATTGTATATTTGTACATATATATAAAAATTATGTTTCATGGACTATTTTTGGAAGGAAAAATATCAATATGAAAATATTCTCGAAAAATTACAATATTTCAGCTGAAAAATTTTTAAAAGCAAAAGTTTGACTGATAACATATCTCTATATATATATTTGATTGTATATAAATTTTTATTAAATTTTAAGTGAAAATATTTTGAAGGATTCTTAAAAATAGTACTAACAAACAAAGCCGTATAATGCAGAATATTAAAGAATAATTAATATAAAAACAAACACGCCCACATTATTAATTGTACATAAATTTAAATTTAATCTTATGTAAAATCATTAAGAAACAATTTGTAAAGAAAACATTTTTGAATAGAAATAAAGAAACGATCGAATGAAATTTAACAAATTAAATTATATCTTGTATAATAATAATAATAATAATAATAATAATAATAATAATAATAATAATAATAATAATAATAATAATGAAACAAAATTGTAATAAAAACAGTAAAATTATAATAAAACAAAAAAAACCCACAAAATCAACAAAAACATAGTTGTAAAGAATAACATAAAAATCAATTATGGAACTTAAGTTGAAGAAATGTAAAATGTAAAAAGTAAAAGTCATAAAGTTGAAAAAGAAAAGCATAAATTAAAAATTAAAAATGTACTTAAAAAAACACAATCAACACATAATCAAAAATTATAAATAAATTATAATACAACCACAAAAAAAAAGCAACAACAATAATAAAAATAATAATGATAATCTTAATAAAAAGGTGGATTAATAAAAAATAGTGAAAAAATTAATTGACTTTCATTACAAATAAATGCTTGATTTGAATTATGATTTTTGATGGCGTGCCAGATTTCGGTTTAAAATACGTAACTTTTTCTTTCTATTTAAAATGAATTTATTTATTATGCATATAAAATATCTTTTTCGATTGTTCTAAGTAGCCTTTAAAGGGGCATGAAAATGACCTCCAAAAGAATGTAACGCCTAATAGAGTCCAATGCATTCATTTAGCAGGCATTTCATAGCATCTTAGAGGAAAAAAAAAGAACTATAACTGGCGAAGGTTCACTTTTTAACAAGTAAAAAAGTTTAACTGAAAAAGTAGTCTATTTCAATTGTTGATTAGTAAAATATTTAATGGATTTGGTAATTTCAAAATTATGTTACACTTTTTAATGAGTACAGTGCTCTGTAACACCAGTCTAATAATCTTATGTAAAACTTAAGAATTTATGTAAAAATTAAAAATTAAAAAAATTAATATTAGAAATCTCTATTTCCAATTTGTTATGATTTCAAATTTTCGTTATGTGGTAGAAGCTTCAAGAAATGGTTCGATCTGAATCATATTTTGCACTCTTTTTTAAGGCATTAAATTATCATTATGTACTTCATATAGAAATATTCCAAAAATTTTACAATTTTTTCATACAACTACGTTTATGACAGAATAAGACATCACCTGAGGCCGTGGCCTGGAAGTTGCCTACTTTTAATCATATTTAGAATTCGCTTCTGGACAAAAAACACTTCTGCGAAATGTATGAAAAATATATAAAAAATTTACAAAAAAAAAGTGTTTAAAGCGAATTGCAAAATTACATTGAATTGCTCCATTGGAAGCTGGCTCTATACAAAGCCGCTCCGAGTATTACAAGTATTTGTACGAATTTATAAAACCAGATTAATATTTTTTATTTAAGCAGTCTGTTTTTTTTAATCAAAAAATTCCATAAAAATTCCATATTTTCATTCATACATTTACCTCAAAAAGAATAAAACATAAATTCTGATATATTATATTTTGGAGTTTCTTTTTTAAATTTTAATTTTTTTTAAATTTTATCAAATTTTTTATATTTTGTAAATTTAAAAATTTTTTATCAAATATATTCTGTAAATTTAAAAATTTGGAATTAGTCTAGGTTGAGTTGGGCAATTCCATATTGATTTGTACCCATTAAATCTTTAAATGGAATAATTTAATTCAAATCGGATAATCTCTTGAATTACTGCCTGGTAATCCCAATATTATTCCTTGAAAGAACCATCTTCGAGTCCATGGTACATTTCAACAGATGTTTTCGTATACTAACCAATGGAAGTACTATTATATGGTCTGATTTCAATATATTAATTTATGAACGATTAGTACGTGGAAGCCACAATATCACCATTTTCACAAACATTCTTCTATAGTATACGTAACGGTTTCTTGATGGGTTGGATTGACTTTAAGATTACTTTGAAAGGTAAGGTCACTCAGTACATTATATTTTTCAACATTGAATTATAGCAAAATATATATTTTAATGTAATATATATTTTAAGATGATATAATATAAGTGTTACACTTCTTCAAATTTTCGTTATTTGATAGAAGCTTCAAGAAATGGTTCCATCTGAATCATATTTTGCATTCTTTTTTAAGGCATTAAATTATCATTATGCACTTCATATAGAAATATTCCAAAAATTTTACAATTTTTTCATACGACTATGTTTATTACAGAATAAGACATCACCTGAGGCCGTGGCCTGGAAGTTGCCTACTTTTAATCATATTTAGAATTCGCTTCTGGACAAAAAACACTTCTGCGAAATGTATGAAAAATATATAAAAAATTTACAAAAAAAAAGTGTTTAAAGCGAATTGCAAAATTACATTGAATTGCTCCATTGGAAGCTGGCTCTATACAAAGCCGCTCCGAGTATTACAAGTATTTGTACGAATTTATAAAACCAGGCATTGCAAGTGATGTAGGCTACAAGACATCGCCGAGTTCAGATTAATATTTTTTATTTAAGCAGTCTTTTTTTATTTAAATGAATTTCATAAAATTTTCATATTTTCATTCAAAAAAAAAATAAAACATAAATTTTGATATATGTTTAACTTTATTAATTTTATCAAATATATTTTGTAAATTTAACAATTTGGGATCAGTCTCGGTTGGTTTTTACCCATTAAATATATAAATGGAATAGTTTAAATCAAATTTGATTGTCTTTTGAATTACTACCTGGTAATGCCAATATTACTCCTTAAAAGAACCAGCTTCAAGTCCATGGTACATATCAAAAGATTTCTTCGTATACTACCCAATGGTAATACTATTATATAATCTGATTTCAAAATATCAATGTGTGAATGATTAGTACGTGGAAGCCACAATTTGCACAAACATTCTGCTATAGTATACATAACGGTTTCTTGATGGGTTGGATTAAGATTATTTTGAAACCATCACTTGCCATCACTTGCCCTCGGTTAATTTACTCTCCACGTTATATTTTTCTACATTTGAACCATGGCATGTGGGATGAGGACTCGAACAGGTCAATGCGGAATTATGGCAAAATATATATTTTAATTTAATACAAATATATATATTAATAGAACTCGTATAAAATAATAAAGTAAAATAAATGTAGCAGTTAAAAAAATATAAAAATATAGAAACTGGAAATTTTTTCTTTTGAAGTTTTTGACAGAAAACGACTTGATAATATGACTAAATAAAAAAAAAATTAACTTAAATGTACAATTTTACGATGATCAGTTTCTCATGGTTCGATTGTTTCCTGCTAAATTTTCAAGGTAAAAAGATTTAAATGTAAAAACGTTTTCTTTGAAGAATGTATGGAATTACTTGCAGTATCCGAGTCTAATCAAGACTTTTTTCTTTATGCCTGATATCCATCGTCTCTTTTTTTACTAGAATTATTTGATTTTAGAAATGATTTCATGGAACAAAAGTTAAATGATTACGAGCATGAAAATACCTAAGTGCTTAGAGCTGTAATATCCTAAGGACCTTAAAATAAATTTTTCACAATCGATTTGTAGATGAATTAATTTTTATTTGCAGTTATCTTGTTTGTCTACTTTATACACAAACTGCCTGCCTTCTAGCTTGAAGCATTTTACTGAATTGTAGGACTTATTTTTTAAAGCATTCCCATTCCCATTCCCAGCACCATTAGCCGTATGCCATTTGCAAAGCCTTACCTTAAAGTAGATATTTTTCATATGATTTGTCTCAGGGCCCTTGTAAAAAATTTTATTAAAATATCTTAAAAATTGCGACCTGTAGTTTGACAGAAGTCATCTCAGTTTGTGTCATACTGTATAGCATAATGGTAAAATGAGTTGGTTTATGGTAACCTCTGGTTGATGATTAAAAAAAAAAGCAGAGGGACCTATATTGAATAAAATATTCTTAGGGTAAATGGAAAAAATATTTTAAAATTTAACCCACATTTGTTGTGCACATTAAAGTACGTATAAAGTAAGTATATTTTTCCAAATAGATTTGAATTTTGCAAATAAAAATGTAATTACATATCAATTAGTAACTATTCCTATTTCTAGGGAATAGTTTCTCATATGCCAAAAAGTGTGATAAACATAGAAAAATAAATCAATTTATGTTGCATAAATGAAATTATATATCAATAAAATGTAATCGGTTGGAGCCGGTTTTATGTACTCTTCACCATTCGGTTACTTGTAAAACAAATTCAAAACAATAATTCGCAAAACAATAAAATGAAAACTGTTCATTTTTGGTATAATATATTTCATTCGGTATTATTATTTTAGAGGCTTGTAGACTTCCATCTGCTAGAAAATTTTTAGTGTTATATTTTCAAAATTTCTAATTTTCTCCACATAAAAATTCTTTGTTTTAAATGAAAACATCATCAAGAAGTTGGACCTATCTAAAACAAATGTGTTTATTACAAAATAAAAATTGCATCAGATAATTTTAGAGATATATAAATGATATTTCATACATGGGCGCTTTCAATTTAAAAGTGAAAAAGATTCTTTATGTGAGTAAAATGTTATAGATTAGATATTTTTATGTAGCACTTTATTTTCTTTTTCTACTTGATTCTTTAAGAAAAAAAAAGACAAAAAAATATTCTGAATAAAATATTGATACGATTTTACTCCAGTTACTTATTGAGTAACCTATGGAAGTAAAAAATTTGTTTTTAAATGAAAATATTTGAATAAAAATCAGAAGAGTAGAATTTAATCATGTTTAGTTAGTGTTGTTGTAACAATTTCAATCAACAAACAACAAACAATATAACAGAATATTAAAGATTGAAATACTACTTTAATTTTCATCTTTTTCTTTTCTCTTTAAGTCTCTCATGATAAAAAGTTTTTTTTTTCTGTTTATATCATGCAACAAAACATATTGTTTCATATATTTTGTACATTTTGTTCATTTTGCTCATTTTGTCCATTTTGCTCATTTTGTTATTTTATAACAAAAGACAAAAGCAAAAAAAAAAAAAAACCAGAGGCTGGTGTTTGGTTACTAAAACATTACATTGTAATTTAGAAAACAGTAGATTGAAGAAGTTTTCTCACTCGTTCTTTTTTTATGAAGCGTTACAAAATTACAAACAATAAAAAGTTATGCCATTTGCAACAATAACAATACATCAAGAATAAATGATATTGTTTTGTACACAATTGTAATAAAAATATATTGTTATATCAAAAATATTATTGTGATTGTTTTTGCTATTATTTTTTGTTGCTGATATTGGCATTGTTATAAAATTCAATTTATATAACTAATCTCCCAAATGATGTTAACATTTCGAGCATCTCATTCTTTCATCTCGACATTTATTATAACATTCTATTTCTTCATCTCTTTCTCTTCTCATTTCATTTCTTCCCCTTTCCCATTCTTTCAACACATACTTATTGTACAAAAAATTGTAGAAAACTTAACATAAGCATTGTTATTGTAACGACAACAATGAAAATATCTAAAAATAATAAAAAATAAAAGAAAATATATGAAATAGAGAAGTTTTGAACAGCATCATCATTATTAATGCCATTATCATCATTTTCGCTTTCATTACCATCTCCGGAATTATCTTTAACACATCTAATTTGATTAAATGAGATTTGAAGTAAACGTCATTTGAAGTTGTAAGGAAATTCGATATAACATCACTATAAGACCATGATATAACCATGCCAAAACGAATACAGTTTTTTAGGAGTAAATTGAAAGGACATTATAGACTAATAATCTTCCTGCTTATGCAAAATTTTAGCTTTGTATCTTTTGTAGTTTATAGATGATGAGCAGAAAAATTAGCAAATTTTACTTTAAAAAAATGGGGTATTCTCAACTAATGTTGCATTGTGGGCGTGTCCTTTAAATGAATTTGCCCATTTTTAATTTTAAACTGCCTGCAAGAACTTTCAATGATTTTGCCAAATTTGATCTGGATATCTGATAGTTTACAATCTGGGAAATGTGTACAATCGACAGACACATGGTCAAACAGACATATCTAAAGCGATTCTGAATTAGATGGTAATAAAAAATGTTTATACTAGGGTCTCCAAAGCTTCTTTCTAGACATTACAAGGTACCCCAACTTCTGGGCATATGGGTATAAAAAGAAGATAAAAAAGCAAAATTAAAACTTTTCTTGAGTTAAATTTATCATTTGATATTGATATTAAAAATTTTTATTTTTAAATCATATAAAAATTTAAATTTCAACTCAGAACGCTGCTATTTATGCCATCGCTGAAAAGATTTAAAAGAACCCATCTATTTAAAAGGATAAGCCAAAGAAAATTAGCAAAAACTAGAAGCAGAGATGAAGATTGAAGATGACAATTGAAGGATTTTATTTATCATTTGAAATGCAAAACGACGGCTTATTGAAATAAAATTATTAATATTTCAGTGCTTTATACTTTCAAGGAAATTAGATTTACAAAATTTTAATTTTCAAATACACATTTTATTTTTAAAAATATTTTATATCACTTTTATTAAAAAAAAATTTTTTTTTCATAAACAAATATAACTTTTATTGAGAGTTGGTTATTTATTAAATCTAAATTTTGTTCGAATAAATAAAATAACTATTCACACCCATTTTATAATTAACTTGACCATTAAAACTTTCTTTAAAATTGCTCTGTTCATCAATAGATCAAACGAATAGAACTTGAAAAAACTAATTTCGCGATGTAGTTACCAAAAGGTGTATATACTTTTATTAAAGCTTAAGTATTGAAAGTATTTTTAAAAAGTTTGGCATTGGAATGCAATGCACTGGCGTTGTCGCCAGTGCATTGCATTCACAATTTCCCTGTTTCAGCCGTAATTTACACAAAGTAAAACATGAAACACTTGTTTGTATATTCTTAGTGTGATGACCAAGACCATTTCAATTTATATAACATCGAAATTTCAATATTCTTCATTTATTAAGTCATATAGAATTTCCATGGTGGTTACTATCAAATATCAAATACGTTGTGCTAGCCAATGGTAACTTTCAGTCTATTTTTTCATTCTTTTGTTAATAAAATTGTTAAATTTGCTTGCTTATTAAGCTTAGATGTTGTTACTGTTAATGTTTATTCAAGTCGTTTTTTAGAACTTCCTTTCCTTTAATTAACTTTAAATTATTTCAATTATTGCGACTTTCCAAATGACTGACCCATTTCACTTTATGCTCTTCTTATTCACTTTAAGAACTCATCTACTAAATGATGTTTTATCTGCATTTTCAAATGATACGCTTGCCATGTGCAACGTTAACTATAACGAAAATTATATTTGACTGGGGCTACGTTTCGAACACACGCCAATGAGTCGCAGAGTTTTTATACGAAGAAAGCGTTCGATTTTATTCATGTGAATGGTCCACAATTTTTAAAAAACATGATCAATTTTTTATACCCACAATCCAGAGTTTGAAGGTATGTTCACTATGTTATTACGTTTGTAACGGCTAAAAGGAAGCGTCACAGACCCTATACAGTATATTTATTCTTGATCAGCATCAAATTTTGAATCGATTGAGGCATGTCTGTCTGTTTGTCCGTTTTTGTCTCTGCCTGTTGTGAAACATTCTTCTGGTCGTAAAATATGAGTCATTGGAATACCTTGCATGCAGATTAGAATTAAAAATGGGCAAAATCAATCGATAGACACGCCCATAGTGCAATATAAACTGAGAATATCCTATTTTTTCTAAGCAAACTTTGGTAGTTTTTTGCTTACTAACTGGAAATTGCAAAATATAGAAAGTTAAAATGTTGCACAAGTAGGAAAGCTATTGGACTACAAGGTCTGTCCAAAATCAGTCTGTCAAAATTGGGTATGTCTACGCGAAATTATATAATTGTAATATCATGGTGTATTTGTGGTGGGTACCGAAGTTTTGTCCCAGCCACATATAATTTTTTACTTGTAACATTACTAGATATAAATTTTATGTATGGTTAATCTTTGTAGCGTTTTATTTTGTTCAAAATTTACATAATTAGTAAAAAATCTAGATGAACGAAAAAAGCTTTAAGTGGTGTGTCTTAAAATTTCCAGTATGCATACTGGAAAGGATACAACGCACATTCATTCAACGTATATTCATTATTAGGGGAAAAAATGGGACAATTTTCCCGCTATCCTTTTTGTTCACACTTTTCTTTACATTTTTCTATTTTCTAAAAGAGATGGCACTTAACAATTTAATCATGGGCCATTGAGGACTCTTATGGTTGGATAAACATTAGAAATTTAAAAATAAGGAGACTATAATTTTATGAACAATCAAAATAATCTCAAAACACCCTACAGCAGTTATTTAGTATCGTGGTATCCAACCTAGCTAACACACTTGTCGCCTTTTTATAGTGAAGTAAAATGAAGTAAACAAATTTTATTTGTTTGGGTCAAATTGAAAATGCTCATCACCCAGGCATTGCTTTATTTTGAGTAGACATGGCAGATTTACGTCACTTTTAAGCAAGGGCCATCTTTGAACAGTTTTATATAATTACAGCTTTTTATATCCACTACTCAGAGATTGGTGGTATTATTCTTTTTGCCATATTGCTGGCAAGGCCTAGAAAGAAGCGCTTTACAACCTATAAAGTGTATATATATCAAACATTAAATTCTGAATCAATTCAAATATGGTTTTAGGTCTGCCCATCCCTATTTATTTGTCTATTGTAAACATTCTCTTAATCTTAAATTAGAGATATCGTGCTGAAATTTAGCAGAAATCATTTAAGTTCTTATAAATTCAGGCAAATTGCTATTGAATTTGAGACGAATCGTTCAACGGATATTCTCACAGTTTAACATAAAACGAGAGCACCACAGAAAACATTTTTAGATTTTTGTTTATAATTAAAAAACGGTAATAGGTAGAAAAAAGTACTAAGGCTATTGTTTTTCAATGTGTGTCCGAAAATTATAGATATCGGTTTCGATTACGATACAATACAATATTAAATTATGACTTCATCTTCAATATTTTCTACTTATTACAACATTTAGCCCACTAAAAGTTTATAAATTTAGTAAAAATGTTGCTACACCAAAAATTATTCAAAATAGTGAGATCTACTAAAAATTATACAAACACAAGAAATTATTTTCGTTTTTATAAGTTTTTTACTCATTACTTTAAAACTGTAACAGAATAAATTTTGAAATTTTGAATGAAAATAATAAATGTTATTCTATATATTAAAAAATAATAATTCAAAAAAGACTTGAATCGCCCACGTGTATCAAAAATATGAGTAATATCAAATTTCATTTTGATTTTTTCTTTATTTTTATATGTAACGTTATATGATAATTATAAGTGTGTATTACAATGTAATAACCAGTGTATTGGTATTACATATTCAAGATTTGATTACTAACAATATGTAATTTTCTTGCTCTACCAATAACAAGCAAGAAAATTTGTTCCGTCTTGTAAATAATAAGTATAAAATTAAGGATTATTATTTGTAAAAGCAGAGTTGCTTTCAGTTTAAATGGCGCTACAAGGTTAATTTTCGATTAAGCTGGTATAACAACTTGAAAAGCTTCTGCCAATGTAATACAGGACAAAATCTTATTAGCATTACACGGAAGCACAGATGGGCAAATTTATCTAGATCCATTCACAATTTGACGCCTTATGGAGTCTCTAATGTTGCCCTCTGGATGTTGTAAAGATTTTTTTTTAGTATAAGCTAACCCAAAACTTTGCGTTATGGATTGTGGTGAAAAAAATTACCTGAAATGTATTTTGATTATTGTTGATATTCAGTTTTGATTGAAAGAAGGTACAATAAAGGTATCAATTAAGGCAAACCGGTAAATAACAATTCGCATAATCTTTGAATTTGATCAATGACAATTATATACAATAAAAGTGTAACACTTTTCATTAAAGTTACTTAAACGTGTAATTAAATTATATTTAATTGAATTACATGTAATTAAATTACCTTAAATTTTATTGATAACTTATTCAAAGAGGAAGTTGAAAAGCAAAATTGCACGTAAGACTTTATTCTTTTATTTATTCAAGCACGTACACATTTTCCCATTAAATGTAAACAAAAAAAGAAATAATTATATTATATTACATATATATAAATAATATAATTGTATAGTCTTAATAATGTGTACATACTCACACATGCATACAAGTATACTTAGCATTTATTAACATTATAATATTCTTTTGAATAAGGTTTATAAAAATATTGGTGTTCTTGACATAGATCATTCATTTGTATTGATCACTCTCTGATTAGTAGTTTTGTAATTTTATTATGTAATTTTGCATAAAATTCTTTTATGAATTTTTTTTTAAAAATAAATTATAAATGCATTCAATCAATCTCTAGTTGAACTTTCTATAATCACAGAAACAATTTAATACAATTTCACAAGGTCATCATTGTCACTTTGAATTGACTTTTAAGGTAATATCAAAACACTTGAAAACATTGGACACTTTTATTATAATAATAATTATTTTTATCATCCAAAAAGTTATAGCTAAAGTATAAGCTTTATGTTTAGGTGATATGACCCATAAAACTTGGCCCATGGTTTAAATGAAATGAAACGCTTATTTGTTTAACGCTTATTTGTTTAAGATCTTACGAGAGATATGGAGAGTTGTTCTATAACGTAACAAATTGGAAGTCTGTTTAACAGAGTTCCATGTTACAAATTTCTGTTGGAGATTGTTGTATGATGCCCATGAAATTATAAATGAATAAATAAATTTTCCGTTGTCCTATTATCAAACATTATTCAAATTAAACAACTTAAATTTTATTTTAATTGAACCTAGTTCAGAGACTCAGTAGTAGATGTTCCCAACTTTATTATGGTTTGTACGGATATTTGTGATCGTTAAAAGGGCTTGAGATAGAGCCAAATTTATTAAGATCCATTTATTGTTTGATTTAGCCAGCTCTGTTTATTCGTTCCCTTGTTCCTTGAACTTTCCACAGTCTGCACATATAAATTCGTTATTAGCCTACAAATCGCAGTTGTTGAGCTATATGATACATAGAATGAAACCTGTGCAAAAATTGTAGGATACGTCATTTTCCCAGCCACTTTAACCATCCATTTTAAAAAATTCCCTTTTTAAAAGAAAAATTTACAATTTCGAATATTTTATTAAAGAAAACACATTATTTTACATATCAAATCAAATTTGACCTAGATCGGTCCATTTTTTAAACTCCATCAAATATAACCAATTTCTCGTAACATTCGTAACCATTCAAAGATATTTGAAAATTCAAAAATTGTGTTTTTTTATTATACCTTGCTTCCTCAATGGCATTAAGTAAAGTTTTGCCAGAAATTTAAGAGTCGGCCAAGACCATGACCACCTATACCGTTTTTTACTTATTTTAAATTTATAAGTTAGAATTCAATTAAGATTAAATTGCATCTAAAAAAATAAACAATTTATTTAATTGGTTGATATTAATGAAATAAATGAATGGAATTTTTTATATGCTTAAATGAAACCCATAAAAATATTTAATTAAGTTATGTTTAACCATGGCGATAGAATGATAGTTAACTGTTTAAAAAACATATACATACATTACAGAAGACTACCAGCCGAATATTCAGTACACTGCTCCACGTTTTTATATGCCCAGAATATCCGGAATTATAAGTTTTTCCACGTAATAACTCTTTGGTAAATAAGTTTTTGTATAGCGCGTGGTTTTAATAATAGTCTAATCTTATCCATACTTATTCCCGGTTGACTTTGGACTAAATCATGCTTGTTTACCAAATTTCATTCGAGTAATTCCAAAATGGCGTGGATTTTCTTCAAACAAGCAGGCTTAAATCGTATGAAAAAGTGAATCCGAAGCGGTCGGCATAATTAAGAGTGGGTCTATCTCAACCATTTCTGGGACAAACACGTAATACCCTGGACCACAAGTGGCTTAGATTATGTATTATATATATTAATATATATTTGGAATTTGATTAATTTAATTTGTATTCCAATCGGCCTTTAATTAAGTGCCATAACTTCTCCATTATGCTTGTAACTTCTGAAGAGAGACGTTTACCTAATTGACACGTACTTTATTCTCTTCTGCAATTTATTTCTGGTCATCCTCTTTTCTTTTCTTCTTCTGGTTTTACAATGAAATATCGTTTGCATAAATATTTAATGATTTGGAATAAGAGTACGCAATAGAATTTTCAACTGATATAATCCTAATCTAATTTTTATTCTATTAGTGCGTTTAAGTAGGTTAAGAAATTAATATAAATTGTTGTTGGCAATAATTGTTGTTGCACTGTTTTCGCAAGTGATGAATTTGCGGCCATTACTATAAATTGAAGTAAATTCGACTTATAGCTGTCAGGGAATTGGTTATGCTGTCTAACAATCAATGGCAATTTATTTGTGTCTGGGGATGTCATTCTTATATTAAATCTTTAAACATAAGTTTATTAAATAAGTATTTAAAATTTTAAAAAATTAGAAAACATTTATTTTATCATGAGAAACATTTATTTCATCATTGTACTGCAGTGCTTGTTGCCTTAAAATTCCGGTATAATTGAGTTGAAAAGTTGAACTGCTTTAGATGATTAGTAAATACGTCTGTTTGTAGTGCCATCACTGCGGCATACCAATATGAAATTCATATTGTATTTTATCTATCAGACTTCCATTTTGATTTGACTTCCCAGTCACTAAGTAAGTGATAAAACTTGAACGGTTCGTTCTTTAAGGCGGAAGGAATCTTTAAAAGTTTGAACAAATGTACACTATGAAAATGTTACTACAAAACGATAACCCAATTATAATCAGGTCATCTGTGGTGGTATCAAATTAAATTTTTTTACTCCTAACTAGATCTTTTTAAAGATCGGTTGAACCATTCTTTGTAGACCGCATAATTAAACAATAATTTTGGTATCAGAAAAAAGCAGTTTAATTAAACAAAAAAACGAAAAATTTAATTCATAAAATCCGAGAGGCACGTATTAGACACAAATTCAGATTTGGTCACGTATGTGGCTTAGCTTCCCTGAAAAATATGAAAGATACTTTAGATGAGATTACTTGCATGAATTTTCGCATTGAAAATATGTTGCTATTTTTCTAAGTTTCTTAAAAAAAATGGAAAAGAAGGCGACATTTTTTGTTTTTTTGTTTTTTTGTTTTTTGTTTTTCATTTATAACTTTTGCAATTATGATTCTACAGTGTTTGATTTAGCTCATGGCAAGTTGTGTTAGAATTAATTTAATGTATCTTCATGCAACTGCATTCACTAACTGTGCAAACTGGTAAATATTTTTATTTTTATACGCAAACACGCATAAATTTTCCAACATTCGAAAGTTTTCTGCGATGAAAGTTGTAAAACATTCGTTTCAATTTGTTTATAGTGTTTGAGATAAGTTCTTTTGTAAGCGAGTTCTATGCTGCAAAATTTCAAAATACTTTCGCGAAACTTTACAAAAATCATTTAACGTATACAAACATAGATTTCTATCCTTTAGTAAAGCTCATTGTTGTTATTGTTCGATTAGTTTTGTAATGCTGCTAAAAAAAAGAATTAGTTCGCGCCTTCTTAAGATTATGAAATTCGAGCGTTAAAAAAAGTCCAAATTAGAGTAAAGAAATGAAAAGTTTAATGAAAATTTAAATGAAAAGCAAATTGTTTAATAACTTATTAAAACAGCATGTTCTTGAGATTTTAAAATGTTTGCATAACTTTTTAATGATTTTACGGGATTTCAAATGATTTTTAATGCTTTCGAGCGATTTCTCATCCCATTTATATCGGATAATTTCATACGATTTTGATGACTTTAGTAAGTAAGTGATTATCAGGAGATTGAATGAAAGTTCATTGTATCTTTTAACTTTTTCTTCAATTAATTATGGTAATTTTCGAATGGATTTGAAAGCTCAAAAAATAGGCTCTATTTAGTATTATTGTTTGGTTTGTTTACTAAATAATCAAAATGTAAGGATTTAAAAATCTATAAGATTTATTTCGCCAAATCGCTTATTATTTAATTTTATGCAATTTCGATTTCAGTTTCAATTTCTTGAAGGACAATTTCTTAATGTTTGTTTAAAGGCGATATTTCTTATGTAAAGATGCTACCAGATTTCTCTACATTTTTCTTCGAAGTTTTCTAAACATTATGAACCTATTAAATTATTTCAAAGTTTCATAGAAACTATCAAGTTTACAGTCCTCAGTAGATTATGTAAGTTATTCAAAAATTACCATTTTCTACACCATTAGATGATAGATTAATCTATAACTTGAAAATGTACATATTTTTGGGGAACAGGGTTCTATGGCAATTTACGTTCTCTCTAATGGTACATAGGACTTTTTGTTTATGATATACTTTGAAATACTTTTACTTATACCCTACAACACTCGTTGTATAGGTTATTATAAATTTGTGCTGATATTTGTAAGCGATTTGAGATAGATCGATATACTTAGAATCATTTCTTGATTTGATTTAAGTCTGTCTGCCTTCTGTCCATGTATATTGGTTATCAAGTTACAGATTGTAATTTTTGAGACATTACAGTGAAATTTAGTGAACGGGTGTGTTCCGCCATAAAGACTGATCCTACTATAAATGATCAATGAAAATGATTTGTATAGCGGACAGTAACGCGGACAAGTTTCTTAATTACATGAAATAAAGTACTGCAGTAAAATGTAAAAAGAAATATAAGTTTAATATTTAAAAGATGAAACCAAATACAACAGAGAATATTATTCTTTTTAATGTTATACTTTTATTTTATAAAAATTTTCTTCTAAGGATAATGCTGTTATTCTTATTGTTACGTAATTGCTGTAATTAAGAAAGGAAAATTCATGCCAAATACTTAAAAAATTTAAAAAAAAGCAAACAGAAAATAGACAGCACTAACACTTATTCACTAATAAAAGAACTTCTTTTATACCATTTATTCAAAATATTTATAATAAGGTCAACAAAAAGTTTGCAAAAATCCTTACATTTTCTTCAAAGTTAAAATAAAGTTAAAAGTAATAAGCAAGAAAATTATATTTGGCTGTGGCCAAATCTTGGATACCTACCGCATGATATTACGATTTAGAATTAGATTCAGTTTTTTAGCATAAACATAAAAGGGTGAAAATTTTGTATTGTACCGGATTTGCATGATTTTTGAACCAATAGCCTTCCTCTTGACGTTTGCAGATGATGAGCAGGAAGTTATCAAATTTTGCTTAGGTGTTGTCAGTTTATGTTGCATTGTGGGCGTATCTCCCGATTGATTTTGCCCATTTTCAATTCCTATCTATACGCAAGAACTTTTAATGATTCTGCCAAATTTGAGCCTGATATCTGAAATTTTACAACCAGGAAAATGCTTACAACAGGCAGACACGCAGGCGGACAGACAGACAAACATATCTAAATCAATTCAAAATTTAATGCTGATCAAGAATATATGTACTTTATAGCGTCTTTGATGCTTCTTCCTAGCCGTTACAGACATAATGACTAAGTGAAAATATCTCCAAACTCTGGATGTAGGTATTTTCAATTTTTATTCAAAATTTGTTAAAGATGTCACTTTACGATTGTTATTCCAATTTTAAATAATTTTTAGTTGTAATATTATGTTGTAAGTTATGAGACATGTTACATGTATATTTTGCCTATTCTATCAGACGATTTCTTCTGATATAAAATATTTCGATCATATATCACAAATATATCAAGGTACTAGATAAATGGCCTGTCATACTAAATAAATTAGGTCTGAATTAATGATTTGAACATAAAAATATTGAATATCGATCATATTTGACGTCACCGCTTTTAACGCTTTAAACACTGCAATAGTAAATTGTGATCGGTATTTTGGTAACGATTCTGTTAACTTTGCTATTTTTTAAGAGTAAAATACAAGTGCAATAGTCAGTATATAAATTTTACATACTTTAATTTCCATTAAAAAGCAATTATTTATCTTATAGCTGCCTTGTGAGGCATGAACGTATTGCAACCATACATAAGCAAAATATGCCTGTAGACTTTTCAAAATTATAAATATCGTGAAAATATTATTATGGTGAAAATGTATTATACGATCAAGTTAATACTTGAAATAATTAAGTACGCAATTAATTATCTAAGCAAATGTCAAATGTAGATTGTTGCAAATGAGAAGGTAAAGGGCAAACTATAGAGGATATATTTATTTCTTGGTATACCAATGTCATTATGAATAAAAAGAATTTTTGTATTTTTGATTTATAAGAATCAATGTAACAGAAAAAATATGCAAAAATATGTGAAAGGAACACGTACAATCGCGGTTATTTTATTGAGAGTGTTAATGTTACAGCTGATGCTTACATTAGTTTCTCTAATAGCTGGTAACTGATACTTAGTTACCAGCAAGGATATTAAATATCATTAAAAATGTTTATGGCATAATATTAGATACAAAAATTCTTTTGCTTTTTCATTTTTATGACTACTTCTCTTCTTGTCATTTGCATAGAAAGCAAAGTTTAGTTTATCTTAAATATATAAATATATAAATTACATGTAAATATATAAAATTTTATTACTATTACTATTGTAATTGTATTTTATAGTAATACAACAACAATATTATTAAAAAAAAGTTTAAAACTTTCATTGTAAAGAGCGTTCATTGTAAATGGGCATTCCTTATTAAACACTTCTCAAGAAATTGTCTTGAACTAAGCTTTTTCTAAACTAACTGAAATTTTTAAATGTATAAAATTTCTAATGGAAATTTACTTATTTTTCTAAACGTACAAAGTTTCATATGAAATCTTTAAAAACTACGTACAAATTTTTTTCACTTGTTCAAAAGAATGATGATTTTCTCAAGGTTAACGTTATATGGGGAGGGGTTTTAAAATTAGCTTGATCTAATTATTTTGAATAAAGTTCATCCTTGGTCTAAGCTCCATCTAATATTTGAAAATTACGGCCTAACATAAATACATGTACAGATATCAAACGAAAGGACAGTTAAGCAGATATTTTTAATTAAATCAAAAAGTCAGGCTCAATTAATCAAAATAATAAAAGAGAGCTCATAAATATTTACAAAAGCTTGTACCAGAAGTCGTGTAGAGAGCTTGACTCAGTTAACCTTCGTGCATTGTTTTAGGGCCCAAAAGTTATGCAGGCATTTTTTTAATAGTTCTATTTTAATAAAAAATTTTTGCATGGTTTTTGATGGAGGAACTCTTCTTTAAATCATTTGTAGCTCTTTTAGTTTGATTCTACTTTTTTTCTATATTAGGGGCCATGCTGATCTCAGACACTTTAAATTCTTAATAATGACTGTTTTATTTAGCTTTCGTTGCAGTTTTCCATTTAATGATATAAATAAAAGTTATTCAACTTTTTCAATTTATTGTTGATAAATTCACATATCGAGCTGAATAATATTTTAATGTAGATTGTAGTTATGCTCCCATTAAAAGTGTATACTAATTTCCATTTGATTGTTTTGTTTTAATTCTTAATTTAACTCAACTCAACTCAAATGAATTCAAAAGTGAAAGTCAACATAAATCAAATTAAAATGACAAAGAGCAAACGCTCTTATTACTTATCCTGCTGACTGAAAAATCTACTTAGCAATCTCTGTTAACTTATTATTGTGAATAAAAAGAAGAAATGGCACTTGGTATTTAATGATTTACTTAAACCTGCTGAATAGATTACACGTTATCATTGCTTTGTTGCATCTACGTTTGTGCTTATTTGAAAAATGAAAATCTAAAATTGAAAATTTCATTTTCATTTTCATTTGTTGCCATGTGGTTCCCATTTACACTTTTTGATTTTACTTATGTTTTGTACGTGCCCACACATATTCCTTGTTATTGTTATTGTTATTGTTATTGTTATGATGCTCAATTGTTGTACATTTATGGCTATAAGTTAAACTAATTCAAAGATTTTTCAATTTTGACAACCATTTTAATTTTGCCCAAAATTATTGTACGCTGTACATTTCTAAATTTCCCTCACATCATCTCTGCAGGACTTAATTTATACAAAATTATTCTTCTTTATACAGATAGCATTGGAAAAGTATGTGCATGTGTTTCCATTCCAAACGGAATTCTACAAAATATGGTACATTATTTCAACAATATTTCATTACAAATGCTTACTTGCTATTATTAGTCTCGTTCATATTGTTATTGGCTGCTGTTGTATGTGTTTAACGGGTTTAGTTGGTGTCATTATTGTAGAATCGTTTCTGCATTTTTTTTCTTTTTATTCTTTCCATTAGATGTTTATCAAAAATTCTCCTTATTTTTGATCTTAAATTTTAAGTTTGGTTTTACTGTGATAAAACTTCAATTCCACTAAGCAATTCCATAATTTCAAATAAATTCCATTATAAATACTTGCTTTTTTATATAAATAATAATTTTATAAGCAGAAGGTTAAAGTTACAGCAAAATATTTTCTTATAAAAATATTGTTCTTATAAAAATATCTTTAAAGAGTTTAACAATTTTTCATTTTATCAGTACAAATTGGTTGGACTGATCTGCCAACTGATCTATCATATATTAATCGTTTCAGAAGTTTTTTTAATTGCCTTAGAAATCGATTATAATGAAAAGTGATCTTAGTTTTTATCCTACTTTCGTTTATGTGTATTTGCCCTTTCACTTTTGATTTTAGTAATAATTTTTTTACGTTTTATATCAAACATAATTTTGATATCCATACATGGAAAGCGCTATTGTTATTGTATATAATTCTATAAATTGGTTTTAGATCTGTTATTATTTTTTTAGGGAATTCAATTTTATGACATGAAATAAAATGAAGGAGCGACCTTATTCAATTGTTTCATTGTATTGTTTAAAGTTGCTTATTGTTGTATTGATGTATTGTTGTATTGATAACGTTAAAAATTCATTCATCTTACGATTAATACATAAATTTTTGTACATGCTGGTTTTATGAAGCACCATCCATTTATAAGATCAATCAAAAAATTTTTATTTATAAGTTTTGAAAGTCTTTCTCTAATGCGAGACATTTAAAGCACAATAGTTTGTTTTTGTTTTAGAATCAAAATTGAAAATTTGCTTTAATCTTTCATATTTCCATTACTTTTTATTTTTCATGTGTTATCTACTTTTTTTTAGGTTGTTTAATAAGTTCATCGAAGCATAAGATTCCTAATTTTTTAACACATTTTAATTTACGTCTTTCAATTCTATTTTGTAAAATTTGTTAAGTAGCAAGGCATGCGTGATATAGTTTAAATGTTAAACGTATAAATAAAATATGACTGATGAAAATAATTGAAAGGCGAAGTAAAAATAGTACAAATTAAGAATGCAAATAAAAAGAAATTTCATATTGCATGCCACATCCGGTTTTATGTCAATACATGCATTAGACGTTCTGTCCATATAAATCATTTCATGTTACGGAGTAAATAAAATAAATCAAAATAAATGGATACGTTATAGTCGGTCGTAATTATTGTTTAAATATCTCGCACTGTTTTATTTAATGCGCTTAAAATGTTAACAAAATGTTCTTATAAAAATATCTTTAAAGAGTTAGACAATTTTTCATTTTATCGGTACAAATTGGTTGGACTGATCTGCCAACTGATCTGTCATATTTTAATCGTTTCTGAAGTTGTTTTCATTGCCTTAGAAATCGATTATAAAGGGAAGTAAAAAAATGTAATATTTAGTCCTTTTTGAAGAATTCGCTGTATGAAAGAGGTACAGAAAATAAACAGACTTTAAAAAAAAATACTACTGAGAAATATTAAACAATTGTGATGCACCGATTCCTATGAGAAAATGTTAAAAATTTTGTAAATATATGAACCATTTCCGGACAAACCTGTCTACCAAATTTCATTAAAATATCTGTAAAATAAAAAAAATGGTCTTTAGTAATAAACTTAAATAGACAGATTTCAGAGAGTTCGATTTAAATGGAATCAGAAAGTGCTTCGTCTACTTCACACAATTCTGAGTGTTACTTTACATTTTGTACCACTAATGTTGAGATGTAAAATAGAAAGATAAGTAATATTCATTGCAAAATGACAGATAATAATTAATGGCTTAATACTGTCATTAATTATAATTTTCTACAATTTTAAATATTAGTGTACGTGTAATAAATTGTACGTAAATTGTAAATTGTAAATTGTAAAATTTGAGTAACATTTCTATTTTAATATAAATTTGAGGAAAATTGTAGAACAATTTAAAGAAAACTAAGTAATTTTTAGAATTGTTCGTGCTTAGAAATGTTATGGACTAAGTTTGTTGAAATCCATTTATTTTCATTAGAAAGTCATCAAATGTTTCATTTTTTTATATCTAAAAATCAAAGGTTGGTGCACTCCCAATCAATTTTATCAAAATATTTGCAATACTTAGAAGAAATGTTACAGATCTTTGTATTAATAATTAGCATTAAATTTTATATAGTTTTATACTTTTGCATGCCTGTTTATTTATTGTAAATATTTCATGAAAGCCTTAAAAGTTATGGCGAGCAACTTGCTTTTAAATTTGAATCTAATCGGCCAAAGTATGAATGTACATTGTAAAGTATTTTAAGATCATTTCTACTTTTTGTTTTAAGCAAATAAATTAAACTTCATTATGATTTAATAACACAATTTTTCTATTATATTTTAAGATAATAATAACAAAAATAATCGTCTACTCTCTCACTTATTATAAAATAACTTTTTAGTAGCAAACGAAAGACAGTAGCTAAGTTGCCTGAATGTTTAGAATTATTTTCAATATATTTGTAACATCCGAACAGAGATGTCAAAAGTATTTATCTGTAACAGATATTGAATTCTTTAGGTTATTAGCTGGCCATGTAACAAATTTCATTGAAATATCTTTAAAATTTCAGTTTGCACTTTGGAACTATATTTACACAAATAAATAATACAACACTGTCATGTTCAGTGACATTTTATAGGCTCATTATTAATTATAAATACTTTTTTATAAGTTTTATATTTGTTACTCTTATTTATAGTTTTTATATTAATTCCACATAAAATTTATGTAATCATTGTGCGCCTTTTACATAAAATCATCATTATTGGTCTAATTGTCTATATATAACAATTAGACGAATAAGTCTCCAATCTGTAACAATTAATTTAGTGATATATAGTTACACATTCCTTGTGGACCATAAAAGCTTAACGGTACCTTTATAGACATTATTATGTTACCGCATCCGGAAAAGCGATTATTGTTGAATGACATTTGAATATACGATATATATACGATTGTATAAACATCGATAGTGTTCTCTGGTCATTGGATGTAAATCGGCTTTAAATCTGGGTCCCATAGAAGATAACACCTTCTATTGGACCCAAAGCAATTACACAATGATGATTTAAGCAATGCAAATTGTTATAAAAATGCTGCATGATAATAGATAAGATTTAAGTTTAAATTAGGAGGTACCTGATTTAAAAAGATCGTTAACTGATTCAATGGGCAGCTGTTGAGAAGCATTTAAAGTTTAAAATTTGGTAGGCAAATGCATAATTTCTGTATGTGAGGCATAGTATTACGATTATTGAATTATTTAAGAAAGATTTTTTATGTAAAATAAAATCGCTATATCGGAGTTTTATTGAGTTTTATTTATGAATCTATTTGAATCACGTCAAATAGTTGTTTTATTTTATATATATTAGTACAACAATCCATGTTATGAGTACATTATATTTTCATTCTCGGTCATTAAGATTCAGATAAATTGATGGGCAATTTCCATCTACAAACTACCTGAAAATTGCATTTTCATTCTGTTTCTGTCAATTGTATACAATTTATATGCATGAATATGTATATATATGGAACTCATAATATTGAATGCCTTTATTATGTAACGTTATGTAAATTATATTTTTATTACGTATACACACTACACATACATACCATTGCACCATTGAGTATTATGTGGAACATGGGAAATTAAATAATAAAATTTGGAAAAGTCCAAAAAATAAATAATATAAAAACAAAATTAAATAAAATGAATGGACCGAATAAGCGCCCATTCAGAGTAAATATAGTTAAATTGCATAAAAGAAATGTAAGTAGAAGCAGCAATTGCAATAACAATTATTAATACACAAGATGAAAATTATAAAACAAGAGTCGATAAACTTAACAGAAATGGAATCGAAACAATAATAAAATATTCAACTTCATAAGTAGTTTTTGCTATTGTTTTTAGCCATATTGATGCTAGATATGCATAGGGCCTGAAAGGGAGCTGCATGTATTTGGATTTGGACGATTTAATAATAGTAAGCCAGATACTGGAAGATCATATAATATACCTTACCCAGGTTTTCGATCGATTCAGATGAACCAAGCTCAAAATAAACTTGGAAAAGTGTGGGTTTTTTAGAACTATAATAAACTACTCTGGTCATGTGGTTAGAGAGCGGGGTAATCACACAGATCCAGGCAAAACAAGACCCATATTAGCAGTGCCAGCACCACAGAATGTGTAAGAAACGGGACAGTTCTTATAAATGGCATCATGATGCCGCAGATTTGTGTCAGAATACGTCCTTGATGAACATGGGAAAGTGATGTCAGCCTCGAGGCTGATGGAAGCACTCCCCAACCAAAAGTAAGGTTGCAGGAGGATGTAACTTCATACGCCCGTTGCCACAAGAAAAAAACTACGTTACCACCCAGAAGGAATGCCTAGTAGACATATGGGTAATATCTTGATGTTTACAGGAGGATTAAAGAAGCTCAGAATGCTGTAGCCGATACACTATCTAGGCAACCGATCGAGAGTTGCCAATGAGTAACATGTGGTGAGGTTGCCAAGAAGCCACGTTCGTGGTTACAAATTCTCATAAAGGCAATCTAAAAACGAACTTAATTCAATAGCCGATTATTTCAAGAGTACCTTGAAAACGTAGGAGTTGAATATTAATTGACAGCCCCTTACATGCCACAGAAAAACCCGAGGGATGGAGCGAATAGAACTGTCAAACTATCCTGGCTCAATTGCTGAGATGACGTGATTAAAGAAAATTCCCAAATGATTAATATAGCCGTAGCCGAATTAACCAGCTATGTCATTGCATGGTATTCACGTATATAAGTGCAACAAAATAATAATAAGAATAACAATCACAGAAGAAATATTCAAAATTCATAATAAAAACTATTGACAAATCTTCCAGAGAAGATTAAAACAGCAAAATAAGTACAAAGAAACTAAATTAGAGATTCTATAGATTGCAGTGCATTTTGATGATAATAAAAATGAAGATATAAACTTTTTAACTTTGCATAAAAACGTTGCATATGTATGAATTTAAGTGCATGTTGTCATATGTAGAAACACTTCTCATATAAAAGGATCTTTACCTAAGTTATATTCTTTTGATATGTTTTCCAATGAAAATGATTACAAATTAAGATCATACTACAATAGTTTACGTTTATGTATATCAAGATTTAAATTCTTTATAAATTTTATATACTTTGGATGGATGACTTTAAAAGTAACATGTTTTGCCTGTTTGATATTAAGACAATACAAACAGAAATCTTACAGACCGATGCTCATGTAATTTATTTTTGTAAATGAAAAATCTCAAAAACAACAATTAATAGAAATACCTTTCATTTGAAAAATTAATCTCAATTGGAATACGGCCGTACGTGAAAATTTTACTCATTTGAATATCAGACATATTTATAAAATTTCTGGCCATTTTAAAATCAATAAAAAATAATAAGGATTACCCAGTTTCGGTCATACTTCGTAGTCTTAATTATCATCAAAAATTTATAAAACTTGGATAATTGGAATAAAGAATTCTTTCGCCTTTTTCAATTTTCTTTAATTAAATTAAGATAAATAGATGGCAGAAGGATGAATGGCTGGAAGAAGTATCAAAATTCTATATCTATCTTTTTTAATGTGCATAATTTCGTGCTATTCATATTCATCATTATCATGTTTATCTAAAAATCTGTAAAATGTTTAAAGCTTGTAACATTTTGGAAACAAGAAAAGTTCTAATTTCAATTATGGAATTACAACACATCCATGAATACTTATGTAGCTAGAATTTACAAAAAAAATTTTTGATATAAATGAGATGAAGAAGATGAAGTGAATATTGAATTACAGTACAGAACAACATTAAGAAATAATAACAACATTATTAAGTATTTTTCCCACCTCTCTTTATAAATATCGTTATACCACTCTTTGTTTATCTTTTACATTAATTAGTGGGCTTGCTAAAGGCATTAAAAAGGAGGGGCAAGGAAGTTTTATAAATATTGTATTGAATAATAATTTTCTTATATTAATTTAGAAAATTTCTTACAAGTTCTCCTTCTCTTATGACTTCTTATTCCACATGAGTTGCAGAGTATTATAAGTTTGTCCAGATGTTTGTAACACTAAAAGAGGTTAAGATAGACTAATATTTTATTATACCAATCGACTAAGAATCACACCGTGATACAATTGAAGTCTGCCTGTCCGTCTGACAGACTTCAATCCACGTAACATGTAACATTTTAATCAAATTACAATTGATAATTTTTGACTGAAATTTTCTACATGATTAATCTAGAGACGAACCCCATTAAAAACGGTTGGCATCAGACCATTTTATGACCACATATAAAGCCTTTCCTAAAAAATGTGTTTTTATGAAAAGAAATTACAACTTTAAAAATGTTTTAATGTAAATTGGCGCTGAGTTGTATTTTAATTTAGAGAACATTTATGCAAAATTATGCTTCAGATTCGTCAATATTTTGAACCTCCTCCCATATAATGAACTCTTTAAATAATTGAGCAATTAGAATTTTTCCAATATTATTAGATTATAATTCTTTTATTTGACTTTAGTCATATTACATAAAGTTATGTAGGGTATTTAAAAGTTTACTTTGACCGACTATAAAGTTCTTACTTGTTTTTGGAATATTTCTCTCTCTCTCTTATATTACCATTAAGTACACAACAAAGTTTTCCTTAAGTTGACAAAGAATATCTTTAGGTGTCTAAGAATAAAAGGGAAAATTCTAGTTATATCCTTTTTTACCTTCGTTAGCCTTTTTCTAATAATTTTAATAATGACTCCTTACATTTTCTGTACAATTTTACATCACAACAACGCATAATAATATTTAAAAATAGGTAGGTAGTATTTAAAGTTACAACAATTAAAAACAGCTTTCAAAGTGGGCATAAATATACCTTAAATTTGGCCTTCAAATTTGTATCGAGATGTAAGTATATTAAATGTTCAGTTTAGGTAGCAAGTCGCACGGGTTGAGCGTATATTCATTTTGTTATTATTTTTGTAACGTCTAGAAGTAATCCCTAGAGATCCTATAAAATATATATATGCTTGATTAGTATAAAATTCTAAAACGATTTGGATATGTCTGTCCGTTTGTGTACCTGACTATTGTAAACATTCTCCTGGTCGTAAAATTTGAGATATTGAGCATAAAGTTGTCACTATCATTGGAATTTCTTGCATGCAGATTTTGATTGAAAATGGGCTAAATCAGTCAAAGGACACACCCACGATTCAACATAAAACGGAGGACACCTTACTTTTTGGGCAAAATTTGGTATTTTTTTGCACTCTGCTGCAAACTACAATAAATAGAAAGCTGAAATTTTGCACAAGTAGGGAAGCTATTGGTGTACAATATCTGTTCAAAAATTATGCAAATCGGATACGCCTACGGGAAATTATGCAATATCAAATTTTTACTTTTTTATGTTTATGCTTATGCTTTCTATTCGCTACTGAACAAACTAAAATTTGCTTTGAATAAAAATGTCAAGGTGCCTGAGTGAAGGGTATCCAAAATTTGGCTCCAACCAAATATAATTTTCATACTTGTTCTTTAATAAATGTTATCAAAATTTGAACAATGTTGACTTTGCAGACAATTAGAAAATTATGGAGCACATTGAATCACTTTGAGTAGTGCTGTTAATTTGCCAAAGGCAAATTGTTAGATATTGATATAGAGTATGCGACTAAAGTGCATATGTATATTATGAATTCCAGCGACTTTATCATATCGAAAAGTAACTCAAAGACGGAAATGAAATGAATCCATACAAATGCAAAAAAAAAGCGTTACTTTAATTAAATATGTTTCAGCATTACATAGCAGAAACATTTTCTTAGTTTATTTTTAAATCAAGGACTCTTTTCTTAGGATTTTTACATATTTGGGGTTTAAGCTCTGATCTGTCGTCACTGAAGTAGTTCAATTGTTTAATTATCATGTAGACCAGAAGATAAACTTTATGTAAAATTTCTCTTACAAAAACCCACTAAAAAGCTCATAGCAAATAGTTGAACTCCTTTTAGTTTACGCTCTTTTTATTCTTTTCCTTTTAAACATTCATTTACTACATCATTAAATTTTATTTCCTCGCTTGTTCTTAGTTTTCTTTTTTAATGACATCTCCATGGTGCCATTACATTTAAGTTGAAATTTATTGTCAAGGCAGAAATGAAATATCTTACCATTATTTGAAACGTTTACATGAATATCAAGAATAAATGATTAATAAATTAGCAAAGCCGCAATTTGACCATTTTGATATCCTTTCAAGTCAATAATCCTAATCCCCTGCACCACATCTTACATTGTACATTACTTGCAGTACAAAGTGTTATAAGTTCGTGTAGATGCTTGTAACATTCATATTTCAAAGGTGCCGAGTAAAAGAAACAAAAAAGAAGGGAAATGTTATGACACGTGAATTCTTTTAAAGGCGAATTAAAATTTTTTTTCCGCTCTTGTTTCCTCACTATATTTTTCTTTGGATTTCCGACTTGTCACTTCCTGTTTTCATCATTTGTCATAGTGGCAAAGTGAAACGAATGCAATTTTCATTTTTTAATCAATTTCAATCAAGTGTAGTTTTAGTTTTTGTTTGGTTTCGCGATTTTCAATCATCACATAAAAATAGTACTAATTACGAGGCTTTCTAAGAAAGCCTTGGTCACTATTTGTCGAAGCAACTTTTTCATATAACCGAGAAATAATGTTATAAAATAGCTCTAGGCAAAATGTTGGGCCATCATAGTTGACATGAGAAATTATATGAAATAACTGAGACTTAGGACAGGACTCTTGGTAGGGTATTCCGGTTCTTAAGTAAATGTGATATAATGTGTCACAATATATAGTAAATGTAATAGTCCACATAATTCGAAGAATAACTCGTAAAAATATGCAAATTTCAAAGTGAAATGATTTAATTTTATATGTGAAATGCATCTCTATGATTTTTATAGTAAAAATAAAAAAAAAATGCAACTAAAATGCTACAAAAATGTAAATTTTTATTGTGAGATTCTTTCTGGCTTGATAATTTTTATTGCACATGTAAAAAAATTGTCAATGAAATTTAGTGCAACCAACAAAATTCTTTATCATCAAAATTCAAAATATCAATCGCACACGCAGTATTTAAATCAATTAAAGTTTATTGATTATTACATAACGGTAAAATGAATGAAAAAAAAAAATGTAAATGATGATGGTAAAAATTGTTATGATATTGATTACAAAAATCTAGTGATCAAATACAAATTAAGATTAAATGAAATGTACGAAAAAAAAATGTGTAAAAATTTCATTTTAATTATTAATTAGTTGAAGCTGTAAAATATTTTTATGGAAGTATTTGTGTGTAGTTGTGCTTGAATAGATTTACTAACAAATGGTTTATTTATAAGTACAAAAAATTTTATGTAAGTTAATGGCAAGGAATTTGTAAAAATCATAAAAAAACTAAAATAATTATAATTTGTTATTTTACAATTTTAGCTAAATAAAAACTTTAAGTCGGTCAGAGCTGGCTCTTAACTATTCTGCACCATTTTATTTAATGTGAATAAAGTCCAATAAGATAACTAAAAACTAAAAAATTAAAAGAAATGTAATTTTCAATTTATTTTAAAAGTTTGTTGTGTAAAAGGAAGTTCAAAAAAATTGGCCTATCTGAACCAAATATGGTACACAAATTTTTTATATACAAATTCAAGAAAGCACTAATTTTCACTAAGGCATATTCTAAGTTAAAGTGTTTTCCTTATACCAACTCCTTTTTAAGAAGGGCTTTATATAGAAATTTGTCGGAATAATGTTCACATTTTGATCACTTTTAAAAGTTACGAACTATACGAACTATGAGTTAGAATGCACCTAAGTACCAAATTTCATTAAAATATGATTAAAATATTTTAAATTGGAGTTTGATAACAAATTTACAATGGAATTACATCAGAATGATAGAAAGGATTAAATCGGATCAAGGAGTGATTCGGAGTCGATTGGTACAATAAAATTCAACTCTTTTTGAGTGTTACAAAAACTTTGGGTATGCGTATTAAATTTACTACAAGCATTTTAACTGTTATTGTGGGCCGATAGCTGAAATATTCAGCTGAAATTTCAGGCCTTTACGTGCTGTGAGGAAAATCAGTTCTAATCCATTCTAATTGATTTCTTGTGGGTATAAAGAAAGAAATTTTGAAAGGGCAAATCTGATTTTGACTTGACGTCGTCTGAACATGGTAGTCTTAGTGTAGTTACCGTTATCGTGGCAAATTGTTGTAATTTTTGTCATTTTATTTGAAATGATAATTTTTAAATGTAAAGCTGCATCATTTGTATTTCCTTATAACTTCATTAAATTCATTCATTCAAAGTCGATCAAACATTTTGTTAATAAAATTTTAAGATTTTGCATTTTATGTGTTAATAAAGAAATGATTTAATTGAAAAACATTAAATTTGCATTAATGTATGACATTTTTCTATACTCTCATTATAATTTTTGTCATGTGTCATTTATTCTAAAAATTGATTTTTCATTTTAACGCACTTTTTTTCTTATCAATTTTGAGATGCATTCATTAGTAATATCATCAGTAAATTTGCACAAAATTGCGCATTATTCTATTTATGGGTTCTGTGCATTCACTTTTATTTGATTCAATGTAATAACTTTCAATTTTATTCAATCATCAATTAAATTATTCACATTTAATTAACATGAAAAAACATGAAATTTTCATCCTCTAAAATTTTGTAATGTTTTAAATATTTATGAATTTTAATTGCAATTTTTTTATTGATGACTTATACAACAACAACAATAATATTAATCTTATACAAATAAATGCTTTATTTATTCTTTCTTTTTTTTGGGAAATGGCATAAATATGTTAGCCATCTTTCTGGAGAAAGGAATGTTAAGATTTTTTTAATATGCGTACAATTTTATATATAATTTTGAGAAGTGTGAGATAAATTGAAACCAAATAAAAATGTTACAGTTCGATTAGATAATAAAGCTAGTTGTTTGGAGTGACGTAATCCAACTTTTTATAAAAAATTCAAGAGTTTTGGAATGGCATGTGGATTATACAAATAATGAACTTTAAGTTAACGTATTTTGGATAATTTGTATGAGAATCGGTTTATCATGGCATGAATAATCTAATGTCATGGTTGAATAATCTAATATGTCCTGTTTAAAGGATATTTCCATAATATTTGACAATTTAAAAGTGTGAATATATACATAAGTCTTACACTTTTAAAACAGTGACAGAAAGTTTCGGCAGTTTTGTGGATTCAGTTATAATTGACTTTTAACACTTCATTTAGTGCTCCAATGAGTACCTCAAATCAACAAATAAGATACTTATAAAATGTACAAGCTTTCACGGTACGAGGCATGCCTTCAGTATTCATTTATTAAGTCAAGATGGCAGTGCAATCGTCTTACTCAAATATAATTTTACAATTTACAATTTTACATCAATACTTAAAATAAAAGGTACACTAAACGCTTTTATCATCATAAAAATAAAAATATAACAGCGCAACAAAGTTTAATCTTAATTGTCCTTCCGTTTGTCTGTTTATGATGGTATTCACAATGTATTTTCGGAAATGATCTTCTTCTAAAAAAATTTAAGATTATTTCGTTTTTCTCAGTTTTCTACAACTTTTGAACATTTTAAGTGCAATATTATTTTGTATGGACAGAAAAGCGAAACAAAATGTTGACAGTACATTGAATAATAAATGCGTAATAAAATAATAATTTATGTAAAAAAATCTTAAAAGAAAACCTGGTAAGAGAAGCACTAAAAAGTCGCAATGTTACATGCCATCATTTCATGTCACCACTTTTTATGGCACTCAATTCAATTTACAGGTATTTGTGTAACATTTTGAAAGAACTACTTCAATTACATCAATTAATATCATTAGAAGCATTAAGAAAGAAAAACCATTTAAAGTAAATAGAAAGTGAAATCAGTAACAGTTATTAAATATTAAAATTTTATTCTTTATTTTTCTTCTTCTCTTTTGAATTCATCTTACTGAAATATCTACAAAATATTAATTGAAAATTTCAAAACATTATGGCTGGGAAAATTGAATTTCGCATAAGTTAAAAAAGGAATGTAATAGTAAAGAAAATTTTTTATAAGGAAATAGACTTTCGTCCTTAAGAGTCCTCTGTGTGTCCGCTTTGTCTATTATTAAGAACAGACTTAAATTTTTGTCCGTTAATTTTTTTTAATTTTTCCAGAAAATTCCTAGAGCGTCCATCTATCAAATATAATTTTGATATATATATAAATATTATGTTTACGATAATTTTAAAACATCAAGAAATAGAAACCAAATTAATCTATTCAAATCTTCATGCTGTTCATGGATGTTTTATTTTCGGTTTATTACGCTTTTCTCTGACTGTTGTAGCCAATTTGGCAAAATCACGTATACGTCCATTTCTATATGCGTTATAAATCGAAACTTTCATTTTACTTTTACTTTATATAGCACATACGTACGTGCTCATACATATTTAACACTTATTAATACTCTAAAATGGGAAAAAGTGGAAGCGCTTGTGTAATAAAATTACAATTTCAAATGTGTCGAAATTAGTTTACTTTTATCACTACTTGTACTCTACACCACTTGTAATGGAGGGTATTACAAGCATGTGCAGTTGTTTGTAATAATCAAAGGGATTGAAAAGGGACCCACCTTTTATAATACCTACTTAAGCCTTTATGTCAGTCTGTCTTCCTGTCCATGTAAATTTTTTAACGAGCTACAGATCGCAATTTTTGAGATATTATAATGAAATTAAAAGTATAAGTGCATTTTAGCCGAGAGACGAACTTTATTAAAAATGATTGAAATCGGACCATTACTTCAACCATTTTCCATAAAACGCCTTTCTTTAAAATAAATCGTTATGTGGAAAAAATCTCAATTTTACATATATTTTAAAGTAAATTGAAAATATTTGTACCAAATTTGGTCCAGATCATTTTACATATAACGTATTTTTATGGATAAAAATTAGCGAAAATTAGCACTGCTTTGTGTTATGACATAGAAAATATGTGTACCAATTACGGTCAAGATTGGTCCATTGGCGCAATTACTTTCAATATAACCTTTTTCATAAAAATAAAGTTCAAATTTGACACTATTACCACTAAATCACTTGCTCTCAAATCTTCAGCGGTATTGGGATTGGCTTTAATGAACAAATTGGTTATGGTGAACATATCGCAAGTAAACAAACATACATACTTCAAACATATTTAGATGCTTATTAAGCGGGTTTTACTTTTCATAAATGAAGTATAGAGCTGAAAGGCCTTATAAACTTTGCTCCTGCTTCCAAATAGGCTTTGCTATTTTGCCGCAGTGTTAATCCACATATAAAGCACAATGCGAGCTTTAAGTTGATAATTAATGATGGCGATACCACAAACTGTACCAGTAAATATATCATTAGATTAAGCTGCTACGCCAGTTCCATACTTTCTTATTTATTTAAGGTCCCTTCTACTTTGTCTCTGCCTATTTTATTACCATTTTAATTATAATCACATTCATTTGAGGTGTATACATGACTTGAGGATATTCGAGCTTATATGACACTACAATCAAAGAAATTTTATTAAAGATTTTTTTTCGCGAGCTATCTATTCAGCTTACTTTTAGAATTAATTGTAGAATTTTATTTTATTTATTGTAAAATTTTATAATATTTAATTTTATATAGAATTATACACATACATTTACATACATTTACAGTACATCAGTATATCAGTATATCAGTAAAAGTTTCCCAACCAAAGTTAGTTGAATTAAAAAAAAATTGGAAATTGCTTCTTCCTTAATCTTTTGTATAAAAGAAAGCAGGGAAAAATATTTGGTTAGAGCCAAATCTTGGATAAACACCACCCAATAATTTGTAGTACCGTCAGATATTTAGTCGTATAATAATTTTTGATAAGCGTAGGCGACTATTTAAAATTTTGAAGAGACGTTGTAAAATAATAGTCTTAAAATTTTTCTAAAATTTCAGTTTTTTGTCTGTTTCAATTTTTACGTTGTAAGCAAAAAATTATAATTTTTGTCTACAAAAACGTTTATGTTGAACTATGGTCTTGTCCTTTGACCGATTTAGTTCTTGAGGTCTAAAAACTTCTTGAAGTTGATACTTGTGGTTTTGCAACCAGAAAAACGTTTACCATGCACGAATATACAGACAGACATGCCTAAATTGATTCGAACTTTGTAGTTAACAAAAATAATGACAAAATAAGTAGACTTCCAACCTCTAGGTGGTAGGTGTAAAAGTCCTTTGGAAGGGAATATCCTTAAAATCACAGAGAAGAGTCGAAACTAAATTTATAATTTAAAAGTCTCTTTTAGAAAATAAGTTTTATTTCAGCGTATAAATCAAAGAGGCACTAAAGCGATAACTGACATTATAAGCAATTCCTTTTATCAGTTAGGACAAAACATGTCCTCTTCGGCTTCTTTCTATTATTCCACTTATATTTTCCGCTTATTTTGTTCTAATAAATAATTTTACCAAATAAAGTATTGTTTAAAAAAGTTTTGACATTATCCCTGTGGGAATCATGCATCCGTTACACCAAAAGCAATCTGATGATAGTTTATTCTGGCATTTTGTATATACAAACTCTATTTCAGCGGTCTTTAAACTAAGAAGCTTGACCTTTTAGATGAGAATGTATATCGCTTGAAAAAAAATTTCAAATAGTTTTTATTCTTGATTTACCTTATTGGCATATTTTAGTAAGAGGCTTGTCATGTGAATTCTTTCCTTACAACAGGTGGCCAAGTTTGGAAATTGCTGCCATGCTTGAGTTATTTGCTTATAATCAAAGCAACAATAAAAATCGCATTATAATAAATTTGTGATAAAAATTATCTTTAAGTGCATTTTCGGTTGCTTTTCAAGCAAAATACACGGCAGAGGATTTTTTAAAAGATTATAAAGCACGTAAAGTTTTTGCGCCCATTTTGTTTTTGGCAGAAAACTTTATTTTGTTAAATTTGAGGATAAGTTTTAATTAAATTCTCTCTTTCTCTTTCTACATACCTACATCTCTCTCTATCTGATTTTATCTCTTTCTTTCGATTTTATATATCTGTTTAATGTTGTAAAATTGAAAAAACTATAAAGTCTAAAGTGAAAATGTACAAAAAATTGTCATGTGTAGTCATGTGAGGATCTTTTAAATTGTTCAATTTGTTAAATTGTCTTCAATTCTTTACTTACTATTTCATATGCATATACACACAAAAATTGTAATTTTTAAAAAATATTTTAGTGAAAGTTGGCAGTACTTTGTGGTTTCACATGGGTATTTGGTCTAGTTAGATCTATTTATTGAGTTTTAAAGTATAACGAACTCTTTAAATAATTAAAAAATTACAATTATTCCAATGCTATTGGTAGTGTAAGATATATAAGGGTCCGCCCCGACCCCCTATAAAGTCCTTACTTAGTTTTGTTGTGCTCATTAAAGGGTTTGAAAAAAGGTATATTTGTGTAATTGCTTGAAGATGGGATGTCTATATACGAATGAATGAAATTTATTAAACTCAACAACTGATTAAATATCCAACAAGGTTTTTCTAAATTTTGTAACAATAACAACAATAATATTAAAAATTAATAACTGTTGTTTCGTCCTCTCTCTTTTTATTTTTTAGTTTATCCTTTTAAAGCCGAGTGTGTTTGTACCCAAAAAAAATTTAGATATCCCCTTGTCCATTTTTACACTTTTTCACATAATTTTATTCACAAATTTTTCTTTTATGAGCGGAAAGTAAAAAAAGCTATTAAAATAACAACATCCTTCTTTTGAAATTTTATTTGCTAATTATGTTAATTTATTCACAAATTCATATTCATATTCAAACTTAGGTTTATGCATGTTGAAACACGATTCAATTGTAATTTTTTGTTATTTATTGTTTTGTTGTTGTAGACCATTGAATTTTTAATTATGATTTAATTTAATGACATTATTTCTTATTATATTTATTGTATTTGTATATAATTTTTTTTATATATTTATTGTAAAATATTGCCACAACAATATTGCAACAACAATGCAATACAAATATAAAATTAAAAAAATATTAATGTTCTTTAGGGATTAAAAATTGTCATATTCCCAGTTATGGGAAAACGTTGCTTAACATTAAATATATTTTAAGTAACGTTTAAGCTAAACTTATTTTGCTAAATGGGCGTGGCCTTATTAATTTGTACTTTAGACATGCTTTATAAATAAAAATTTAATCTTTAAATGAACTGAAGTAAATTAAATGGAGGAAATGGAAACTTTTGTACTTTTAAATGTATAAGAACTATTCTTGAATTTTATTTCTTGGAATTTAGCTAAATTAAAACGGACGGTTGAATGTATAAGCTTTACATCGTTTTTGTAAAAGTTGTAAAGTAATTTAAAGTAAAAGTAATAAAATATTAAAAACGAATATACTTTTTTTTAGGATTTCTTGAAAATGTATATTATTTTAATAGGACCATCACAGATACAAGGCAAAGCCGGAGTTACCTTTTACAATGTTTGTCTTAAAGTAGAGAATATCGGTTACATCTAATTTTCTAAGAATATTCATCGAAGCACTTAGTTAATTTTTAATGGATTTTGATTGTCACTACCTAAAAAATTGCTAGCGTATTTTAAATATTTGTAACATCCTGGTGAAAGTAACATGCTTGCTTTATTGGTCAAGTTTTTGTAACTTCTAAATAATATAAAACCGTAGAGAAGGCAAGAAAAAGTGATAAGAAAAGAAGAGTATTTATTATTAGATGAAGTGAAATGATATCAAACAATTCTATTAAGAATTCGAACATAGAATTAATACTGAAGGGTAACAAATTGCCAGATACTAAACTGATGTAACAGTAACAATTAAGTTCTTTCTTTCAATTCTTTATACTTCTTAACTTTCATGTGTGTTATAATTGAACACTTTACTTTATATAACCTATAGAAAATTTATTAAATAAAGTAGTCATGGTCATTTAATTTCTTACAAATAAAATTCTTTGTGACTTCATCTTATTAAACAAAATACAAATGTATGGAAAAGTTAGAAGAATGAAGAATATTTATTATCAATTCTTCTGATTATCTTTTAATATTCTTATTTTACTTTTATACTTCTGGTTACATTGCAATTCACAACAGGACCATGAATTGTTAATCAATGATACTTTTATGAACTACATTCGATTTTTGCCTCTTGCTGCTACTTGCTCTTATCTATTATATTTTCATCCAATATCCAGGATTGGAAGTTATATAAATTTTATGGGAAGAATTTTCCTTCAAATATTAAAAGTATCACAATTAAGTTTTTTTAGTATTAAATCGAAAATAGAACAAATCTATCTAATTTTTCCAACATTGTAGAACTTCGACTATGCATCAAGAGTTAAACTGAATAAACTATTGAGAAATAGTCTCCATATTTTTTGTGTCATTATCCATTTAAGTGTAAAAGAAATTGCAAGACAATACTTGCATTGTTTTGGTTTTTTTTACGATTTTATATTGTATTTAGTTTGTTCACTTACAACGTCCTTTTAGACATCTTATAAAAGACTGACATAATTTTCCACATTGTTGTTTTTTAAAAGTTTCACATGACAGCTCTTACATGCTTCTTTTCACATTCATATGATTTCTGTTGTTAAAATGAAATATTGATGACATAATTCCATTCCTCAGGAGTACTCAGTTTGCAGTTTGTAACCGTTTCCTTCCTTCCTTTAATATTTTTTCTTGTGTTCTAGATTATTTGAAAAGAAAAATTCTACAACATAATTATCAGTTATCGCACAAGTAAACATGTCAACTTTTGTATATAAACCTACATATATATAAATATACATCTGACAGTATAATGTTTACGTGGCACATTTCTTATAATTGGACATTAAGTTGTATGTTTTTCTTTCTTAAAATACCGTAGAAAATCACTGAAAATTTAGTTATTCTTAAGTCTACTAATGCATTTTTCATCTTCTTTTTTTCTAATAACAATATTTTCCATTAAGTAAATGTCAGTAAAATTGATTATCAACGTTTCCAAGTTAAAATTATGAGGCTTACACTTTATCATACAATTTAAATGAAATTAAAAAGTATCTTCTGTATAAAATGAATAAAAAATAAAATAAAATGTTTTAAATAAAATGTTTTATATTTAAATACTTTTAAAATCTCTATAATTTGCAATTGGATCATTTCCCATGTAATAAATCGCTTAAGGAAAATTTCGAAAATTTCAATTAAATCGCATTCACTAAATGAAACATAAAAGGAAGAAGAGTCCACTCGATAATCGCCATCTATAATTCAGTGAATTATGCAGTATTATTAAAGTTTTTTCAAAGTCTTAATATTAATAGACTTTTAAAGTTTATATTACTTTTACCAATTAGATCCCAATTTGGGCCAATTAGCTTTCCTTGTAAGAAAAGTAAACTGACATTGAAGTGTAAAGTTTATCGAATTTTTTGTGATGGTGTTATTATCTTATAAAATTTTTAAATTCTTGTCAATATCTCTTAAAGATGCCTTGAGATGGCTTTGAAATTCAAAATGATTAAATAAAATTTGAAATTTATTGTTTCATCATTTTTTAAAGTATTTCAGAACTATGTCTAACGTGTACCTAACAATTTTTGTTAAATAGGCCCATCTGTTCGAAAATATTTGAGTTATTTACATTTAGTATAAGATGTAGGCGTGGCTAATGCAAAAATTGTATATTAGACAAAATTTCGATTATATACTTTTATCAAATCAAACCAAGTCTTAAAGAAATTACATTAACTGATATTTGTATCCTACATCGCTCATGATGTTCTTGATTATATGAAGATTTTTGGTTATAAGCAACACCCAGAAAGAGGCGTGTCTGTCCATCCTTACTTCTGCCTTCTGACATTGCTTTACAAAAATGTGAATGTAGAGTGTTTATTAAACAGCCTCGATCGACTATAAACTGCATACTTGTTTTTATATTGAATAAATGTGTAAGGTTTTTAAGTTTTTATAAATTTTAACTACTTTTGTGTGATATGTATTGAATCAAAACTATTTAATCATGTAATCCATACATACTAAATTAAATTACATTTAATATAATAAAAATTGTAAAAGTAAATTGAAATACGTTTACGTAAACATTTAAAGCTAAAAAATGCTTAAATGCCATAAAAGGAAACTGTGCATTCAACTTAAAAATCATACAAATAAATTTCGTATATTATTTTCAATATACACGAATAAGATGAAATTTTATAATCCCTTAAAACACTACATTATTTTTATTAATAGAATCAAGAGATCAAGAAAATGAATTACAATCGAACTCTTCCAATAAAACTAAATTCTCTTTCTGTTTTGATATTTTTGAAATCTATTCATTAATTCATCTCTATTTGAAGGGTGTTTCAAATAATTTTAAACCATCTGATACAAATTGTTTAGTCGCAGTATTTCATAAATTCATTATAATCGATTCATGATCGATTCTAATAAAAGCAGACACTGCTGCACAAAATTAGCACCCTACAAATGGCGCAAGGTTTAGTAACTAAAAGGCACACAATTTATAGTTTATAGGTAATGTACGAATGCACAAGCAAAAAAGTAGAAAAAAAAGGGACCAACAGGGTCTTATAATTTAAATGCAAAAGAACAAAAAGAAATAAGCCAAAAAAATTGCCTTTAAACTACGGATCATTTATGACCGACCATCTATTGCTGACATTACTGTCCTTTTTGAACCCTAATCGTCCGACACTGATTATTTCAGATGACCCTTTTCATCATCATATTGTGCATTGGCTGTAATAAAAATTCGAAAACTTAACTACCTTAATTGAATTAAAAATGAAACAATAAGTTGCTGAAGTCAGTCTGATTTTCAAATAATTCTCTGATTTAATCAATGCCAGAAAATTATGCCTAGATCAAATTTAAAACTTTAAATTGTTCAAGATAATTTAAGCCTTTTTTTTTTATACAAAATGAATGCCGTTCCGTTTCCTACGGACTTCCTTTCTTCAATTTGCTTTTTTTGCGGAGCAGAGGTTCAGCGCATCACTGGAAAAAGAAGATATTTTATGTTATAAGGAAAATAAAGTTCTCTACAAAAATAAGTTAAAAAGAGAAAGAATAATATTGAAAAAATGAGATAAAAATAGATATTATTAATAAGTGTCTTTCGTCTATCTACTTGCGGTAGAAAATGAAATAGGCTTAAATCGAATCAGGAAGTAATTCTATGCCGATCGGAAATAAAACGTGGTTGTATTTAAAAATTTTTTTTGCGTGTTACAAATATGTGCACAAAACTTAAATATCATGTTGTAGCAGAAGTTAAAAGCAGCGGAAACAATTGAAATATTTACATTAACATTATTAAGTTTGTTGCAAGTTAAATTTTAATAAAAATAATGTAACAACAATAATAAAATGGCAACACCAAAATATTACTTTCTTTACATTGTCATTACTTTGCATGTACACGAAAATAGATTTAAGCGAAAATTTTACGAAGGAGCAAGCAAGGAAATTAATAGAATTGTGAAATAATTTAAAAGTTTTGCATAAGCAGATAACTTTTTTTTTGCACTTTCATTTCCGTTTTTTTTTTTACACAATGTTGTTCTAACGATAATTTATTTCTCTTAACGCACCCTTATACATATACATACTTGCACACATTTAAACATATTAAGGGAACAAAATTTTGATAGCGCAGCAGAAATCATTTATTTATTAAAGAATTCCAAAAACATTAATAAACTTAAAATAATTAATTAATTAATAATAATAATTCATCCATTTGTAATATTCTTTGATAGATTAAAGGCAAAGGAAAGATTTTTCCATTCAAAAGGGCCTTCGATAACTTAGATTTGGCGTAATAAGTAAGCGAAGTATCCTGATGAATGGGCTTCGTATTGCAACAAAAGATATCTGCAGTTGGGACATCATTGTCCATATAGCAACTTCTATGTCAAATGATGAGGACATTAAATTCCGACTCCTTATGGAAAAGGTTTCTAATTCTACCAAAAAAAAATATGTACTTCAACATCATTTTTATCTTATGATTTTTGAGGTCATCGATTTTGTGCAGTTTCTTTGAAACTCTCATAGCCCCTTTAAAACTCCTTAAGCTACTTTTGGCACTTGTTCCGTTTTAAAATATTCCTGAAAATATCTGTAACTTTATTCAATGCTTCGATTCACTTCATTCAATTACCAAACAAAAATACAAGACATTGATGTTAATGTGCTTGTTCTATAGCAGGCCTTGACATATTTTATCAATGATAGGGTAAAAATTTTTCCACATCGAAGAAAACTAAATTATTTTTTGTTATTTTTTTTTACACACAATTAAAGATTTAATTGGAATAGTGAAAAAAACAGGGCTCATTTAATTATTTTCATTTGTTACTTTTATTAAGTTGAAAATTCTCAGCTGAACTTTGTTGTTTTATGTATAATACAAATATTGTCACTTGTTTTGCATAAATATTTGTACAGTTGTCAATGACATTTAGGAAGCAACAATAACAATAATAATAATATATAAAATAAAAGTAATGGAAAATTGACAGCAGCGAAAAAGAAAAGAAGAAAAAAAAAGCGAACACAAAAAAAAAATGAAAAGATAAAAACTGCACTTTGAATACTCAACCAAATATAAATTGTTTATTGGGTTTTATATGACAATAGTAGAACTTTTTATAGTATTTATTATTTATGTTTTATCACACACACCCAAATACACACACCCATGCATACACCCATTCACATACATTTATTTATTTGCCACATACATAAATTATGGGCTTAATGAAACGCGTTTTTTTTTTGTTTATAACTTTTTATGCGAATTTTTTAGAAGAATTGTTTAAATTCATATAAAAACAAAATTGAATGTTTAACTTTAAATATATTAAATATGGACTAACCTCAAGGACATTATAAAGCTATTGCAAGTGGTCATATTTTAACATTTTTTGAGACTTTCATTTAATTTTAAATTACATGACATTCAAGGACGCTTAAGGAGAAAGTAAGCTCTATAACGAGGATCACTTATGAATATTAGACAAAAAGATTCAAAAGTATTTGAAAAAGTATTTTTTTAGAGTTTCAATTCTTAGAATTTAGTAAATTAGAACAATAAAAATAATAAGAAATGGCAACTTAAATTTTTGAGGAATCTTCCGAATTTTTTGCTCTCACATAAATTTTAATCTAAAAATTTTTGGTAGTTTTAAAAAAAATGTTACCTTTTTTTAAAAGAATTTTAGAAATCTTATAGGCAAGAATTCTAATCTTTTTTCTAAATGCTTACAGATTCTCAATATTGTAATAAGGGAAAGTTAAAAAGTGGGTTCTCAAAATTTCTTATTCTTAACTTCCCTTATAATAATATTTAGAATCAGTTCCATTCTCTTTAAGAAGATTTGTAATAGCAAATTCAATTTCCCTCGAATTTTTATATAAAAAAAAGTATGTGGGAAGAACTTAAAAAATCACTGATTTGATATAAATTTGCTATACAAATTTAATATACCAAAGACGCACTCAAAACCGAAAAATAAACAAACACTCTAAACCGATTTTCATTCAAAAATGTGTAAAATTGGAAATTTTTTTCATATGCCTAGTTATTTGAAAATAGAGCGGTTTTTGTAGAGTGGTCAAATAAATCGATTATTCGAAAAATATTTCAACTCAAATAAGTGCGTGAAAATTACTCCATTTAACTTTAAAGGGAATGAAGTATTTTTCACAAGCTACCTTGAATTAAATTACAAAAAATCTTTAAACTTAAAGCACTCTTGATTCCCATTTGTATATTTTGAAAAGCGTTTTCTTTTCTTGAGAATAAAGTGATATTTGTAAAAAAATATTACGAAACAATCTTAAACAATAGAAACGATTATTAATATGATGCCCAATTACCCTTCCCAATTGTGCTGTTGAGAAAATCAAAAAAAAAATTTCCGTTGATTTTTATTAAGAATGAAAATTGTACAATTTTCGCGGGTACGATATAGAGAGCTACTTAAATTAAATGTCAATATAGATATAAAAATATACCGGGATGCTGCCATTTATTTAAGTTGATTCTATATAAAATCAACAGAAACGACAACTTGATGAAATTGCTGCCATTTATATAAATCAACCTAAGTTAAATCGATTTATCGCTGTCAGTGCTGTTTGTTACGCTGTCAATCAGTCAGTTGAAATTTATATGTGTCTGCGGGTATTTCTTCATATAACTTACTTATAAAATTATACGTTTAATATCATTTTCAACATAAATAAGTTTATAAAAAATTCAATAAAATCATGAGAACATTTAATTTGTTGTTGCACTTATTACTTTTGACATTTATTGCAATTTATTGGTACATTTTATAAGGCATGTAGGATGAATTCTTTAAAAGAATGTGGAAAATATGAGGAATAAAAATTAAGGACAAAAAGAACTCAAAAAGTCATAAAAAATTAGTGAAAATGTTGTTGATGGTTAAGCTCGATCTTTAAATACCCTAAACTAAGTTTAGAAAACCAAATAATTTAATTTAAGAAAGTAAACAGTTGTAATTTTTGAATAATTTGAAAAGTTTGTTCCAAGCGACGTTTAAATCATTTGTTTGACTTATCCAAATCACTTACTTTAATTATCAATCAATTAATTAGTTTAATTTGCTAATTTTAGTTAATAAGTATCCAAAATTTTCAAATTATATCTGTTTAACGATTTTATGCCGAAAAAGACACCACTTGAGGCGTAGGATGCAATTACAACATAAGAAAATACCATTTGATATTTTTTTTGGACATCACTTCTTTATATTTAGGTGTTCTTTAATTTCTTCTGCACTTTTCGCCCTAATTTTATTTTTTTTTTTTGCTTTTATTTACTTTCTGCTTTTTAAGGAACGTCTTTTCCAACAATGGCAGTTTCAAAAGTGAAATGTGGCATTCTTTTGAAATATTCTTAGTTGAACTCTTAACTAATGTAAATTTATATTGAACGTTCTCCTCTTAGTTATTTTTTTATGTGACAGACAAAATTTCCTCTTGAAGATTTCCATTAAAAAGCTCTAAAATTTTACTTTCTTTCTTTCGTTGCACTTTCCGATCATTTTTCATTAAAGTACACAAATAAGTGTGACGCGATTGCATTAGTATTTAAAAAGAGCAAATATATTTTTCATAATTTATCTTCCTTTTATGGATTTTTTTCCCATTATGCTATTGTTATTGTTATTGTTGTTGGAATATTTTAGTAAAGCAAAGACTTTCAAAAAAAATTCACTTTTTCTAATATACTTTTTTCACAAATATTTTTCCGAATTTATGGTATGTTTGCTTGTAGATGTTTGGCACGCCCAGAGAACTAGTTGTTCATAATGATAATTTTTTTATTTATTGTATTCTACATTACCTTCTGTAGTTGGATGGATGAATTTCTCGTCACGCACTTTTTTATCAGACATTGAAGTAACTTTCTTTAGAAATATAATTCTTATGCAGAATTTCGATACAAAATATGTTTAATTTTAAATAAAATTTATAAATTTTGTTCATCTCAAATAAAAACACACTTTAAATGTAAATAAATTAAAATGAAAATTTTATTTTCTTTGATTTCGAGTGCGGAAAGTTGCAGCAACCGGTTTCCAAATTAGCGTTCTCTGCATAGAAGAGCAACATAATAATAGCAGCAATAATCATCATGTAAAACCTGAACAATTTCATTTTCCCTATAAAAAAAAGTATTGGTCCAATTTGGCATGCACTTTTTTGCAGTTAAGATCTTTTTTCGTTTAAGCATCTTTCAAATCGTCAAGCCCCATAAATCACATTATTAATCAGTTTATCTTGCCTGAATTTCATTATTTCTGATTGTGATGGAAAACTTTTTATAAATAATAACAATTTATAATACTGAAAATGAACACGAATATTTAGGCCATTTGCCCACAATGCCTTGTAGTTGAAGTAAGTCGACTTACTTCAACGTCTTTCTAAACTTATATTAAATCAATATTTTAATGTCCTTGTAAATTTTGAAATGAATACTCTTATCTTACTTTAGTTAATTCGTGAAATTTTTCAGTGGCATTTAATACCAAATGCTTTGTCCGAAGAAGATTAGAAAAGGCTACGTTGACTTGAAATTAAGCGACATCAATTTTATCTCCTTGTTTTCTTATTGAGCACTCTACAATGATGAAAATTTCAATCATGTGACGCCAGATATGAAATTGTCTCATTAACTAATAAACTCGGTTACATTCATTCAAAATTACAGAAGACATAAAAGTGCTAAATGGATCAAGAAGCTACAATATTTTGTTTTACGTGAATAACGAGTCAAATAAATGATTTTAAATTATCTTTTCTAGTTCCGATAATGATTGGAAAATATTGTTTTGTATTTTTATCTGTATTTATTTATATATGTATTTCATATAAGCACTCGAAAAATTTAATCCTTTTGTGTGAAATTTACTTTTCTGAAATATTTTTTAATTTAAATTTTTGGATTTTTTCTGATGATTAGAATCAAGTTCAGTGCAATATAAAAGTCATACAATACGCTTACATATAAATAAATAACTTTAAATTTGTTTATCGTGCATACATATGTGTGCACTTGGGTACACCGTATTCCGATGAAGGGCATAGAAATCTCGAAAAGTTATTACGAATTGCTCATACAATTTATGGATATCGAGGGGTAAAGTAACACTTCGATGCACACAAAACTAACTTTATATATTGCTCTATTTGTTTCTCTAATTCTTGTACTACGTCTGCTCTTCTTTTCTTTCTTGTACCATGTCTGTCTTTTCATTCTTTACTCATACATGTATAACGTAAAAAGAGCACTTATATAATTTAAACACATCCAGAGACCCATTACTCTGGTAAAGTTTGCAGTTAAAGTTGTGTTATTTGGAATTAGCTATAAGCTGGTTCCATTTTTATTTGTTATGTTTACTATTAAGGAGCTGGTGATATATTTTATTTGCCATCATGTTTGTAACACTTTAATGGAAGCATTAGATAATCTGAAAAGTACATGTATTTCTGACCAGCTTACAATTACGAATCCATTTAAACATGTTTGTCTATCTGCCTAAATATCCATCTGTCCGTCTATTGGTAACACTTTCATAGTCATTAAAAATTATTACCTTAATTTAAGGAAAAATTTTAAAAGTTCTGCGAATTGATGTAGAAAGTTGGTCAATTGGCTCAAAGGAGAAAATCTCTGTTTTATGTTAGACAGTTATGTTTCACTAGTGAACTTTAGCAATAAATTTATAAAACTTACGTAAAACTATAATAAAATTTACCACGCCTACCGCACATTTTTAACACAACAAATTTTCAATTTATTTATTTATTTATTTTTTTTTTTTGATAAATTTCAGATATTACCGGCCGTTTACATAACTTAATTTACCAGAAGTCAAAAAATCAAGTTTTTCATAGATTTACTTATGTTTGCCCTGGATAAAGTTATATCAATTGCTATTTCTTTTCGCCATTTCCATAGATTTTTTAAAAACTCTATTTCTCCATATAATTTCTATGTATTTCTATGCTAAATTTTGTGGGCGCTCTTTTAACATTTTTAGATTTTATTAAAAGTTAGACATAAAAACTTTTGTCCATTTATTTACAAGGCACATAATATTGCAATGCTGCCAGTTTATTTTGGTATAATCTTTTAATTGTAAAAATTGTAAATCCCTATTATCAAGGATAATAGAATGTTTGGAGGATTGGTACTTAAAATTTGATCCCAGTCAAATATAACTTTTGTACTTGTTATTTTTTTGTGTTACTTCAACTGATGGTGAGTAACCGTAATAACAATCACCTGTTTTGAGGCATGATTTATTATTCACAATAAAATCCTTGATTCAGTTGCATTTATTTACCGCTAGAGGCTTTAAGTTTTAAGCATTTTAATATTTCACTTTTTATTGATTTAATTTACGGGTTATTTAGTAATTGAAATTTTTATCAGATGGATTGTAAGCAAAAATAAAATTTCATTGGCATATTCTAAATAAATAAATTTTCTTCAGTTACTTAACTAAATTCATAGTTCTTTAATTTTTTTTTTATAACATTAATCAATTGTTTTTAGAGGAATTGAAAGTTGCTTTAATATAACTTCTTTTATTTGTTTTCATATAGAGCTCTGGCCCAGGTCACAGAATGCTTTTCATGCATCATGAAGGCATTAGTTTTATTACTTATTTAAACAAATTTCGTCAATTTAGAATTATTTTTGTGTATCTATCGAATCACAATGCCGCCTGCTATTTCATAGAATACACCTTAAAAAAAGGCATTTTACATAATCAATTGAGATTGTATGCTTCATGTAAAATGTTGCGTATTGCGTGTTGTACGTTGCGCGTTGTACGTTGCATGTTGCACGTTGCATGACGCAATGAATGAAACTTTTTCAATAATATTTAGGTACTTAGGAGTGAAAAATCGGACAATACATAAACTTTTTTACGAGAGTATCAAAATATCATAAATGTATGAAGATATTTGTACCATCCAAAAGGAGTTAAGATGGATCCACCTTCTATAATATGGGTACCCAATGTTATCCAAATTTTTTATAACTTCTTCTCATATAACGAACTCGATTTTATCCATATTAAGCAAAGTGCTGTTGCATATTTAAGACTCGGCCCCGATCAACTGTACAGTTTTTTCTTGGTAAATTTCTTGAAATTGATACAAAAATTAATGAATAAAAACTTTACAGGGCTTGATATTAAATTAAAATGTTTTGCAACTTACATACCCACATGCAGACCGCATTTGATGCTTTTACCAAAATGGTTACAAGAAAAAACCAACAATAATAATCATAAAAGCAACAACAACGATTTGAACAGCAAAATGAGGAAATTTTTAACAAAAAAATTTTCTATTATCTCATAATATCGATACTTGAATGTACTTGAATGTACAGTTACGCTTTTTTTTAAAAATTTAAATAATTTAGTTCTATTTGGTTGGTGTTTCTGTTGTTCTTGCAATTAATAATAACGTAATAAAAATCAATACGATAGACAGGGATGTCGCGCTAAATAGAGACCCACACTACTGCGTCTAGCTTTGTGCTTTACTGAAAGGCAGATGTAGAAAGCACAAAGGAGAGAAAGAGAAAGTAAAAAAAGAGATAGAGAGTTAGATAGATGGTAAGAAAATGAAGTGTTATCAATGCAATGGCTGATTCTATTGTTATGATGTTCCGTTATTGTTTGTTATTGCCATTTGATTCCATGATTTTTGTAGAAGTAGCAACAACTGCTGTTGCGTTGCTGCATGCGTTATAAAACAGGATTCATGTGTATGTTAACCGAAATAAGAACATTTTAGTCGATTGATGGAGACTTCCAAATGCCCTGCATCATTTTGATGAATGTTATTAAAGAGTTAACAAAATAAAATATAAATCAGAAAAGTGAGTTTGTTTCATGGTAGATATTTTTAAATTGGCACTAATTGCATTACAAACTTTTTTGAAATACAAAATAAATTATACATACAAATTTAGTGGACTTATAAATCTACAATTTGCTCATGCCAATTGATTTATTTCATTTCATTTCTGCGTATTAAAAGATTCATTGAATAAATGTTTATCGCAACCAATTATCAATACAATAATTCACACTGTGGATGACAAGTATTTATATCTCCATTCATCAAATTGACAATATCATTCAAATAATTATAAAACAACAATAAAATATTAACAACAACAACAAATGTTATTATTTATTTATTAATTTGAGAAGATGAGAAATGATGAAGAGATAAAATAAAGTTGAATAAATGTGATGAAGAAAAATTACGAGCAAGAAAGGCAGAACAAAGTTTTACAAAATCTAAATAGGAATGTCATTTACATGCAAAGTCACCACTAAAGTCACCCGGATGGACGTAAAGAGTTTACCAAACTATAGTCAGGCATAATTAAATCTAAATATTGACTTCTACTTGAAATAGAAATTATCAGAGAATTAACTTAAGTGCTCGTAAGTCTTTATACTTTAAACACGCCCAATTAAATTCAAATGGTTAAGAATTATTATAATATAAATTTAAGTAGAAATGTACCATAGAAGTTTTTTTTTTATTGAAAGGACTTAAAAACTGATACTTATAATTTTATAATTTGTAATAAATAGTTCAAAGATAAATTACAAGAAATTTAAAAAATTTTCTTGTATTTATATATTGATAATTATTGCTTTTATTTTCAATACCAAACGATTTATATGATCAATCAATTGCCGGACATAAAGTTCTCCCATCTTCCAGCAAGTAATGTGAATTTAATTTTTCTACAGTTACGTCACTTTTGCTACTAAATCTCATTTTACCATGATATCAAATAAATCGCATTCACCTTTACGGGCAATCAACCATGGAACATTCGCAATTATTTCGAATACCAAGATATTTGTTGGCTGATTATTTAAAGCAAAAACTGAAAGTAAAAGAAGAAAATCCAATGCAATTATTCAAGTCAAGGCGTTCAAACATGCTTACCCTTCAGAAAAATTTATGAACATTAATCATATTTTTGGTTAATGTTTCTACTTTTCTTCTTACTATTTGCACTTTTTACTTTATTTCAACTTCAGTTTTCACTTACTGCCCTCACTATTTTCACTTTGACTGTTTTCATTTGCGTTCTTTAAATTCTCCTTCTGTCTAAAAAATTTATTATGCTGCTACTGTTGCTCCTGCTATAAAGTTAAATTGTTGCTCTCATTTTACTTTTTAGCATTTAAGATTTCCATCACAAAGTTCATCCACTTATTGCAAATTAAATTAACAATTTAATCTTTCATTTAGGGACTATCAATAATTTCAAATTATACTTTTACGAAAATCATGTTAAACCTAAACTTTGGCAGATTTTTTTTAAATTTCACTTCATCATTTGTAAATTATTTATCGTCCATTTTGGTCGTACCAAAGATTTGACACAGCAAAGTATATTGAAAGAAGTAACTCCGTATTCATAAATTTGGAAGATGCAGAGTTTAGAAGAATTTAAATGTAGAATGTAGATTATCTGTGAATTTCTTGAACTGTAGCAACATAGTTCGAAGTTTTCAGTTGTCAATTTAGGTGAAGGCGTGTTGGATGTACGGTTCTTGCTGGGCATTTGGCACTGAAGTATATCAGTTAATAAAGTCTCTAAAAAACCTTGTCCATAAGTACAAACGAACTTCATTAAAAATGCCCTTCAAATTAAAATGTCTTTCGTAATTATTTGTGCGTTTTAACATTTCTTCGTTTAGAAAGAGGTTTTACTTGAGGATTTATCCTTTTTATACGTATATTATTCAATTATTTAAATATTTAAAACCAAAATTTATTTTTAGTTCTTTGCTTTCATTAGTTAATAAATAGAGGGTTGTACTTCTAAAACGTCTAAAACTGAATGTTCTATAAATTAGATTTTATAGTTGATTAAACAATGAATTTTGGCAAACACTTAAATTGCGCTAACAATGCATTACGTTTAAAGCCCGCTAGGCTGTCGGAATTATTTGCAAACGAATTCTTTACGAAGCAGTGAAAAAAGTTTCTAATGTAATAAAAATAATTCGAATGCTTCTTTTACTTTAGAATAATTAACATAAAAAGTAAATTGCCTAAAATTTGTCTACTTAATTTTCAATTGTTCGGTAAATCCATTTGAAGAGCTTTGATTAAAAATATCCAATACATATCGCGGGCGTTGCTCGTTCAAAGAAATATATGCTTGTCGTGCAGGGTCACATTTCCCGAATAAAATGGGTATAAGCTGGGTAGGCTTATTGGCCTAATTTAAGCTAAGCCAAGGAGTAATGGGAAGACTCCGAATCTAGATACCAAAGATTGAGCCATGTATATAAGGTGCAACATAAGCTTTAAATTGGAAGGTAGTCGTGACGGTAGCATACACCCTCGTTGTTGATATGTTTCAAACTTACGTTAAAATTTTTGAAGGAATTTCACTTGTATAAATGGATAAAAGGAGTGTAAGAATCTGGTACTGGATCTGGTAATATTAAACTTTATATCTACAATTATGTCTACGGAAATGGGCCTATTTTTAAAGTAGAAAAGAACGAACAAAAAATTCGAAATAAAATAAAGCCATTGTTGTTTTTAGGGCAAGGCTCTTTGCTAAAATTTGAAAAAAAAAATGAAGTTGTAAATTCTAATAATAAAAAAGTTTTTAAATGTTAAATTTACCAATGGAAAATTATACAATTTTTATGATTAAACGCCATGTAAAGCTTTTTGTTCAAATAAATTCATATAACGAGATAAATTTTATATCAAAAGTGTCCAAAATTTTATCCAAGTCAGTCCATTTTTTGAGTACCCATTTACATATAAACAAATTTTCAAATCACTCAATAATATCAATTTATTATTTTCTTGATATTTCAAAGTAAACAAAGTAAGTGTTTAAGAAGCAGCTTTAATTGATTTCATTGATCTTGTTTCTAACGAAATACGTTTATTTTATTGTTTTCTTAAACATGAAAATTTTTTATGACATTTTAATTAACTTAAATTTGATATAAATCTCATTACGTTTTGATTTATATATATATGTCATATTATCATATTTTATGTACTCCTTCATTTACATATTTATTATTAATCAATAACTATACATGAACATGCACACATATATAAATTTCGATAGCACATAAAAATCGAAATATATTTAAATTTTTATAGAAATATTTTTAATAGTTTTGCCTTTATTATAACACATCAATATCGTCTCTCCTCTCTCTCTCTCTCTCTCTCTCTCGCTCTCGCTCTCGATCTCTGTCATTCATTTACTTATATAGCTATATATATTTTTTGTTGTTGCTGCTGCTAGTTTTATATCAGTTTTATATAGTGTAATTAAAAATAATAAATCAATTTCAATCAATTCAAAGTCAAATAATCAATTTGTAAAAACACTTTCACTAAAAATAGAAACAGCATTAATAGATAAATAAAAAAAAGCAAGGAATCCTGCCACACTTTACATCAATTCTAAAAAAATTTTGGTTTTGAACATTTGCAAACATTTGAAACTTCATATAAAAATATGCAGGCATATGCAGAAATGTACTTGCACTAAATTACTTAAATAATTATTTTAAAGAGAGTTTTAAAAGAATTGCGAAATATCTTATTCAGATTAGTCTACTTTAATCTGTCGGCATTTTACTGGGGGCAAGCAGTCCCGAGAAGCACCTGCTCATGAAAAAGTCGTTGGTGTATAAAAAACTGTGCATTTTTCAATTCAACACTCATACGCAAACGTGCCCACTTGTGCAGCGTACTAAAATGTAAAATGTAATTTATAAATCAAGCAGGAATTATAAGTAAATATAATAAATATATATATTTATGTATATGTGTAAATATATTTGTGATATGCATATGTAAAAATTTATTATTAATATTGTTTTAGTCATCTCTATACTTTGATGTCCTTATTGTCCTAAGTGCTTAGTTTTTCATTGCAATAAAATCTAACATGCAGCTTGATATAACTATTGTTGTTGTTTGTTTGTTATTTTATTACTGTTATTATTTTTTTTTTATTACTGTATTTTAAATGAAACTAATTCATTTAAGGCGCGAAAGTGTAAAATTGACATATATTCAGTATTACATTTTATTATCTAGATCACTTCTCTTCTCTTTCTTTACGGTACATCAATCTTGTTTTCCGGTCCAGTAATTTTTAAATTTTATCACATTTTTTTCATATATTTTTACCTGGCTGCGCGTTGAAATAAATGCTGAAATTTTCATAATGAATAGAAGCAGTTGCAGCATTTTGGTGGAATAATTTATTTCTAAATGGAATAAAAGTATGAATTTAACGGTAATTAAGGTCATGGTCTGGGCCACTGATTATTTTACCCCTGAATGATTTTTAATTTAGGTCTTTAGATAAAATATGTTTCGGTTATAGCAGGCCATTTTTTTACAGCTGCAATTTCTTAACAATTTCTAAAAATTTGTAAATTGTAAGACGAAAGGAGTCGAAAGGAGGAGGAGTCAGTATAGGATATGCCAAGGGGATAAAAAGTTGGCACTTTTTAAAATTTTAAATGATCAACTTTTAAATGAAATGATTTTAATGTTTCGTATTAAGCTAATAATTTTTGAAACAATAATCAGCCAATAATGATGGACTGAAACATTCTAGAAATGATAAGCTAATTTAAATCTCCTAATCGCTTTTGAAAACGGTACCTCAACTAAAAGCGGCCGTGGACTTTCAGGAATGAACGTTTAGGCATATGCAGTTTGAAATGAAGTAAAGTAAAATATTAAGCCATAGGAAGACTCTGTCTCAACCTTTGACCGATGGTTATAAAATTATATTTTAAGAAAACTACTCTGTTAGGGTAAAGAATTTTAATATTTTTTACGTTTTAAAAGTTTGATGAGTTTTTTTTATTTCGGTTACTTTTTTTCACTTTTACTACTTACTTTCTTACCTTTTGCCCTCATTTCAACTTAAGCACGTAATAAAGTTGTAAACGATTTATGAGGTTAACATTTGAATATATATGAACAATAATTGTTTGTATAAATGTGTGTGTACTTGTGTATATGTATTCTTGTGCTTCTCTTTTGTTTTCACCTTTATTATTTCCTACTTTATTTTCATTATAATCGTTCACCTACAAAAAAAAAAACGATCAATGACCACACAAATGCCAACAGCAACCTCTTCACCACTTAATGAGATTTTGAATAAGAAAAAGTGTAAAAGTACAAGTGAAAGTGGGTGGACTTTTCCTATTTTATTTTCTTTGATTTATCAATGCCAGTGATATATTGTTGCTAAACATTTCATCATTAACGTTCTTTTATTTCAATTTAATTTTACATTAATATTTTGTGAATACAATAAAATTGAAATTTCTTTTGTTTTGTTTTAGAAAAGGTTTTATATTTTAAAAATTATTCCACACATTTAAAGGATTTACAATGGAAATATACTCAAATACTAAAAAAGGTTTTACAAATGTACAAGAACAATTGTACTCCATAATTTTATCTTTTAATTGAATGTTTAGAAGAGTTTTGCATAATTTCTTTAACAATTGAAATATTTATATTTAGTCTTAAATTTCTACATCCTAAACATTTATTGAAATATTTCTATGCCTGCTGCATCTATGTTTTTTAAAAAAGAAATTTAAATTGTTTTTTAATAACTTTGATTTTAAATTGTTTTAAGGCTACTTTTTCAAAATGTACTCAAACGAAAATAAAATGCATAAATTTTTGAAATTTCTCGAAAACAACGAAACTAAATTTGATTGTAATTTTCATTCTACATGCCAAAAAAAAGTGGCACAAAGCCACAGGTTTTAGATTATTAATTAAGTAATGGGAATACAAAAAAGTAAATATTTTAATTAATTTCTTATAAATTTTGCCCAGAATTGTTTTTTCTGTCTGGTGTCACAAAATTTCCCATGATATACGTTTTTCAACATAAGGATTTTATTGATGACAATTCTAAAAGAGTCAGTGTTATACAAAATTTCTACTTACTCTTATTTTGAAACTGCTTAGAGCAATGTTACATACCAACTAAAGGGTCACGAAGTTGTTTTATTTATGAAATCAAAATTATATTTTCCATAAACATGCCTAAACTTTTCTGTCTAAATGGTTCATTCAAAATGCCAATTTGTCTCTGGACTTTGGATTTAAAAGGATTTTTAAAGTAAACGCATGGTTGTTCATGATGATTGTTTGGACAAAAAAATGCATATATATGCGCTTGGCTGTGTGCTGATGAAGGAATAATAAATAGATGTTTACTTTTGTTGTTAAAGAGCACACAAGAAGGAGGTAGCAAGTACTTAATTTCAATTAACCTGCAGCAGAAATATTCAATATTTGAAACGTTTCACTTTTGAGTCAAATATCCTTTTCTCTCTCCTTCTCTGCTTCTTCTCTTTGTGGATGTAATATATGGGTATCCATTATGTAAAAAGTGAAGTGATTAGTCAAAGGCCTGTTTAATGTTTGTGAACGTTCACGTTTCAATATGTTTGAATGAGTATAAATTTGTGAGAATCCTTTAAAAGTTATTGTCCTTTTACTTACCCAAGCGTTTATCCTTTGGAATTTTTTCTTTCATATAAAACTTTTAATAGAGAAATATTGACATAAAAATATTGAATTTTTATAAAAAAACTTCCTAATAATTAACACGAATTAAGAAAGTGTTAAAAAATTACGCCCAATAATTTTTTGCTAGAAAAATTTAGCCTTCAAATAAAATATAATTAATATTTGTTGCCGCCAAAACAAAAATTGGGAACATAATCATTCTGGTACATTCATCGTTGATTACTACCGAAAGGGATGCCATTCATTTTGATTTGTATTCCCAACTTTTATTGAAATTTTCTGAATAGAATATTCAGTTGAATAGAATCGATTTTTCTTATGTATAAACAATTATTATGGACTTAAGTAATTCTAATCAAAAGTGATAAAATTTTTTCTAAGAAATTATTGCAAAATATACAGGGAAGTAAAACAAAAATTAAGAAACACAAAGTACAATTCTTAGTGGCATATAATTTTGGCATTTTATTCAGTTCTGACTTTTCCACTTTCTCATATTTCATATTATTATCACGTTTCATTATTGCAAATTTTACATGCATTCTGAAATTCTGCATATTATAGAAATATTTGAGTGTAACGGCAGGAAATTGCGATTCAATTGACAGTTTGCAAAGTATGAAATTTAGTAAGAAAAAGTGTGAAATGTGGCAGTAGCGCTTGTAAAAACGGAAACTTATGTTAGTACTGTAGTACGTTACACTTTCATGTAAATCAAGTGAACAAAATTGTAGTTTTAAAACACCATTTTAAAACGATTTCGGTAAGCAAAAATTATTATTATTAAAATTTTGTTAGCTCTTAAATCTGATCAAATAAATGAAACAAATAAATTAAAACGTATTTTATAATTAATTTGGCCATCGAAAGTATAAACATTCTAATCTTAAGTTGTTAAATTAATTTTTTTTACTTTAATTCCTTTTAATTCCTTTTGGCCCATTGTTTTATATGTTTTCATTCTTTAAATCCTTTAACTAATTTATTAAACATGATGTAACGCAATTTCGACAAATGGAAGGAGCAAAGCCTGCAAAAGGAACTTTTTTTAGATCGTTGGACTTTACTTAGAGTCTATCTGTTTTATTGTATTTTTCGTGAGAAAAGAAAATCAATATAATCGTATCAAAAATGTTACTAGAAAGTAATTGAAACTTTTCTTCGTCTGTTTTCCATAACCGCCAAAATGATTTTCATGGTAATGTCGTAAAATGAGACCCTTGTAAGTCACTTGTGTTTCTTAAAAGTGAATGAAAATTTTGCCAGTGCTATGTAAAATTTTATATAGAACAAAAAATGTTTTTCAATGTTTGTCATAATTCAACCAACTGGAGCGTATTTTATTTGCACTCACATATGCACAACCAAACTAACTTATATAAATATTGAGACATACAGGAAAAGGCATATGAAAGCAACTCATGCAAAAGTTTCATTCGTTTCGTATAATCTCCAAAGACGTGTCACAAGATATAATTTGTTTTTTGTACCGCAGACTTTTGCAATTTTATGGTTTGCCATTCTTGTTCTGTTAAAATGGATGGAAAAATGATTAACAGACAATGCAGGCAACAAGATGTTGAAGAATAAGAAAAATACATGTAATTGCCTCTTTCTATTTTTTACTTCTACTTTAACCTAATATTTATCTTTTATATATAAAATATTTCCTTTTTACGTTACTTTAAAATACATGCATAGATTTTGTTATTTAAAGGTTCCAACTAATCCAAATAATTCAAATGTTTTATCGCAGCCACACTTATCCAAAAGACATTAAGTGTTTCAGTTTTGGACTTTAATGAGAATTTTTTTAGTGGCTACCTGCACTTCTCCATTGTGATCCATGAAAAATATGGGTTGTAATAGAAAAAATTCTGCTTGCAACATAAATATTAACTATTGTTACTGATAATTGGCATAAACGATCTCTGGATAGTTAGGTTCTAGGCACTATCAAAAACTTTTGGTTCAAATGAAATTATACTAAGCTTAAAGTAAACTTAAAACTAGAATTTTCAGAGAAAATTTTTTTGGGAGTCTTGCAAGTTTATGGACAAACATCAGACAAGCAGACGAAGAGAGAGGCTTAAATCGAATCGGGTAGTGAATCTGAATCGACAGGTATAAAAAAGTGAGTCTATTTATGCATTGGTCCATTATTATCATTATCATCGTTTCTCGTCTCTATCACTATAAATAAATTAAGGCCCATTTCTAGCAAAATAAATTTTGGAAGTAAAAAAGTGGAAAGGACCATATTTTGTGATATTTTCTTTTGCTCTACCTCTCTCTATCTTTACCACCACGCTTTTACTCTCTCACTCTTTCTTTAAATGTACAAATATAGCTCAACAATTTTTTATGCCAATTTCAGTTTAAATTTTTTTTTTGCTTTTTACTTTCCTTTTATTATGCTTTCTTGAATTTTTATTTTAAAACTTCACTTTTTTTCTAATCCTCGTTCCCTTGCTCAATATCTTTTATCAATAGTTATTATTGTATTATTCTCTCATTTCTTTTTTTTAACATTTTTTTCTTATTTTTTATAGCTTAAATTTCTATATTAAATAAATATAAATTTTATATTTTTATTAAGAATTTCTATTATCTGACGTATATATTTGCGGTGACATACTTTTTAGTGAGCAAATAAAATTTAAAATTTAGTTGAAATTCATTATGACTGATTTACGTCTTTTTAAATATCCTTAAAAATCTAAAATGTCACTTAAAATTTTTGCTAACTAATCGAATATAGACATTAACTACCCTTAAGTAAGATTCATAATGGTTTAAGAAATTAGTAAAATCTAAAGTAAAAAGACAAATGAATTTTCATCGAAATAAGTTATTTAAAAATTGTTCCCTAAGAACCATTTAATAATTTAAATGTAGTATCTTTCCTCCCTTTATCTAACTACTTCTTCATCTATCTCCTTTGTATTCTTTAAGTGTAATCATTCCGAATTTGATAAGGTCGAAAGTTTTGGGAACTTTGATATTGTATCCGTATGTACGCCTAAAAGAATTTTTGGAAGCAATTCGAATTTCTCAAAAGCAACCAGAACAAAACAACAATTATAATAATTACTTGGTAAAAAAAAATGAAATCATTTATAAATTACATGAATTATAAACAAGAATTATAAGTAATGTATAAAAATTATAAGCATTTTCATTCCTCTTGTTTTGGTAGTTTCAGCAACATACAGAAACCAGAAGGAGAACGAAACAATGACAAAATTTATATGTTAAAACTTGCGATATTGCAACAAGGAAAATACGCAATATATTTTTGGAAATGCATATTCTTAACAAGTATTCGATTACCTTTCAATAGATTTTCTCCCTAAAACTGCATTTGTTGTGCTTTATATTGCGATAAGCGACAATAAATGTATAAATAAATAATCATGAATTTCTTTTCAATGCGATAAAACGGAGTTTTAAAGTTGCGCATAAATTTCTCCTTCATGTCTTTATACTCTACATTGTTTACGGTACATCCTTTTTTATATAGATGTTTGTAAAACCCAGAAAGAGTTGAAGAAGATCCACTTTTTATTATACTGATCAACTCGCAATCATTTTCCGACTTATCTTACACTTGCTTCCATTTTATTCCATCAATTGCTCGTTCAAGTAAATTTATCATCTGTAGCTTGATGTTGAAAGTTTTAAGAAAGTTTAACTAAACTTGGTATGCAAATGTGTTTTCATTCATAGGGGAACACTTTTCAACATATTTCAAATCGTATATATTTTCCATAAAAAAACTCAGTACATGATAGAAATATACAATTTACGATATTTTGTAATGAAAGGGCGCTCGTTATTTTTCTATGATATATTTTACAAGTGGGCCAAATTTCGTCCAAATCAAATATTATTGATGTATTTTATTGCATGTTGTTATATAAATGCTCCGCAGCAGTGATTTCCTAATTTCATCCTACTTTGAGTCCTTGTTAGAGTAGAGGAGCGTTATGCACCCTCTAAGGGATCACGTTACTAAGTTTGGAGGCCGCTACTCTAGAGACAAATGCTTAGATGCAATTGATAAACCAGCTTTTAACAACCCAATACTAACCAACCAAAGAGCGGTTGGTATGTAGGAAGAGGGGAATCTAAATGTAAAATATATTTTGTTAAAAAAATTATCATTTGATTTATTGTTATAATCTACTTAATCCTTAGATGTGGAAATATGCTTTAGGTATAATTCTATATGCAAATATTTAAGAAATAAATATTACGATTGTGTTTGCGATTTTTCTTGCCTTTTTTATTGCTGTTGAATGTTTATTTGTAAAACTGCATTCGAAAAATCAAAATTTTATTGAGAAAAAAATAAGAAAACTAAGAAATAATGTATTTTATTATAAAAAGTTTTGAGATTTTAGAAAGGAAAGTTTTTAAGAGTTTTGTAATTTAAAAGGTGACTTTTGTCACGTTTTGTTAAAGATTGAAATGGTCAATATTCTGGAAGAGTCTTAAACTACAACGACTTTACAAATATTGCAACGAAATAATAACAAACTTCGTAAATCATTTTAATGCTGAAAAAACCAGCAATTTAAAAAAAAAATTTTTTTGTAATCTATGATTTAACATATTTGAAAAATTCTTTACTTAAATCTGCCAAATTTGAGCTTGATTTGTTAAATTTTACGACTCGAGAAATGTTTATAGAAGGCAGATCCACAAACGGACAGACGGACAGGCATGTCTAAATCGATTCAGAATTTTATGCTAGTCAATCTTCATAGGGTCTCCGACGCTTCCTTCTAAACATTATGAACATATTGACAAAGTAAATATACCCCTACCCAACGTCTTGGTGGATACATAAATTTTATTGAACCATAAAAACAATAAATAGAATGTTCAGCCAACTTTTATACATTTATATTAATTACTTTGAACATGATGCAAATAAAAACCCAAATTAAATATAATATTCCTGCTTATATGTTACATTATTTGCTCTGTGGGATTATCTAAATCTATCAGATACTTAAAGCCTTTCATAATGTATAAATTTCTGCAGAAAGTAAATGCCATAAAAAGTGAAAGACAGACATAATTTAATGCAAACAACATTTAGGTTTATGTATGATTCCGCTTAGAACAACTTAGAATGTTGTAGCTTAAAATTATTGTAGCTGTAATTTTTGTCGTACAATTAGCAACAAAAAAAAAAACATCACGGAAGCAACTCGTGTTTTGAAAATTTATTTCATAATAGAAAAATTGCAATAAAAGCAACAGCATGGATAAACTTTTATCAATAATTGCTTTTGGAGATAGTTGTTTTTGGAGATTTATTACATTTCTACTTCAAACTTTTGAATATTAAATTAAATGCAAAAATTATTAAATTAATTTAAAATTTAATTAAAAATGAAGATGAAGCAAAAATATGAACAAACTTTTGATTTGAAATGTTCAATTTACCTCTTAAATGGAATTTCTGTAGTTCGACAAATAGTTGTCCTTTTACAGCATAAGCAATTTGGCCACTACGAAAAAGTTACCATCTAAGTAGAAACAAAAGTACAATAAAGTTCATTTAAGGAACAAATACTTAGTACAACCATTTTGAATGTGATATCGCTGGAAGCCAAATCTTAGATAAGCACAACCCAAATACAATTTGAAACTTCGGGGTACAAATATTTGAATACTATGACTTTCAGATCCTTAGTTGGAGAGATATGGCTAAATCGATTTACAATTTGATATGACATTTCTTTTTGAGTATGCAAACATAATGATAAAATGAGTATACTCCCAGCTTTTGGGTGAAGGGTATTATAAATAAAATATTATTAAATGCAAGAAAAATAGCACCCAAAATGTATAAATACACCTTTTTAATTTATAACATTAAAATTTTTAATTTTTGTTATACTTAAATATTTTTTGCATTTTTCTTGTTCGTTTATGATGATTTTAAGTGTCTCCTTATGCAACGGGCCGATATAACGAAATAATCAATGGATCATATGCAATTGTTTAAAAAGCGTGAGCCGAAAATAATAATGAGACTTAGAATCATATGTGAGGGATAAAATATTACTCTCACTTATCACAATGGCGAAAATCGTTTAAAAGTTGTACAATCGTGTCACTGACATGACACAAATTGCGCTTCACTATTTGTAAGTTCTGTTTTGATATCATAATTTCAAAATTTGGTTATTTCCATAGTTTTAACAAACCCTTTGAGAATTGAGATTACAATGACTAATTTTTGTAACTGGTACATCAGGGCGTATGCGTGTTAACTATAGATCACATAAAGGCACATTGTGAATGTAACAATATGCGCTGGAATATAAAATTATGGAACACCATAATTGATAAATTTTGTAAATTCATACAATTTATACAGATCGATTTGAAAATCATTTACAAAATTTTTAAAAATATTTCCAAGTTGCTCATGCAATATGCCACGTAAGAAATAATGGATGCAAAAAGTTTTTATCTTATTAATACAAAAATAAGGGAGCATTAGAAAGCAAAAATCCAGTATAGGGTTTGAACAGTACAACTTGTTAAAATGTCTTAAAAGGAAATATCTGTAATTCCATGAAAAGTTCGATATGTATTTTATATGTATATACTTTGGCAACTGATTGACTTTAAAACTCCTCATGGGAAATAATGTCGATATAATAAACAATTCCAGTTATGCCAAATTATGCATCTCCAAATAAAAGCCTGAAGATTTTTGCTTATATTTAAAACAAATTTGATCAAAATAAATGTAATTTTTGGGAATATCTCTTCTAAATTTTGTTATATTAAATTTAGGGTACTTAAGTAGATGCTGCATTAACATGATTACATCTGAAAATTGAGGCAGACAAGCCTGAATTATAGATGATTGAAAAAGGCTTTTAATGCACTGCATTTGATGGACACTCTGAGTAAAATACAATATTTTTAGTTGCATTCTATAGAATTATATAGAGATAAATTCATCTCACGTACGCATTCTCATTGAAGGCAGATAAACTTATTTATGTCAAGCTGTAAATAGACAGAATAAATATATTTTATTATTATTGATAGTATTTATTCATATTAGAGCGATATAAGTGCTAATAGAATTCATGTATTCATACAACCATAATCATCTGTAAAGATTATATTTACAAATTATGTTTATGTTGAGTTGAGTTGAGGAAGATCATTACTAAAACAATTTGTACTTTGAAGAGACAAATCAGTACCATTCATTGGAGTATTTAAAAAATCAGACGGACAGACATGTCTAAATCGATTCATAAAGTGAACTTTTCGAATAAGTTCAAAATTGCAATTTGTTAAAATTATTTTCACTTCTCACTACTTTTTTAATTCAAATTAAGTATACGACTTGTTTTCTAGTTATTCAATTTTAGCGCAGTTTTTCTTATAGCGCTATAAAATACGAGTAAACAGATAAATTAATACGTTAGCTTGAATTTGGCATTAAATGATTTCAAGAAATAGCCACGCAATTCTTAAAACTTATTATAATTCATGACTTTGTACAATTACTTATCGGGAAACGTGTGCAAACTCTACCTTTTTTTTCTCTCTCTCCCTCTCTTCCATTAAAACTAATTAAAAGAATAACTAACTAATTAATTAATAATTTCAAACTTGTAATTAATTGAAATTTCCTATTCCTTTCTTTAATTTATTTCCATTTTTTCCACTTAAAGACAACAGCTACTACTTTTAATGATAATTAAAAATTAAAAATGTAAAAGTTGATGATAATCGGTGCCCAAAACGTTAACTGAACTGAATCATATCGATATGAAGTGAACTGAACTGAATATAAAGTAAATTATATCGATATAAATTAAATTCAATAGGAATTTAATTTTGTTGCAAGTGGACCTAAGAAATTTCAATTATAACATCACAAAAGTGGGTTTATAGCAAATTTGTCTATTCCATTTCGTTTCTTTTGATAATGACTGGTCTCTTGACCAATGACTGGTCATATATTTACACCTTCTAAATGGGAATATTTCATAAAAATAGATATAAGAAAGGTATAAAAAAAGCAGGTGAGAAAAAGAGTTTGTATTAACAGAAGAAATGCAACGGAAAGAAAAAACTAAGAATTTTATAGTCGGACTAAGCCAACTCTTAAATGCTCTATTGACCTGTTTGCTTAGTATTAATGAAAATGTCAAGGAAAGAATTAATTATAATTAAAGATAAAATTCAAAATATGAAAAGACGTAGATCAAACTTAGTGCAATTATTTTACATAACAATAACCGATTTCTATTAAAATATATTGAAAATTGATAATACATCTCATTAATTAACTTTTTTGAAATAATCCATTCATTGTATAAACCAAAATAGGCCTGTGTTAGTTGGATAGTCATTATATCACATCACTATCACGATTCGGGAAGTTATTTTAAGTCAATTCGTGTAATAAATGATGAGTTTTTCTCAAACTTTTATTGACTTTACATACGTCCATAAAAAGTTATATTTCCCAGACACCTCAAATGATGTGAATTATAAATGGGAAGAAACAGATGTTCCTAACCCTAAGTAAGACAAATTGTTAAAGACTCTAATGATAAAGATGTAAACCTTAAGTAATTATCATTTCACATTAAATGTAATCAAACACAACTTAATGAAATCGTAAGAGATTTTATTTTATTATCATTCAGTTTCTTAAGCTCTGATACTTTGCCATTATATCCTTATTAAATAGAATAAAATTGAATTCAATAGAAAAAGGCCAAAAAGAAAAATTTATTTTATTTTTATCATCATATCTTTATATCTCTTTCTCTCAATTTCTCGTTGCATGTTCCTCTCCGGTTAAACTATACCGATCCACAAGACTATTTATCATTAAATTTCTATTATTCCCCATTATGTTCCACTATGACCTCTTGTTTGCTTCTTTATTAATTATCTGCATTCTTTATAAATTGAACGTTGAACGTTGAACTTTAAACATAATTTTTTTTAGTTTATGACCGTCATTATGACTATTAATCACTCTTGTCCTCATGGCAGTATGAATAGTTTGCGCTAGAAAAATTGCAACAATCTTTTATAAATGATTTTCCTTGAACTTTTTTTTTGTGGTTGCTACCTTTTTCTTCGTCTTCTTTTTACATAAAAACATTGTATTCTTTTTCGTTCTTTTATGTATTTAACGAATATTTTTTTTTTCCATATGACGCATACACATTTCTTCTATTAATCATAAAGTCTTTAAAAATCAATGATTATATCAAATTTTTAAAAATGACATAACGCTTTAATGAAGTAACTTCCAGATTCTGGAAAGATACCATGGTTATTCACTTCATTGTATGAAATAATCGTTTGGTAAAACAGAATATAATAAATTTGGGAAGTCTACCAACTAACTTATCATGCCCAAAATAATGGGGAATGAATGTTAAATGCATCAATTGTTAATAATAGTTATAAAATAAAATAAGAAAATAACAGATTGAACTGCATATATGAAACTGTGTAATAAGTTCTACACGCAATGAATTTCAAAATTAGACTAACTTTTTCTAAAATTGTAGAAAACGATTATTTTCTGAGAATTATGGCGCCTTGTTAAAGGTTGTGATAGAGAAAATCATTTATAACGAATAAAACAAGTAGAAAAAAAGGCCTACACTACTTATAGTACAGGTACCAGGTACAGGTAGTATGATACTCCAAAAGGAGTTAAGATAGACTTACATTCTAGTAAACTAATCCACACAGAATCATTCCCTGATTCAATTCGAGCCTGTCAGTCCGTCTGTCTATCTGATGTGCGTACTACAGATCGCAACTGTTTAGCTATTTTAGTGAAATGTGATACTAAAGTGTGTTTTGGCCTAGAGGTGGATCCTATTGAAAATTATTAAAATCGGACACTTTTTACTACTCCTACTACAACTTTCTTTAAAAAAGTTGTTACATGGTTACATGGAATTTTAAATAAATTTTAACGTAAAATGGCTATGAATTGTATTTTAATTAGAAGTCCTATTTACGAAATTTAGTTCAGATTGGTACATTTTTACAATCTTTTTCGAAATAAATTATTATATAGGCAAAAATTTCAATTTTAAATATATTTTAGCAAAAATTTTAAATGTTTTTTATTTTGACGTAGAACATGTATGTCCCAAACTTAATCCAAATGAATCCATTTCTTAAACCTTCATACAACGAACATTTTAAATAATTTAATAATTACAATAATTTCAATGTTATTGTAATTCTTGTAATTCTCTTATATGACTTTAATTACATTAGTAAAAATGAGGTAGGGTGTTTTAAAAGTCGACCCCTACCCATTATAAAGTTCTTACTTATTTTAAGAGTTAAAAAGATTTCCAGAAATAAAAAGATTTTCAATATTACTTACGTTATGTTGGGAATATAACAACAACAAAATTAAAAACTTTCAGTGCTTTATAATTTTCAATTGTGAGACACAATAGCATGCTTTGTAGCTCGTTAGGGAATAACAATGATGAAAAACAAAGTCGTGACATCCAATGGAATCGTGTTAGTGAAAAGCGAAATTCAAAAGAAAAAGATTGAATTAAAAACAAATATTTACTGCATCGCGGTCACGATCCATTGATCGTGTTTAAATGTAAACTTTACAAAAACTCAAGCGTGGATACACCATGATAATTCGATTCAGAGACTACCTCAGTTTCTCAGTAGAAGATAGACAACGCAATTATTAAAAAGTAAGTACTTGACATTGCATAATTTTGCGTAAGCATGGGCGTTTTTCATAATTTCTTCCCATAGGAAAATTTAAAATTTGTACAAATCTTTAGCATTGTACCTTTAGCGGATTTGAAATAATGTATAATATTTGACTTTTAAAACAGACGTCTTCTCAGGTTATATTACACTATGGGCGTGTCCTTTAAATAATTTTGTCCATTACTAATACCAAACTGCCTGCAAAAATATGTTCCTGCCATATTTGAGCCCGATATCTATTTTCACGACCAGAAGAATGATAACTATGCACGGACAGATAGACAGACATTTCCAACTTTCTTTAGAATCTTACAAACAAAATGAAAAAATGTTTATACCTCCAACCTCTGAATGGCTTGTATAACAACAGACAAGAGGATAATAAAAAAGGAAAAAACTTAAGAAAGTTATGCATTATTTCTATTTAATTGTGTTACCTATTTAGTTGTTATTAGACGATACATTATGCCACCTCTTATATGGAATAATTATTCTGGAGTATACGTAACACACAAAAAACACAGCTAGATAGAACTACTTTGTAATTTACATATCAACTGTTATAACCTAAAGTATTAATTATAATAGTATGTATGATGTGAGTTAAGATTTCCAATTTCGCCAAAGTATTTGGCTACCGTTACCATCATGTATAATTTATCCACCCTCATATCGACCGCATAACTCTTGCATGCGTTATTATGCTACCTTTTGCATGGATTAATTCACAGGAATAACATAATAATATTCATGTACTGATATGACTTTTTTTTTAAATGAAATTATTTTGATAACTAAAAATGTAAATGGAATGAAAGAGAAAATCAAATATGAAACAAAAGAAGTGAATTAAAATTTAATGCCAAAAAAAATTTAACTATAAATAATATCACATATGAAAATCACCAGCAACAATGACACATAAAAGCAAATAGGAAAATTATATTTGGTTGGGGCCAATTTTTGCATACCCACCACCCATATACCATCATATTTTTACTCAAATTTTTTTTCAGACGTAAATAGAAAACGTAAATATAAAAAGTGAAAATTTGGTATTATATTTCAATTTCGTGTAGGCGTACTCGATCTAGATGCTTATTGAACAGACAATGCAGTCCAAGAGCCTCTTTATATTTGCAAAATTTCAACTTTCTATCTCTTGCAGTTTATGGAAGATAAGCTTTAAAAAAATGGTGTGTTCTCAATTTATGTTACACTGTAGGCGTGTCTCTTGACCTGGTATGCTCATATTCAATTCCAAAGTGTATGTAAAAATTTCCAATGATATATACCATTTTGGAAACGGAGTTTAATAATTTGCTTATTGATTAAACCTTAATTGTTCTGTTGGCCTAAAGATATTTCGCACACAAAATCTCTCTGTGCATAAATCTTCACATACGCAAAATAATCAGAGATTACTCATATTAGAAATATGACAATAATTAAACGCTTTAATATGTGACATGTGAAAGCATTGTTAACCATTATGTAACTGACGTCTATTATTAGTGAGCTTAATATTCTTATTCATGAGGCTATTAATTTTGATGATATCCATAATAATAACAAATGAATATGAAAATTATGGGGCCATAGGCTTGTACATATACCATCAATATATTTTTGATTATTTTCTGGTGCACAGAATTGTAGAGTAATTGCTTTAATATAGTTAAGTGGTTTTTAAATTTTATTTAAACAGCTAAGATTTTCTTAGTTTACCTTGAACAGTGGCCATGTTTATTTATCAATTTAGCGTATTTTCAATGTGATATGGGATACTTCTTTTCCTAAAGCAATAAAAAGCATTAAATAAATGGAAAAGTATCCTAACATTTTAATTGTGATTCTTATATAATTTATTTTATTGTTATTATGGTTCTAATGATTCTGCTCTACACCAATCTATCCATTCTGCACAATCGGAGGTTGCAACTACACTTATTTTGTCATTATGTTTGCAACGCCTAGAACGAAGCTTTGGAAACCTATAAATTCTGTATCGATTTAGGCGTGTCTGCTGGTCTAAGTGCCTTTTTCTTGTAAACATTCTTTTAATCGCAATATTTGATATATCCAGCTCAAATTTAGCACAAGCATTGAAGATTCTTTTATGCTGATATTGAAATAACGGTACTGGGCAAACTTAATAAAAGAATGCGTCCACATTTTTGTAAAAATTACTTGAATCGACTTTGTATGCCAAAAGTTATAGAATGTCAAATTTTACTTTAGTTTTTTTATATTTTTGCATGGAATACAAAAAAATTGGTGGTGGGCCCCAGACGTAAATAATTTATTTACTTATTTTATTCGATTCTTCTGTTCGATTTAGCTCTTTTAAAATGATTCCATCTGTTGTGTACACTTTTTTTTATCTATTGTTAAAATTTCAATGATCCAATTGAAATCCGTAAGGTTTTAACATAAAAGAAAGAAAAAGAAAATGGGAAATTGAATACAGCATGTAAATAATGATAAATTAAAGTGATAAATGGAAATGAAAATTTAAAGCCAATGAATAACAATAGGTAACAAGTAGAAACAAAAAATCTGGGTAGAGAACATTATCTATCATCTTGACATTTCAAAGTATTGAAATTGAACAAAAAAAAAAAAAAAAAAAGGAAAATAAAAGAAAATAAAAAATACGTTATTAAGAAAATTTAATTGTGCTCTATACTCTTGACTTTATTTTCTCTCATTCGGCGTGTTCTAAAGATTGTATCTTTTTAATTATCAATTAACTGATAGTTTCTTCTCATTATTGTCTATTGTCTCATTCATTTCCTGTATAAAATTGATTAGCTTTGTTTTGTTGTTGTATTAAAAATTAAATTGATTATGATGGAAAACAATTAAAAAACAAAATGAATGAATTTTTTTACTTATTTTTAGGGTGCATAAATTAAAGCGTTATAAAATAATTATAGCTCTTTGATGCAGCACACTAAGTATCACTAAATATAAAGCAATGTCAGGTATTCTTGACATAAATTTCTTTCTTAATGGTAATAAATTGGACAATGTATCATAAATTCTTGATTCAGATGTGCTCCCTAACAGAAACTGCATTCTAATCTGCGTATTCAATAGAAAGAAGCCAAGCAGTGAACTTAACCAGCGTTTAAATAGCTACCTTACTCCAGCATTTGCATGTATTTTATAAATTCTACATTGAGGCGTTTGAGTTTGTTATTTTGACCTTGCCGAGAGTAGGTTGGAATCTATTCCTAGGCTAGCGACAGGTCGTTTTAAATTCATCAATTTACCATCCCTTGAAAACTGTAAACTGAAAAATAGAAAACAGATTTAAACTCGCACCTGAAATTACTTCGTTACAACGGTCAATTCAATTTTATATATTTGCTTTGATATTCGATTGCCAGTTTCGAAATCGGTCAAAGGACACGCCATCAGTGCATTATAAACTGGGAACACCTCTTTGTCTTTTAAGGAAAATTTAGTAATTTTTTCCTCAACATCTAAAAACTGCAAAAGATAGAACGCTAAAAATTTACACAAATAAGGAAGTTATTAGTTTGCAATGTTTCTTTAAAAAACATCGATATCGAGGTTGCCTGCGCAAAATAACACAGTAATAAATTTACACTTTTTTCGTTTACGTTTAGCCCTGAAAAAACTGAAACGGTTTCTGGTTGCTGGGTATTCAAAATTTGGTCGCAGCCACACATAACTTTCCTACTTGTTTTGTATGTTTTTGCACAACTTTGGAGATTTGGAGATTTTATTCATCGTTATGATTATTCTTAATCCAAATACCATAAAAATGAACGAAAAAATATAGCAGCTCATATTTATTTCTTATGAAAGAAGAAGAATACTTTATTAGGTATTTATTATTACTATTATTTTAAGGTTTTACAGATTGCGCTTTTGTTCTGTTAATCTCAAACGTTGTAAGTATTTGAATATTACATTTTTCTACTGTCAACGTCTTCTAAGAAATGTGTATGGTTATTTCCATCAATGACGTGATATAAATGTCTTAAACGACTTCACAATGCTTGATCGATGATGAAGAGAGAGAGCTGAGAAAAAAAGCAAAGAAAGTTTACAAATTAAAATAAGTTTTGTCATGTCATTAGTTATTATTCTTCAGTAATTAAATCTATCTAATCTAAATTCTACAATTTTTCGACTGTACACACTGAACACATACCCATACACCCATACGCCCATACTCCCACACATCCATACACCCATATGTCCATATACCCATAGATATAAATGGCAAGTAATTGCATTTCAATTTATATCAAACACGTTCTGGGAATTGGGAAGGTTGAGGACGATTTGATTTGATTTCATTTCATTTTATGTAGGTTTGGACTTTTTTTTCTTAATTCTATTGCGTTTAAACTAAATCAATTTAATTTTAATTAGTTTAATTTATTTTAATTTTATTAGTGTTGAAACTTAAAGTTTAATGTTTATTAATTCAATTACTCAACATTAATTCGCTTACTACTCATAAAAAATATTGCCAAGACACTTTAGTTTAGAAAACTTAATCGAACATTTAATTAATTTAATTACGTTGCGGTATTTGTTTGTCTGTATATCTTCTTATCTAACACAATGTTCCATTCACTATATTTTAAATTTATTATTGAAACAATTGATTTCTTTTTGTTTTTTATATAAATGCGACAACAGTGATAACAATTCAATCAAAATCATTTATTAATAATGTTACAATTTTTCTAGAATGACTAATGGTCATAGTGAGAGTCGTAAACTAAAGAAAATTATGCTTAAAGTTCATTGTTCCCTTTATAAAAGAATAAAGATATTTAATAAAGACAAGAGGTCAAAGATGAATGTAAGATAAAATAATAGAAGTAAAGCCTGCAAAGAGAAATGAATAGAAAACAAAATATAGATTTGATCAAATTTTTTTACTCTACGCCACTTGTGGTAGGGAGTATTAAAAGTTTGTGCAGATAGACCTACCATTTATTATAACGCTCGACTCAGAATAAGTCGTAGAGTCTATTTAAATTGTCTGCTGGTTGCGTGTCTGTCCGTTTGAAGTCTTTTCATGAAAATTTCTTATCAAACTACACATCGCAATTTTTGAGATATTTTAGTAAAATTTGGTATTTTTTGGCCAAGAGACAAACCTTATTCCATTTTAGGTTTTTCTTGAAAAATCGAACGACTATAAAGTTCTTGCTTGATTCTATTATATTAGTCTACTCGCCTAGTAAGCCTACTTGGATTTTTCGATGTCAAAATTGCAAAATTTGCACATTACTCCACATAAAGTTTTTTCAAGCAAAACACGTGCCTGTGCACATACATTTAAAAAACTTAAGAGATTTTTTTACAGATATTTTTTGAAATTTCAAAGTTTAATCATATCGAGCTTGGTGTTTATATATATTACATGTTCATTTTGTTGCCTCAAAGATTCCTTATATATTGGCATATTGCATTCGTCGTTGTTAAATATTCCCAAAAATTTTTGATATTTTTGATTTTCACAAGGAGATGCCTTGAATTTGAGTACATAGTTCGTATCCTTATGTAAATTGTACAATTTTACAGAATTCATGTGTTGTTGAATACATGTGTACTTTTATTTGTACTCTTATATGCTTTGTTGCAGGAGCCATACGTTTCATTGTGCCTTTATTTGGTATGTGATGATCGCTCATACGCCCCCATGTGCTATTTTATTATCAAGCTACAGGTTGCAATTTATGATGTATTATAATGAAATTAAGTACAAAAATGCGTTTAGATGCAGATACCAACTCAAGTAAAAATGGTTAAAATCGGACTATTATTTCGACCACACCCTATGCAATTTTAAGTATATTTTAAAGTTAATTGGTGCTGAATTCGGTCCATTTTTGCGAGCTCTTCCCATTGAACGACCTTTTCGAAAATAATCGTTATACAGACAATTCATTTGTCAATTTTAAGTTTTAAATTTTTAATTTTATATATATCTTAGCAAAAATTGGCACTGCCTTGTATTTAGACAATAAAACTGTGTGTACCAAATTTCGTCCCATCGGTCCTTTCTTCAACCTCCTTTTACATGACAAATATTTTAAATAATTAAAAAATAACAATTTTTCCAACATTATTGTCTTGTAAATGTATTATTTGACTTTCATAACATTTAGCAAAGTGATGTAAAATATTTAAAAGGCGGCCCCGACCAACAATAAAATTCTTTTTTTTTCTCAATATAATTTTGATTTTTCGAATGCAGTTTTACAAATAAACATTCAACAGCAATAAAAAAGGCAAGAAATCGCAAACACAATCGTAATATTTATTTCTTAAATATTTGCATATAGAATTATACCTAAAGCATATTTCCACATCTAAGGATTAAGTAGATTATAACAATAAATCAAATGATAATTTTTTTTAACAAAATATATTTTACATTTTGATTCTCCTCTTCCTACATACCAACCGCTCTTTGGTTGGTTAGTATTGGGTTGTTAAAAGCTGGTTTATCAATTGCATCTAAGCATTTGTCTCTAGAGTAGCGGCCTCCAAACTTAGTAACGTGATCCCTTAGAGGGTGCATAACGCTCCTCTACTCTAACAAGGACTCAAAGTAGGATGAAATTAGGAAATCACTGCTGCGGAGCATTTATATAACAACATGCAATAAAATACATCAATAATATTTGATTTGGACGAAATTTGGCCCACTTGTAAAATATATCATAGAAAAATAACGAGCGCCCTTTCATTACAAAATATCGTAAATTGTATATTTCTATCATGTACTGAGTTTTTTTATGGAAAATATATACGATTTGAAATATGTTGAAAAGTGTTCCCCTATGAATGAAAACACATTTGCATACCAAGTTTAGTTAAACTTTCTTAAAACTTTCAACATCAAGCTACAGATGATAAATTTACTTGAACGAGCAATTGATGGAATAAAATGGAAGCAAGTGTAAGATAAGTCGGAAAATGATTGCGAGTTGATCAGTATAATAAAAAGTGGATCTTCTTCAACTCTTTCTGGGTTTTACAAACATCTATATAAAAAAGGATGTACCGTAAACAATGTAGAGTATAAAGACATGAAGGAGAAATTTATGCGCAACTTTAAAACTCCGTTTTATCGCATTGAAAAGAAATTCATGATTATTTATTTATACATTTATTGTCGCTTATCGCAATATAAAGCACAACAAATGCAGTTTTAGGGAGAAAATCTATTGAAAGGTAATCGAATACTTGTTAAGAATATGCATTTCCAAAAATATATTGCGTATTTTCCTTGTTGCAATATCGCAAGTTTTAACATATAAATTTTGTCATTGTTTCGTTCTCCTTCTGGTTTCTGTATGTTGCTGAAACTACCAAAACAAATAACCAAGGTAATAAAAATTGCTCTTTTCGAAATATTTTTTTTTGTACTAAACTTTTACTTATACTTACATGAATGTATTAATGTATACATGAAGATTTGTATGTGTGTGTTATATTGTAATATTGTATAAAATTTTCAATGTTTGTTTGGTTTTGCTTTACATGGGGAGTGGCTAAAAATATCAACCATTTTCATTAAAATTCGCTTATTAGCTTAAACGAATTCATTTAAAATAATTTTTTCATATTTGGAGGGCAATTTTGTGTGCTTTTTTATAGTCAGTCAAAGTTAATTTGTGAGTGATCAAACTAAAGTAATTAGCTTTTTTAGTTTTGGACAAAATTTTTTACATTTTTTACATTTGGCTTTTTTTTTGTTTGAAAAACTATTAAAGGCACAACACTTTTTATCATTTTTTCAGTTTTCCCATCAAACCTTAAAAATATAAGTGTATATTTCACCTAAAACGCATCCGGTGCTAATTTCGTTTTACATGCCCTCTATTTGAAGATGCAAGTTTTTAACTCTTTACTTATGAATGCCGCCAACAACAACAAGCAAAAATTTTCCACATTTGTAAAAATTTATTGAGTTTATTTTCAGTAAGTTATTCAAATAAATTCGACTCTGCATTAAAGGATCACTTTGTTCATTCTTTCTCGGAATGTTTAACAACATTTCAAATTTATCAAATGCATTTAATGTTTGTTTTTTGTTGGAAATATTTTACCAAGAAAAATTGTTATCTTTTTTTTGAGAAATCCCTTTATTTCTATTTTCTTTGAAAATAAAAAACCAAAAGATGAATAGATGTAATAAGAATAAAAAATCAGCGAAGGAAATGATAAAATAGCATTTGGTTTATGGTTGACAAGTAAACATTTGTTTCAAAAGACTTTTCCATTGACTGATATACAATAAAAATTTAACGCCCAGCTGCAAATGGTTGCATTCTGGTTTATAAGAACTTTCTCCATTATTTTCCTTTGTCTTCTTTGTTCGTATTATTCACTTTTATTATTTTGCATTTATTTCCTACATTACCTACATTTTCCTAATCCCATTTCTTAAACTGTAGAGACATTGTTTTACCAATGAGACAAAATGAAAATGCTTGCCTTAGAAAAGTGAGTTCACAATCTTGAATACAAATAATGTTCAATCAGTGTTGGCATTTCATAATGCTTCCAATAATTCTTCCTTACATCAATTGTAATGGATAATTGGCCAGTATGAATGGTTTGCACGGGTATTTGTAACACTTAGAAAAAGTTAAAAATATATGTAATTCTTTCTAAAGCAATTAATTAATTAAATTTATTTTGGCTTAAAAACAATTGGTTTCAAGTTCGAGTAGTGGTTAGATATTTTTATTGGATTATTTTATTGAAAGTAGGCAACTTTAAAAGATTTCAGTTTTTGTGCTTGCATTTTTCATAAAGTCACACATTTTTAAAAAATTTGCTCTTTTTCCTTTCTGACTAATATTTGCAATGCTTGGACAAGGGAATTAAGAGAAGACTTGCTTGATATGGGAGCTAAAGGCAATCAAATTAGATTCTCCTAATTTTCTTCTCGTCATTATTTTGTTTTTGTAAATAATTTTTTTGTAATTTTCATTACTTTTTAAAGGTAAATTTAGATAAAAAATTTTTATTAATTTTTATAGGTCAAATCAAAATTTTTAACTCACCAACTAACATAAAGTGTTGTTAGATATTACGCTAAGGAAAGTGCCTTAACTACCATTGCTCATAATGAAAATTGCCTAAAGCCCATAATTTGGCTCGATTTTGGTATCTTTCCGCTTCGGTACATTCTTTGATATTAATAACGTAATTTAGGTAACTAAAAGAGTAGCATCTTTTGAAGTGATTTGAAGTGTTCAATTATTGATTTGACGAAAAAGTTTTAATCGTCTACGCGTTTACGAGATAATTGGAATGGCACTTCATTTCAACACTTTTTTAGGAATAGGACTCTAATAATAATCGGTGAATCAAATCGATTTAATTTACATTAATACATGTGAACCCTTCTTCTCATTTGAATGAGAATGTTAACAAAGAAATTTTTATATTTTATCACTTGTATGTTGTTTGAGTTGTCCTACATACCTTTCAAAATTTTGGATACGTCTGGTGCATTTTTAAGAGTGATATATCTTACGTATGGTATGAATAATAATAAGTGTCTGGATTTGCATGAAATGTACAGTTTACTTTAAGCGTAGTATAATTTTTTGATGGTACCTAAAACATAACTATCCAGAGATCGTTTATGCCAATTAGCCATACGAATACTTAGACTTTATTTTGGAACATGAACAAAAACATTTTAAGTAAAATTTTTTTCTATTATAACGCAAGTTTTTAATGAATCACAATGGGGAAGTGCACTTTTCAGCAATTTATAGATGTTCCAGTTTATTTAATTACCGGGTAGCCAGCAAAAAATGTCCATTACAAACTGATTCAAAAGAAATTTAATAAATTTTTAATAATTATAGCGGATTTGTATAGTTTTTTTAATTTTGCATTTAAAATTTGGTGATTTTGCTTCCAAAGTAGCATAAAGTTACGATATATATAAAAGTGGTACATAGAGATTATATTTTATATATGAATAAAAATTGGAAAAAAACATAAAAAAACGGATGGCCTATGATATGGGGAAGCTTGCTTTTTATAATAATTCAGAATGCTCAGTGTAAAGTGATGATAATATAAACTTTTTATCGCAATATTTCACTTAGTATAGTCCTCGTTTTCCTTTATGAAAGATTACATAAAATTTTTTATTTATTATGCATTATACGCGTGGCTTTTCAATACTGAGTTGGTCCATCTAATTCTAGCCCCTCTAATCGTTATATAAGACAGTAAGCATATGACATGCCACAAATACATGCCACAAACGCACGATTAGCAGAGACCAATAAAACACCAGAGGAAATCTGTAATACGATTAGTTAAGATACAAAGACATTCAATGTAATATGACATTTATTTGTTTATCGGGTATTAAAATATTTGCTTTAGGCGCTTAAGGCGCTTAAGGCGCTTCAGACGCTTTTAAAATAAATGTGTAAAACTAGCGCCATATTTAAGCTTTTGTTATTTATGAAATTTTCATTATTTTTTGCTATTACTATTTTTTTTACCACTACCGTAAAAACCACAAAAATACATATATAAAGGTCTTGGTTTGTTTTCATTCGGTCTTTTTTCTTTTTTTTTTACTTAACTTTATTATTTCGTTGTATCTACAATTATATTTATATACATTTTTACATGAAAATGTGTGTGTAAATATTAAACGTATACAAATGTTTTATATACAGGAAATTACTAAAATGTTATCTTAAGGAGGTAAGCAGCTTAACATTACAATTACATTAAGAATAAAGAACATACTCAGTAAACAAATATTAACAAAGACAACAACAGCAACTAATGAAGAAGGTAAGAATAAGCAAAATATAAATTTTATTTTTATTGTGCAATTGCTCAATGAATTATTCAAAGTATAAAATATTTGTAAAAGAAAATAAAATCATCAAACCATTAGAAGTTGATAAGCAAAAGCCCAGTTTGAATGGGCGGCATGAAAAGAGAAAAGTGAGAAAAATTCTTTATATAAATTACTATGGTAAACAACGATTAGTGTCTTGATTATTTCTTAAATACTTCATGAGATATTTATCTTTATAGCAATATAGCAATATAATTCATTCAGAAACACAATTAAATAAGAAGGAGTTTAAGATTATATTTTCACTAAGAAAATCTTACTTGAATCTATGTTATAAATAAATGTAAGTAAATGAATGAGCGTGTTGTGAGTTTTGTTTGCAGACTGCCATGAAAAAGAAATATGAGAGAACTAAAAAAAAAATTGTCTTCCAAGAATAAATAATTTTATTTTAAAACTATTAACACAAAAACTTAGCTTTTTAAAGAAAATCTTTATATATTAAGCATAAATATAGATTCACAGTTGAACTGAAATCTTGAAAACGTATATGTCCTTCAGTACGTCTTTATGATTTTGCTTTAAAGCAAAGTCTACTCCATCTAAAAATGCAAGTTATCCATTTTAAATTTGATAATTTGGAGACATTCGAAAGTCTTTTAAGTACGTTGATATTAAGCCTAGATCAAACTAAGTAAAAATCTTGACCACGAATAAAATTGATACTTATATTTATTTGATATTTAAGGTAGAATTACAAAATTTTTGCCTTAATAATTCTTCAATTTTATAAAGATATAAAGCAAAATAAATTGTATTTTTCCAAGAACAACGATTCGTGATAATGAAGTGAAGCCAACTAAAGTGAAGTGAACCAATGTAAAATAAAATAAAGTCCTGGCTAACAAAAGATGACAGGCCATGATTATTAAATACATTAAGAATGTACATTTACATGAGTGATAGTTGTTAATTGAAGCGACAATCGCTTCAAAGATCGAATCAACAATCTAAGAACCAGTAACTTTTCATAAAAAATATTAAGGCCGGTGAAAACTATTCTCTGGCAAAAATCGATGATTTTTAATATAGCACTAAAAAAGGAATTAAGATTACAACATAAAGGATTGTAAATTTTTTTACCAAATTTGTACTCACAAATGCTGCAGGATATTATTACTTTGTGTTTAAACTACTAATGAACTGCCAAAATATCTTGCAATGGTCATATATCTTACTTAAGGAGAATTATACAGTTTGTATGACATTTATTTGTTACTGACAGCTTGACAAAACGAGTATATTCTCAATTTCTAAGTGGCATTTTATATGTTTCTCAATTTATGTTACTTGTTAAAATATTTTGTGTAATATTTTTCTATAAAAAAAAGATGTATGGAAGAAGCCATCCAAAAAAAAAAAAAAATAACAAGTAAGATAAGTATAGTTGGCTGGGGCCAAATTGCCAATATACCTTAATATTATAATTTAGAAACTGATTCAGTTTTAACTTACTTTTCTTATATTTACTTAAATACAAGAAAATTTTTTAAATTTCGTGTAATTTATCTTTGAACTATTTATTACAAATTATAAAATTATAAGTATCAGTTTTTAAGTCCTTTCAATAAAAAAAAAACTTCTATGGTACATTTCTACTTAAATTTATATTATAATAATTCTTAACCATTTGAATTTAATTGGGCGTGTTTAAAGTATAAAGACTTACGAGCACTTAAGTTAATTCTCTGATAATTTCTATTTCAATTAGAAGTCAATATTTAGATTTAATTATGCCTGACTATAGTTTGGTAAACTCTTTACGTCCATCCGGGTGACTTTAGTGGTGACTTTGCATGTAAATGACATTCCTATTTAGATTTTGTAAAACTTTGTTCTGCCTTTCTTGCTCGTAATTTTTCTTCATCACATTTATTCAACTTTATTTTATCTCTTCATCATTTCTCATCTTCTCAAATTAATAAATAAATAATAACATTTGTTGTTGTTGTTAATATTTTATTGTTGTTTTATAATTATTTGAATGATATTGTCAATTTGATGAATGGAGATATAAATACTTGTCATCCACAGTGTGAATTATTGTATTGATAATTGGTTGCGATAAACATTTATTCAATGAATCTTTTAATACGCAGAAATGAAATGAAATAAATCAATTGGCATGAGCAAATTGTAGATTTATAAGTCCACTAAATTTGTATGTATAATTTATTTTGTATTTCAAAAAAGTTTGTAATGCAATTAGTGCCAATTTAAAAATATCTACCATGAAACAAACTTACTTTTCTGATTTATATTTTAATTTGGTAACTCTTTAATAACATTCATCAAAATGATGCAGGGCATTTGGAAGTCTCCATCAATCGACTAAAATGTTCTTATTTCGGTTAACATACACATGAATCCTGTTTTATAACGCATGCAGCAACGCAACAGCAGTTGTTGCTACTTCTACAAAAATCATGGAATCAAATGGCAATAACAAACAATAACGGAACATCATAACAATAGAATCAGCCATTGCATTGATAACATAAACTACATTTTCCTTTTAACTTGAAAAAGTCACTTACAATGAAACGTTTGCACATTGTTAGTATTAAATAATAAAAAACTCTTTTCGCTAAAAAATTTCTGCATTTTTTTTGTTGTTTATTTTGTTGTTGCTGTTACTGTTATTAATGTAGTTTTTCTCATTATTTTTGATATTAAAGCAAACAGAGAACAATAGTTTATTATGAAATTGTAAGTATATATTTGTGTTTGTGTGTTGATGGTATTTTCTCAAAAAAAAAAAGTAGACTGCACAAAGATTTAAAATATTTACAAAAATTACTCTAAATTTTTTGAATAACGTGTGAACAGCATTCTTTGACCTGATCGAGAGTTCTATATGAAAATAAGTAAAACAAGTATGAACTTTATATTCTTAAATACCCTACACCACTTTGCTTAATGGTATTAAGGTTAATTAAGAGAATTATAAATCAATAATATTTAAAAAAAAATGGTAATTTCTAAATTATTTAAAAAGCTTGTTATATAAGAGAAGGTTCAAAAAGTGGTCCTATTTATAACAAATTTGGGAAATATATTGTTTATATTAGAATATAATTCAGCGTTAATGTATGTCAAAATATTTTTTAAATTGTAGTTTTCTTTCGTATTAAAACTTTTGGTGGAAGGACTTTCTAGTGGGCATGGTCGTAAAAGTGATAGAATGTGTCCAGCAAACGATGGCAAACTTATAGGATTAACAGAGACATATTCATTTGAAAAAACAGGAAATTTGGCAAGGTAAGATATTTTGTTCCGCAATTTTTGAGTGATCACGGACTGGTACACAGCTGCAAAGGTTCAATTCTTGTTCAATTTCAATTTTCAATTTTGTTGGCTTTTTCAGTAAATAGGAAACAATTAAAAACATTTATACCTAATTTTTAATTAAAATCTGATCATGTTTGGAGAGCGTACTTGATTTTTTTCCAATTTTGAACAGAAAATTTCAAATATATGTGGATATATATATATATAAAGTAAATGTATGGAATCCGAAAAATGATCAGACATGCGTAGATCTATTCAAAACCTGATGTTTTGACTTGGGCCTCTAAGTTTATTTCTGAATGTGGTGGATAATGTCTAAAGTTGGGCAAGCATAAGAAAGTTAAACATTTTTATTTCTAAATAAAAATTGAAAGTTTATTGTAAAAGGTGACCAAAAGGCAACATATAAAGGTAGTTAAATGGTGTGATCAACATTTAAGGCCAATTTTTGCGACTAGGGCAAGTGGATGGTTGGACCTCTGAAAATATTAGGAATACTTAACTACTTTCCATACGTTTTGCGAGTATGAATAAGTTTGATGAATCAAAACTATTATAAACGTAGCCCAAGAGGGAGGGTAATAAAAAGAAAAATGTAGATAGTTAGTTTTTCGTGCGTAAAAGCGTTACCTTTTGATATTCATTAATCACAAGAGTAATCTGCAAGAACTTTTCACTATTTTTATTCTCCACATCGGAATACTTGTATCCATATGCATACACGTAAATCACATGTTAAACTAATTTAAAGTTATTTATGTCTAGGCGTCTTTTTGCTATGATTGTATTGTGCATTCTCTGAACTTAATTCTAAGCAATAAAAATAAAAACCACGAGCCAGAAAATATTGTATTGAAAACATTAAGTAACTAAATTTCACACAAAAGGATTAAATTTTTCGAGTGCTTATATGAAATACATATATAAATAAATACAGATAAAAATACAAAACAATATTTTCCAATCATTATCGGAACTAGAAAAGATAATTTAAAATCATTTATTTGACTCGTTATTCACGTAAAACAAAATATTGTAGCTTCTTGATCCATTTAGCACTTTTATGTCTTCTGTAATTTTGAATGAATGTAACCGAGTTTATTAGTTAATGAGACAATTTCATATCTGGCGTCACATGATTGAAATTTTCATCATTGTAGAGTGCTCAATAAGAAAACAAGGAGATAAAATTGATGTCGCTTAATTTCAAGTCAACGTGGCCTTTTCTAATCTTCTTCGGACAAAGCATTTGGTATTAAATGCCACTGAAAAATTTCACGAATTAACTAAAGTAAGATAAGAGTATTCATTTCAAAATTTACAAGGACATTAAAATACCATAAAATTTTGAATATTGATTTAATATAAGTTTAGAAAGACGTTGAAGTAAGTCGACTTACTTCAACTGCAAGGCATTGTGGGCAAATGGCCTAAATATTCGTGTTCATTTTCAGTATTATAAATTGTTATTATTTATAAAAAGTTTTCCATCACAATCAGAAATAATGAAATTCAGGCAAGATAAACTGATTAATAATGTGATTTATGGGGCTTGACGATTTGAAAGATGCTTAAACGAAAAAAGATCTTAACTGCAAAAAAGTGCATGCCAAATTGGACCAATACTTTTTTTTATAGGGAAAATGAAATTGTTCAGGTTTTACATGATGATTATTGCTGCTATTATTATGTTGCTCTTCTATGCAGAGAACGCTAATTTGGAAACCGGTTGCTGCAACTTTCCGCACTCGAAATCAAAGAAAATAAAATTTTCATTTTAATTTATTTACATTTAAAGTGTGTTTTTATTTGAGATGAACAAAATTTATAAATTTTATTTGAAATTAAACATATTTTGTATCGAAATTCTGCATAAGAATTATATTTCTAAAGAAAGTTACTTCAATGTCTGATAAAAAAGTGCGTGACGAGAAATTCATCCATCCAACTACAGAACGTATGGCTTATTTATTAATGTAGAATACAATAAATAAAAAAATTACCATTATGAACAACTAGTTCTCTGGGCGTGCCAAACATCTACAAGCAAACATACCATAAATTCGGAAAAATATTTGTGAAAAAAGTATATTAGAAAAAGTGAATTTTTTTTGAAAGTCTTTGCTTTACTAAAATATTCCAACAACAATAACAATAACAATAGCATAGTGGGAAAAAAATCCATAAAAGGAAGATAAATTATGAAAAATATATTTGCTCTTTTTAAATACTAATGCAATCGCGTCACACTTATTTGTGTACTTTAATGAAAAATGATCGGACAGTGTGTAATAAGCAAGAGGGAGAAACAACGAAGCGACAAAAAATGAAAAAAAAAACGAACACAAAAAATATAGTACTTTTTAAAAAACATAAAAAAAGGAATTGAATGAAGAAAGTTTAATAAACGCAAAGACCAGAAGAAATAAAAGGGACTGTCAGCCTGGTGGCACGAACATGCCACACCCACACAGACGAATGCAATTCTAACATTTCAACTAAGAAGGAAGAAAGAAACAAAGCCACATTTTACTTCCAAAACTATGGTTATCAAGAAAAAGGCCACAGAAAGGAGAAAGTAAAAAAAACGCACAAAATTTTAAAAAAGAAAAGACGATAAATAAAATCAAAAAAAAAAAAAATTAAGATGAAGATGTAGAGGAGAATGAAAGAAATTGGCCAAATGGGAGTTTCTTATATTGTAATTACACTCAACGCCACTTGTCATCCAGAGTTTGTGCAAATTTATGTAACATCCAGAAAGTGTTAAAATAGATTCACCCTTTTATTATGTCGACCGAATCGCGTCTCGATTCGGTTTAAATTTCTTTGCTTGTCTATTCATTCGATTTTTGTTTTATGTAAATTTACTATTCGTTTTTAGAACACAGACGCTTTTTGATCCATCTGGCGTATCTTATTGAAAATGGTTAGAAAATACATTCCTCAAATGATGCCTTTTTCCTCATAAAATCGTTATTTAAATGAAATTTATAATTTTGGATAAATTTTTATGAAACTTTTTATGAAAAGGTAGGCCCCATCTTTGAACATCTCAAATTATGCAAAACCAACAATATTTCATTGCCTTGACTTGAGTTAAGGTTACTTAAGGTACTTAATAGTAGAATCCAATCGACAATATTATTTTAACTTGTTTGAAATGCGTTTTGGTTTCTTCTTTTTTGTTAGTTTTTATTTTTCGTATTTGCCATATTTTTTTAGAGAATTCAAGCTAAATGTGATACGAAATGAACCAATAAATTGCAGTAAATGTCGGAAGTATGAGTACAACAACAAAATATGATTTGCTGTATTTAAAAATTTTTATTCCTGCATCATCTTAAACTCTTTTGTTGACATTATTCCATAAATAATGAAAAATTTATGCCCTATATCGATTTAAGTATTTTGGAATGTCGTCATAATGACCAAAAATTTATTTCAAATTTTTTGCTTAAGTCTTTGTCACATTAAAACTTTTGTAAAAATTATAATTCAATTTAAAAGGTTGGGATTTAATCTAAATTTTTTTTATAAGTGATTTAGTTTATTCTAATAATTTTTTTTTTTTTTTGGAATAAAAAATTGTGAAAGGCTTCTTCATAAGCCATATAATGACTTGCAAATAAAGATATTTAAATCTATAATTAAAAATTTTCTTAAAGAATAAACTCATTTAGATTTAAATTTCTTTCCAAATACCGTCCGATATAAATATCCGATAGAAAAATAATTGCAAAAAGTTGAAAGATTGATTTAATTATTATTTAAGAAAATCATATAATTTTTTTTCAAATTGCTCCATAAATTAAAAGTTTATTTTAATAAATCATAAAAAAATTTTACTTTATTTAGATAAAGTTTTAAGAGCGATCAAACGGAAATTAATTTTCTAAATGAACTCATTTTTAGTTGTGTGCAATAGAAACCGAAAGACACTTCTTCAAATTGATGATTATTAGAAATATTACTTAAGTTTGTTTAAACCTTTTTCTCTTCACGGTTACAGTGCAGTATTTGTCCTATACATTTTCGAAGTACGTATTGTGTCAACTTTGCTAGAAACATTCAAAATTTTTTAGAGTATATTATTTTATGGGCCAATCTTTCGAACAGTTTAACTCATAATCAACGGTAGAATATTATCGTAAAAATTTACAATGCTTATGCTTCACTTAAAGAAGAAACCTTAACCTTTATGGTTATAGTACCCTTCCCCCCACACCCTGAGGGTGGGATTACATTAATTTTGCCATCATATTTGTAACACCTACAAAGAAGCGTCAAAGTTCCTACAAAATTTATATATTTTTGATTAGAATTAAATTCTGTATCGATTTATGTATGTATGTCTCTGTGTGGGTCTGTGTGTATATCTGTTGAAAATATATCGTTGTTAAATTGGAAAGAATCAATCGAAATTCTTGGATGCAGGCTGGTATTGAGAATGGACAAAATCATCCAAAAGTTTTGCGCACAGTGCCATAGAGATTAAAAGCATCTGAATTGTTTAAAGCTAAATTTGATAATTTTTCAATTTGGTAATTTTTCATCATCTTCAAAATGCAAAAGATAGAAAGCTGAAATTTTGCACAAGTAGGGAAACTATTAGTCTACAATGTCTACCCAAAAAGTATGCAAAAAACTACAAAAAACTAAAATAAAACTAAATCATATTCTGAAAAGTGATGACGTGGCATATTGGTGGTGGATATCTAAGAAGCCATGAGAAAATATTTTTTGTAACTTTATAATTTAAAAAATTACGTATCCCTTTAAAAGTAAAGGGTTTCCATTTCGTCCATTTACTTTATTTCAATTCATTTAAGTGAAAAGTTTTTACGAACTACGAATGGATAAAATCACGCCCACATTTTGAAATATATTTTTCTTAAATATTACTTAAAATATTTTTAATGTCAAATAATGATTTCACTTAATTTTAAACCCTTATACAAATGTAAATTCTTATTGTGGTTGTTGCTTTTATTATTGTTTCATTATTTTCAATGAATTTATGATAAATGATGCAGAAGTACAATAAATATAATTGCAAATAATATCCTTAAATTAAATTATCATTAAAAATTGAGCGGTCTGCATTCATGAAACAACAAACAAACAAAAAACCACAATCGAATCGTGTTTCAAGATGCATATAAACATATTTTTGTGTGGGCATGCGTATGATTATGCATATAAAAAAAAATTAATATAATTAACAATGAAATTCCAAAATTGGGAAGTATTTTAATTATTTTTACCTTCAACTCATGAATGAAAATTTATGTGAAAACATGTAAATATGGAAAAGGACATTTCTAAATATTTTTACGTACAAAGGATAAACAGTAGTCAAGTTACAAAATGGCATGGTGTAATTAAATAAAAGAGAGAGGATAAAACAGGAGTGAAAAATTGAAACAAATTTTGATGGCATTTGCATTTATGATTATTAATTTTTAACATTATTATTGTTGTTGATACAAAATATAGAAAATTTTTGGTAGCTATTTAGGTATTAGTTGATTTTTAAAATTGCCATATATTGGTACATAGACAAGCCACGGACACACAAATATCTACAAATATCCATTTTTTTGTAATCCTTTTACGAACGCAATGAAAACATCAACACATGTGATAGAGCTATTATTATTGTTGTTCTTGATAACAATGAGTGTATAGGTCATAAACCAACCGTGAATTTCGTTTACTCGAAATTGTGATATTTGCGTAGGTACTAATAACGAGAGGATTATGGCATTAAGTCAACGTATAATTAAAAAATTTTCACACAATCACACACCACAATTATAACTGATATTTACTTTGGGATTTTATACTCACTACCTAGAGGTTGATAGTACAAACATTTTATCATGTTTGTAACAATCAAAAAGGAAGAGTCAAAGATCTTACAAATCATGCAAAAATGTATAAGTAGAGAGGCTATTTGTCTACAACATCCATCCAAATTTTTATATTTTTATAGTTTCACTTTCTGCTTACTACCAAAAAATTTAAACAGCCTCTGAATCGTAATATTGTAATATTGTAGTGTTCAAATGGTTGGTATCCACGATTTGGCTCCAACGTGCGTCTAATTGGTAAGGGAATTTAAAAATGAATATTGATTTTTTCATAATCCATATTGATTTTATCTAGGAGATGAGTGGAAGTGTATATTAAGATGATAATGCAAGTTGCTTGCATTGTTGGTGTATTTTAAAGTTTTTTTTTTAATAATGCAATCAGTTTGAATTTTTACTTCTACCAGTGTGCCTATGAGATCGTTATAGTATATAAAGCCCTTGGAGAAGTTTAATAAAATGTGTTCATTCACTATTATTCTTATAAACTTCATTGCTTGGTTTAGATTTTTGGTTTGTAAGAGAACCGTCCCATTTTTCAGTTTTTGGCATAATCGTTCGTTTGGTTTTGTTCTATTCATAATATAATATTTGGGTGCAAGGGTAGATATTGTGATTTTTTAAATTATATGCCTTTTAAAAAGAGAGTCTGCTTTAGCTTGACAGTGCGATCCGTGGGATCATTCATTACGAGTATTTAACTTACTTAAGTACATACTTATTTACTTATATAATGTAAACGCCAAATTCCAATAGTCATAATTACAGCATGGAGCAGGCAAATAAAGTTCCTAGCCTTTGTCCTTTTGTTCGTGTGTTATTAACATAATTCTAGCCTCAAAAAAAAATATAAGGAACTGAAATTTGGCGGGAATATTAAAGGTTTTTGCAGGCAGCTTGGTATTTAAAATAAGTAAAGTCGGTTGAAAGATACACTCGCAGTGATTCGATTTGATAATAGCAAATATACTCAAAAGGTCAAAATTTGCCATTAATTAAGATAAAGTAATTAATTATCAGTAGTAAAAGTCGCTTGAGAAAAAGAAACAGAAAAATCAAGTAAAAACATTATATTCAACTGGGGCCATATTTTGGATACCCACCATCAAACCACTTTTTAATATGATAAACTTACATTTAAAAACTTAGGAGAATTAAACTGAAATTAGGTATTATATAAATCCTGAGATAATATATAAATCTTGTAGACGTTAGCGATTGAAATAATTTTTATTTTATATATTCGTGCAAATTATCAACTTTCTGTAGTTTGTAAATTTAAAGTCATGTGTAATTTCTGAAAGATTTTACCTCTTTAAGTCGTTTTTATACAAATATTGTGCAACTGTTCTTATTCAAAAAGTTGAACAATTTCAGCGATCTATTTGCTGTATTTTCTGAATAAAAAGTAAAAGATAGTTAAAAAAAAAATGAAAGTTAAATCTTGTATAATTTAACGTAAACATGATAGATTTGCCAAATTTTGCCGATTGGTAAAACAGAATAGTTGTAACTGGTGCTGCTTTTGAGTTATAAGCAAAAAACTATAAAGGTGCTTTCACTTTGGATAGAACTGTGAACTTATCCTTCAACTGGCTTGACCCAATTTCAAGCCCAAAACTGCTTGCAAGTATTTTTAAATTTTCTGCCAAATTTAATCTCGATATATCATATTTTATAACTAAAAGAATCCTCACAACAATATAAGGCAAACACACAGACGGACAGATTTAAAAAATTTAAATCTGTCTCCGACGTTCTCTTTCGGCTATTACAAATATAATGGCAAAATGAATGTACGTCTAAACTCTAATAACGAAATGACTGTACCCACAAGCCAACTGGGCAGGCCGTATACAAAGCAAACAATTATTTGCAGACGTGACTGATTTGCGTTGCCTTTAAATGACTCTTACAAGACTATGCCTAAAACGAAAATGTGAAAAATCGCTTCAATATAGTCTATAATTTGTAAGTATAAAAAAAAGAACTTTTCACTTTTACGCTTAAACTGGAAAAGAGATATTTTTTGTCGATTTTCATCATTTACTTTCCGTACTACAGACTTACATTTCATTATATCAATTGACTTACAATAATTTTCCACGTTAAGTCTGTCTTGCCGTTTGATGTTTATCCATGTAAATGGGTTATGAAGTTACAGCTCTCAATTCTAAAATATGCTGATGCAGACTGGTAACTGCATATGGTAGCTAAATATTTTGATTCAAAGATTAACCCTAGTTAAGATGGTTAGAATTGAGCCGCCCTTACGGTCACTTCCCATATAATATTTTTTCAAAGAGAATTTGTTATGTGAAGATCTCTTATAATTCCGAGTAGTTGTTAAAGGAAATAGGTATATTACTATACTTTTAGGGGTTAGGGCACTCAAAAGGAGACCACGTTCGAATTGTACGCTTTTATTTGTTTATTGTACACTATTTTCGGTAAATTTTATTATACTTCTATGGAAGACCTTAAAAGTGGTCCAATTATTGAGTTTTATGAATTAATTTACTAACATAACTAACATAAATTTGTTGTTTAGTCCATGAATGCTCCTCTATGTAGTTGGTTGTAGTTATTTTCACGGAATATATTTTCTGGGCACACATTTTAATTCAATAAAGTTCTAAATGTGAAAATTCATCCAAGTTAATCCAATCAATTTATTTTGGACATTATACAAAAGGAGAGTTGGAAAATTTCAGATTAAATTGTAACACACTCTAATTGACCACGAAAGCCATCGGGAATTGATTCACATAATTCTAAACAATATTATAAGCAATTTTAATATAAACAACATTGTCTGTGATTGGTATTAAAATTTTGTGGTCCGAAAAAGAAAAATTTTTTGAATGGTTACATGTTTGTGTCAAGTAATCTACAAATAAATTATTTTTGCCACAAAGGTATTTTTATGTTTGTATAAACAAATGCGCGTGTGTATGTGTGTATACATTTAAATGGAATTGGAAGTGAGAAAAAAGTATGAAAATTCATTTTGCTGAAAAGAATAGAACAATAGCAACAACTGCAACAAATATAAGAGTAACAGAAAAAATTTTATGCTAAAATTTTTATACATTCAAAATATTTTATATGTTCAATAAATTATTTTTGTGGCTTCTGCTGTTTGTTGGAAAGCATAGCACATGGTGTCGTTCAAATGCGGATAATCATTTGCCCATAAAATGCCAAAAAATATTATTAAGTATATAAATACATGGCCGTACCAAATTTTCTCAAAAATTCTTCAATGGCAAAACAGGGAATCGGCAACAATATCCCAGAAATAAAAAAAAAAGCTTCGTCTAAAAAATAATTAATACGCAGGTATATGTCCATCATAAATATGGCTGACAAGTTTCGGCTCACGTAATATTCGTTTGTCTGCCGTTACTTTCAATTGTTTCAAATGAATTAGCGTTTTCTGAAAGAACCAAGAAGGCGTTAGTCACTAATCAAACATAAGGAATTCTTCCACAAGAACAACCTGCAGAAATTGAATTATTTATATGTAAAAATGAAAATGAACATAGCACTAGAAAGCTCTAAGAAATTATCTCTAATAGAAATTCGTATACTGACTATAAAGAGTGCTTCTTTTTTGAAGATGGACTCGCGTATGCCCAAGATTTAGATTCAAAATTTTTTTGCTACATAATTCTAAATATAGCTAAAGCACTTTAACATATTTCACAAATGTTTAACATGTTTTACAAATATCTATATTTTGTAAAAAAAACTTGTGATTAGATTTTTTTAATGGCTCATAAATCAATTTTATATTTTAAGTGGTTGCAACTTATGATTTTGCATTATCTTAGACAAAAAGTTATTTTAGGACTTAAAGTCGTGTAGTTAGGGCATTAAACGTGATCTTATACGGATTCTAAATGGATGCATCCTTAAAATTGATACGAAATTTTTACATAAAATATTTTAGTCAATTAAATTAAACGGATACATGAAAATAAAAATGTACATCACGTTAACTTGTTTCATATTGGTATGCAGCGTTTGTTGGTAACTTAAAATAAAATTTATATATTTTGTACACTCTAGAATAATAATAAACATTTTTAAAATAGTATACTTTAACATAAAGTTGAGAAAATGCAAAAGAACATTATAAGAGGAAATTTTTTTTTATTTGTTTGCTATGCATGACTATAAAAATTGTCTTCATCGATCTGGCATAGCAATTAAACATGAAAAAATATTATATCATCTTATATTGACGACTGACTTAATTCAAATTATTCCATCTATCTGTGAATTAACACTGTATATAAAAATGTTGTATACACATCGATAGCACGAAAAATATATGTAACGATTTATAGGGAACTTTAAATAATTGAATTGGATTTTTTCATTGTTCATATTTTTTCTCAAAGTGAATTTATTAATAATTTTTACTGTTTCATTTCATTTCATTTTCATAGTATAAATATTAAATAAATAAATTGAAATCTATAGTTAAAAAATATATTTATTTCTTCATTTATTTGTTTATTTATTCATACATCATTTACATAAAGTTATAGAATTAATAGATACTAAAAATATAATAATAATGTTGAAATTTTTATTCAATCATAAAATATCAGTTACGCGAAAGCAGCATTCAAATACAATAAAAGTACGACAACAACAACAAAAGCAACAGCAGTGGAAAAAACGTAATAAGAACAAGAAGCGTTATAAGGCAAAAAAGTAGTTATGTTAACAAAATATCACAAAAAAAAAAATTAAAATAAAAAAATAAAATAATACTAAAAACAGCAAGGAAAACAAAAATAATTAAATAATAGTAACACTATTAATAGCAGCAACAAACATATAAATAGCTATGGGTATATATGTGTGGTATAAATATAGTACAAAGTATAAACTTTCATGAGCGGACTAAGCTCATAAAAGATCAGGAAGTATGCTCCATATTTTCAAGAGCATAATCACAGAAAAAATATGTAAATTTATAAGTGATATTTATCGATATTTGTCGTTATTGTAGCAGCTTTAACGGTTTATAATGCCAAGAAAATTTTATAGGGTTGTTTAATGAAATGGCCTGCAGCAAAGTTGGCGAGATAAGAGAATTTTAAATTAATTTTATCATAAAAAAAAAAACGGACAACATTTCAAGACGCTTTAAAAGAGTGAGCAAATGAAGTAGCTTTAGACGATTTTTATACGGTGGCACGGCATCACCATAAGGCATCATAAGCTATGCCACACAAATGTGGAAAAGTTTTTTTATACGGTTTGGACATGATTAGTATAGCAAGTGTTAATGGGGCTCCACTCAACAACAGAATACTTCAGTATAGATCTTAGAAGGAACGTACACAAACGTGTAGAAATATATTGGTCTTTGAATTTCGTGCGCCACCTCTTATGGAGCTTAAAAAGAAAGCTGAAGTTTTGTACAAGTAGGTAGGCCATTGGGTTCAAAAATCATGTAAATCGGGTATGAATTTGTTGCATTTTTACACAGCTGGTGGTCCACAGCTGGTGGTCCACAGCTGGTGGTCTGTTTAAAAATTATGCAAATCGGGTGGACTTATGCGAAATTGTCCAATATTAAATTTTCACTGTTTCATGTTTACATTTTCAATTAACTTCTAAAAAATTGAACCAGGTTCTAAATCTAATATCATCTACCAACTAAATATAATTTTCTTATTTATTTTTTTTTTAATAGTTTACAGTGAAGAGATTTTTTTTTATATTAGTATATTTTTTGCTAAGTGGGGGTTTTTTGGTTCAAAGGTAAAACTTTTCTGAGATAGTTATGATATTCTAATTTTTCGTATTTTGAATAAAGTCTTAATACGATTGAAATGTACAATATTGAATATTCCTTAAGGAAGTTAGTTCAAAGTAATTTTTGTGCAATTTTAGTTTAAGTCAAGCCATGTTTTGAACCTAATCTCATTTAAAAAACTTTCGAACATTAATAATTATTTAAAAAAATTTTTTTTTAAATTATTTTTTATAATGTTTTTTTTGCTTTCTTGGTTTCTCAGTTGAATTTTACAAAATGATGTAGGATATTTAAAAATCTGTTCCGATAAATTGCAACACTATTCCGTCACTTGATATATTTCTTGAAAAAGTGCTGCAATTTACCATGTACATTTTATAAAATCATGGAATTCTGTACAGGGAATATAAAAGCAATTAAAAAAATTATAATTTGACTTGGGCCAAATCCAATAGACTTATTCAGTTTTCTAGGAATAAATTGAAAAAGCAAACATAAAAAAATTAAAATTTGATATTATATAATTTTGCGATTTGTATGATTTTTGGACAGACTCTGTAGATTAATAATATACTTACATATGCAAAACTTCAGTTTACCAGATGGTGAGCAAAAAATCTACCAAATTTTGCTTTAAAAAATGAAATGTTCTCAGTTTATTTTGTATTGTGAATGGGTCTTTTGAGAGATTTGGCCCATTTTCAATTTCAATATGAGTGCACAAATTTCCAATAAGTCTGTCAAATTTGGACTTAATGTCTTAGGTCAACGGGCCAATGAGCCGTCAGACATGCCCAAACTGATTCAGAATTTGATGCTGCGTCGCCGACGTTTACTTTTACGCGTTACAAACGTAATGATAAAATGGGCATACCTTCATTTTTTAGGTAGTGGGTATAATAAATCCTTGTGTGTGTGCACAGCTGTTTGTTATTCTACGTTTAAGCTTTAGATAATAATAATTTGTAATAATTTGTAATAATAGCAATAACAACAATAATCATAACGGTGCATTCATCTAACATCGATTTAAGTCTCTTCTGTAGAGAAATTTTATTACCCAATGACTAAACATATCGGGCATTACTATTTCGTTACTTCTCTTGCTGTTTGTTTTGTTTTAAATTTAGTGTTGCTTATACATAAACAAATAAATATGAACAATATTTCATACGAGAATTACGGGTGTACAGGACTTTCATATAAAAAAAAAGCAAACCAAATTTTAATAACAAACAACAGAGAAAAAAAATTCCAAAAAAAAAAATAACAACAATAAATCCTTTCTTGGCACGTGCATTACTGTATGTGTGTTTGTGTATGTGTAGGATATGTGTGCTTAGCAATATTTCTACACGTTGTACGCATTTAGGCCTTGCACAAGAAAATGAGAAATCAAAGAAGTAAAAGCAGGTTAAATATTCCATTTATAAATGTACGTAGGCTTAAATGTATGTATCTGTATGTGTGTGTGTATATTTAAATGTGTAAAATTGTTGTTCTGCCATTATTCTCTTGCATTGTTTTATTTTGAATATTTTTGAGTGATATGGCTTGCTGTGCCTTTTGTTCAACAACAATAAAAGCAGAATGAACTACTAAGAAAATTATAGTTGATTCGAGACAAATCTGTACAATTACTTGAATTTACATTAATTGTAAATCTTGAACGATTTACAATTAATGAGTAAAAATCGAAGAAAATGAAATTCAATCTAAATATTCAATATTTTGTAATTTTAAGCAAATTCGTTTAATTTGATGTACTGTGGTTGTATGGATCGCAGATCATCTTACTCCATTTCTACTTCATTATATTACAATATAAAAAAAAATTTCATCGCTACTACTATTGTAATTTATAAACAAATAGAATATATTTTTCAGTTTGGGTTACACAGTGAAATTGTTATTTAATCCATTTGACACATATTTATTATCAATCTATGTGATTTATAATATAATATTAAAAATTTGGGATAATATCTCCATTAAGACAGACAGAGTGACATGATTACATCAATTCCAAATTTAATACTGATCAAGAATATATATTGATAGTTTGCAGGGTCTTCGACGTTTCATTCTCCAAACGTTTAGGCAAAGTAAGTATAAAATCAAATTTCTCGTTGACGAGTTAGGCTAAGGTCAAATTATATGCACCTCTAACGATTCAAAACTTCTCATAGCACTTGAATGCCGTATTCATTTATCTTCATATTAATTCATATTAATTGTTTAAAATATTTTGGAAAACATAAAGTAATTTTTCATTTGTCGGAGAGGACTCTTTAACATTCATAATTCGATAAATTCGTTATATAGAAAGGATGTTCAAAAATTAGACCGATCTAGAACAAATTTGATACACATATTTTCCATGTTCAATTACAAGTCTATACAGGCTATATAATTTTAAATATATTCAAGAGAGTAACATTTAATGACTTTTTTTTAAAAGAGATGTTGAATGATGGGAGATTACAAAAATTGACCAATTTTTGTAAAATTTTTTACATGTACTTTGCTATTTTAAATATAGAAATAAACCAATTTTTGTTTAAATATATTTAAATGTTCAAAATTTTTTCTTAAATTGACTTATTTTTGAAAGCGGCGTTATTTGGGAAGTGATCGTTACAATGGTCCGCCTTTAAACAATATTAATAAAATTCGTCTCTGGGACAAAATACATTTGCATTAAAAAATTCATTAAAATATCACGTAAATAGCGATTTATAATTTGAACACAAATAGGCAGACATGCTTAAATCGATTCAGAAAGTGATCAGTATAATCAAAGATTGATCTCTTTCATTTCTATCCTTTTCTGGGTGTTATAAATATTCGCACAAATTTTTAATACTCTGTGCCATAAAACGTAATATCGAACGGTGCAGGGTATAAAAGCAAAAGTAGTTTCGGAAACAAATAATTTAACATAATGAGTACAAAATCAAAATCAAAATATTTTACATCATACAATTTTGAGTATGAGTGATCAATATTTTCCGTTTTTGATTATAAATTTTGAGAACGTTCGGCAAATTTTGTAATTTTTTGAATTATCTTTTTAAATTTCTTGTGCTCTTTAAACTTACCTTGCAACAAATTTTTTGTTGAATTAAATAAAATATATGCAACAAATTTTTTATCCAGGTAAAAATTTAAAATTTGGATTTTACATGTAAATATTCATGTAATAAATAATAATATATTTATATGCTAATTTACTTATTGTAAAAATTGTAATTTATTGGAATTGTTTTTCTTTACATATTTTCCCATTTTACACTGAGCGAATTTTAATAGAGGATGTAATTGGTTTATGCAAATGTATGAAACATTAAAAAAAAAAGAATGTTCTTACCTCTTAACAATTTAGAATCATTTTTCTGATTGACTTTAAGCTTCCTGCATAAACGTCTAATTTTATAAAAAATTTTATTAGATAATCATGAAAGAAGTTGGGGGAATGATTAAAAATTTCTCTATAGAGCATTCAACTTTAATATAAATCGATGTATAAAAGAAATTTTGGAAATTTGATTATGCTTTCTAAAAATTTGGTTGTAAAATTCATTTTTTCGTTCATGTTACTTGATCTTTTGGACTTACTCTCTTGCAACAAAATCAAATCAATTAAAAATTGCAATCTTTATTTTCTTCCATAAGCAAAGTATTGTACGATATTTAAAAGTTAACTTCGATCGACTATTAAGCTTTTATTTGTTTTTTATTATTTAATTCTTTATTTATATTGATCGCTTTTTTTAAATGGTTTTATTTAATACACACAATTTTCATTTGGTTGTTTTTTTTTCGATTTTACGCCCAATTTCATTTTTGCAAATATTTAATTCGCAAAAATGAATTTGGGGGAAGTTTTTGAAATGGGTTCGCTCTAATATTTTTAAAGTGTCCAAGAATTCTATTAATACAAAACCACAATGTTAAAGAGAATGAAAATATATTTCAATCGCTTAAAAATTTTTATAATAACGATCTATGATTTGACATTCCCACAATTGTTTTTATAAAGCATAAGCTTCATATATTTTGTAAAAATATTTTATTACAATTTAAAAATGTAGATCCATTCGATTTCCCATACCTTTTTCAAGTTATATTAAGTTCTTTGTGTATTTTGTACATAAAGTGATATGATGATTATAACACTTTTAATTTGCTTTATGCAATTGTTCTCTGATATTTTATGTCCTTTCCAAAAAATATTAAAGGAAACTAGAAGAGGAAAACCTTCTCAATGTTACACCCAAACATTATGATTATTGACACGCCAACAAATTTTAAATCAAATTTGAATATGCTTTCATATCGATTTTTTGTAAGACAGACATACAGACATACACACGTGTTTGTTGCACATTATTATTTAAATATAATTATTGTTATATAAAAGAGGTTAATGTTATGGAAGCACGTTATGGCCTAACCTTATTGCAATTATGAATTTCTTTTGATTTAATTAACATTTAATATAAAATTCTGAAACAAAGGAAAATGAAGGAAGCTAAAATGAAAGAATTAAACCGCATAATAACAATTTCTACATATTATTATAAATTTTATAACACTTTTGATATATGAAATGTTTGGAAAGACTGGGATGGATCAAATATATGGACATTTTTAAATGGATCGGCCTTACTGAACTCGTCGCATTGTTTGTTTATATTTACAACCTCTATAAAATAAAGTTCCAATAAGTGACAAAGGAAAATATTTGTATTTTAGTATTTGTATTTGAATTATTTAAATTACATAAAAATTAAAATGAACATGAAATCCATAATCGTGAAATTTCCACGTCACCAGTTGCTTTATTTAAAATTTTTAAATAAATCATTTTATTAAATTAATAATACTTAAAATAAATAGTAGTAGTAACAAGTAGCAATAAAATAAAAGGCCAAGAGCGACTTTTGAATACTTCAAATGGATTTGCTTAATGTGGCTATAAAGTTTCACTATTTTGGAGTTTATAAATGATGAGCAAAATGCTAACAAATTATTCTTTAAAAAAATGAGGTGCCTTCAGTTAAAGTTGAACTGTTGGTGTGTTCTTTAATCGATTTTGCTCATATTCACTTCCAGCCTGCATGCAAGAACTTCCAATTATTCAAATAAATTTAGGCTTGATACTTCTAATTTTACGATTAGGAGAATGTTTACAACAGACAAAGACAGACGGATAGACGGACAGGCATGTCTAAATCGATTAAAGATCAAGAATATATTGACTTTACAGAGTCTCCAACGCGTACTTTTGGATTTTAGAAGCATAATGTCAAAATGGATATACTCCTAATATCTGGGTGATAAATACAAAAATGTTAAATTTTGTCCATATATTGACTTTACTGAAAATATGGCGTTATATGGGTGGCAGTCATACTTACTCACAATTTGCTTTTTTGCCATTTTTCATGATAAATCTTTTTTGACCTTAATTGGTTATTTCAAGAATTGGCTCTTAGATGAAATTTTATCTTTAGAATGGTGGGTATCCGTAAACTTTATCAGCCAAATATAATATTTTTATGTGGTCATTCTCACTATCTCAAAGCAATAACACGAATAAAATGCATTATAAAAAATTTAGACGAGTTCTTTCTTAATATTTATCGAAGTAAATACTGAAATAGAATTACTCGTTAAACAATTGAAAATTTTATACAATTTAGACGTAACTTTTAATCGATTTATTCCATTTCTTAAGTAACTTGATTTATTTCGATTGAGACTCTGCAAAAAATTCAATTTGGGCAATGAAAACTTTTTTATTGATGACATTCAGCTTTTGTCGTCGACCCATGGACTAAATAACCAGGCAGACATAGATAAATTGATTCGAATTTTATTAGAGAAAGCCTTAATTCGCATATATTGACATTTAAAGTATTATTGTATTTTTTTGTATTTTTCTCCCACAAAATTGAAATAAAGTTAGAAAAGAGTCATTAAAAATACGAGGGCAGATAGAAATCTATGGAATGCCTAATGCTGCTTAATAGCATACAAGTTAAAATTTTTAATTTGCAATTCTAAAAGATTTAAATGAAATAAAGAAATGTATCTGAATGTTGGTAGTAACAGCAATAAATAAAATCAAACCGAATCTGGCAATAAAAAAATGAAATAGGAAAACAAGATGAAACTTAAGTGTATGGTTAGCTGGTTGGTATTCTTTAAAAATACACTGTAACGTGCATGTAACTTAAACATTAACCAGACACATAATCAATCATTTGACCACTTACACATGGACATGCAGGCATTTTACAGAAACAAAGAAAAAGGAAAAGGAAAATGAAAGAAAATAAAACGACAAAAAAAGGAAAAAATATGTTACACGTTTGAATAAACAAAACATGTGTATACGCATGTGTTGGAGAATGTGTATGGATGTTTATATGTGGGTGTGTTAAAAATGGTTAGTCTACACTTCTTCTCAGACCACAATTTAATATTTCACCTTAAGCCATAAAACTAAAATTAAAATAAGTACAATGTCAAGAGAATGAAAATCTCTCCTCATGGAGGGGATTATTTGTACACGATTGAAAGCACTTGCAACAGTTTTTACTCGTTACTCTTGTATATAAAAATTTCCATATTTAGATATACCTGTGAATAAATTAATTGGAATATGAGACTAAATAATCTGTAAGAATAAATTAGCCTCTCAAATGTAAACTTAATGCTAAAAAAGTAAATAAAATACTTACATACAGTTAGTGTTTTACATACATACCTGCCTGGAAGGCTCAAATGCATGGTATAAACATACTTAATGATCGCTAGCGTTGGTAGACACGACATATCACGTGCATGCCACCATCCCGACTAGCTTCCAATTTAAAGCCAGTATTGCATCTCATCTACATGGCTTAATCCTTGGTGTAAGGATTCGGAGCCTTCTTATTACTCCCCGGCTTAGATTAGCTTAGCCCGATAAGCCTACCCAGCTAGCCACTTTATTCGGGAAATATATTTAAAATTGCAGCCTTTGCTGAGATACTATATCTAAACGGGGAACCGTAAGACAGACGAGGAGAAAATAATTTTTTACAATTACTACCTTGCTGGCTTATTTGCATAGGCCACCAGTGTAAGTTTCATTCACCATAAGTTTACGTTTCTGATTTATCTCTCTGTGTGATTGATGGTGGAAAAAAATTTTTATTTATGAAAAGTAATTGCAAACATATTTCGCTTATGATTCATCTTGAAATTTGATTATATTTATTATACCAAAATTTTTTAAAATTTAGGTGCAAGACAAAAATATCTTTCTTCTTTATGCACGCAAACTTTAAGTCCTTTAAAACTCTCTGTTATTATTTTAATTTATACCATGCATAATTCTCCAAAAATTGCTTGTACGAATTAGCAAACTTTGAAGGCTTTATATAGTAGATCTATTTCACTTTAATTATCAATAAGAATTTCGGAAACTTTTGCAACTTAATTGGCAATTTTTATAATCAGGAAAATATTAAACAACATCAAGCGATTGTTTGTTTAAATCGGTTTAAAATTCTGATACTAATGAAGAATTTATGTAATTTTCTTTTAAGTTTTACAAGGATTTCACCAGAATGAATATACTCGGAATCCTATCTATTTATTAAATAGGAGAGAAAGTTATCTATAAAAAGTTATCCATATCTTGCACATTCGTATTTTTTCTAAGTTGTGGTCAAACAGCTTGAAGCTTTAGATATTGGCATTTTAATGACATTAATATGACTTGTAAATGATATTTAACTAGTGATACATTACCGTCTTTTATCATTAAGGTCGTTGTTATTAAATGAGCTTCATTTCTAGTAAATTTTGCCTTTTTCTACTTTTTACTTACGCTTCTTGATATTTTTATAATTCGACTTCATTATTCTATTTCTTCATCACTTTGATATATTTAGGGTATTCTTCACATTTTAAAGGACAGTATTTCATAGACATCACATTGATTTAAGGGGTATATTCACATTGTCATTATGTTTATAACGCCTAGAAGCAAACTTTGGAAAGCCCATAAAGTCTACATGTTCTTGATAAGCATCAAATTCTGATAAGCATCAAATTCTGAACATTCTCCCGGTCGTAAAATTTGGGACAGCAAGCTTAAATTCAGCAGAATCATTGGAAGACTTTTCACGCAGTTAGATATCGAAAATGGGCAAATTCAGTTAAAGGACACGCTCACAATGCAACATTAACTGAAAGCATCTCATTTTTTTTTAACTAAAATTCGGTGGTTTTTTTTACTCATCATCTGGCAACTGAAAATCGTTTATGCCTACGCGAAATTGTACAATAAAATCGTTCATTTCTTTATGTTTATCTTTTTAATTAACTCCTGAAAAACTGACTCAGGTTCTGAATTGTAATATTATGGTGTTTTGGTGGTGTGCATCCAAATTTTTATCCCAGCCAAGTATAATTTTTTTTTAATATTTCATTATTTTTGTTGTTATTATTAGTGTAATTAATTTAATATTATTACTATTTTGATGTATGGAATTATTACAGTGATAATTATTTTTGTTAAAAATTTTGAGATGCATACATCTATTTATACGCTCATATGTAAGTTATGCAAGCGTAAATCATTCTGTTAAAAACAACAGAACCGAATCTTTTGTATAAGTGCTTCATAAACAACTATTTAAGGGCCAAGAGAAGAATTACGTTTAAATTATTTATTCATTTAGTGGTACAAACAACATGTCAACATAACATGACATTGAACCATTTCCAACATCCTTATAAGGCTGCTAAATTGCAGTAAGAAGAAAGAAATTACGAGATAAGTAAAATAATTTTTATACCATTAATTTTTATGAGACTTAAAAGTTGTTATTTAAGAAGACTCATTTTTTAAGAGTTAATATCAAATGAAAGAAAAAAATGGAGTTGTTCTAAAAAGTGAATAAGAAAATTTGTATTTTGTACTTAATTCGATTTAATTTTGTTTATGGAAGCAATAAAATTTTAGAAAAAAGAAAAGCACCTTTTTCATTTGTTTAAAGGAGTATCAAACGAAAACACTTAGAATTTAATTTGTATTTGTAGGACTTGATAATGTTGAACTAATCGAACAGCGAGAGAAACTTTTTGTTTAATAAATTTAATAATAATAATATTGACATTTGAATTATTATTAGTAAAAAGGCATTTATTCTGGGCATATCTTTCAGATAAACATTGTGTTGTTTTTAGGTAAACTTTACACGATAATGCGTAAAATAAAAGTGTAAAAAAATCATTGCAATATCATGTATAATTTAAAGTAAATAACTTTAAATTTTCATTTTAAATAAATCAAGACAATTCTTGGTTTAAACATGTCCCATGGCACCTTTATAAAAGATTTTGACCACTCTCAATCGGCATATAACAATTTCCAGTACAACAATTTGAAATCGCTGTTTTAATTTTTATTGGGGAAGTACCAGCAAAAAGTAAATGCTTAAACGGACAAATGTCTATATCGACTATATTGACTTTAATACTGATTAAAAAGATTACTAACGCTTTCGAAATTCTTATAGACTGCCGAAGCTAACTGCAAAATTTCATTTAGAACTTTAAAACAAAATAAAATCTTAAAATAACTGCTCTTTTATTAAAAAAATTTATTTATGGGAGGTGGTTTCCTCTTAGGCTTCAAAAACGCTTGGCTTAAATTTAAAAAAGTTTGGCAAAATAATTCTGATTCGATGCGTCTGAAAAAACATTTGGTCTATTTTAAATATTTTGAAGAATTTTTACATTTACGTTAAGCAATGTAAAATACAAGTTAAAAGTTTTTTTCGGTCAAATCGCCACGTTATTATAAATATTTATTTATGTTGCACTTTTCTTTTGAGATTCCTAATATTGTAAGTACCACATGAAAGATAAGCAAAGTATAAGTAAACAAGAATTATAAAGTAATGGTAAATGAAAGAAAGGTACTAAAATGATTGATTGAGAAAGACAATTGTGCCTTTGCTTCCAAGAGAATAATCTTTGAAACAAATGTCATGTAATAGCAGAATTAACTGTAACAATAACAGCAAACAGTAACAGCAACAAGAAAAAAGCAAAACTACTAACAAAAAGAAGAATTATACTACAATTGTCTATTCTATCCTTCGCTATGTTTTTCTATTATTATAACACCCTTGTTTAGTCATTGCAATTGCATTATTCTTTTTGTAAAATCCATATTAGATGTAACAAAAGAAATGGAATGAATTTTAACTAGAACAACAGAACAAAATATTTTTCAATAATTTATTTTCGTACATTCCCTTAAGTTTTTCGCCACATTAAGAGATAAAAACTATAACGACTTTTTATACCCTATACCGATTGTGGAGTTGAAACAGACCCACATTTTATAATACCAATCAACTCATAATCACTTTTTGATTCGAATTGAGCCTTTCTGTCTTTCTGTCCTTTTGATGTGTGTCTATATAAATTTGCTATAAAGCGACAGGTCTCAACTTTTGAGATTTATTATAAAAATATTATTTATGGTTGCATTTTGGCCCAAAGACCAACCCTTTTGAAAATACTTAAAATCGTACCATTCTTATAACCACGCCCTATACGATGTCTTTCTTAAAAAAAATTGTTATATAGAAAAAAATTGTAATTATATTTTAAAATTAATTGTTGCTGTATTATATTTTAATATGGAAAATATGTGTACCAAACTTATTCTAGATCGGTCCATTTTTACGACCACCTTTTATATAACGTGCTTTTGAAAAAACTTTATTGTACAAACCAAAAATTCAATTTTGATTATGTTTTAGCAAAAATTGGCTCTGTCTTGTGTGTTTTGACACATTTGGTCTACAGGGATCCATTTTTTGTACCTACTCTCATACAATGAACTGCTTGAATAATTGAGCATTTACAATTTGTTCAAAATTATTGGCTTTTACTTCTCTTATTTGACTTTAATCGCATTAAGCAAGTGTAGGGTATCTAAGAAGTGGCCCAGGTACAGATCATAAAGTTCTGTTTTGCCTTCTGATGAATTTAAAAAGGAATATGACAACAACAGCAACATAATGTAAAAAAATAATAATGCATCAAAAATTTGCCCTTAAAAGTATTGCGGGTTTGTTCAGAAGTATTAAAATTACAAATGCTTATAAAAGTACGAGCTTTTCTTATGCCAGAATCTTAAAAGATTAGAATCAGATAATTCTACTTTTTCAAATCTTTATTCATATGTATATTGCCCAGGTACTTTTAACTTTTCACAAAACACTTTTTATTTGTTTCGAAAATCAATATTACTTAATTTTTTTTTTTGATATTTTGGTCAAATGTCATAATCTGGCGTAGAACATTTACAAGTCGATCACGATCAGCTTTTACTAAATTGCAATTTTACTAAATTGCTTTATAAATTACTTGGCAGATTATGCCCCTTCCATTTGAAAGGCCCAATTATCCAAGAACAGACACAATCATCACACTCAGCACAGACACTCATTTTCTATTAAGTGAAATTATATGTAAGAGTGTTCATGTATGTAGATATACTTTTATATGCATATATACATGACTGAATTTCCTTGTTATTTTAACTTGATTCCAATTAGAAATATACTATCAACTGATATAAAGATGGTTCGTTAAAAAATTCCACCTTAAATCTCATAAGGCATACAATGAAAATTACTTTTGTACATCAGTATGCTTTCTGTAATATTCAAGGATATAAATGAACTCAGCATGTAAGTAGCTGTTACATATATAAATATATTCAATAATGCTTTTGCTAAATCAAAATTCAAGATCTTAAAAAAGAATAAAAAGACAAAGAAATTTGTGAGTTGATAAGCAAAAAATATTAGAAAAGCAATAAAAACCAAAATTGAAGAAACTTTTTGAAAATATTATATGAATTTAAAAGTTTATATAAACTGGTACCTTTTTCAATATGTTTGAACAAGTGATTGCAAATTTTCAATACGATTTTTTTTGGCCTTACACTAAACGACTTAAGATACAATGTACTATAAAATTGTTTGTAATATACAAAGGGCTTTAAGATGAACTGATTTTTTGGTATACCAATCAATTCAGAATAACTCTTTGATATCATTTACGCTTAACTGATATTTGCTATAACTTTCATTTGCTATAACTGTATCTTAAAAATTGTGTTAAATTTGATCCAACTGCTCGAAAATTAAAAAAAATGTAATTTTCTTTTCAGTTACATTAAGGGTACTCAACAAGACTTGTCTTTGAAGGCTGCTCAATGCAAGCAAATGTATGATTCGGTGGACTTCTCTTCAATATAACGTTTTTATAACTTGTGATTAATTAATGATTTTTTTCTTACGCTTAGCAGATCTAGGAAAGTAAAAATATCAAATGTATCGCTGCTTTTCCTTTAAAGCTAAATTTCCGCATTTGGCACATCAATATTTACCTGCTTGGGATGACTTTTCGACTTTTTAAAATTAAAATAATAAAATAACGTCTGAAATCCATGCCTTTTTCTTTCATTTTGTATTGGGATAAAAGAGAAATGATATAAACAGTCAATACATTTTTTTTTACTAAATTAATTTGTAAATTTCCAAACAAAATATTGTAATGATATCTGTTTACACTATCACTGAGACTCCAACCCAATTTTCCTATGTGCTTATCTACATATTGTAGTTTTTAAAATGCTTTTGGGAGTTACTTTCATTGAAATTCTTTATCCTTTATTTTCAGATTTGTTATTCTTACACATTCATTTATATTCTCTATCTTTCTTTCTTATTCCAACACACTGCTATATTTTCTACCATTCACAAATTTTCCTATTTAATCTATATATTGCTGAAGTTTACGTGCTCTATTTCATCATCAGGAAGCATTAATCTAGCAAAGAGTTTGCTATCTTTTCTCCTTCCGTTATATTTGTTTTAACTTAAACTTTTAAGGCATTGAAAAACTAAGTAAATTTTTTATAAAAATTTGGCATGAATTATGAATATAATGAATATAATTTTATGAATATAATTTTCTTAAGGATAAAAAATATAGGACAAAGCTTATTGAGTCGTCTTCTTTAAAAAGTAAATTATTAATTCAGAAATACTGATAAACCGTATGACAGAGTCTATTGTTTTTCTTCACTATTAAACGCCTGCTTTGCCTTCTAAAGATTAAGAAATAGGTGGACAATAGAAATAGGTTTATAAAAGAATTAATTATTAAAAATTAAGGACTAACGTATCGATAATATGCATATGCAAAGTTAAATAAATTTTCTTAAAATAATTCACCCATAATGAATAAAAAACCAAAATTTCTAACCACTGAATAAATTATCATATATAACAGCTACTAGAAATTTTACAAAATGGACTAAGAAACCACAATTATGAAACTATAAGTAAACTATAAATAAGTAAGAAAATTACATTTGCCTGGGGCCAAATCTTGGATACCAACCACCAATACAACGTGATATTACGATTTAGAATTTGATTCAGTTTTTTAGAAGTAAATTGGCAATGTAAACATAAACAAAAACAAAAAGTTAGGCAACTATTGTGGACAAGAGGTCCAAAATTTCTATTTTGATTAAAAAGTGAGAAAAAATTCACCAAACTTTTCTTGAAAATAACGAGGTGTTCTCAGTTTAAATCTTTTTTTTTTTGAGACCGGTATGTTAACAGCACAAGGCCTATGGACAGATAGGCATATCCAAATTATGATGGTTATACCAAATGCAAACGCATTCAAGTATAATTTTCATACTTGTTTATAATTTCTTTTCAAAATACTCAAAAAATTATAATGGCAACAATGGCGCTCTTACGCAAAATAATGGCAGCCGATAGTAAAAGCAGAAGATTCTTTTCAAATATTATTTCTAGATGCTTTGTATTGTAAGTTAATTTATTTATTTATTTCATTTGTACAACTAACACTATCAAAATTAATAACTGTTCAAGAAAACTTTTTTAATTACATAATATAAAATATTGCAGTAAAGTGTAAAAAGGAGTGTAAGATTAAAGTTAAAAATATGAAAGTAAGTTTTAAACATTACATTCTAATTTTACAATAATTATTCCTTTTAAGAGAATATTACTCATATTGTTATATAATTGTTAGAACTAAGAAGAAAAAGTTTATGTGAAACACTTAAAAAACTTTGAAAAAAATAAATATAAAATAGACAGCATTTATTCAATAATAAAAGAACCTTCCCTAGACAATTTGTAAGAAATATTTGTAATAAGATTTTGCAAAGTTATAATAAAGTTGAAAGTTGAAGTGAAAACAGATTTGCATTAACTGCAATAAAATATATTTTAATTAAAATTTATAATAGCAATCGTAACAAGGCGTTTAGAGTGATATACTTACAATTCAATCGAAGCAGAATTTGATGCTTATTAAAAATTAGCTGCTTATAAAAACTCAGTGGCCATTCCGAAAATTAAATTTCCGTTATCAGATTATAAGGACAATAAGAAAATTTTAAATGAAAATGGAAAATATAGAAATATTTTTTAACACCAAGAAGAAGTTGAGACAGGTCCACAATTTATTAAGCCGATCGTCTCAGATGTCTGTTCAAGTAAATTTGTCGCTTATCTAAACAAATTTGGGACTTAGGTGTCTTTTGATTTAGAGACAAACTCTGTTGAAAAACATTACAATCGGACTATTTTTACGACAACTCGCCATGTAACGACTTTTTAGAGAAAAGTCGAATTTTTAAATATATATTATCAAAAATGAACAAGTTATTGTATTTGAACTTGAAAAATGTCTACCAACTTTGGCTCAATTGGACTCATTTTCACGATCCCTCCACACATAATATGTTTTTTGAAAAAAATTACAATTTTAAATATTTATTAAGGAAAATTAGCTCTTCTTTATATTTTGATTTACGGAATATATCAAATTTGATCCAGATCGTTTAATTTTTTGATCCTCCTCCCTTATAACAAACCTTTCGCATTATGGTCGAATAATTAAGAAATAATTTTTTAACTCGTTGCAATTCATTAGGCAAAATAATGTAGATTATTTAAAAGTCGGCCCCAAGATATCCCTAAGATATCTACTTTAAGATAAACTTTATCTTTCTTCATTTTTATCTTCTTAAATAAAAATGAAGAAAGACCATTTCACGGTAGAAAATTCTCTTCTTCTTCATATCTTAATAAAACAATTAGATTTTTAATTTCTGTACATGAAAATGTAATTAGGTTTCATTAAGTGAATATTCACACTTCTTATAAAGTATTTTATAATGAATTAGTGAAAAAAAGGAGAAAGCAAAAATTAGAAGAATATATTTTAAATTTACTTTAAATTTATTTTAAATTGATGAATAAGAAAACAAAATAAAAATTATACCAATTTATTTTACGGAAAAGACAACAAAAAACTTTTGTTAAATTATGTCTTTCAGAAGGAGAGAATGGGATATGTTTTTAATTGAGTATTAAATCAAATTACCATCTATTGATTTTTTAAATTTAAATGGAATCTTACTAAAATTTATATGCTATATAAGAAAAATTATGGCATTAATTTCAATGAAAATTTTGAACGTGAGTAATCACGTTGATATTTGTCCATATAAATTTAGAATTATAATAGATATTTATTTTAAAATTTAATATGCTGACATTGGAAAATAAATATGAGCAAGGTATAAAAAATATGTGGAAAAGTTTTGCATTTGTTAAAATTTCTTTTATGGAAATTAATCTAACAGAATTAGTGAGATTATCATAAATTATACCATTTTTGGATAACGATAATTTTGAAATATTCCAACGTTATGAATTTTATATTTTTTGTTTTGTACTTCATTCCATTTTAATCGTTTTAAGCAAAGTGGTGGACCGTACTTAAGACTCGGTATTTCTTTTGACTAAAATACGTTGCTGTTGGTTCCCAAAAAGCTTTCTATCGTGAAATGGTCATGTCTTGAATTTTCTTTCTCTAATTCTCAACAACTTTTTACGTAAATATATTTCGATTGCTTTACGATAGATGAATTATGGCATAGAAAATGATGACGTGGTTAATTAAATATGCAAAAATATTTCTCTCTTTTTATTTCTTTATAGCCTAAATGAGCATTAAAAGCTTACTCTAATTAGACCAAAAAGTATAAAAAGTTATTACTAAACAACAATACAAAAATATTGTTACCATGTATTATTTTAGAGCAACTACTGCTACTGCTGCTTTTGCTTATTTCATTTTCACATTCTTGCAATCTTTCGAACAATAACGTCTAACTCAAATTTTTTAAGTATATTCATTTCTATCTTACCTCACAAACACTTTTTATTAGAAAAGTTGAAAAATTCTTATCATAAATATTATTATAATTGTTTACTGTGCACAAGAAACAAAAGTAAAGTTTTTAATAGTTAGACAGAACTTTATCAAAGTACAATGTTAAATCCACCATTATTAGCGTATTAGTTATCATCATAATTTTTTTTTATTATAATGAACATTATTGCTATTAATGCATTAAATTAAAAGTCATCTTCAAATGCCAGCCAAGAAAAATATACAAAAAAATGTCTGATATTTTGAGAAAATTTAAACCTCTTGAACTTTTTGGATTAAAAATGATATTAATGGCGTTGGGACATTGAAAAAGCACAACTAAAATTGAATGCTCTTTTGCAGATTTATTCTAGAAGACGTGACCACATTTATCTAAATTAAAGAGGTGCAAAGGAACTCAAAAACAAAAAAAAAAATAAATACTTCAGTTTGCATTTTTTATTACTCCTTATAATGTGAAAATGATCTTCATAAATCTTTCTAGATAAGTGAAATTTTTTTTTGTTAAATTAGAATAAAGTTATTGTTTCTATTTCCATAAATTTTATAAAACATTTATGAAATATGTCTGAATCATCTAACAAAATTGAAAATTGAGAATTATCTTTTATAGAAATATTGTAATGCATTAAAAGGCATTTCGTCATATTTACAAAGTCTTTTTACCATGGCAACTAGTTAAATTGGAAAATGAAAAAAAAGTAAGTAAACAACACATTACAGAATAATAATTTATTATACACCTGAGTTAACTCAAATTATGCCATTAAATGTATGACTAACAGGCAGCACTTAGGACTTGGATTCAAGAAATTTCATTTTTTTTTCTGTTAGTGTTCTATGCATTTTGTTAATTGTTGTCCTGTTCTAGCCCTATCTATAACATACAATAATTTTACTACTCTTATCGTTGGGTTTGTTCTATTTAATTTTCTTTATTATTCCATTTTTTCCAATTTTCTCTATTTTATATTTATTGTTCAGTTTATGTTTTATTTTTTACATTTCTTATGTATTTTCATACCCATTATCTAGAGTTTGAGGGTATATTTAGTTTATCATTATGAAGACCCTATAAAGTATATATATATTCTTGATTAGCATCAAATTCTGAATTGATTTAGACGTGCCTGTCCATCTGTCGGACTGTGTGCCTGTCCGGTTATAAAATTTAAGATAACGAGCTGAAATTTAACAGAATCACTGAAAGTTCTTGCACGCAATTTCAAAATTAACATGGACAAAATGGTTCAAAGGACACGCCCACAGTGCAATGTAAACTGAGAAAAAGTTCAATTTTTTAAAGAAAAATTTAAAGCTTTTTTCTTTTTACTCGCAAACGCGAGCTGATAGAAAGCTAAAGTCTACAATGTTTGTGATTATACAAATGGCCACGCCTAAGCAAAATTAGTATATAATTTTTTTATGTGTACGTATTCTAAAATAATTTCAGTACCTGAATGTGATAATTCAAATTTTATTAAGATCATCATCAAAAATTATATTTCATCTTTTTACTTCTCTCTAAATCAAAAAATTTAGCGTGTGCTTCCCTTTTCCTACAAAAATGCTCTCATTGATGCTGTTAAAAAGGTACCTCTTTTTTAACCATCTTACCATAATTAACAGAACTAATCACATTTGTAAGAAGCTCAAGCATAATTGAACGGACATACGCTTTATTCTTATATTAAATTAGATGAATCTGAATAAAATTAGACTTATTTTGTATGAGATAGAATTTCAGTTATGCCAAAAAAAAAAGGTTTGCCTATTAAAATTTTGACAGAATAACTTAATTTTTATGAAAATTTCAAGAGATATTCGAATTTTTTTACAATCAGCGAAATCAGTATGAAACAATCAAAACTCAAGTTCGGCCCTAATAATTGAATTTTAAAAGTATTATTTGATTTATTTAAAATAAATGGGTCAACGAAAAGAGTACGTATTTTGAAGGACCCTGTATGTTTGGATATTAACAAAGTCCATAAAAATGTATAATAATATAGAAATATTATCGTTCTCTTTGTATTTTGATATTTTAGTCACTTTTCTTGAAATTTTTGTAAACATATATGAAACGCCAAAGTTGTTAATGCCAATAACTTGGATTTTCCATTTATAAATGAAAATCATTCTACTTATGACAACAATATCACAATATTGAATAAATTTGACTTTTGTGTGGAAAGTTATAAAGTTTTCCTTTGACGCATGGAAAAGTTACGAAATTTCATGCTTCTTTTTATTGTATTACTGTTTCTTTACATTTTTACCATCCTTCAATTTTATTACTCTTATATAGAACATCACAATGTTTTGCAAATTTCTTATTTAACGTTCTCATTTATGAAAAATATTACAAGAATATAAGATTTGATTTTGAGATTCTAATTGACGTGAGATTTATCGTGCTCCAGATAAATCTAATACATTTTTGTGATACAAAAAAAAAAACCAATAAGTTTTTGTGAATGTTTGTGTTATACATAACTCTTCAATAAGACGATCATTTTGCTACGCCAATTTATTCAGAATCTTCAAAATCCTTCTTAATATAAAACTTCCTTAATATAAATTTCATTTTGAATCTTAAATCTGTTTGGCAATTTGACAACGTTGCCCATATTTTTGTTACAAATCCACAATTCGCCTTAATAATCGATACAAAGTAGTCTGATGTTGTTCAAATTCAATGCCTAAAATTATGCCCATATCACTCTATTTTGTAAGATATTTTTTCTATGGAATAAATGCTTCTACTCATTTTTGGCGACAGAGCTTATTCAATAAAAAAAATTATGTCAAATATTGCCATATAAGTAGACAGTTGTTTCTAGACAATTGAAGAAACTTCTTGTAAAAATTAGTGTTCCATAATTTTGTGTCTATTCGTGTCAAATATATGTATGATTTTAAGACACTTTTATATCGTCTTGAGATACCTTTAAAGTTTCAATTTTAACCAATACGTCCTTCTTATAATTTTTCACGTGAATTTTGCTTAATTGACGTTTCTTCACTATAACATTAAAATGTACATTTTAGTTTATTTTCTTTCATTCTGTCCGTCCCTTTTGTTGTTTTTTTGCAATCTAATCATTTGCTTTTTTATCTTATACATTGCTTTATTTGCCCTTTTCTTGCCTATTTTTTTTAAGAAATGGAACAATCATATAAAACCTTCGTAGCACTATTGTTTTTATATCCACCAACGAGAAATTGAACCCCCTAAAAAGAAGCGTTGAAAATCCTATAAATACAAAACATTTATAATCATATTTCGGAACTTCTTCTCATATTAAAGTTTATTGAATTTCACATACTTTAACAACTTTTTTAAAGTTGTTAAAGTATGTTAAATGCATTGTGTAACTTGCATATAAATTGATATGATGATTACAAAATTTTTAATTACCTCTCATATTTCATGTCCTTTTCATAAAATATTAAAGAAAACTAGAAAAGGAAATTCTTCTCCATATTACAACCAAACATTATGATTATTGACACGCCAACACTTTAACATCAAATTTGAATATGCATTCATATCGATATTTTTTTTTTTAGATATACACGTATGTTTGTGTGTGATTATTTAAATATAATTATTGTTATATAAAAGAGGTTAATGTTATGCAAACACGTTATAGTTTAATCTGACTGCAATTGTGAAGTTGTTTTGATTTAATTAACATTTAAGGTAGATGTTTAACCAGAATAAAATTAAGGTAGCCAAAGTGAAAAAGGAAAAGCTCATAAAGTTAATTGTAACACATTCTGGGGAATTTAATAATTTACGTTTGGTACACGAACGTTTTAGAAAGATACGCAAATAAAAGGAAATGTAATTATTCGGAATGTATTTTTGAAATTTGAATTTATTCAGTTAGAAGCTTATTTAATTTTATTAAGGCAATTAATAGTTTTGTAAAATTGCTTTTTACGGGAAAACATCAAATTTACAAATATGAACTTGAAAGTTTCCAAATTTAATCTAAAACATTTCACATTGAAATATTTCACATTGCCTTCAATAAATGAATAAACTTTGAAACGCAAATTTTGATTAAAGAAAAGTAAATTATGATTAAGCAAATTTTTCTTATTAATCATTTAAACATTTGAAAGATATTGTGATTTTATTTAGGAACCACAAACTATGCAAATTGTGTAAATATGTTAACAAGTAAGAAACACCGAATCTTGTATACCCACCACCTAAGCACAGTGATATTATGATTTAGAATCTAATACAGTTCTTTTTAGGAGTAAATTGAAAGTGTAAACATAAAGAAATAAAAGGGTGGTGTTATATAATTTCGTGTAGACGTATCCACTTTGTATGGCTTTTAGATGGATCTTGTTAATTAATAACCTTCCTAATTGTGTAAAAATTTCAGTTCTCTATCTTTTGTAATTTGTAGATCATGAGAAAAAGAACTACCAAATTTTGCTTAAAGAAAATAAGGTGTTTTTAGGCAATGTTACACTATGGGCGTGTCCTTTGACCGATTTTTCCAATTACCAATTCCAACTTGCGTGCAAGAACTTTCAATGATTTTGCCAAAATTTTACGACCAAAAGAATGTTTACAACAATACAATACACAGACGGACAGACATGTCTAAATCGATTCAGAATTTGATGATATATAGTTAGTATGGCTTCCGACGCTTTTTTTTGAATGTGATTAAAAAATTTTACATATTTGCCTAAGGAACAAAGGTTTATGTTAAATTGTGGGAGTATTCTGAAGCTGCATTTCAAGAACTTTAAATGTTTTCGCCAAATTTCAGCTCGATTCTTCGAATTATACGATCAAAAGAATGTTTACCAAAAGCAGATGGACAAGCATGGCGAAATAGATTTAGAAAACAGATTTAGAAATATATTTAGGACCAAATGAGGGAATTTTATTATTATTTTCGTCCTTTTGTTTACCAATTTATTCTCTTGTTCTTTTATATGGTTCATCTTTTGTATTAACAATTCCCTTTGCAATTGCTGCTGTCCTTTCCATTTTTTTTTATCCATTGTCATTTATTCTAATTACATAATGATTGTCACTCTGGATGAACGTGTATTTGGTCCAATAACTTTATGTTTTATTTTTTGCATTCTTCCACACTTTATGATTATCATTTACCCATTTCGCTGATATTCAAATGATGTAAGTAATTGTGCTTATGTGGTATGCATCCACAACCAGACAATTTAAATAACATTACATGATAAAGGCGTTTAATTTTATTTATAAACATATTTACATAAGCAAACATATAAATGCATACAAAAAAGAAGCTGGTTGACAAATATTGCTCGTCAATTCATATGAACCTTAATGATCGAGAAAGAGAAAGAAAAATATATATACGCATAATATGGACAACTATATTGAGATGTATACTTAAGTGATATGGTTATGCATGTATAAGAACAGAGGGCCATAAGATTTTGATCTAAATGTTCGTAAAAAAATATTCAATAATTGAAGCAAATTTTATAAATTTGTTTGCCAATTTTGCAAATTCTTTTTAAGCTTTAGATGACATTCAACGGCTGCTCATCGAATCTATTAGCATTATTTTTTAAGTGTCATCTATTGTCATAAATCCTTTTATTGAAATCGCGTTATGGCTTTAAGTCCATTAGGAACAATAATTAGGGCGTTAAAAAAAAACCGCAGGTATTTTTTTAACGCCCATCAAAGCACTACTGGGCCCTATTGGTATTTTTCACTAACCACAAGGAATGGTATTTTATTGAAATAGTGTACTGCTCTATACATAATTTTCAGATCGGAGACTTCTTAATTTATGTCATATATACAAAGTTTATGTGCTTTTAGGTAAAGAGCACTAAATAAGTATACAAATTTTATTTGGAGAATATGTGGCAAGTATAAAAAGTGCCAAAGTGAATGGGTCAAAAGGAATGTCAGCAGTAAGGCCGCTGATATTAGCGTTTCAAATTACAAAAAAACAGCATTTAAAAGCAGATGTGTATAACACTCAAAAATTGTAATACAAATCGGAATTTTATTCTACCTATTTATTCAGAGACACTTAAATCTGTTCTAAATAGAAGCTACAATTTTAGGTATATATCAATGACATTTGTTACCTGGAAATTTTTCTTAGCTTAAAGAAATTGATGTAAATTAAAAGTAAATGCACTTGACGTTTTCATCAAGATTAATGGCCCTTTTGCAAGACTGAGTTTAGCGTAAGAGTTTCTAATATTTTTATGAAATAGTTATAGCAAAAAATGGTAAAGTAGATCAGAGGCTTCTAAGGCTTTTTTCTAGCTATTCCAAATATTTCTATAAAATACTTTTAAATGGGCGGCACATAAAAGTTCTTGGCGTTATTGTCCATATATAAAAGTGCTTGAAGATTTTCCAAAGAAAATAAGCATATTTCAGCAGCATTAATCTGTAACTGTTCTAAAGTACGAACAGTTCTAAAGTTTAAATATTTGTCTCTGAATTATTTTGAAGTGCTGTTTAAATGTATATTAAAAATGAAATGTTATACAAATTTTACAAAGGATTTTGAAAAATCATTTGCCTCATTTACACTAGCAACTAAAATGGAAGAAAATTATAATGGAATAAAAATAAATATGAGACTCTTTTGTTTAAAGGTTTGAAAAAACCTTTGAACTTTTAAATATATTTTTGTTCAGAATTGGCAAAGCATGTTTATATATATTTACAATTTTAAATTTCCTTCGCTCTTCAAATCACAAGAAATATGACAATTTTTTATTTATTTGGCTTATTATTCATTCTATTGACATTTTAATTGCATTAGGTTAAATGATGCAGTATATTCACTATACGACTATGATCGACTATAGCGTGACCATTTATTTTAGTTTGTTTTGTATTTATACTAAATTTTGTAATGATTAATGTGGACAGAACATGTAATGCATGTATTGATGTTCTGCATACATTTACCGCACTTGTGTGTACATAAAATTCTGTAAAAGAAACCGGATGTGGCATACAATTTGAAATTTCCTTTTATTTGCATTTTCAGTTTGTACCTGTTTTTTTTTTTCGTCCTTCATTTCTTTCTTTTTTTTATTCTTCAACATTCATTCAAACTTAAAAAAAAATATGCTTCTTTCTGTTGTTGGGCTTTTTCATGTTTTAATTTTTTATTTTAACACGCATGGAATGTTTTCCAACAAATTTCAGAGAATGGAATCTGGAAGCGGTTTTTTAATTACATGAGTAAGAGAAATGTGTAAAAATATTCAAAATGAAAATACTGCAATTTTAATTAATATAAAAACTGATTTATTTACTTAACGATTAATTTGGCGTTATCAAAATTTTTACTAAATTTAATTTCTATTTAATTTATAAAATGAAAAATCTTATTTTAGGCAAAATAGAACAAATTTCGAATTTCATTGCAAATAAATTTTTTAGCCTGGAAAAATACATAAATAAAGGGCAATTTTTCTATTGGAAAAAAAACATTTTGCAAAGCAAAGTCCATGACACCTCTTAACTACAATTTTATCCTTATGGAAGCAACATTTAAAAGCAAGAAAATGGTAAAACTTTCTTCTTAATTTCTATTTCCTTATAATTTCTATACTGCAATTTATAGCAATACCCAGAATATTAATACATAAACATTTTATGTGCCCTTAGAAATCCCAAACAGAAAAATTGACATTAAAGAACTAAAATGCCAAACCAGCCATTAAATATAAAAGAGATGAGAAAAGCAACCTTTTTGCATGTAAACAAATTACATTTTTTTTATAAATATCTCGTATTAGAAAAATACTTTCAAAATTTAAAAGTAAAAGTCTTTTTTGTAGATCTTATGAATGGATGAATGGATGAAGCCACATTAAGCCAACACTTACAAAAAATGTAGGCTCTTCAGCATACAACTGCATGTTAATTTTAATAAAATTGTCTTAGCATGCAGGAGCGCAGTGTTACCGGCATATTACAATAGCAACAAATAGAGTAGAGTAATAAGCATCTGTCTTGCATAAAATAATGTGAAGCTTAATTTTGATAGACTTCTAAAAAGGAGCACATTGTAATCATGATGATGATGATGATAATAATGATGAAGTTAAACAGATTAGTAAAACAAGCACAAAATAAGGATCAGTTGAAAGGATGATTAACAAGTAATGTTAATGTTAACGATAAGTTAACTTGTTTGTACAATTTCAATTCAGAAATTAAGAAAATTGTCTTCGCTTTTGATCAAACAAACCTTGGACACTCATTTGGACTATACGCTATATTTTATTTGCTGAGCGTAAGGTGCTTTATGCAATTTTAACTAGAAGTTCAGATAGAATGGGCAGATAAACTTTTCACGATAATTGACTGTGAGAGACTGGGTGAGAGTTCTTATGCCCAAATAAAGCCACAAATAAGATGCTTGAAAAGCAAAATTTGTTCTCCATTAAAAATGAATATAGCAGACCAGGAGTATAGTAAAAACCGCCTAAAAATCATTTGAGAGAAGTCTATGCTGAAGGAATTGGCATCTAGTGGAACTGGCATTGTGAACAGAGCACAAATGTCTGATAGTCTCCTCAAATGGCATATGGGACTTGGATGGTCAATAAATTTGAAATTTAGCTCAAAGAAAATTTTCTTGTTTGATTTCCCTTAGTTTGTTGTTCTACTAATCTAACTACTTTGCAAGTTTAATGGACATTCTAGTAAGAGAACAGATTTGGATGAGTGAATGGGTGAGGGGGTGAATAAGTAAGTGAGTGTCGAGTATGAAATTAATGCAAAAAATTTATGAGTTTCTTTTCTTTGGGTTTGAAATTATTTACCATTAGTTCATTCAGAGCATAATAACACTTCAAGTGTTTACTTTATCTATGTTTTGTACAAAAACTAATAAAGGGATCCAAGAACAGTTAAAATAGCAATTATTGCACCATAAAATCGAAAAGTAAAGCAACAAAAATAATGCCCAAAGAAACAAAATTTTAATAACAATCTGAAAAATGAAAGAATTGAAAATCCAACCATAAAAGTACGAGCAAATTAATATTGAAATCAAATAAGTTTACTATGGAGATCAAAAGGTAATCAAAATTTTCTTGATAAGCTTATTCAGGTAGTTTTTGCTGAGATAGAAATGAAAACGGCTTGGTTAGAAATTTTGCTTTGCAATCCAAAAATTCTTGTCCTACTTCGGAAAAAGCACGTGCATTCTACTTTCTTCGACCCAGCGTTGAGGTTCAAGAAAAATTTATTACCGACACTCAATAAACTATTGAGAACTTATCACTGAAGATTAACTAATTAAACCATGGCCCACAATTCGGGATGATTCTCATCGCGTACAAAAAGTCTGCAAGCAATAATTTTGGATTCCACATAATTTAATGAAGGCGGTGTACGCTCCACAGCGAATTATCGTTACGACTCTTTGAATCTCGCAATAAGGAAATTACTTTTTTTTTATAATAAAACCAAGCAGTATGAATCTCTGGATTCTAGTCAAATCGTTGCACTGATAGTACATTCTGAACATCTGGCTTTAGTGACGCAAATGCTCATAAATAACTTTGCCTTTTACTTGATAAAAAAGAAAAAGCAAACAAAATTTATATTAGCTTCTCTTAATATGTAAGAGATCATATGATGTTTTCCATGTGCGCACATGTGAGTCGGAAACAAATATTCAGTTAATTCTTGCGGAATTTTACATCTTTTTTCTAAGTTTTTCTTTTCACAACTTTAACACTTTTAATAAAGAAAACTTTTAACCATTTGGTTGGTTTGTTTGGTTTAATTTGTTGTTCTCGGTACTTTTGTTGTATTGTTTGTTTAATAAACGTAAACAAATATTTGAATTCTGTATTTGCGCTGCATGAGTTCCATAAAAGAAATCTCTATGAATCTTCCAAGTTAGACCGCTTTGGATTATACTGAATCCATAAAATTATCCATGTCAAATTATTTTATGATTCTTTTAAAATATGGCCAACAAATATGAGAACAACATGATACTCGTTTAAACAAAATTGTGAAAGAAATTTAGAGAATTTTTATAATTGAATTTTGTTCTTCTTTTTTAGCTAGTTCTAATTTTGATTTTTAAGAAAAGTATTCAGAGTTAAGTTTTAGAAATAAAAGAATTGTATTCGATCTGAAACTTGAATGCAATTAATTATGATTCTCTTAAGAATTCAATCGATTTCATTCGCGTTTTTAATAAAAAACGATTAAAGGGCGCTTATCAGTCAGGAGTAAAAGTTTTGAAATTTATCGATTTGCCTTCAATTTATTTCCGTATCTAATGGAGATAAAATATTTTTCATGGTCATCAAATTGAGGGCAACCAGTACCGAGAAGCACCTGCTCAACTGGGAGTGGCTCAACGACCATCTGGTCGTTAGTGTTGCCAGAGGCATCATGAGTCACGAGATCCGACCACAGATTTAATTTGGTACCATGGCATCACCAGTTTTAATATGGCCCATTGTGATGATATTGAGGTTGGTTTCGTGGGGGTTGTGGTGCCCATATTGCGGGCGTTGCTCGTAAAAGATAAAAGATAGAAAAAAAGGCAATTTCTTAAAGTGTATTTAAAATTAATCTCTCGAAAAATGTATTCTGAAATAATTTTCGTTTCGCTTTGTCCAATGAAAGCTTTAACAATATAAAATGAAAATACATCAAAACACTTCATTTTGATCGCGTCTCCTATTTTTTATTAATTTACTTGAACTCTAACTTGAAAATTGTGAAAGCAGACTTTCACTGCACAGTGTAAAGTTATTACAATTTATTATTTCAAATAGAAATGTTTATCCTAACCGTGTTTTGAAAATCACTTTGAATTGGTAATAGAAAATCATAAAGAATATCGCACCATGAATAAAGATGTCAAATAATATTCACGGACAATAATAGCCAAAGGATATATCTATAAATGGACAGTGAAAAAAGAATGTGAAGAAGGCACAAAGGAGTACAAAGTGAAAAAGTCAAAGAAAATTGATGAACATAGAAATTGATAAAGAGAAAAAAAAATACATCACAAAAACAACGAATTTAAATTCATTATTTTGAAAAAGGATAAAGTACGTTTAAGTACATTTTTGTGGGGGTCAATTACACCAACAATAAAAAAGTAAAGGACTAAAGAACTTTTGATTGATATTGAAATAGAAATTATTTAGCAAATATTTGAGTTGTTAACGAGATAACGATGTAAAACATTTCTCTACTTTTTCCAAGCATTTACTTATAGCGCTTCTTATTTTTCTATGTTTTATTGTTTGCTCTCTTTTTGGCTAAATGTACATCACATTATTTGCAAAATCAAAGGGATGAATTCTAGCGAGAACAGATGGAAATTGTGACTCTAAGGTTAATTAAGATTTTTTTGATCTACGGTTGAAAATGATGATAATAATGATGATGATAATTTTACAAATATTGCTAATACTCCATTTATTAAAATGTATCCAATCCCAGAAGAAAGTCATGGACACCATACGAAATAGTTCAAATCGAATTTTTTAATCGTTACTAAACGTCCTTGTCTTGATCGTAAAAAGATGTATGCATATAATTAGCGATTTTGCCACGCCCAATCAAAAGCACTAATGTATCATTTAAGCAGCGTCCTTTCAAGATTTGTCTGTAGCCAAATACATTTTATACTTTTTATAAATCAATATTCAATTAGCCAGGAGAGTTCGTTCACAGTTTTCAATTTTCCATTTGCTTTTTTCCAGTTGTTATATCCACCATCCATAGACTGGAGGTAAATATGTTTGTAATATCCAAATTAAAACTTTTTAATCTCTTGAAGTCCAATATATGAAAATGGACAACATTTTCAATGCTTTGTGAAAAACTGAAGAGATGTTTAATAGTTGCAGAAGATTTGTATAAAATATAAAATGGGACAAAATTGATCGCGCTCATGCAATGAGATATATTGGCTGGCATTCTAGATTTGTCTTCAGCCAAATGTAACTTTTTTAGTTTTCTTTTGCCCTTTTGTTGACTTCTTATGACTTCAAGATCTATTTTGTTTTTCTTTTGCTTTTCCTTTCATTGTTCCACGTTAAAAGCGCATCTATGTGAATACACAAATGCATTCAGTTCAAATGATTCGTTATGTCTTCTTTTAACAACAACTTTTTAATAGCAAACCAAATAAAACAGAATGAAAAAATTCACAGTGAAAGATAAACTGCACAAGAGGACACAATAATCAATTGCGTTTGGTGTACTGAAATTATAGATGAGGTATAGCCAACTGGAGAGGATTTGAGGGATCTATGAAAACGTTATATGTAAACAAAAATTAAAAAATTCAATTAAAGAATGGAGTTTATAACAATCGTAGAAGTTTTATTAGTAACCTAACTCAAAGAAGCGTCTGCCATTTCGTATTAGAATTACAACAAAAGAAGAAGGATAATATAAAACGCCCTGAATGTATTCTATATTTTGCGGCATCATTTAAAATAGAAGTAGTAAGAAACATAAAAGTCAAAGCGGAATAAAAATGTTCCTGTAATTTGTACAAATCGCATTAAACGTTTTTTATGTCTACATTTCAAATTCTCAAATTCTTACTTTAGATACTTAGGTTTAGTTTTTTTTTAGGTTTTTAGTTTTTTTGAATCATTTAAGGGTTTCGAAGTCTTTAAAGATATGGGGCATTTTTGTTATATGTTACCAAAGGCTTAATTATATTAACAAACCACTCTATTTTTGTGCCAAAATTAAGATGTAGGAAGAAAAAAGAAAAAAAGGATATAAAAAAAAATTTTTTTAAATTGGAAAAATGAAATAAAACGGATAAAACATTAATAGAGCGTAGGACGAATGAATTTTTGACGTTATCAATACAACAATACATCAATACAACAACAAGCAACTTTAAACAATAGAATGAAACAATTGAATAAGCTCGCTCCTTCATTTGTTTCCTGTCATAAAATTGAACTCACTAAAAAACCAATAACAAATATAAGAAGAATCCATTCAATTGCATACAAGAAAATCGATATAAAATTTTCTTATAAAAATAAAATGTAAAAAAAATTACTAAAATCAAAAGCGACTGGGCGAATGCCTTGCGAAAAATTGATGTTTCGCCATAAATTATAATTTTTTTAGATAAAACAAATTGTCATCACTTACAGTATTAATAAAATCGATTACTTTTCAAAAGGGAAACATCTTTCATCAGTTTTAAAGAAATCCGATATTTATTTGATTGACAAATGAGGCCAAAAATTTCTATCTCAGGCAACATATCTTCCAGAACCCAAAGAAATTCCAAACATTTGCTTTGAATACAAATAAAAATTGTAGACCTTAATTAAATTTATTTTTTGGAGGGTAAATTATATTGAAAAATTAAATATTTTTTGTGGAAACAAGAGAAAATTTTTTTGAGGGCACAGACTGCCCTTACCTAAAGATATATCTCGTATGTTATTTTATTAACGATTTATTTTTAGATATTCATGGAAATTTTGAAAGGATTGATATTTACATTTGGTTGATGATAATCAAAGTAATTGATACCATTAATTTATTGTCATGATATTTTGTTTCTCTATATTGGTTGCAATTTTTATGATTCTGTATTATCCTAAAGAAATTTATGGCAATATTGTCCACATAATGTTATCTCTGCACCAGTTGTGAAAGTAACTATAATAACTTTGTACTGCTGCCAAAAAAAGTCTGCATTGTAAATTGCTTGGCCTTAAAACAAACTTTTTAAGAAGTAGAACTACATTTATTGCCTTTTCCCATATAACCCTTTATTTTCAATTAAAATTTTAGATGGATAAAAGTTCACTTGGACCTAGTGTTCTGAAAAATTAGATAATGTTGAGAATTTAGTATTGTAAAGTAATAAGTGAATCTTCTTTAATACAAGGAACTTAGTGAACTTTTCAAGAAGGAGTATTTTCCACATCCTTGTCTTTTTTTAAAAATTAAGGATATCTCTGTAAAGTATTTAAAAGTCGGCAAACACATTTTAATGCTTTTAAATTAAAAATTGGTTCCTATATAAAATATTGTCGACTAAGGATGACTCTTAAAACCTTATACCATTTTAATTTACTTCAAAAGTTTGCTACCTTGTAAGGGATTTAAAGAATGGATTGATCTGAGCCAATGTAAATCGATCTTATAAAAAGTGGGTCTACCTTTCCGAAAAACTTATTTCAACATGTACCATAAATGATGTAGGGTACAAATAGCGAAATAAGAAGAAGATAAATAAATGTGTGGATTTTTATATTGTACGATTAATGTATAAAAGAGTTTAATGAGATTTTATAATCCCAAACGCAATGCGAATGTGAATGTGAATGTGAATGTGAATGTGAATATTTTATATAAAATCAATGCGGCTTGTATAGAATTTCAAATAATTTTCTGCTTCTGATTGATGAATAGTCACGTACCAAAATCCTTTATGAGCACAAGCTTTACACAACATGCACATAAATTTATATATTTACATATATACATATAAAAGTAAACATGTACCAAACATGCAGAGCATCAAATGTTATTGTAGATTTCATTATTTAAAAATAAAAATACAAAATCCAAAAAAAAATATATTAAAGCGGATATAAAGATAAATAATTTAAACAGTTTTTACAGTGCTGTATACAAAATCATTTAAATGGATTCAGTCATATATTACGAAGCTGTAGTAAAATTGGTTAAGAAATATAACTGTACAACATGCAAATCAAGAATCATCTTCAACCATATAAATTTATAACGCATTATTTACTTCTACCGGCATTTTTACTGTCTCTCTGGCAACATCGCTTCATTTCAATAAAAAGTACCTAAAACATTAATTTAAGTAACATATTTTCATATTGTAACAATGTTTCAATGTTTATCTACAAAATAAAAATAGTTAATATATTCAAACTTTCAAAGGTTTGGGTTTTTCTTTTTTTTTGAAGCAACCCCACACTGAGTGTAGAAATTTTAATTTTTTTAAACCTTCTTTAAACGAACTTAAATTGTTACAGCTTTCTAAGAAAATTGTGAACGTTCATTGTCCAGCTGGCACTTGACAATACAAATAAAATTTCCAAATAAAATGTAAGAGTTATATCTTGTATGATTTATAAGAAATGGCTAGGAAACGAAGAAAGTTTAAGGAAAGGACAATTTCAATATTTTTTTAACAAGATTATGGAGCAGAACATTTGACATATTGTAAGAAGGAAAGTCGTACACTTGTTTACACATTTCACAATACTGGCTTTCTACTTACACTTCTCAATATCGCAAGTGGAAAGAAAAGGAGGAAACAGTACGTGGAAAGAGAAGAGAAAAATAAGCGAGATTAGCTGATAGCTCGGGAAAACGAGAAGAGTCCGTTAGTGTCTTGTATCCAGTGGAATAGAATATCGCGGAGAATACACACGAAGTTAGTATAAATGTATAAAATAAAATACATAAAATAATACGTAGTCGCGGAGAACCCAAGAAATACCGATATGGGCATGGAAATTTTATAAAATTATCTAAAGAGCGAGTTGGCGAAATAAAACTGTAATAATAGATAATAATAATAATAGATAATATTTCGAAATCCATATAAAGGTAAGCACAACTCGCCCTTTCACACGAAAATATAATATAATATAAAAGTTGAGAGCAATTCGGAGTGTCAGTTTTACTTCGGCATCAGATTAGCATTGTTGGGCTGATTTTCCATACTTTATTTAATATAAATGAACTTTTGAACATTTAAAAAGTTTATTGTATGACTGTGATCCAAACTGTAATAAATTTGAAAGAAATTAAGAATATCAATAGATTGCTAGGGGTGATATTTAATTAAAAACTATAAAAAAAGGTTTTTCACATAACGCCTTTTATGGGAAATGACGTTTCATGAAAAATGTATATAAAAATTTTCTGATCTTAATATGGCGACACTTCTCATAATGTACGGTATGTGAAAGAAGGAGTACATGTTTTTAATAAAATGCTCATCTGAAGTTATCAGTATCACAACAGAATCAACAGTATCACAAGTGTTAATATATAAATCTAGCATTTGCTTCCTCTTTTTTTTACTTTTTATAATTTGCTCCAACTAACAAGGCAAACTACCAGTATAGGGCAAATGGTTGCTGATGCAATCCTCAACCATCCATCAAATTAAATTGTGTTATATAATAAACATGAATATATTTTAGAATTTCATTTTCTTGGTAGTTAGTTGTGCTCGTAAGGTAGTTTTGTTATTATTATTTATGCTCCTTCTTTATATTGCAGTTTTATAGTTATTTCATATGTTTCAATTGTTGGCTTGTTGTACTTACTTCTTGTTGCTAAGAATCCTTGCTATGTTTGCTCCATTCTTATTATAGAAAAATATTTTTATTTCATTGCCATTGAGATTTGTAATATAAATTTCATATCTCTTAACCATACAAACAGCAAAAAAGAAAGCATTTAAAGCCAAACAGTAACCTTGTTACATTAACATCAAACATAATTTTGAGTGTACAAGTTCCCTCAAGAAAAAAAATTCTTGTCATTATCTTAAGGGATTTTCAAAAAAAAAATAGAGAATGTAACAATCAATGTGCATAAATAAATTTTTGAGTTATTTATTTTTAAAATATCCAAAATATTTCATTAAAAAAATATTCATTGATTTTGAAATAGCCGAATTGCTTCGGCAATAATTTGCATTATTAATAAATAACTCTCTTTGATGGGGGGTGGCTGATGCTTCGAACTTCATACTTCAAACTTAATTGCAAATTATTAATTTTTTATGCACAATAATTTCTATAGAATATATAAAATTTTAATGATTGTAATTCCCAAAAAATTGTACTAATCCCATAATTATAATCTTTCTTAATTAAGGTTTTGTAAACCCTATGGAAATGCAAGAAGGGCGACCCGAAAACAACAGTCAAAAACTAAGTACTCATAAAAAAACAAGCCAGATTTTAAGTTTTTTTAGTTAACGTGAGCAACTTATTGGTACATTTGACATCGAATTTTCAAATGTCAAATATTTAGCTTTAATTTACTTTTCAAATATAGTTGTCTGTATTAAAGTTTCGAAAAAGGAAACTGAGGATGAATCAACGCCATTTGAGACGGCAAGGTTTTCAAATTTGAGGTTGCAGAAAATCTAGTCAAAGCAATTGAAACGATAGCAGTAGACGCTGCCATTGCAATTGCGATCCCATGGTGGCAAGCGTGGTCACACCACGGCTTTGAAAATATCTGTTAACAAATGTTTAATGTTTTTGTAAGTTGCATCTCAATTGAAGCTACCGTGTTATTTCTGCATAATTTGTGCACCTAAAAAGATAAAAGGCCCTGTCATGTAAGGCGTATTGACGCAAAGTCCTCAAATTAGAGAAGATTGCAGAAACTTTAGTAAATATTGTGGAAGTGATAGCCGATTTAAAAAAAAAACAAATAATATAAGCGCTGCAAGCTATGAACGAATTTACCGAGTTCCGTAGTAATCCAAAAGTACTTTTAATAAGGTTTAAATTCGTTTGTAAATTTATTTTTATTATTGCAAATGGATAACACATCTATATCGGTGTAATAATTTTCTTCAAGTAATTGCATAAAATATTTTCTTTTATTTTGGCTTAAAAAACTTTACCTATTTAATGGACAGAAAAAGTTTACGTGTAGTAATGTATTAATAAAGGCACTTAGTACACTTAGTACCCTACACATTGAATTAAACTGATTTTAATTTTGATTTTTAATTCAGAAGTCCAAAGCAAACTTCTATCAAGAAATTTCTAATACTAATTCAATTTTTAGTTACCCATAAATTAGAGAAATGTTTTAATATTTGTAAGAGCCGAATGGGACCGTTTTACGTCCTTTAATACATATCTGTATTTTTGATCAGCCTTAATGGAACCGTCTGCGAAAGTTCTTACACTCAGTTTCGCATCAACAATGGACCGAATCAGAAAATTTAGTGCCAGTGGTACGTCTTAAATTGAAGCCGCTTTTTTTGGTTTCTTTTTGTTTATTGTTCATGAATTACGGAAAGTATAAAGCAGAAATCCCCTCAATATTGAACTAAAATGGAATAAATTGGCCTTCATTTTTCAAAGGAATTGCACATTAAATTTGTAAAGACCGTTACGCTAAGTACGTTCCTGAAATGTATTTGTATATTTTGAGTGTTGTGCTTTAGTATACATTTTAAAACCGAGTAAGTCGGTCACACTATAAACATTAAACTTTGTATCAGACTTCTTGTTTAGGACTTGACTCATAAGTCTAACAATCAAGAAATTAACTACAACTGACATTTTTTAAAGGCGGCCCTGTACCTTCTCAAACAAAAAGTATTGAACAATGCTTGAATGATTGCTCTCCTACAATTAAGTTCCAGCGAATATGTATAATTTTCTTAATAATATAATTAAATTACTTGACTCGAAATTTTTTGTATCTCTTTACTCACATTAAGCAAAGTGGTGTAGGGTATTTAAAAGTTCACTTTTAATGATCATACATTTGCACCTGTTTCTTCCAATAAAATATAAACAATTTATATTTTCTTTTATCTCCATATTTGCTCTTTACAATACAGTTATAGCGTATACCAAGTTTGTGTCCATGTTTGTTTGTAGTTTCAAAAGATTTAGTAACTTAATGAGAAATTTCTATTTCTTCTGCAAACATAAATATCAAATCAGTTTAGTTTTGTTAACATTATTATTTTAATTGGCTTTGTTGTAGCCCCTACTGCTGATATCATTGTATGATATGCCTAATTTTCTAATTGATTTAGTCCTTTGAACATGTGTCTCGGTAATGAACTTTCTTAAAAAAAAGTTGCTCTATGGAAACAAATTACAATTTTAAATATATTTTTACGTAAATTAGCAGTGAGTTGTAATTTAACACTAGAAACATTCATTCCAAATGTGGTTCGGATAGGTCTTTCTTTACGACCACTTCCCACGTAACGCCTTTTTCGAAAAAACTCTTTATATAGACAAAAAGTATAATTTTATATATATTTAAAAAAAAATTGACTCTGCCATGAGCTTTGACATGAAAAATGTGGGAAGTAGATTTAGTTCAGATAGATTTACTTTTAGGCCTTTCTCTCATATAACGAATTCTCTAAATAATTGAAATTTTGCAATTTTTCCAAAATTATTGTCTTGGAAATCTCTTATTTGCCTTTAAACGTATTAAAAAAAGTTATGTAGGATATTTAGAAGTCAACTTCCACCGACTATTTAGTTTATATTTGTTATTGTTATTTGTTTTTGTATTTATTTCTTATTAAAATTGAATCACAATTTTTAATTGAGTCGAAATACAAATATTTATTGTATTCTTGAATCAGTTTTTGTTGAATTAAATAAAATTAACAAAAATTGTTTATAAAAATTAACAAAAATGCCTTTATAATAAAGTTGCATTCTACATCACAATGCAATGGCACAATTGGTCTAAAATGGATGAACATTGCATTATATTGATCCACCCAAAATCACTTAATGAATTTTATTGCCTCATATCTGCTCTTAAATATTTATTATCAGTGTTCAGGCTGCAATGTTAGATAAATGTTTTGGCACACAAAAACGAATTTAATTGAAAATGGCTAGATTTGGATTAATTTTGTGGGATTTGCTTGAAAAAGTTTTATGTATTTTGAAAAAAGTTGCTATTGGATATGTTACAGTGAAAGCCAATAAAAACTGCACTAGCTTTTATAGCTTCTGCTATATAACAAGATTTTTAAAGGATTCAAATATTATTTTTGTTTTGTACTTTCTCCAACAAAAAAGAAAAAACTTCAAAATAACGTTCTCGGTGTACGATTATTAATTTAATTAAATAATATTTTATGATTTTTTGAGTAAAATATCTTTATCATTTATTTTTATTCATCTAATACTTTTTTTTTTTTTTGGTAATTTTTGGAGGACTCTGGATTTTCTATTATGTTTTAATAATTATTCTACACTTACGGATTGGAGTGTATGCCATACTTAATTTTTCACACATTTCATCAAATTGAATTTTAAGAAACCAACAGAAAATATGTAAAAATTTGTTATGCAAATTAAACTTAATCAAATTTTTCACAACAAATTTAAAGGGAAAAGCATAATGGAAGAAAGATAAAATTGGTAAAAAAAAAACTATAAAAAATTAAGTTTAGCAAATGCTAAGAAAATAAAATATAAATAACAATGAGCACACCCACACAAATATACAAACTTTGCATCACCTTTTGGTTAACATTTATCGCAGCTTCAATTAACGATTGACAGCAACTCTTTGTCAATGCTATTTTTGTTGCAGTTATTTCTACTGAAATATTTTTCGGTACGTATTTTATTTGCCTTCAATTCTCTTTCCATTTGATTTCCTTTTACTTTTATAATAAAATTTCTTTTTTTATGTTGTTTGATAAATATGTCGCATTGCTCTTACAAAATTTGTTTAACAATGTAACGTTTTATTATTGAATTTCAGTTTTTGTTTTTGGCAACACTTAGCAAATTATTACGCTTTAACAATTTATGCTGAGTTTTTGCGATTTGTTTCACATATTTTACATAGTTTTAATACGCTACTAAAAAATTACTTATCCTCATTTCAAAATTACTTTTTAAGATAATTTAATTTCACACATGTAACATTTTGCCGAAGAGAATATAACACATAGAAAATATGATATGTAAAGTATTTATTTGTGTAGATTGGCCCTGGACATTTAATGTAGGGAATATATTTATATTCGAATGTAAAATTTTTATGGAGAGCACTGAAGTCGACGAAAGCGCAGCTTAACTGGGAGTTAAAAGACTTGTCAGGATGTTTAGTCCAAAGCCGTAAATTTACTGAAAGTTGTGCTGATTCCTGAGAGGTTGTGGTACTCATATTTTATGCCAAATAGTGCTCGCTTCTTCTAAAGGTTTAGGCTAAAATATAAACTTAGCCTAAGAATATTATCAAACGGTAAGCTCTATGGGCAAAATAAAATACCGACTTTAGATGAGTATTTAAAAACGACGATATTATGGACGTTACTCTAACTACTAACTTAGGACAAAAAAGCCTTAATTGTATCTATTTATATAAAACAATTGCTCTAATGGAAAATGAGTTCAATATTTAAGTAATTTGTTTAAGCAATGCAATTTTTCAATGGCCATAAAAATAACTGCAACCATATTTGGCTGCCTGATAAAAAAATTTATAAGAGAAAGTTATGTTTTGTTCAACGCACTTGATACTTGTACTGAAAGGAAAAAGAGTATAATGAAGTAGTAAAATCCATTACTTGTATTAATAGTAAGTAATTTGAATTGATGGAATAAGTAAAATAAATGAAAACAAGATTTATACCTTAAATATTCAACATTCCATAAATCATTTACACACACTCACTTGATTTAACATTACAAGATGAATATTAACACGCAACTGAAGTGAATTGATATAAAAATAATAATTATTATTATTGTCTGCATTATCATTATCATAATGATTATAATCATTATTATTAAATGTTATTTTGGGCTTGAATGTGAAATGTGAAATGTGAAATGTGAAATTTGATGTAAAGGACTAAAACCATCTTCTCGCTTTTTAATTTCCGGATTCTCGTTACTCCTGATATTTGTGTAGATATATGGCAAGAAAATGCTTAATCGCGTTCAATGAAGGTTTAATGTATAATCGTCAAATATTTTTAAATTATTATAAAACGGGGTTTTATTATAAAGCGGGGGCTACCAGTCTTTCCAAAATTCATAAAAGGCACGGTAATAAAGGAAAATAGTTATTCGCCTTTATGAAATAATCTTCTACTATTTTATCGAATTGTTGGTACAATACAACTGGTAATGTGTAACTTAAAGGAGGAAAAGTAGTTTTGGTGGCAACAAAGGGTGATAAAGGTGAGGCGAAAGAAACGAAATAATCGTAAAAATTGCTAAAGAGAGCGCTCCTCCTTACTAATTAAATTCTTATGTTGCATGCCTTGCTTAACGGATTTAATATTTGGCCCCTGCCAAATATAACTTTCTTACTTGTTTTTTCTAAAAGTTTTATTTCTGCTTTGCTTCATTTACCCGCCTTTTTCTTGTAAAATTATGAACTGTATTTTGCTATAAAGTATTTTTTTGCCAAATCTAATTCAGTGTGTCTGTCTGTTTCATTTTTATATTCCAATTATTTGTTTCATTTTGGCGCACATTGTTTATTTTGCCGTTTTTTCTAGCTTCACCATTTTTAACTTTCATTCGTCTAACATTTTCATTTGGCCTTTGTTTTTGTGAATCGTCATTGAAAGGTAATGGAGCGTACCGGCACATACAAAAAGAAAAAATTTCATATCATTTTTGTTAATGTAAATAGTTCCCTTAACTTAGCATATTATTCCGATTTGCTTCAATTACGTTTTATCTGCTTGGCTCTATTTTTTGCTTTTTATATTTTACAACAATCTGAAATGAGTTTTGGAGAACGCTTACTTAGCTTAGCTTGTTACTTTTTAGGCACATTAAAACCAAATGGCTTAAACTATTTAAAAGATGGCTCCTCAGTTTTTACTTGTTTTCACGTAACTCCTAACTATTTGGCATCATTACATCCAAAATGGACGCCAAAAATTTCGATAAAATTAATTTTTGTGCCCGTGTTTGAAATTTTCTTAAAATATCTGAAATATTTTAAAGCAGTATCTTGACAACAATCAAGCTGACAGAAAAACGTTAGAGCAATGTTAATGGCAATGGAGGAGATTCTAAGATGATTTATACCTTAAAGTCACGGTATGAAATAACTCAGAATTCTAAGTTTTGTAAACATCTAGATAGATCGATGTCTTACTTTAAATTCATACATTGGCTTGTTCAGCGTCTTAACGGAATGGTATGGTAATGGTATATATAAAATAATGAACCATGAAATTATATTTTTTCTGGCTTTTTTTTTTTAATTTTAAAATTCGTTCAAGGTATCAGTACAAGCAAACAAACCTTCATCTTGATTCATTACCATTACCACAAATCTTATTCTTGCTGTTAATTCTTTGCTATTATAATAACAAAGCAAAAAGCAAAATGTTGATCATCACCAATAAAAGTATAATAAATAATAAACCAATCGACGGCACATAAAAGCTTTTTTATAGGATAGTTAAGATAAACCAAAGGATAATTAAATATAAGCAATTTAAAATAAAGGCATGAGAAAAGAAGGAAAGGAAAATATTAAAACACACGTAAGTGATTTTTCTTTTTACGTTCCTTTTGTTCAATTACGATTCTTTGAAAAATCAAGATGATAGACAATGTCCTACAGCTTGTATTTTTTAGCTTATAATTTTATTGCTGCAAGTCTTTCTGCATTGAATTTTCATTTTTTATTTTCAATTTGAGTATTAATCTTTCTTTAGGCGTTGCTTTCATTTTCTCAGTTTATTCAGTTTAACTTTCCTTCTCTTATCATTCTTAATGGTGTGTGTCTTTTGACATTACTCATTTTCCAGATGAATAAGAATCGAGGAAAATACAAAGATGAAGAGAGATTTAAATTGATAAAATCTTAAAATAAAATAAAACTATAAGGAAAAAAATCAATTAAAATGTTGGCAGTTCAAAAAAGAAAAAATAAGTAGTTTGGTTAAGTTTAGCGCACTACATGGACATCATCTTAATTAAAGGATATAGCAGACTTGACCCGTTTACGAGTAGTTTAGCAAAAATTCTAAAAAATGCTAACATTTTACATTTTATTACGTATAACGCATTTCTACCAACTTGGGTGCTAGAAGTCTCGATCTTGCACAAGCCTAATTGAAGCATTTTTAAAATTACTACTGCTCAAAAGTATATTTATAGTGTAAAGAGTCTAGTGCTCCTTCTTACTTGTCAAACGTTTCGAAAAAATTAATTTGCCTTTAATATCTATTAAATATAAAAAGTATGAAAAATAGAAAAGCGAGACGGGGCAAAGAAAATGTTTTGACATATATTTAGTAGTTTCTTGCAAAAAAAATAAGTAATTAAATCCTAAAAAAATTTTAAAGTTTTTTATAATTTGTTGTACCTACATTTAATGGATAGTTCGTCTCATACAGAGTTTAAGATTTAAGTGCCTTAACAAACTTTCAACCTTTTCCATTTCAAAAAAGTACTTAAAACATGTTGCCCATTCAAATTGTATATAAATAGGGGGGCAGTTCTATTGAAAGAATACAAGAAAATTAATTTTTATATGTTTTAATGACCTAAAATGTAGTTGGCTTGATTGGCTTGAATGCTTTGAGTCTTAAGACCAAAACGTTTCTAAAAAAAAAGTTTTTCTAATATAACTGTCTACCATGAACTAATTATGAATTACATCTTACACAAATTATGGTACAAAATATTATAAACTTATGTGGATAATTGTAATACATTGATAAAGTTAAAATAGACCCTTCTTTTATTGTATGGACCGACTAAGAATTACTACTTTAATGACATGACCCCTTAACGGATAATGATTTTTTCGGAAAAAGTCATTACTTTCACATAAGCTACAATTTTGAATATATATTTTAATGGAAAAAGGCATTCTTTAGTATTTGGACAGAAAAAGTGTACACGTCAAATTTGCTGCAGATCGATTCATTATTTTTAACACTATAACACTATAACACTATAACCATTCAAATATTTTAAAAATTATAATTTTTACAACTTTGTTGATGAGCAAATCATTTTTTTTTTACTTTTATTTTTAAATAAAATCGCGTATATTATTTAAGAGTCTGCTCCGATTAAACATTAAGGTCTTCTATATTTTTTAAATATGCAAAACATTCTACCGTTGAAGCGGAATCATATCAATAATTTTTTGGCTTCTCTTACTGAGGTTCTATTTATTTTTTATTAAATTTTATTTTCACTTTTTTTTTCTAGTATTTATTTATATTTTTGTTCCAAGTAATAATCCAACAATATTAAAAAATTGTATTATTTTATTTATATTTATCTCCAAACTCCAATGAAATTTTATTGGCTTTTTCACATAAAATTACCTTAAATATGAATGCATATATGAAATTCACATTCAAGCATTTGTATGCATAAAATAGATGCTAACTATAAATGTAATGTTCGATTTGTTGCCAAAATAAATTTTCTATTGAGTTATGCATGCACATTTTTGCTCAAATCATACGTTTACGGCAAATGTTTTACAACTGTTTTATTATGCAGGATTTGATAGCTTTGACATTAGTAAGAGGCGAGTGAAAGGACGATTAACGATTTATATATGTGCATACAGCTACTCTTAGAGTAGTTGCATAACAATCCATCAAGACAGCGCAAATAGTTGCAGGTACAACAACAATAATCTGCAATAATACAACGTAGCATTTAGAAAATTCAAATAGTGCAAACATGTCAATATTATTTAAGTCTTAAGGATAAAAATTGTGCATATAAAAATAAATGGTTAAATGGTGCTTATATTTATGGTTAAATAAATTAACTGCGGCACTCATGTCATATTTATATAATAAAATTTATGTTTTGTTTACGTGACTCTTGACAATTCCTTTACGAAATAATGCAATAATAATAAAAATAAAAATAAAAATTAAAGGAAGAAAAGAACATCCAGACCCTAAATGATACTGCACATATTTAACTATTGCAGATAATGTGTGGGCGTTATAGTTGACAAGATTTCGGGGTTTTGAATAAAAGTTTGAGCAAAGGAATACAACACAAATTTCAATTTTTTCCTTAATTTGAATGAACGAGTAAATAAGACACTTGAAATGGTTGGATTAATTTTTGGTAACTTATTTAGTACAGCCCTTAAGGAAAATTTTTCTTTTTTCTTTTGAATTTTTAAGGAATAACCTTATTTAATAAGTTCTTTATATCCCAACCAAATTGTAATATGTTGCTCGATTCAGAGTAAATGGTTATCAGATTGTTTGACTGCCCATGTACATTTATTATTTATTATTAAAATGTAGGTCGTTTCTTTTAAATATACAGATGAAATAATGGACATGTTTTGGCTCAAAATGGTTAAGAATGGATCAACACTAATAATACTTTTAATATATTTAAAAAAATCGATATTCGAAGCAAAAAAAAATACATTTTAAAACATTCTTATTCGTGATTTTTAATAACCCTGAATAATTTTTTTTAATTCTCCGCGCGAAACCGAAGTACACTCCTGAGTAAATTTATTCTTCTTCATTGACCAATTGAATATATTGAGATCAACATTCTATGATTATATATTTATTCAATTTCTTTTATTGTAAAGTAACATAAAAATCAAAATCTTATTTGCAATTTTATTTCACTTAACCTATTAAAAGTTTCTGCACTAGCTATGTGGCGCGACCGTTTATAGTATGAATTAGACGTGGGCATTTTGTTAAAACGTCATATATTTTTTTGAATGTTCCAACTGCACAGCAATTAAGCGTCTCATTTTAATTGTTATATAAATAATTAAATTGTAATTTTACCTAAGTGATTGAAATTTTCAGAATGCAGTTAACAAGGCTTTTGTAGGAAATAATGACGCTGCAGCACTTATACCTCCGCCTGTGATACATAGTAGGCTAAGTGCTGTGCGAATGGATGAAAACCATTACAATGCGGTTGTACACTTAAAAGATGAAATATGCTTGTAATTATGACAATAGCAACAGAACATGAGGTTATGCTGACTGAGTTGCTAGAGGAGAATACCAAACTTAATGAGCAATTGGAAGAACTCAGGTATACAGGGCGCAATGTATCTACGGCTTATGCTAAACAAACGCTGAATTCAGAAAATATTGTGACAGCTGCAAAGAAAATGAAAATACCAGTAGAATCTTGGTCAGTGGCTGGCTGCCGCTCCTAAAATGGTAATAAAGGAAGTAATGAAAGATGTCGGACTGACTTTAGGCTGATGTAAAGCCCATATAAAGTACTGATGCGGTTATCAAGACACCGTTGTGATCTAATCTGTTCAACATGAATTTAAAGGATGAATGTGGCAACGTAAACGTCCTTTAAAATGAATGTGGTGTTCACTAGTAAGGCGTGGCTCGATGTGATTATAGAAGGCAGTATGGAGCTGGTGTAGTGTCCCATTAGATACATGTGATTGGACAGAAATTATAGATTCCAATATCAGTCCGAATCAGCATAAAAAGTTGCTGATGAAATGTGCTCTAGTTTGATGGTAATGTACATGAAGCACAAGTGAGGCTTGTAGAATGACGTACAAGTTCCCTTTGAATGTAGCTTATGCCAATGAAAATCTTGATTTTTTCATGACAGGTCATGGATTTCTCAATGGCTTTTTCGTTGAAAGAGGTTGTCAGGATATATCTACTAATTGGTTCTCCGACATTTCCTTTTAGGCGTTACAAACATTATGACAAAATGAATATAACCCCAAACTCTTGGTCGTGGATATAACAATATTAAGAATTTTTTCAGTTTAATATTCTGCATTATACAATTCTAACACTGTTTTGCATCAGTGCAACCAATTACTAGTATAAATGCCGCAGACATAAGGTTCATCATCACCAACTTCAACAGGAAAACCACCGCGATTGTGCAATTTCTCAAATTTACATAATTTTCGTGATGCATTCGCACGCATAAATCAAGAAGTAAAAACATGATGGAAAATCAAAATCGACTTTTACAACACCTTACACTTCTTTGCTTGAATTCTTCATCACGTGAAAAGGAGTTTACGAATTGAGCAAATTTGGGAGACAAATTAAATGACTATGAAATGCATGCGTTTTCTCTTAAGAGTTATCCAAATTTATAAAAATTATTTACACGTCGACTTTTTTTTTAAATAGATTTCTTTTGGTTGGTGCATGTAAACTTTGACCAATCGTACCAATCGTAACTTCATCAAAGTTTGCAAATACCTGTGTAAGAAACATCAGGAAAACATTTTAAAATTAGGGACCTACATTTTAACAATAAATTTATATGGGTGGACATTTGACAAACAGTCAACAAGAGGGACACATAAACTTAGCTTGACTGAGAAAATTATCCTGAGTGGTTCCGTATAACATAAAGTGGGTTGTTCTCAAGCTTTTTTCGGTGTTACAAACATCACTATAGCCTTATAATACTATTGAGGATATAGGGTATACAAATTCAAAATGTGTTATAATGAAACTGTTGTTCATAATGACATTGTTATTAACATTCTCATTGCCGCTGTTTAAACGTTTTTCATTCTTCCATGTCAAGTACATTAAACATTATTATTCTTCCACTATTTCATCATGTACTCAATTACTTGAACTGTTCACGTGAACATCCAGGCATAATAATAAATATATTATCATTATCGAATGCATAACAAAAAAAAAGTTATAAGAAAATCAATGCAATATGTCAAACAACATTACCTTGAAAATTTTCGGAGAAATTACTTTCGATTTACACTCATTTTTGAATTTTGTGGAAGAAGAAGATCAAAAATATTCTAATTGGTTTTACTGTGAAGCATCATTTTTAACCGTTCAACTGTTCAACTGTTTAAATTGAAATACTTCTGCAATTCGAAATATCCTAAGCTACCAACTACTCATATTAATAGAGAAATAAATATTTATATGGGAAAATAAGTAGAAATTCTACAATCAAAGTTTTTCAACAGTATTTGGTTATATAAAGAAGAAGAAGCATTATGGTCTATAGGGAAGGTTTAATAAATATCCTGAACCACTTTACTTTAAAATCATAAATTTAAAAACTAAAAATTTTTTAAATTTTGGCATATTTTATTTTTACTTAACACAGAATGTTTTATGAGAAGTGTTCGTTAAATTGCTCCAGTGCTTTTGAAATAAAACGCGTCCATCTCTCAAATTTATTTAAAATATCTCTGAAACTTCAATTTGTACACATGAAAATGTGCGCAATAGACAGAAGAAAATTTCTGGCAGCAGACAGATAGATATATTTAAAAAATTATTCTTTGTCGATCGGTATAACAGAAGATCTATTTTAAGTCGTTTCTGATGTTACACATATCAATGCATGGAATTTGGTTTCTGTTGTTTTTTTCTCATTTTCAGTAAATTTTATGACGGCCCTTAATCAATGGTTTAAATTTATTAAAACTCTTGGAGATAAAAAGACGTTTTAATAAAAGATTATTTAAGCATTCAAGGTCACTTAAAAATGCCAAAAAGTTAACAAGCCCATTTTCAATTGTGGATTATACAACGGCCATCAAATAGTAGTTAATGTTATATCGATCACCTTATTTTACGCATTATTTGATATTCATAAATTTCATTTTTATCCTTTTTTTTTGCTACTTTCCTTGTGCTGCATTTTTGTTTTACTACTTAAACTTTATGTTGCTAGCAGGACGTTTAAAATAACCTTCTTATCCTCATAACTAAATTAAAGTAACAAAAAACGTAAGCAAATTTTGTATAAAAAAGAATTTTGCTTATATGCAAAAGTATATTGAAATTTTTTTTTAATATAAGCGTTAAATTGATTAAATTTGTACATGGGCGAATATAATCTTAGCGATAGCAGCTGCTAGCTGCTTTTGGTACATTGCAAAAATTGCATAAATCTACATTAAACAAATTTCTAATGCATTGTAGCCTTTGGCAGGACGAACGCTATCACTCTCTTACCCTTCAGTTTTTTTATTATTTTAAACAAATTTGCTGTTTTGGTAAATTTATTGTTTTACTTAGAAATTTCTAACTGTCTAAATTCATTGAAGAAAACGCTTATTGGCAATCGATAAATCGCTTCAAATCATTCTATTTGTTTTGTTTTGGCCTTAAGATAGCCGGCTATAAATAAGGTTGCAATAGGGCAATTTTTATAAACACTCACGAATGCAAATACAAATACATTCTATGTGAAGGTTCGGTATTTAAGAAGAATATCCAGGAAAACACAATTCTCATCATTGAAAATTAAAATTAAGTTCTTAATATGGTAAGAGGAATATTGATGAATCCTGTAAACGTGAAAAGTATATCAACGATTGTAATCTTAATTGTCAGCGCAAGGTGATAGAATTCTGAAATAGTTCTCCTGAGTATACAAATACCGTAGTAGAACATTTTTATTCCTTACATAACTTGTGCTGCAGGGTATTATAAGTTTGAGCAGATATTTCTAATACCAAGAAGTAGTCAAAATAGACCCGCGTTTTATTAAACCGATCGACTCAGAATCATTGCCTGATCAATTTAAGGCCCGCCTGTCGGTCTGCCTGTCCTTCTAATGTCTGCTCATGTTAGATGCAGGTCACAATTTTTAAAAAATTTTAGTGAAATTTGGTACATAGACGTGTTTGGACCTAGAGACGAACTCCATTAAAAATACTTACAATCAAGCCTCATATAGCGCCTTTCTTAAAAAAAGTTGTTATATGAAAAAGGGTACAACTTTCGGTATAAATTGGTACTAAGTTATTTTTTAACATGGAAACCAGGTGTATCAAATTTGGTCCAGAACCTCCTCTCAAATAATGAATTCTTTAAATAGTTCAGAAGTTACAATTTTTTCAATTTTCCAATGTAATTGTAATTCTTTTATTTGACTTTAATCATGTTGAGCAAATTGATGTAGCATTTTTAAAAGGAGGTTGCTGTTCATCAAATGGATCGTCACAACAGACTTCTGTATTAGTATCATTTCAGAATAAACTGTATATAATATTTCATCAAATATATTACGCTTAAGGTTAAGAAAAACAAAAGCAGTCCGTAAGATTCTAAAGATGGTTTTCGTCTGATATATAAAGTCTTTTTCTTCATATGTGGTCCATATATCAAACGATGTGAAGTAAAATAAATTGATACATAATTTTGTCGTTGTCATTTTTATCGTTGCAATAGTGGCTGGCTATCCATAATCTGCTAGCGATTTTGTTCACTCCATTGTTTCACAAGGACATTTAAAGGACACACGAGCACACCATACAAACATTCAGCAATGATAATATTATTTCAATGTTATAGTGTTACTTTATTTATTATATAATCAAGTTAACACTTTTAAATAATTGACTACGTGATTGATGAGTAAAAGAATAATAGTTTTAAATGAAACTTGGTGTGAATGTGAAGCGAAAAAAGGGCATGAAATGTTTATGGGATGTGAAATATATTTTTGCATTTTTGATTTATGAGAATTAGCGCATCCGAATAAATATGTATAAATAAGTGAAAGAACATGTATGGGAGCAGTGATTTTGTTGTGGCCATTATTTTTAAGGCAGTTGTTAGCAGGAGTTTCATCAAAGGCTGCTAATTGGTAGTTGGTTGCCAAAGATATAAAACATTACTAATTGTGCTTATGGCAGAATATTAAAACAAAAAGTTTTACGGTTTTTCATTATCATCTACTTCCCTTTTTCTCATTGAAAAATAAAGCAAACCTAAATATATGTAAAAATTCTATTATTAAATTGTTTTTAATTTTCAAATCTTTGTAGTAAAAAAAGAAAATTGGCGTGAATCAATAAGTTCTTTTCACAAAGTACTCTTGAGTTTGAATTGAGTTTCTTTCATAATTCAATTAAAATAAATTTAATTTTTTTAATGTTTATGCTTTCGCTTGAAGGGTGCTTTTTTTATGAAAAAAATTATATACATTTATGAGATGAATTTTAATTAAAATATTTATAGAACAAGCTGTTAAATAATTGCAATTTAAATGAAATTAAATTAAGTTAATTTAATCAATTAAATTAAATAATTCAAATTAATTTGCGGGCTTGAAAACTAACACTTTTCTATTATTTAATATTTTTATATTTGTTGCTTCTCCATATTTTTATTTATTATTTATTTATTAGAATATTCATTGGACACCTGAACTAATTTTCTTCCTACCTTCTTGCTCTACTGCTTTTTAAATTAAAGAGCTCTAAAGTAAGTATGATTAAGTAGGCTAATTATAATTATACTTTGGAAATACAACATTTAGCAAAAAATTTACAAAAAGCATTTTTTCTACTTCTCACTTTCTTTCTTTCTTAATATTACTAAGCAATTTTATTCAAATGTAAAAAATTTCGTGTATAAACTCTACACGAAACTTCATTTTTTAATAGAATGAAGGAGGAACCATTTAATTTACCATTCATTTTTATAACAGGAAACTTTCGTATCAGTTTCCTTATACTTATTACTTTTGTGAATGCTTATCATTCATTTTTCCTTGTTAATAAAAAATTATTCCCTGTGAAGTGTAAATGTTAGAAGTAAATCAATTTTTTTTTTTTTAAAGTAAATTTTAAAGGTTGAGTTTGTTTTGAATTTAGATTTTGCACCATAAATTGGCAAAAGTTGTTATTGAAATGGAAGTTTTATTATTTTTATTATGTGCAGATCCGTGTGCAAACAGGCAGTCAATCTTAAAGGATTTGGAAGCTGAAATTAAGTCGATATAAGTTGGATCTATTTTAAGTCCTTCTAAGTGTTACAATCTTTAAAAGTACAAAAATGTGAGGCGAGATTGTTTGCGCGTACATAGAACTGAAAAGTGGTTTGCCCGCTTTCTTTGTGGATGTTCTGAAAGTACAATGCTGTACACTAATGGTACAAAAGTGTACACTAATGGAATTATAAGAGACAGACGGGCGCGTATATACTAATTAAGAGAGTTATACTGAATATATCTCTGTCGTATAAGGCATTTGCGATTATGGATTTCTACAACTTGTACGACTTTAACATTGTAAAATCGAATGATTTGATCTTCCATAAAATATTCTTGAGGTCGAAAACTTCTACATATAATTTTTTGGTAGTCACATTGCTTTAAAAAATTCTTGTATGAAATTATGCTCCTCTTAATTCGAATAAATGATTGATGAACTTTTTATAGCCCTTTTGGCTTTAAAAGAATACGGACGTCAGAGATACGATGCTTTTAGATCTTCAAAGCACTGTTTCATTTTATGACGTAAACAAAAGTTATTTTTACCACCATGCACACAAAATAAACTTCAACGTCAAAATGCATAATAATTTATTTAAATTTTTTTCACCCTCCCATTAAAAGTGTCTCGTAATATCCATTTCATTGTTTTTCTTCATTGTCAACTCAACTCAACTCAAAAGTGAGTTGAAAAGTAAGAAAATGAAAGTTAACATAAATCAAATTTAAATGACAAGTAGCGTGTACTTATCCTGCTGACTGAAAAATCTATTTAGCAATCTCTGTTCAATAATTATTGTGGATAAAAGAAGAAATGGCATTTGGTATTTCAGGAATTTACTTAAACGTGATAGGTAGATTACCCGTTCTCTTTGTTTTGTTGCAGTTATGTTTGCTTCTTTTTTTTTTTTTTTTGGAAAATGAAAAAGAAAATCTCATTTTCATTTGGTGGGTTGTAGCTTCAATATACACAACTTGGTTTTTTTTTTTTGTAAGTTTTGTACGTGCACACGTATAGTTTTTATTGTTAGTATTGTTACGATACTTATTGTTATACATTTATCGTTAGCCATAATTTAAACTAACTCAAAGATTTTTCAAACTCTGATAGCCGATTTAATTTTATCCGAAATTATCGTGTTGCATTTTTTCTAAATTTCCCCTGCCATCATCTCAGCTCACTTTTATTTATGCAACATCGTTTCTACTGTATTATATAAATAACATTATAAAAGTGTGTACGTGCTACAGTATATTTCTATTGTATACGGATTACTATAAAATATAGTACATTATTTTAACAATGTTTTATTACACATTTATATTTGCCGTTGTTATTTTCAGTTGTATTGTTATTGGCTGCTGCTATTATCCTTAATAAGGTTATTTGTTGTTTTTGTTGTGGAATCATGTATGCATTTCTTTTCAATTATCCTTCCCCCAAATTCAATATTTTTAGGAAATCGTTTTTTTCTCACGTTAAATTGTGTAAAATTATTATGGTAAAAAATGTAGAGTTTCAACTTCAATAACAAGTCCACTAATTTGGAGTAAAATCTGTAATAAATATTTGCCGATTATACGCTTTATGATGGCGTTTTATACCACTTGTGGTATAAGGCATTATCAGTTTATTCAAGTGATTGTAACGTCTGAAACAAGTTGAGGTAGACCCATGGACTCAGAATCACTACCTGATTCGATTTAAGCATACTTGTCTATTTGTGCACAAACTACAGATTTCGAAGATATTTTAGTGATTTTTGGTATATGGAAAAATTTTGGTTTAGAGACGAGTGCTTTTGAAATCAGACGATAAATATATTGATTTTTTTAAAAAAAAAAATTTTTAATTAATGCTTAATTGCTTTTTAACATAAAAAACGTGGGCACCAAATTTGTTTCAGATCGATTCATTTTTACTACATCTTTTTTGAAAAAACTCAATATATGGACAAATATTTAATTTTGAATATACTTTAATGAAAATTGATACTGCGGTGTATTTTGACATAATATATACCAAATTTTATCCAGATCGATTCATATAAAGAACTTTTTAGATAATTTATAAATCACAATTTTCTCAACTTTGTTGGTTTGTACTTCTCTTAAGTTGACTTTAATCACATTAAGCAAAGTGGTGTATTCAATAGTCGGCTCCGACCGACTATAAAAGTCATTTTTATTATACTCTGTGTAAAACCTTTGTCTTTTGCTTAACTTAAAGCGGCTTATCTGACTGTCTCTCAGTTGTTTGACAATTTAAAATATTACCGAAGGATAAGCTGCAATTTTAGAAATGTTTCGATAAATTGTTTCAATAAAATTGAAAAAATTCTACAAGTATACCGCATGTAATGCCGTGTCATAATTAAATTACAATTTCATATATTTTTATTAGAAACTAAAGAATGAAAATTTTTTTGTTTTTATGATAATATATTTCTTTAAGAATACGGCTTTAATGCTAATAATACTTTGTCTAACGTAATGGCACTTATAAACTACATAAAATACAATAATAGTTTATATAGTGTCTTTTTTGCGCAGGGGGATCGCTAACCAATAAGAAGTTTTCTCTAATTAAGATATAATCTTCTATTAAAAGAAACTAGTTAAAATTTTCTACCGCAATATTCAATATACGCAAATTAGCCGAAACTATTGGACATCATAAAATCTACATTTGAAATTTTTCCCCACATTAGTCAACTTCTCAGATCTTTTATGTAACATGCAGTATTTAGAGTTCAGTCCAACATTTTATTAATCACAACATCATTTTTTTAGTAAAAATATTTCCTTGGACAAACTCAAAAGAGTATTAAAGTTTTGTATAATTAATTGAAAAGTATACTACGGAAAAATTGAAGAACATATTGGATGAAAATAAAATGCCGTATTCTTAGAGTTTTTTTGATAAACAGCTTTCATTAAAAATTTCCTTCGCCCAGTTTTGATAGAGCTATATTTATGTTTTTAAAAATTAGTACAAGAAAATCATATGCATTATTTTTTTATTTCTCTAATGAACAATAAATTAACAAGTTTCGATATCTTATTTTAAATTTTTTCTGGGTGAATTAGATTATGTGAATGTACATGCCAAACTCAATAAAATTGCGAAAAGTATTTCTTTATATTTCGATTATAACATATTTTTAGATTTATATATAAATATATAAATTTACGTACATAATGCATAAAGCTTGTGTGGATTATAAAAGATTTTGGTGCGTGACTATTCATCAATCGGAAATATAAAATCAATTGAAATTCTAAACAAACCTCAATGATTTCATATAAAACATACGCATTCACAATTGAATTTGCGATTATACAATCTCATTATGCTCTTTTATATACACGAAACGTATAAAACAAATATCCACATATTCAATTATTTCTCTACTTTCTTCTCCATTTATACTCCAACATCATTTTTAATTTTAATGCGGTTACAATGTTTTTATATGGATTTACATAATGATCGGAAAGGTTTAAGATAGACGTAGTTTTTTTAATGCCTATAGATGTAGAATTAAGCTCATCTATCTGTCTATACGTCCGTCTGCAACTTGTAAATTTATGTACAAACAAACATACCGTTTGTTATTTACCATTTTTACCATTTTAATTGAGTTTGATAGATGAGATCTATATTAGACTAAAGCCATTATGGGATTCCATATTGATATGATCGAAGTGGTTTTAATCACTTTTCCAATAGGCGTTATTTAAAAAGTTGATCTAAGAAAAAAAATTTAACAACCATAAACATTTTGTACCAAAAGTTAGTACAGCGTGGCCATTGAACATGCTTATTGTGTATCAAATTTGGCCAAAAGAGGTCAAATTGTTAAATACCAATTTTTTTCATAAATTAACTTTTGCATTAAATTAATGAAATTAAGATCTCTGATTGACAGAGAAAATGTTTGCCTTAAAATAGAAGGCTTGATAGAAGGAACATCTTTTAACACCAATATAAACATAATATACGTTCTTTTACAATCGCTGTTCAGATAATATTATGTGAGCCTTATTGCAATGCGTTTCAATAGGATAATACATGTATGTATTACAAACAAATAATAATAGGGGGAACACCATGCAGCAGTCCAAAACTAAAGACAAATCATAACAATAAATTAGTGGTATCAATTACATCGATTACCATCACTTTAATGGAGATGTCAAACTGCAAAATTTTGATGAGTATCTTAAAATTGAAATTGTTATGGAAATGAGCGCACACTGCATGAATTTTTATACGATGGCAGTTTGATATGTTCTTGCCTTTATAAATACTTTTCATTTTGTCTTCACAAAAAAACAACGTTTTACTTTTAAATATAATTTAACCTTCAAACAATAAATTTAGTCAAGGTCCTCAATATTTGTGCGTATTGAAAGCTAATATCTCAAATTTCTTTAAGTTTTGGAAAGTATTAAAAGTCTTTGTAGAATATATCTGAAAAATATGGTACCTGAGGTAGCAATTTGTGGTCTAATGTATAAATTTTCATTATCAGATTTGTCCAAAACTAATAACTTTTTAAAGATAATTTAAAATTCCATAATACAATGAACATGACATTTTTTTTACTTAAAAAAAAATGTCACTTTACAGGTGGCTTATTTCCAATAATTGTCATGTACACATTAGAAGACATAATTAAATATAACTAGTCACAAAAGGGTTTCGCTTGAAATTATGTAGCGAAAAATTCCGTGAAGCCACAAATTCATCTAACTCTTAGTGTATTTAGTACAATCTATTGTGATTTAATGTTTCTCATTTCGTTGTCGAATTTTGAAAAGATAAAATAATTTTTCACAGAGCTTAACATTTTTACTAAAAATAATAGAATAGAAACTATAGCCGTACTGAAATTTTGAAAAATACTGATATCGGAGATTATGTATCACCAACATAATCAAGTTATATACTGTAAAAATTTACAGTAAAATATTATATCACGCTTTTTTTTTATAAAAATATCTTTAAAAAGTTCACCATTTTTTCCATTTTGTCGGAACAGGACTACCAGACGTTGTGAAATTATCTGTCATATTTTAGTCGTTTCAGAAATATATAATAATGAAAATAGCTTAACTTAATTTTTATTCGTCTATTTTCGTGTATTCACGGTTTTTAAAGGACATTGGTTGTGAATTCTTGCTTAAAGCGAGAAAAATTGCATTAAATTAGTAGAATAAGTTATGGGCCTGGTAAGCAGCGTTGCCTATTTGTATCATTTCTTTTGAATGGCGCCTAAATTTAAATACTAAATTTTCAGATTATACTCACCATTAGAGTGCAGAGTATTTCCCCTTTCGCTTTTAATTTTAGTAATAATTTTTTTTTCGTTTTCTATGAAAAATGAACCATCCTTGGAGATTGCTTTTGTACACATTTCTATAAATTGGTCCAACATCTGTTATTGTTTTTTTAGTGAATTCAATTTTATGACATTAAAAAAAATGAAGGAGCGAGCTTATTCAATTGTTTCATTCTATTGTTTAAAGTTGCTTGTTGTTGTATTGATGTATTGTTGTATTGATAACGTCAAAAATTCATTCGTCCTACGCTCTTTATCCGTTTCATTTCATTTTTTCAATTTAAAAAATTTTTTTTTATATCCTTTCTTTCTTTTTTCTTCCTACATCTTAATTTTGGCATAAAAATCGAGTGGCTTCTTAACATAATTAAGCCTTTGGTAACATTTAATAAAAGTGCCCCATACCATTAAATGAATCAAAAAAACCAATCCTAATTGGACTTCAAGAGATCAAAAAGTTTTAATTTGGATATTACAAACATATTTACCTCCAGTCTATGGATGGTGGATATAACAACTGGAAAAAAGCAAATGGAAAATTGAAAACTGTGAACGAACTCTCCTGGCTAATTGAATATTGATTTATAAAAAGTATAAAATGTATTTGGCTACAGACAAATCTTGAAAGGACGCTGCTTAAATGATATATTAGTGCTTTTGATTGGGCGTGGCAAAATCGCTAATTATATGCATACATCTTTTTACGATCAAGACAAGGACGTTTAGTAACGATTAAAAAATTCGATTTGAACTATTTCGTATGGTGTCCATGACTTTCTTCTGGGATTGGATACATTTTAATAAATGGAGTATTAGCAATATTTGTAAAATTATCATCATCATTATTATCATCATTTTCAACCGTAGATCAAAAAAATCTTAATTAACCTTAGAGTCACAATTTCCATCTGTTCTCGCTAGAATTCATCCCTTTGATTTTGCAAATAATGTGATGTACATTTAGCCAAAAAGAGAGCAAACAATAAAACATAGAAAAATAAGAAGCGCTATAAGTAAATGCTTGGAAAAAGTAGAGAAATGTTTTACATCGTTATCTCGTTAACAACTCAAATATTTGCTAAATAATTTCTATTTCAATATCAATCAAAAGTTCTTTAGTCCTTTACTTTTTTATTGTTGGTGTAATTGACCCCCACAAAAATGTACTTAAACGTACTTTATCCTTTTTCAAAATAATGAATTTAAATTCGTTGTTTTTGTGATGTATTTTTTTTTCTCTTTATCAGTTTCTATGTTCATCAATTTTCTTTGACTTTTTCACTTTGTACTCCTTTGTGCCTTCTTCACATTCTTTTTTCACTGTCCATTTATAGATATATCCTTTGGCTATTATTGTCCGTGAATATTATTTGACATCTTTATTCATGGTGCGATATTCTTTATGATTTTCTATTACCAATTAAAGTGATTTTCAAAACACGGTTAGGATAAACATTTCTATTTGAAATAATAAATTGTAATAACTTTACACTGTGCAGTGAAAGTCTGCTTTCACAATTTTCAAGTTAGAGTTCAAGTAAATTAATAAAAAATAGGAGACGCGATCAAAATGAAGTGTTTTGATGTATTTTCATTTTATATTGTTAAAGCTTTCATTGGACAAAGCGAAACGAAAATTATTTCAGAATACATTTTTCGAGAGATTAATTTTAAATACACTTTAAGAAATTGCCTTTTTTTCTATCTTTTATCTTTTACGAGCAACGCCCGCAATATGGGCACCACAACCCCCACGAAACCAACCTCAATATCACCACAATGGGCCATATTAAAACTGGTGATGCCATGGTACCAAATTAAATCTGTGGTCGGATCTCGTGACTCATGATGCCTCTGGCAACACTAACGACCAGATGGTCGTTGAGCCACTCCCAGTTGAGCAGGTGCTTCTCGGTACTGGTTGCCCTCAATTTGATGACCATGAAAAATATTTTATCTCCATTAGATACGGAAATAAATTGAAGGCAAATCGATAAATTTCAAAACTTTTACTCCTGACTGATAAGCGCCCTTTAATCGTTTTTTATTAAAAACGCGAATGAAATCGATTGAATTCTTAAGAGAATCATAATTAATTACTTTCTTTATTGCGGTTATCGATTCAAAGAGTCGTAACGATAATTCGCTGTGGAGCGTACACCGCCTTCATTAAATTATGTGGAATCCAAAATTATTGCTTGCAGACTTTTTGTACGCGATGAGAATCATCCCGAATTGTGGGCCATGGTTTAATTAGTTAATCTTCAGTGATAAGTTCTCAATAGTTTATTGAGTGTCGGTAATTTTTTTTAAATTTTTCTTGAACCTCAACTCTTGGTCGAAGAAAGTACCATGCAATAAATTTAGTCTTGACGTGCTTTTTCCGAAGTAGGACAAGAATTTTTGGATTGCAAAGCAAAATTTCTAACCAAGCCGTTTTCATTTCTATCTCAGCAAAAACTACCTGAATAAGCTTATCAAGAAAATTTTGATTACCTTTTGATCTCCATAGTAAACTTATTTAATTTCAATATTAATTTGCTCGTACTTTTATGGTTGGATTTTCAATTCTTTCATTTTTCAGATTGTTATTAAAATTTTGTTTCTTTGGGCATTATTTTTGTTGCTTTACTTTTCGATTTTATGGTGCAATAATTGCTATTTTAACTGTTCTTGGATCCCTTTATTAGTTTTTGTACAAAACATAGATAAAGTAAACACTTGAAGTGTTATTATGCTCTGAATGAACTAATGGTAAATAATTTCAAACCCAAAGAAAAGAAACTCATAAATTTTTTGCATTAATTTCATACTCGACACTCACTTACTTATTCACCCCCTCACCCATTCACTCATCCAAATCTGTTCTCTTACTAGAATGTCCATTAAACTTGCAAAGTAGTTAGATTAGTAGAACAACAAACTAAGGGAAATCAAACAAGAAAATTTTCTTTGAGCTAAATTTCAAATTTATTGACCATCCAAGTCCCATATGCCATTTGAGGAGACTATCAGACATTTGTGCTCTGTTCACAATGCCAGTTCCACTAGATGCCAATTCCTTCAGCATAGACTTCTCTCAAATGATTTTTAGGCGGTTTTTACTATACTCCTGGTCTGGTATATTCATTTTTAATGGAGAACAAATTTTGCTTTTCAAGCATCTTATTTGTGGCTTTATTTGGGCATAAGAACTCTCACCCAGTCTCTCACAGTCAATTATCGTGAAAAGTTTATCTGCCCATTCTATCTGAACTTCTAGTTAAAATTGCATAAAGCATCTTACGCTCAGCAAATAAAATACAGCGTATAGTCCAAATGAGTCTCCAAGGTTTGTTTGATCAAAAGCGAAGACAATTTTCTTAATTTCTGAATTGAAATTGTACAAACAAGTTAACTTATCGTTAACATTAACATTACTTGTTAATCATCCTTTCAACTGATCCTTATTTTGTGCTTGTTTTACTAATCTGTTTAACTTCATCATTATTATCATCATCATCATCATGATTACAATGTGCTCCTTTTTAGAAGTCTATCAAAATTAAGCTTCACATTATTTTATGCAAGACAGATGCTTATTACTCTACTCTATTTGTTGCTATTGTAATATGCCGGTAACACTGCGCTCCTGCATGCTAAGACAATTTTATTAAAATTAACATGCAGTTGTATGCTGAAGAGCCTACATTTTTTGTAAGTGTTGGCTTAATGTGGCTTCATCCATTCATCCATTCATAAGATCTACAAAAAAGACTTTTACTTTTAAATTTTGAAAGTATTTTTCTAATACGAGATATTTATAAAAAAAATGTAATTTGTTTACATGCAAAAAGGTTGCTTTTCTCATCTCTTTTATATTTAATGGCTGGTTTAGCATTTTAGTTCTTTAATGTCAATTTTTCTGTTTGGGGTTTCTAAGGGCACATAAAATGTTTATGTATTAATATTCTGGGTATTGCTATAAATTGCAGTATAGAAATTATAAGGAAATAGAAATTAAGAAGAAAGTTTTACCATTTTCTTGCTTTTAAATGTTGCTTCCATAAGGATAAAATTGTAGTTAAGAGGTGTCATGGACTTTGCTTTGCAAAATGTTTTTTTTCCAATAGAAAAATTGCCCTTTATTTATGTATTTTTCCAGGCTAAAAAATTTATTTGCAATGAAATTCGAAATTTGTTCTATTTTGCCTAAAATAAGATTTTTCATTTTATAAATTAAATAGAAAATAAAATTAGTAAAAATTTTGATAACGCCAAATTAATCGTTAAGTAAATAAATCAGTTTTTATATTAATTAAAATTGCAGTATTTTCATTTTGAATATTTTTACACATTTCTCTTACTCATGTAATTAAAAAACCGCTTCCAGATTCCATTCTCTGAAATTTGTTGGAAAACATTCCATGCGTGTTAAAATAAAAAATTAAAACATGAAAAAGCCCAACAACAGAAAAAAGCATATTTTTTTTAAGTTTGAATGAATGTTGAAGAATAAAAAATAGAAAGAAATAAAGGACGAAAAAAAAAACAGGTACAAACTGAAAATGCAAATAAAAGGAAATTTCAAATTGTATGCCACATCCGGTTTCTTTTACAGAATTTTATGTACACACAAGTGCGGTAAATGCATGCATTACATGTTCTCTCCAATTTAATCATTAAATGTTTTGGTATAAACGAAACAAACCAAAATAAATGGTCACGGTTTTGTTGGTCGTAGCCGTATAATGAATATCCTGCATCACTTTAGTTAATGCCTTTAAAATGACCATAAAATGAATTATAAGCCAAATAAATAAAAAATTGTAATTTTTCTTGCGATTTGAAAAGCTCGTTTATATCTTAAATAAACATGCGCCTCTAATCTAAAGAAAAATATACTTAAATTTTTAAATGCGAACTTTTCCCAAAAGGCACCCATATTTATTCTAAAACATCTTGGACATAAAATGCATGATCATCTACCGCATTTCATTAAAATAAGTTTGAAAAACATCAAAAACTTTGATAGGAGAATTAGATGGACAGACTTCGGGCAATTAGGCTAGAATTGAATTAGTTGTGAGTATAAAGATAGTGCAAAACGGAGAGAGAAGTTTACTAAAGAAATGCGATACATTGCAATTTTTAAATAAGTACTTTGATTAAGTAATTAATGATGTAACATTTTATTCAAATATACTTTTCTTAAATTTTAGTAAATACTAGTTTGAAGCAGAGCTTGTAGATATTTATTATAAATTTTTTTAAAGAAATTTAGAAGCAATTAAGTACTGCCTAGAGTTGTAAATTTTTAATTTATTTTGATCCTTCTCCAAAGTAACATACTTCCCAGTCCATGCAAAAATTGCTTTTTCATTTTTAATCAAATTTTACAGAAAAGCCTACTCTAGCGAATTACGAAGTCGGTACCGAGATGCAATAATGTTAATACTTGCTTAAGAAACACTGCAAACATAAGGATTTTTGAAAATGTCCTCATAATATTGTCTTAAATTAAGAAGTTTCATTGGAATATAGAAAGGTAAGAAGGAGAGACGCAGAAGTGAATAGAATTGAAACTTTATTTCCTCAATAATATAAGACAAACTGAAGGAGATAGCCATCGATATAGAACTGTAATGTTATTTAAAATGTTACATTATAATAAATTTAATTATGTCATTGCTATGTATTCATATAAATAAATGCAACAAAATAATGATAACAACAACAATAACAGTTGAAAGGAAAAATTTCAAAATTCATAATTACAGACATTGAAAGATCTTTTGGAAAAGTTTGACACAGCAAAATAAGAACAAGGTAAAGAAAATTGCAACATTATTGATTAAATTATATTTTGATAAGGATGAAAATAAAGGATGAAGTTTCTTATTGTTGCTTAAGGCTGCATAAATGTGGAAATATCTAATTGAATTTTTCATAAGTTAAATTTATATTTTTTCTAATGAGGCCAATTAAAAATTAAAAAAATAAATAAAATATTTTATGGATTTTTATAAATTTCATCCCTAAATTCTTTAATAAATCAAAAATACGTACAATTTATAAAGAATTTATTTTTTATTTTTTCATTTGAACTATTTTCAGAACGACGCATTTTTACTGCTTGACATTATTTCAATAGAAGCAAAAATTTTATAGGTTAATTCTCTTAAGTGAATTTTCTAGTTAGAAAATTAAAACGTACGTGTGGACGGTTTTTGTGGACGGAGAAAAATCTCAAAATCATAAATCAGGGATTGAAAGGAAATTTCTTATGGAAAATACGTTTCAATTGAAATTCGGCCATACATAAAAAATTTGTACATTTAAAAAAATTGAACAATTTTTATAAAATTGGGGAAAATTATTCACAAAGTGTTAGGAGATTTTTGGCAAATTCAAAGTATATTTTTTTTTGGAGAATTTTATTTATACTTAGCCTAAATTTTTTATGTGGAATGGAAAATCAAAATCAAACGAAGTTTTTTCTTATAAAAATATTTATCAACACACATTTGCATCTGCAATATTCAACATTTTATTTTAGAGATTTCTACTTTCGCAAAGTTTTATTTGATCAATGTATTAATGTACGTAAATAAAGTAAAAAAAATCAATGATTTCTAAATTTTAATTCTTCTTTTTTTTTGTTGCTTTTAATTCTTCTTTTTTCACGCTGTGTAATTAAAATGCGAAAAGTTTTGAAAGATAAATTGTTAGATGGTTCAATATTGCAATAAATAAATGATGATAAATAATTAAAAGAATGAACGTGTAAAAGAGATTGGGAGTATGAAATAGAATGAAAAGTGAAGTACTAATTGACTCATTCACTTGAATGGATTATAATTTCTAATAATTTTTTCATCATCTATGGCGATTTCTATTCCTGATGCTTTTGTTGTTGGTCTTAAATTGGTCTACATTTGATGAATTGAAAGCACTACTTTTAAACTTTAGTATATTCTAAAAATAAAATGGAATTATGTGAAGTGTTACATAATTTTGTAAATTAACAATTTCGATTGCATCAGTGAATTTGAAAGATTTTTGGAACTGGTTAAAATGAAGTTTAGTAAGTACTTTTGTTTGGGGAAACCAATTACTAGATGTCGATATATGACAAACTCTGAGTCTTTGAGTGATGCTGATGGTAATGGCAATGAAAACCATTGTACTTTGAAAGTTTTTTTTTTGTTTGAAAAAAGTTCAATAAGAAATAATGCAGAATTATAGTTTCGTCCACAATTTGTTCAACATATAAGAAAATTGGCCTTAATTATTGTAGGTCGGATTAATTGTTACACATGTTTGGCTTAACATCTTACAAAAATATATAAACCTTGGAGTATTCTTTACACCTTTTCATTTCTAAATCAATTTTCAAAATTAAATCTAGGCAAATATTGTTTTAAATAATTCCTTTTCTCTTCTTTTGTGTTATTCCTTATTGTTCCTGTTTACCAAAAAATCTGTAGAATTATTAAAGCAGTAACATTTTGCTAGACCAGAAAGAACTTTATATTTCATTTAGGGAGTAACAACACCAGCATAGATACTAACAATATCTGAACCTAAGCAGCCAGAATCCATAAAAAATATGTGTATAAATGAAATGAAGTGTATAAAATGAATATTGAAATACAAAAGCGTACAATAATAATAATAAAAGTGTAATCGAATTATTATTTATCTTCCCTACCTAAATTTATCACTCCGCCCCACACTATCTTTATCTCTAATTGAAGATTAGTTACATTGCTCAGTATGATTGTTAAGGTATAAAAAAAGAGAGGTGTAGAAAAATTACTTTTGTATGGGAAACTTAATACTTTTTGTATTGAATAAAAATCTTTTTATATTAAAGTAGAAAATTTCTTACAAATTTTATGTGTACGAAAGTTTGTGGGAAATTTTTATACTTTGGATTTTGTCTTTGTCTCCCATACTTCGCCTAAATATATTTCGTAATTTAAAATTTTGATTAAATTCTCTATTTCCCTTTTCATTCTTGTTCTAATGATTTTAATAATAATTCTCCCCATTTTCTGCATAATTTTACACCACCGAAACGCATAATAAAATGTAAGAAAAGAAAAAGAGGATTTAAAATTGAAATTATGTTAAAATTCCTGAGATAGAACGATTTCTTCATTTTCGCTTTTATTAAATTTGTTTGTACAATGAAAAATTTTCAATTACAGTGCTTTGACTTTTGGATCAAAAAGTTTGTTTTATAAAAAATTTTTAAGAAACTTATTCGACTTGGTAAGAATTTCGAAATAAGTACAATCTTTATTGATTGATTAAATTTGAAGCATTGATCATGCTTATTTAGAACCATGAAATCTTGCGTTTGGGTTATTTTTATATTTTTCATAAAACTCATGCGGTTTTTACCATATTAAAAAAATATCGAATATTAAGGGGAAATTACCAGCTAGTAATTTCATATTTAATCTTATAGAAATAAACGTTTTAGTGAGGGGGTATCAAATACAATAAATCCCAATTCGGTTACAGCTTCCATTTCTAAATGCTACTAAAATTTATATAATATTGAGTTGTGCAGATAATTAAGAAGCTGAAACAGTCTATGAATTTTTATTTTTTAAAGTTCTTTTATTTATTCTAAATTCAATCAGTCCAGTTAAGTTAGCTGAAACAGAATGTGCTGCAAAAGAATCCTTTCATTTTCGTTCATTTACACAGACGTTGTCTGATTTAGAATTTTAGTCTTCTGAAAATATTTTGTTTACGATTTTTATATCCAGTACACCTAAAAGGTAAACTTATGAGGTATATATATTCTTGATTAAAGTCAAAGTCTGAATCGATAAATACATGTCTCTTTGTCTGCCCACGTGTGTTTATCACTCTCTTGATTGCAAATTTTTCAATTCAAAATCAAAGTTTCAATTCAAATTCAAATGTTTTAGAAGCATTGAAAGTTTATATACGATGATTGGTATTGAAAATGGATTAAATCGGTCTAAGGGCACACCTACAGTGCAATTGAAAACATCTTTTTTTTAAACCAAAGTTTATAGATTTCACTCATAACTTGAAAATTGAAACAGATAGGAAGTTAAGACCTTTATTCTAAAATGTTTGCATAAAAATCATTCAAATGGGCGAACGTTGCACATCTTCAAATTATCTGCCTATACCATAAAGTACCAAATAGTGTTTGGGTGTTGGATAAATAAGATTTGGACCAAGTCAAATATAATTTTTGTAATTGTCATTCTTCTAAGTAGCTCTTTTTTTTCAACGTATGTTATTGCAAATTATGAATTAACTTTTTATGAATGGCAGATCTAGTAAGTTATAGTAAGGTTGTTCTACATCCTTAGTGGCCTGTTACAAATTAAAGTTTTTCAGTTTGCAAAATTGCAATTCCAAAGATTTTGTATTTATAGATTTTTATTATTGAAATCGTCCCTTCATTTTACAACTTGATAAAGTTTTGCTTCTCACTTTTTATTTAACACAAACTGAGTTCTTGTTTTCACAAACTTTTGTATTTTATTTTATTTACTTTTTCTGTTTAAAGTTTATTTTTTAGAAGCTAATTTATTTTTGCAGATTATTTAGTCTCACTTTCCAGCTAATTTATTCCCAGATATTTCTAAATATACATACATAAGTAAGGAGTAAAAAGTTTGTAAGTGCTTCTCCATTCCTTCTGTTCTCCTTCTCTTGACATTGTACTTATTTTAATTTTAGTTTTATGGCTTAAGGTGAAATATTAAATTGTGGTCTGAGAAGAACACACACCACATATAAGCATCCATACACATTCTCCAACACATGCGTATACACATGTTTTGTTTATTCAAACGTGTAACATATTTTTTCCTTTTTTTGTCGTTTTATTTTCTTTCATTTTCCTTTTCCTTTTTCTTTGTTTCTGTAAAATGCCTGCATGTCCATGTGTAAGTGGTCAAATGATTGATTATGTGTCTGGTTAATGTGTAAGTTACATGCACGTTACAGTGTATTTTTAAAGAATACCAACCAGCTAACCATACACTTAAGTTTCATCTTGTTTTCCTATTTCATTTTTTTATTGCCAGATTCGGTTTGATTTTATTTATTGCTGTTACTACCAACATTCAGATACATTTCTTTATTTCATTTAAATCTTTTAGAATTGCAAATTAAAAATTTTAACTTGTATGCTATTAAGCAGCATTAGGCATTCCATAGATTTCTATCTGCCCTCGTATTTTTAATGACTCTTTTCTAACTTTATTTCAATTTTGTGGGAGAAAAATACAAAAAATACAATAATACTTTAAATGTCAATATATGCGAATTAAGGCTTTCTCTAATAAAATTCGAACACAATTCGAATACAATTGATAATAATAATGAGGTTTAATTATTATTTTAAGTAAGGATAAGAAATGATCGTAAAAATGGATCGGTTTGGACCAAATTTGGTACAAATATCTTCTTGTACAATAAAAGATAAAATTTATCGTCAATTTATATTACAATATATTTCAAATTGTAATTTTTTGCCATATAATGACTTTTTTTAAGAAAGACCATATATAGGAAATGGTCGATATAGTGGTCCGATGTTAACCATTTTAATAGGCTTTGTGTTTGATACAAAGCACACTCGAAAATTGCGGACTGTAATTTGATAAAAAATTTACATGGAAGAGCATCAGACGAATAGATAGATGGGCAAGCTTAAATTGAATTAGGAAGTGATTCTGAGTCAATTGATATGAGCAAAGGTGGGTCTGTCTCAACTCAAATACACAAAGTTGTTATATCCTGTGCCTTAAGTGATGTAGGGTATAGGGTGTAGGGTATATAAAATTATCAATGCATAATAATTAATTATGTTGACCTATTAAATATATTAACTTCTGTATAAGTAAATTCTGAATTCAGAAGTAAATTTTGAAAAATTTCTTTTCATACCATTTTCAAGTCTTTCTAAACATTTCGTGTACCAAAAGTGTTGTAAAATTCATAAGAATATGCAGAAATTGTTAGCTGTTTTTATTTATTTTGTTTTAGAATTTTGTATTAAATGTTAATTAAATCAAAAGAAATTCATAATTTCAATCAGGTTAGGCCATAACGTGCTTCCATAACATTAACCTCTTTTATATAACAATAATTATATTTAAATAATAATGTGCAACAAACACGTGTGTATGTCTGTATGTCTGTCTTACAAAAAATCGATATGAAAGCATATTCAAATTTGATTTAAAATTTGTTGGCGTGTCAATAATCATAATGTTTGGGTGTAAAATTTCCTCTTCTAGTTTTCTTTAATATGAAAGGACATGAAATATCAGAGAACAATTGCATAAAACAATTAAAAATGTTATATAATTTTATAAACAAGTAAAACAAAGCACTCAATGTACATTAATAACTTTGAAGAGGTATTTACTATATAAAACTTGGGGATCTAAAAACTATGGGATCTAAAGTGTAAATCTAAACTTTTTAAAATTTTATTTTTAATTTTTCTAATGATTATATGCTTGTGATTTAAAAAGTGTGTTGTATATTTTCCATTTGATATCCATTTGCTTCTTAAAATGTATAAACTTATACGCAATTCAGAATTGATAACCAAACTTCTGCATCCATTTGAGTCCTTCAATTGCCTTTGCTTCTGATTTATATTTACAACCAATTCGATCAATAAAATTAAATTGCTTAAACATTGAGAAAATATATTCATAAACTAATTCACTCTTAACATCAGGTTCATGACCATGTCGAACTTGGGCGATTTATATCACACATTCTCTTTAATGGAGGTATTGTTTTAAATCGATGTTAGATGAATGCACCGTTATGATTATTGTTACTATTGCTATTATTACAAATTATTACAAATTATTATTATCTAAAGCTGAAACGTAAAATAACGAAGAACTGTGCACGCACACACAAGGTTTTATTTTTATATTCACTGCACACAATTCCATGACTTTAATAAATTGTAGCGCATGTTCAAGATATATATCTAAAGAAGGAATAGCGTTGCTGTCTGTCAGAACTCACTTTTTATATTCTATATAATTTTGTTAAATTCAATTGAGAAGTCAAGAAAGCGGATTACCAACTAATATGTAAAAAATTTTTTAATGTTTAAATAAAATCGAAAGTTCTTTAAATAAGAAGAGGTTCAAAACATGGTCGGATTTAAACTAAATTTAGCACAACTGTTTAATTTTCACTTTGTTCATATATCGACTTTATTCAAAATCGAGTATTATAACAACTAGTTTGATCATAACTATTTCAAAAGGTTTGCCCTTTAACCAAGAAAGCAAAAATTGTACCAATAATATTAAAGAGCTGTATAATCAATAAATGAAACAGAAATAAATAAAAATTGAAAAGTTATACTAAGAAATTGGAAACCCTAAAAAACGTTCCGTGACACTTACTTCTATGGATTGCTGATTTTCCAAATATTTGTACATAAAATTTCTTCATTTTGACATTTTCAACATTTGGTATTGATGGGCAGACAAATAAGTGATTATGTTTCGTATAGATTAGACTTGGTAGATTTGACAAGGCTTTTAAAGTAAAGTAAATTATAAAACTATAATTAATTCAAGAATATGTAATTGCTGTTTTCATTGGTTAATAGAACTTTTAATGGAATTATGCCATTCAGTTTTGTTATTTATAGTTTATTAAACTATAAATAAGAGGCACTTCATATCTAAACTGCTAAAGGGTTCCTTAAACTATTTAAGGGGCATTTCATATCTTAAGCTATTATTTAGATTCAGTGTTAAAGGAAAAGAACAAAAATGAAAATTGCATTTGGCTAGGACTAAATCTTGGATACGCATCACTCATACGCCATGATATTTTTATTCAAAGCCTGTTACAATTTTTGTGTAATAGATATGACTTTTTGGTAGGCATTATGGACCATTAGACTTACTACTTATATGAAATCTCCGTTTTCTATTTTTTGCATTCTGTAAATATTGAGTCATAAAATTTTGTTTAAAACTGCCAAGATGTTTTCAGTTTCAGTTGCACTATTGACGCGTACTTTAACTCATTTCTAAATTTTATGCTGATCAAGAATATGAATAAATTGTAGATTCTCCTAAGCTTCCTTTTGAGTATTACAAACATAATAGCAAAATGAATACACCACTAACTTCTGGTTGGTGGGTTTAATATAAGAAAATATTTTTAATAAATATAAGTAACAGTAAGTACTTTATAATCAGTAAATCATTAACATAACAAAAAGCAAAAAAAAACTCCTGAAGTTTTTCTACTGCTTGTGCATTTGCGCGCTTCAGTATTTCTTATTTCTCCTTTGTGACAATTTATAGAAAACGAAAGTACATTGTAAGTGTCAAAAGAAAGAAAGAAAAAAACTGCTAAAAACGGAAAGAAAAAAGGCAAATGATGCCATGTATAAGGCAGTGTCTAGAATGTTAGAAGAAATAGAATTAAGACCCATCAGAATGAGAGAGAAAAAAAAATTTTACTAAAGTGTACATTAAAATATTATGGTTAAAAAGCAAAAATACAATTGAAAAATTGTAAAAAGAAGCAAAAGGATTAGAAATGAAATGGTAAAGATAATACAAATTGATAAAAAAGTGCCTTGGCAGTACATTTTGTATAAACTTCACTTAGAGGGGCACAGAAATATAAAGCGTCAATATTTATTAAAAGAAGTTTCTTCAATGGCCCAGAAGTAATTGTTTTCCTTTACCACGATTTTTGATATAATTTTAAATATGCCTTCAGAAGCAATTTTTCCGTCAAGAATATATGTAGGCCCAATTTTACGCTTAAATTTTGAATAAAAGGCTACTTTTTTAATCGATTTTTGCTTGAGATTTGCAACTTTATAATAAACTTGTCAGATGTTAGATGGGCAAAAAGGTTTACGCCGATTTTCAAAAAGGCTTTTAATTAAGGGCGTCTCATATCAGATTTCTGAATGTCACAAGTAACTGCAAAAGCTCTTATCTTGTAGTACAAGATTTATAAAGAATTTGTATAAAAATTTACTAATTGCCTTTGCGGGTACAATAAATAGGGCGTGGATTGAATTGTGTGTGAGAAATTTGAATGTTATTTATAAATCTTATATAAATTAAAACTTCAAAACTGGATCTTGTATTCTTCTGAAATTTCTAATAAGTGAAAAAAACAAGTCAAAAATATGCAGTAGATATATCAAATTTTTTGTTCAATGTAAAAGAGATAAACTTTAAGAATCCAAAACTTTCTAATTTTCTCACAAAACAGAAAAAAAAACCCATAATTTTTCCACAAGATAACAGTAACTACAAATTTATTCAATGTATGTGGAATGATTGCCATCCATAATTGGACAATTCTAAACATTAGTATTGAGTTATTTTGACATTTAAAATTTTCAATTTAATTAATTATTGTTTCCAACAGCAACGGACCAAGTTAGTAGTTACATAGAAGAAGAATTGTTAAAACACTGCAAGAAGAGCAACTAAAATGCAAAAATACAAAAACAACAATAAACGTAACGAGGACAAATGTTAATATTTCTGTATTATTATACTTTTTTATGTGCTTCCTTCATATCTGACAATTTATGTATACAGGGTTCTTCAAAAGAAACATTTTCCTTTTGTGAAGTTTAGTTGAGTCATTTACTTTGATTATTTCAGTGGCATTTTTGAAAGTCATTTGTTAAGACCTGACTTGATTAATGTTCAAATAAAATCGAAAGTTCTTTAAATGAATGGAGGTTCAAAACATGGTCGGATTTAAATTAAATTTAGCACAACTGTTTAGTGTGTCACATAATTATTTTGCCCTAACTCCTTGGAAAAATTTTCACTTTATTCATATATCGACTTTATTCAAAATTGAGTATTATAACAACTAGTTTGATCATAACTATTTCAAAAGGTTTGCCCTTTAACCAAAAACCAAAAATTGTAAAAAAATAATATTAAAGAGCTGTATAATCAATAAATGAAACAGAAATAAATAAAAATTGAAAAGTTGTACTAAGAAAAATGCCTAAGTGAAATTCGAGACCCTAAAAAACGTTCCGTGACACTTACTTCTATGGATTCATAGTCTCGTACTGATTTCGGTGATTTCACAAAAATTAGTTTTGAAAAAATTATTTAAGGAATACTTCTTGAAATTCTCCTAAGAATCAAACTTTTGGCATAACCGGTACTCTGCTTCATACTAAATATGTCCAATATCTAAGTTGATTCAATTTAATTTAGGAATAAAACCAAATTATTCAATTATTCAATTATACCGGAGCTTTTTCCAAGTTGTGATAACTTCTGTTAATTATGCTGAAATGGTAACCAAGACTAACGTAAATAAGAAAGGGCTTTCTATCCGAAGCAAAAAGAGCATTTTTATAGCAACAAATATAAGTCGATCTATTTAGAGATTTAGAAAGTAGACAATACGAATTGTACAAACGTGGAATATCATTTTTGATGAATGATCTAAGTAAAAGTTGTAATAGACCGGCATATACACACACAAGGCATACTTAAATTGCCAGAAGCAATTTGAAAGAGCAAAAAACTAAAAAATAGAAATAAAACAAAAATTTATGGTATAAGCAAGAAAACTACATAAAAACCTTAAAGCATAAAATAAAATCATAAATATAAAGGAGAGTAACAAACAGCTATATTGTAATCCATAATAGGACAAAAGAATTTATGGAGTAATAAAGAAAATGAAATGAAAACAAACACAATGAGAAGAGAAGTAAAATTATTTTATGTAATAGCAAGGGCTGGAATAGGGCAACAATTAACCACTGAAAATATGTTAAAGCAGACAACAGAATAAACTAAAATTTCTTTACATAATCCAAGTTCTAAGTGTTTCCTGTTATTTATACATTTAATGGCATAATTTGAGTTAACTCAGGTGTATAATAAATTATTATTCTACAATGTATTATATTCCTTTATATGTCCAACAATTTTTTTTCTTCTTTCAGCGCATATGTTAACTGGTTGCCATGTGTGTACTTTGTACATTTGACTGAACGCTTTTAAATATGCGATAATTATAACGTTTAGTACGTTTAGTCCATGAAAGAGTTTGACGTGTAGAAAACTAAAATGGACGTTAGCTTTTTATTACACAGATTTCAATAGAATTATTTTTTAAATATATTCATGCTTAACAATAGATCTTCTCAGCTTTCTGTAGTTTTAAGTCACAATTATTCGATCATTTTACAAATATTGATGTAGAAATTATGAAATAAAAATTCTATATTTACCTTATTTGTGCGGGCGACTATTCCTGAGAAGCGCAAGCTCAACTGGAAGTGGCTTATGAGAAGGTCGTTGGACGGTCTACCTTATGATGTCAATCATGAGTTCACGTGATCGGCTTACAGATTTGATTTGGTATCACGGGATAATCAGCAGTAATATGGCCCTTTGTAATGATACTAGAGTTAGCTTTGTGAGTGCTGTGGTGGCTAAAGCGCAGGCGGAGCTCCTTTAAAGCGAACGAAAATTCAAAATATGATTATTTCAATGTATACTGACAGGAGAGCCCAAATCTTAAATACCCTGCATCACTTAGCCTAATTTGGTTAAAAGAAAAAAAAAATATAAACCGAAATTGGAAATGACAATGAAGAGAAATTCGAAATGTTGGAATGATATAAAAACATTGTTATTTTGAAAGAGTTCCCAAAATGGGTTGATGGAATTTTTGGTACACCCATTTAGAATGACAAATAAACAAATTGTACCAACTTGCATTAAAAAATTTTTAAAAGTGGAAATTTTTAACATATACTGAATTTCCGCTACTTGGGGTGTACTCAAGAGTACTAATTAGTATTTAATTACCGATGCCTACCTACTAAATTTGTTTATAATATTTCTACTCTTATGGCCCCTACAATAAATTTTTATATAAAGATAATTTCATGTACATAAATAGACAGAGAGATAGACAGACAAAGGGATAGACAGATGAACTAGACAGATGGTAAGACAGGGAGACTTAAATCATTTCGGAAAGTAATTTCCAAACGATCAGTGCAATAAAAATTGGGTCTGCCTTCAAGCGCTTGCGAGTAGTACAAACATTCATATAAATTCATTAACCCTTCCAACATGTTGAGGTGGGATACACAAAAGTTATAATTACATAAATAAATTTTTATTTAACACTTTTAAATGATGCACTTCAATTTTTGCAAATTATAAGAGAATGTGTTGTTCCGACGCTTCTTCTGCAGACTTTACGATACGATGAAAGTGTGTTATGATACCAAAAAATGCAATTCTTAAAATTGAATTTGAGACTTATTAAAAGATGATATAAAAAAAGGAGGCAGAGAGAAAGGCGAGAATTAAGTGACGAATAAATTTATAAATTCGCGAGTTGAGGTTTTCAAATCAAGTGAATCAAATGAATAAACTAAAAGTTTTAATATAGAAACAATCGTTGCCCTTGATGATTGTATTAAATGGTAATAATAGTTAGGCATATCTAAACTTTTCATTGAAGTTTTATCTCAGGCCTTTCTTAGCCAAATATAAATATTAAGAGAATTTCATTTTTTTTTTTTCACAAAAATCGATAGATTTTAAATTGATATAACACTTAATTAATAACATGTTTCATTCTTTCTTTGTGGTTTAGATTTGTTACTTTATTGTATGCAGAAAGTCAAGAGCTAACAATGAATTTTGTCTACTTTTCTTCTCTTCCTTCGGTTTCTTTTGTAAAATAAACAATTGGCAAAATTTGATGCGACTTTTATATATGTTTGCTTTTCATTCTCTCATTCATTATGAAATAATATGTAAGGGCTATGTAAAGAACATGAAAATTTACTAATTGAAGTGTAATCACATTTTCATGTGCTGAAGGGAAAAATCGAATTGTATTACTAACAGAGTGGAGGCGGGTGAAAGAATATTAATCAACGTAATTAAAGTGTTTAGTTTTTTAGAATATCCAGTGCCTGATATTTATAGCTTTCATTTAATTTGTTAGTTGATTGTAAATACGTACGAAATTCTGCTTCGATTTAGAAATGTTTGTGCTACTGACCCGTTACTTAGAAAAGACCAGTCCAGAGAAACACCACCTGAATTAATACTGCTTAAGGTTTGCCAATTCGATAAAGCAAAAGAGTATTTCCAAATCGTGATACCCCATTCCTAATGATCCTTCCTTCGCAGAACCTTGTTACTTGTTTGTTTATTTATATTGAAATGAATAAAAAAAGTATGACGCGCCATTTTAGGAAGACTCGTACACTGTACTAAAGTGCAAATTCTGTAGATACAAACAACAAAACAACAACAACAAAGTACGTCCAACAATTTTTATGTTTAATGGCCGTTTAATTTTTTACAGAAAACAATACGAAAATCTTGAAAAGTGAAAAACGTAAAACATTGAGAAATATAATGAAGTAAATGGTTTACAAATTTGGAAGTAACTAAGAAAAATACTTTCGCTTAATTAAGACTTAGATTTCCACCACGCAGTTCCACTTTCCATACACTTTACTTTACTTAATAAATGCGGTCAGTAATTTCCAGTTTTGATCTAAATTCTAGAGAGCACATAAAAATAAAATTTTAGTTTTATGTCTTGAAAAAATTTTTAAAAAGCATGAAAGCTTAAAAAATATAAAGTCTAAACAAAGCTAAATTTGAACAAGCGTTAATAAGCATGGCAGTTTTGTTTAATTGGAATAATATTGCAAAAAGTAGGAAAGTTAAGAGTGTAAACAGCAATTTATGTTCTTTATGAAATTAGCAACAAATCAGAATGTTCTGCATAAGCCCAGGCACAACAGAAAGTGGATTTTCTTAGTTTTCTCCAAAAATGCTTATAACTGATGAACGCCTGGACCGATTTGAACAAGATTGGTATCACATAAAAGGGGCTTATTCCTACTTTATTCGATTAGTAAAATGTTTAAGCCACGCTCTGTACTTAACAAAAATTTCAATTTTTCATTACATTAACGCAATAATGATCAATTTCTTAAGAAGACGGCTCAAAAAATTTTGCCTTATTTTTGAATCTTTAAGTAAATCACAACAACTAACTTTAACATTTAGTTTTTCAACTCTGTTAAAGTAAAACTAAAAACAAATAAATCAAAAAGAGAAACGACAGCATACTTTTTGCCAGATTAATGCTTCCTGATGATATAACTTAAAATAGAAAAATGAAATGAAGCATGTAAACTTCAGAAAAAGATAAATTAAATTGAAGCATTTGTGAATGGCAAAAAAAAAAACGAAGCAAAAAAAATTCGTATGAATATGTAAAAATAAGAAATCTGAAAATGAGATATAAAAAATTTCAATAAAACTTAACTCCCAAATGCATTTTCAAGGATACATAATGTAGGTACTTACATGTAGGAATATTGGGTTGGAAACTCGGTGGTAGAATATTCATTTTGACATTCAGCCCACATTGTTTAATAAATGTGTGAAATTTCGCACATTAATTTAGTAAAACCAAGCAAGAACTTTATAGTGGGTTAGGAACGATTTTTTAATATCCAGCAATATTTTTTTTGAAGGTATTTTGAGTCAAATATGAGAATTGCAAGGCAGCAATATTGAAAAAAGTGGTAAATCCTCAATTATTGAAAAAATTATTTATATGAGAGAAGATTCAAAAAAAGTTTACGTGAACAGACATCAGACGGACTGACGAAGAGACAAACTTATATCGAATCAAGAAGTTATTCTGAGTTGATCGGTGTAATAAAAGTTGGGTCTATCTCAACTCTTAACATACCCATAATGACCTGCCCTACAAATGGATATCACCAAAAAACGGATTTCCGATTTACGCTTGTCAGAAAGTGGTGCTGTGTAAATCAGTATAAATATAAAGGCAGTCTCTCTCTGTAACTATTTCAAGTGTTACAAATATCTCAACAAAATATGTAGGACTTTGACCTAGAAATTATGTAAATAACAATTAAGATATTCTTATGTAAAATGCGCAATCACTTAATTGTCTACCCAATATATTTATTTTGTTAAATGGTAACAGTTTGCATATACTTTTAAATTTAGATAATCTCTTCGAAAAGTTTCTTTAACTTTTTGTTTTTATTGTTTTTTTTTTTACATTTTTCATATCAACTGTCTGTAAGTTTCTTTGCTCATCTTACTGTAATTTTATAAGATCAATTTTTTTTTCTTGGATTTCGGTTTTGGAAAAAGCATTACTGAGTATATCTATGTATGTAACAGCTACTTACGTCTTGAGGTTACTTACATCCTTGAATATTACAAAAAACTTATGGATGTAATTGAATCTGTACAAAAGTGATTTACATTAAATGTCTTATGAGACTTAGAGTGAAATTATTCGAATTAATTATTCAGTTATTGTTTATCAAACTTGATTAAGGGGCCAACTAATTTTAAAACGTGAGGAAGAGTCCGAAATTCCAAATTTATCTAGAAGTAAAAGTCCCAGGACATACAGCCAGACTCAAGAATGAAGTCTTGAAGAAATAAAATTATGTAAATCACCGACAAATGTTTCCAAATTCGAGCGGAGAAGAAGAACTGAAATTTCTATGTGATTTAGATGTAACACGATTGGACAAGATGGCCTTAAATTTTTAAACAAAATTTCATTTTATTATAATTATTGGGCTTTGTTGTTGTTGCTGTTGCTTTTGCTGTTGCTGTTGCTGTTGCTGTTGCTGTTGCCGCTATTGGTACAAGTTAATCATTAGAAAGTTATTTCTGTGTGAAGGAAAAATTTATTTTGATGAAATCGTGCTTTACATTTTTATTTATTTTGTACATTTGTTGTCCCAAAATCAACTTTAACTTCCATGCATTCAAATGTAAAATGTAAATGTAAACATTTAACAGCACTAGCCTCAATGTATGACAGATAAGTAAACAAAAAAGATGAAGCAATAAAATAAAATTTTACGTACATGTAAAATTTCCAAAAGTTTCAATGTAGAACGAAAATAAAAAACAACAGCGACAACTTTTATTTTTTTAAATTAAACACATTTTCTGCAATATTTTAAATAAAATATTTCTATACTTGTTTTTACAATCCCAGATATTTTTCTAATAAATTTACGAATTCAATATGCTGATTTCTCTGCTTACTAAAATTTAGATGAAGTTTACAATTCAAATTTTTAATAAAATCATGTCAAAAATTCTTTTGACTTTTAGTCCTCTTTGAAAGGTATCAATAACTTTGTAATGACTTCCTTCTCGGTACTTTGCTAAAGGAATTTACTGCGCCACAAATTCCAAGATTTGCAAAGCCTGGTAACTTTAACATTTCAAAAGTTCAGCTGCAGATTACAATTCATTCAAATTATTTAAGCAAAAAAAAAAACAAAAAGAAATGAAAACTTTCTTTAAAAACATTCGTTATATGGAAAAATTTTTACAATTTTATATCTATTTTAAAATAAATTGAATTGAATTGTATTTCAACATGAAAAATCTGTGTACCAAATTTGGTCTAGATTGACAATTTCGTCTTTTTCGAAAAAAGCCTTTGTACAAACAAATATTTTAATTTTAAATATATTTTAGCAAAAATTGATATTTCCTTGTGTACCAAATTTGGTCCAAATCAATTTATATTTTGTAACTTTTTTCATATAATGAAATTTTTAAATAATTGGGAAATTAGAATTTTTGTATATTATTGGCTTGTAGTTCCTTTCATTGATGTAAATCACATTACGAAAAGTGGTGTAGGGTATATACGAGTCGGCCGCAATCAACTATAATGTTCTCACTTGTTATGTACTGTGTAAATTCATAGATAAACAGAGCGTCTGCAAATTAATTCATGGCTCCATGTGAGAATGAACGTTTAAATGTTTAATTTAAAGTTATTGCTTTGTTTTAGCTATTTCAGGTTAATGTACTAAAATAAAATCTAGTAAAAGCTGGGGTAAAATCTTTGATATCCACCATCCAGACATAACTTTGTAAATCACATTTGTATAATTTTGGATAACACGAGTAATTTGTTTGATTCTCTCTGTGGACGTTGTAAAATTCACCATTCTATATGAATCACTTTTCAAGTTATAAGCGAAAAACTGCGAATTTTGAAACAGAAATATTCTCAGTGCACTGAGGGCACGTCCGTTAAACGATTTCAATGTATGTGCCAAATTTAAAATCGATGTCTATTATTTTGTGATCAAGCGAGTGTTTACTACTCATGGACAGGCAAGTCTAAGTCAAAACTTTGTGTTGAGACATACACTTTGTAGGGTCTCTGATGTTTCCTTCTAGACGTTACAAATGTAAAGACAAAGTTAGTTTACCTCTAACTTCTGAAAAGTAGAAATAAAGAAGTATTTTTATTGCATTTTCTTTTATTTGCTTCTAAAAATATACCATTTTAAAAATATTTATTGTTATTGTGAAATGGACAAAATATTTAAATTTTATTTTAAGTTGACTGCAATCGCCGCATACTAATACAAAAGTGATGTACGCCCATACATATTTATTTGCACATCGAAATAAATCTAAAAATTTATACCTATTTAGTTTTTACGTATTTTTCATTGGCCGAAAAGACTTAAAAAATAGCTTAATCCACTAAAATTCTTTGTTATCCCTGCTATAACAACGTCAAACATTCATACTTAACCTGTACTCGTTACTTAACCGATAACGGTTCCTTTAACATAAATAACTTAAATCTGTTCTCTACTACTTGGAGTCTTCAGACTTCTTCCAATCTAAATTTTAATATAAACATAGAACAAAATATATGATCTAATTTTTTCTAATTTTTTCTAATTTTTTGAACTTCAAGCAAAGCAGGAGCAGATTTAGGCTAATATCAAAAGGTTTCTGGTACCGTTTCCTTGTGTTTTACAGTGCATACAGTGGAATATTTTAGATTAGCCGTACCCCGTGCTGCGTCAGATAAATATGCTACTTCCCAAAAGCTTTCTTGGAGTTTTCAAAAACCCGTAGTATTTTTGAGTCAGCAAAAACTGACCATTTCACGATCTTCCGAGATTTGTACTTCAGGCAAATCTGATATTGCTGATGATATTTTATTTGCTTTTTGGAATAACACTAAAAATTCCTCCTTAAAGATTTTTTCAATACTAAATTGATATTACCTTTCCCTGCTTCATCTATCAGCGCATGTTTTATAAGCCTACGTATTATTATTTGACATTTTAAGGGTAAATGTTTTTCCGCTTTGGATCGGAAACAAATGATATGCTTTCGAACAATTGCAACAACAACAATTTATTCAACATAAAATATTTTAAATGTATCAAAACTTTTACATAAAATGTTGCAGTTAAAGCAATTAAAATTTTGTATTGTTGTTATTGCTGTTGCTATTACTGTGCTTCAATTAATTTTACCAAATTGAATTTTCACACTTTTTTCACTTCCAAGCCCATCTAAATACATACCCACATACAAACACGCCGATGCACATATTTACTTGTACAAACATCTAAATACTTTTATAGAAAACATAATTTATTTGAATGAAATTTTTTGATGGTAAATATTTTCTCTTTTACTTTACTTTCACAAACATATGCACTGATATTTACTTATCTAAATGGAACATTTTTCCTATGACAAGTGTTGCATTTAAACGAAAGAGAAAGAATGGTTTTGTAAGAATAACTTTATTACACAATAATTGTTAACATCTCGAGAGGAAATTTAATTATCCAATATGAAATATTATGAAAATTGTACAATACAATAAATTCATATACGCACACATATACAAAAAATCTTTCATAGTAAGAAACAATTTAATTCTACTCACTCACTCACTCACTCGCTCACTCACTTACTGATTCAAAGCACAGATTCCGTAAATTATTTTAGAGACTCTTTGATTCAAAGTTTTTGCTTTAATTTAACAATCTAAATTATAGATCAATAAATAATAAGTAAGAGCGAGATAGAGCGAGAAATTGATAAAATTTTACATTTTATTACACATTTTTTAGTCTAAAAGTTTAAAATGTAGATTTCTTTAAATAAGTTTTTCTATTCGGTCCACTTGACTTATTTTTGTAAAAATACTTGAATTCTTTGTACACTCAATAAAAGAGAAAATTTATATGAAAGGGAACTCTGTTCGTTATTACTGTTATTATTTACAACATGATACAAATCATCGAAAATTTGCTTTTTTTTTTAAATTACCCTCTGTGCTTTTGCACTGCTGATATTCTGACTTTATAATGGCTTGTGATATTGGTGGTAGTTGGTTTCACTAATCATGACAAAAGATTTTTGCTGTTCTTAAAAGAAACAACTCGTTTGAACGGCGAAAATAAAACATTTATATATCAAAAAGAATTAAAAAAGGTTTCTCACCCTTGACGTGACAAAAAACCTAAAAAAGAGTAAAAATTTAAATTATTAGAAGACTTTTACTGTTACTATTAATTCTGCCAAAGATTATTTTTTTTTTGGAAGTGAAATCATTGCAATACAATTGAAATTAAATTTCTCAATCAATGATTTTAGTTGAGAAAGTCAATTCTTCCATTTATGTATAATTTTAGTTTACTTATCCTTTGCTCGTTATTTCAGAACTACATTTCTCATTTCAGTTTTAAAGTCATGGAGACCATGGTCAAAAATTGAAAAGTACTGATAAATGTTTATTTTGTTAACTTATAAAATGGTCGATTTTTGTATAATTTCAGTTACTTATTGAATTTTTGCCATAAGATCAGGTAAAATTTTAGTCTTCTAATTGTATCTATTCGTAAGGGAGAATCAAGTTCTAATGTACAACTTGAGTTGTGTAAACATAGGAAAAGCGAGGCTAACAAGCCTCGACTACGATTTGGCTCTTTGTGAAAATAATATTCTTGGCGTTATTACTGTCTTTGGGACAAAAGTTTCGTGGTAAGTGTGGGGAATGACTAAGCTATTAGAGCAGACTTGAGGTACTTAACATATTGTCTATTGCCATTCCAAGTACAACACCATTATTTTTTTTTCTTAGATTCAATTGAGAGTTTGATGATGATCTAAAAAATGTAGATTTCACAAAAATTTTCAATTCATCTACTTAAACATTAAAAACACATTTGACAAAATAATTGTAAGTCCAAACTTTAGGGTGATGGATGTAATAAACATACTTTGATTTTACTTACCAATTCCCTTTTATATAAGCAACTTTTATCTACGTTTGTGTAAATATTTACTTTGAAAAGAAATTCCTAAATGGAGTAAAATGGTCTAAGAAAGTGAGTCAAATAGTAAAATACATTTTAAAATAGACGAATGAAATAAAAAAAACAGCACTATAAAAAATGACGATTTGTCTTGATTATTTCTTGAATAATTTACGAGAAAACAACAAAAGGCACAATCCACCTCAATTCATTTATAAACAATATCAAGGATAAAGAGGATTAAGATTATCTTTTCAATAAGAAAACCTCAGCTGAATGTATGTAAAAACTAAATATGAAAAAATGTATTAGAGTGTCGTGGTGTTTGTTTGTATAATAAACAGTAAAGTGTTATCAGCTAAAAATTGAAAAAAAGAATTGTCATTTAAGGATAATTGATGTTTATGTAGAATAATATTTCATAAGGATTAAAAAAATCTTTAAGGTTCCTTAGAAGACCTATGTCTGGATTTATTATTGAACTAAAGAAATTTGTATAGTCAATACAAAATTCAAAATTGTACTTAATTTGACTATTCAGATTCTATTTTATTTTTTATGAGAGGGTATTTTGGTTTCGTGCTCATAAATGTATCACTGTTTTATTAGGAACTGATCGGCTCAGTATCAGTTTTTAGTTCGATTTAAGCCTGTCCCTCTGTCTGTTTGGATCATATAAATTTATTATCAAAGTAAAAACCGCAATTTAAAATACATTTTAATAAAATTTTTTTTTGTGTGCGCCTTTTGGCCCAAAGACAAAGTCTATTAAAAATGCTTACTATCGAACAATTTTTACGACCTTTCCAGGTAGCGTTCTATTTTCAAATACATTGATGTAGAAAGAAAGTGCCTTGTTTTGAGTAAGAAAATCTATGTTTCAAATTTGTTGAAGATTTTTTAAATTTTTCAAGCTTTTCCTCATAAAGCAAACTTTCCAAAATCACTTGAAAATTACAATTCTTTACAATATTTACTTGTTATTTATTTTCTTATTTTTTAATTTAGTTCAAATAAAGTCTTTGATTAACTACATCAATTTTACTGTTTACAAGTTAATTTAGTTACTTGAAAAGTCGACCAAACGTTTCCTTAATAAAATTTCAAGATTTTACATTTTATGTGTTTATAAATAAATGATTTAATTGAAGAACATGAACTATGCATTAATGTATAACATTTTTCTATGCTCTTGTAATTTTTATCATGTGTCACTTTTTCTAAAAATTACTTTTTAAGAATTATTCTACATTTTAACAAACATGTTTCCTATCAATTTTCAAATGCCTTTATTAGTAATATCATCAATAAAAAATGGCACAAAATTAATTTTTTTTCTATTTGTTTATTTTATTTATTCACTATTATTCCAATAAATTTCATTGCTTTCAATTTTATTCAATCATCACTTAAAGTATTCAAATGAAATTTTCATCTTTTTCAATAATATTGGTCAATAATAATCTAAAGCAATCATTTCAATATCACAATTAATAGCATTAAAACCAAATAAGAATTAAAAAAAACATTTAAGGTCAATCGAAAATAAAATGAGTACAATGTAACTACTTTTTTCACCTTTCCTTTATTTTAGAAGCACAAGAAAAACTGTACGATCTACAAAATATTAATTAAACATTTAAGAATTTTGTGCCCCTACAAATAAAAGGAATTTGCGCTTTTTTTAATCAAATGTTCTTTGTGTTCGCCTTAAATAACATCGTATAAATGATTTCTGTTCCTATAAATAAATATACACTTTAAATACTGCCTGCCAAATATAAATTTTATATCTTCAATATTACAATCAATAAAATCTTAAAATATCGAGAGATATTTTTAAGCTGATTAAAAAAATTTTACTTTCCGTTTATTAAGCTTTTTGCTGAATTTTGCAATCAAAAGTTCATTTTTGTGTGATATGAAAACCAACTTTCACTTTATATTTAACCACACAAATACATGCACATACATAAGAAATGCTTATTAATATTCTCAAAGGGAACAAGTGAAAGCACTTGTGTAATAAAATTGAAATTTCAAATATGTCACTGTTGTAGTAGTTGCTTTTACTACTGCTTCTTCTCTTAATAATTTGTGCTATTAGTTCACGTCAACGTACAGAGGACTATCCAAGGTGATAGCTATAAATTGTGCTATTCAATTTCATACGTACAGAACAAAATGATTGAAATGGCAATGCCATACGGATTTTATCTATCTTCGATAACTTATACGTGCTTGTCTGTCGTGCAGTGATATCATTAGTTTGGGATATCACGGCAACGACTCAAGTAAAATTTTGCTGTAAGCTGAAAAGGGGAAGCCGATGTTTGAATAGCCAAAATGCCCGGATGTTAGTCTTATCTTGTCAATTTGAATATATAAATAGAAGAAAAAATAAGTAAAAAAAATTATATTTGCCAACGACAAAGCGGTGTCTCTTCTTCTAAAAGATTTGCTCTTTTTTACGGTAATTACAGATTAGATTTTGCGAAAGAGGTGAAAAGTTTAACTTGAATGCCAAATGTGTGAAAAGTGACAAGAAAAATACGAAAAAATTAAAAATTTTATACACCAAAAAAAGGTTCGAAATTCAAACAAGTAAAAACTTTACACCCATTCGGAAGTAGATGTTAAACACCGTACAACCCTCTGCTTTATCTAATTAAAGTCAAAGCAGAGAATTTCAAAAACTTTATAAGAAAATTACAATAATATTTTAAAAATTTAAAAAGTTCGCTATATGAGAAAATTTTCAAAAAAATCAATCATTCTCCATCAAATTTGATCCACATATTTTTTATATCAATGAACAAAGCAGTACCAAAGTTTGCCAAAATTTATTCAAAATTAAAACTTTTGTCCATATAAAAACGTTTTCCAATAAAGGTATTATATGGAAAGTGGCCATAAAATAAACCAATCTTTTACACACCAAATTTCTTACACATATTTTCTTTGTTAGAATACAATTTATTTGACATAAAAACTGTGTTCACCGCATTAGGTCAAATTTTTACACTACTTTTGACATTTAAAACTTTGATCAAAGAACTCTTCCATCGAATATCTATTGCGCTAGATCATTTAGAGAAACATGTTAGGGAGAGACGCATTTATTTCACGCCTGACCTGAATACTACATTAAAAGCGTAAAAAACTGAAAATAGTAGAGGCATGTAAAAATAACATTTCCCTAGATTTTTCTAAAAAAAACTTGCCGCTCATTATATAAAAAGTTATGAACAGTTAAAAAGTTGAAAAGAGAACGAGGATTTGATTTTAAGTATTTTATTTTATTTACATATATAAAAGTGTTTATATTGGTACTTACTGTATATTTATATGAATTTACACAACATCAACGATTTTTGTAATTTTGGGATACACTTATATATATCTCTCTTTCACACACATTTATAAACATATGAAATGACAGCATAAGCAGCACATTTCAACGTAATTATTACAAATGTGTAAAGATAATCGGCATCGCAAACTAAAACACTGAAATGTTCTCCGTTTATGTTGCACTATGGGAATGTTAATAATAATCTGCTTGCAAAAACTTCGGGTACTTCTACTAAATTTGAACTCGATATCACTTTCTTGCGATCGGAAGAATCTTAACAACGCACCAAACAGACGGACAGATGGACAGACAGTCAGGCAGACAAAATCCATTTGGAATTTGATAGCGAACTTTTGAGTGCTACAGGCATAATGAATATACCTCCAACAACTGGATAAGGGATATAATAAAGAAGAAGCGATGAAAGACACAATTACCGCAAATTTGGACTATACCTTTGAAACTACTAATATATTCCTACACATGTAAGAATTTTATGCACAAAAAAGTCACAAATATTCTTTATTTTGGTAAGGCTGTTAAAAGAATTCTACTACCAATTTATATTTTACTTTTAATTGACCAGCAATCAATTAATAAATATTTAAATTATTATGTACACAATTATTAAATATTCGAAGCACATTAAACGGTTTGAAATAACTATCTATATTTAGAAATTTTTAGATTAGGGAAAAGTAAAATTTTAAAAATGGGTCGCACAAGAATTTTTTTTTTATAACGAATGATAAAAATTTTCTTTTAAAAGTTTTAATTTCCCATTAAAAGTGAGTAGAATTAAAATTAATTTGTATTTAAAATTTCGTGAAATTACTATTAAAACTTTCATGTAGACTTTAAATGCACATCAAAGTGGAACATTATTTTGAAACAATTGCTTTATTAAATTCAATAAACTATTTTAAAATTAAATGAGCTATAAAATAGAATTATTTGATTCTTAAACAATTATCATTCAAACGTTATAAAAAATAACATTATGTAATAAAAGTATTTCGAGAATTGTATGAGCAATAAAAGTGTATTATAATGACTTGTTCTTTTTCTTCATTTTGAATTTGAATTGACTTCGTTTTATAGTTTGCTTTGATTGTCAGTGCAAAAAAGAAAATTATTTGTTTCTTTCTTCATTCTTTGCTTGTTTATTTATTCATTCATTCGCGTGCCACTTTACCAATTTCTTGTTGATCAAACGTGTAAAGCGGTGTATTTTTCAATTCAACACTCATACGCAAACGTGCCCACTTATGCAGCGTACTAAAATGTAAAATGTAATTTATAAATCAAGCAGGAATTATAAGTAAATATAATATATATATATATTTATGTATATGTGTAAATATATTTGTGATATGCATATGTAAAAATTTATTATTAATATTGTTTTAGTCATCTCTATACTTTGATGTCCTTATTGTCCTAAGTGCTTAGTTTTTCATTGCAATAAAATCTAACATGCAGCTTGATATAACTATTGTTGTTGTTTGTTGTTGTAGCTATTACTGTTATTTTATTACTGTTATTATTTTTTTTTTTATTACTGTATTTTAAATGAAACTAATTCATTTAAGGCGCGAAAGTGTAAAATTGACATTTTATTATCTAGATCACTTCTCTTCTCTTTCTTTACGGTACATCAATCTTGTTTTCCGGTCCAGTAATTTTTAAATTTTATCACATTTTTTTCATATATTTTTACCTGGCTGCGCGTTGAAATAAATGCTGAAATTTTCATAATGAATAGAAGCAGTTGCAGCATTTTGGTGGAATAATTTATTTCTAAATGGAATAAAAGTATGAATTTAACGGTAATTAAGGTCATGGTCTGGGCCACTGATTATTTTACCCCTGAATGATTTTTAATTTAGGTCTTTAGATAAAATATGTTTCGGTTATAGCAGGCCATTTTTTTACAGCTGCAATTTCTTAACAATTTCTAAAAATTTGTAAATTGTAAGACGAAAGGAGTCGAAAGGAGGAGGAGTCAGTATAGGATATGCCAAGCGGCCGTGGACTTTCAGGAATGAACGTTTAGGCATATGCAGTTTGAAATGAAGTAAAGTAAAATATTAAGCCATAGGAAGACTCTGTCTCAACCTTTGACCGATGGTTATAAAATTATATTTTAAGAAAACTACTCTGTTAGGGTAAAGAATTTTAATATTTTTTACGTTTTAAAAGTTTGATGAGTTTTTTTTATTTCGGTTACTTTTTTTCACTTTTACTACTTACTTTCTTACCTTTTGCCCTCATTTCAACTTAAGCACGTAATAAAGTTGTAAACGATTTATGAGGTTAACATTTGAATATATATGAACAATAATTGTTTGTATAAATGTGTGTGTACTTGTGTATATGTATTCTTGTGCTTCTCTTTTGTTTTCACCTTTATTATTTCCTACTTTATTTTCATTATAATCGTTCACCTACAAAAAAAAAAACGATCAATGACCACACAAATGCCAACAGCAACCTCTTCACCACTTAATGAGATTTTGAATAAGAAAAAGTGTAAGAGTACAAGTGAAAGTGGGTGGACTTTTCCTATTTTATTTTCTTTGATTTATCAATGCCAGTGATATATTGTTGCTATACATTTCTTCATTAATTTCAGTTCTTTATTTCAATTTACATTTAAATTAGTATTTTATGTATGAAATGATAAATAACTTTCTTCATTATTTTCTACTCGAAAAGTTCTGTTGTAGAAAAATTGGGAATTTTAACCAATTTTACGAATTTTTTACACCCACCATCCATAAGTTGGTAGTATATTGAGTTTGTCATTACATTTGTAATATCCAAAAATAGGCGTCAAAAACTCTACAAACAAGACTCTACAAAAGAGACTCAACAAAATATATTTTATTCTTAATCAGCGCCAACTTCTGAAACGTTTTAGTCATATCTGTCTATCAGTCCGTCTGATCGTGGGTTTTAGTTGTTCTACCGATAACAAAAAAATAGATATCGAGCTCAAATTTGGTAGGGGTACTGAAAGTTCTTGCAGGCAAATTAATATTAAAAATGGATGAAATCGGTTAAAGGGTTACGCCCATAATGCAACGTTAATTGAGAATATTTCGAATTTTTTTAACAAAATTTTATGATTTCGTTATTTGCAAACTACAAAAAAAAAGCTGTAATTTTGTACATGCCATGCCACGCCTGCACGAATTTCTCCAATGCTAAATTTTAGCTTTTTTATATTTACAATATTTAAATATATTGAAGATTTATCTCTAAGTTTTTGATTTGCATCCATATTTAAAGTAAACGTATACATATACATATATCTGTGTGTGCTGATAAAAATTTGGTCAAGATGAATAAAAAATTGGTTTTTACTTTTATTGATTAAGCAAAAAGCAGGGAAAAGGTGATTGCATTTCAATCAATTTAACCAGCGGCTTAAATCCGTTCAATATTTGAAACGTTTCGTTTGTTAGGTCAAATTTTCTCTCGCTTCATCTCGTTGTTTCTCTCTCTCTCTCTCTCTCTCTCTCTCTATCTCTTACTGATTCCTTGTGAAAATATTATACGTTTGTAAATGTATTGGTGTTCATTATGTGAAAGTGAAGTGATCAATTAATTCAAAATTTCGTTAAAGCTATTTTTGATATCTTTGAATAATTAACGCGTTTGAAATAGTAAATGTTCAAAAGTAAATTCTTTTGAAACTAGTAATCCTTAAGCTTATTCATTTATATATTTTTTCCAATTTTTTGGTTTCTCTTTTTGCATATACCTCTTTTAACAGACAAATATTTACCTTAAGGTATCCTCCTTTGACAAACCTTTTAATAAGTAACGCAAAGTGAAAGTATTTTATATATTTTTTTCTACAGTTGTATAATTTTAAATATGGCTTAATTAATGTTTGTTGCCACTATATTAAAAATTGGTAACAGAATTATTTTATTAAATGTTTCATTACAAGCGAATAGGATGCCAAAAATACTAGAAGTGATGCATAATTACTTTGACCACCAATTTGTTTCATTAAAGTAACAATCATTTTTTAAGAGAAGCATTATAAGTGACGTGGTCATAAATATAGTCCGATTTTAACGATTTTCAATAAAGTTCATCTTTAGGCCCAACCACATCTATATACCAAATTTCATTGAAATATCTCGTTAATTGCGAATATTTACATTGTCAGACATTAGACGGGCAGACGGGTTTAAATCGAATCATTAAATGATTCTGAGTCGATTAATATAATAACCAAAGGATCTAACTCAACTTTTTCTGGGTATTACAAACATCTGCCCTAACTTTCAATACCCTGAATCAAAGAGTAGTGTGGGATACAAAACAGCCATTATTACTTTTTATTGGTCTCTGATGTTGTAGTTTTTTACAATTTTAATTATTCTTGCTGTAGTGGTTATTATTATTGTGGTTAAAGTTTGTTCACTTAACATGTCTTTAAATTGAATATAACTTCTTAAGCTGCTTAATATATTAAGATAATATCTTAGAAATATCATAAAAATAATACATTTGTATACGCTAAATGTTTACGCACATTTAGATGCAAAAGTGTACAAAAATTGTAACAACAACTATAATAAATGCTCCATAAATAAAAAAAATTTAAATATGACGCTATTTTCACCAATAAATAAATAAAAAAGTAAGTTTTTGTTATTTCTACATAATATTAAGTGAAGATAATAAATTTTTAAAAGTTTAAATATAAAAGTTCATTATATATAAATGATGTAAGACATTAAAGAGTCGGCCCGGAACGACAATAAAGTTCTTGTTTTTTAAATAATTATCACTCATACGCCACCATTAACACAGTGAAAATATATGAAGGGCATTGTCTGAAGTTTGTACGATTTATTGTTTAAATCTCTTATATGCAATGCATGTAAAACTTAAATAAATTGCTCATCAAGCACAAGTGGCATAATAAACCTCATATATTTGCTGTCCTTTAAGAAAGTAACAGACAAAAATCACTTAAAGTACTACAGAATTCTAAGTTATTATTTACATATTCACATGATATTCCTTTTCTTAAGAAGAGAATATTTGCACAAAAGAAATTGAATTTTATATGTAACGAAATTAATTTGTTATTGATATTATTTTTATTAACGAATTTAGGCAACCAAACCGTTACCATTTAAAGGGCAGTTCAACAAATGAGGGTTGACATTTGTCTAGTGTAACAAGTATCAAATAATAATAATAATAATAATAATAATAATAATAATAATAAAATTTTATTAGTTTGAATTGTGCGTTGAGAGTTTTGAGAAGAACGTGAAAGTTTAATGATTATGAAATTTGAAATGATTTCAAACTTTAATATTGTTTTCAGTGTACGGCCCAGCACGAACAGACTGAAGATTTGTTCTTAATATTTCAAGTACAAAAAACTTCAAATTAAAATATAAATCATTTCAGGATCTCTTTAATGTATAAGCAGTTAAGTTTTTAACAAGTAAAGCGATTATAATTTGAAGATATTTACGTTTGAAATTCAAATGTTATTTTTATAATTTTTTTATTATTTTAATCATTCCAAGTCAAGTAAAATGCATTTCAAAATGTGACCTATAGCTCTGCATAAAACTTGAATGAATTCATTGCTTTAATTTTTAAATTAAAGCAATGAAATTCTTTAACAAAAATTACAATGAAATAAAAACAAAGTTTCGGGATTGAAATATGTGACTTTTATAAGTTATCTTTACAAAGCAAAAAATTTAGATTCATACTTAAATTGATACGTTACTATTATTTGAATTTGTTTTATAGAAAAAATGCTTTAAAATTTCGATTTTTGTAACGACTGCGTTTTAAACACTTTACAACAAAACTCACCTATAAAACAAATGTTTCATAATATTTGCTTAAAAAATCGCTGGCTCATTCATCAGTTTTACATCTTACAACATATTTTACACTGATGTAGGTAAAATCTAGAAAGTGTTGAAAGTGACTCGCCTTTTAACACTAATCAGCTTATGGTGGCTTTTTGTATTTTTCTTTACTTCCCTCTCTCTATTAACTGTCCGTGTAAATTTACTCATAAATTGCGGGTCACAATTTTGAGTATATTTTGATAAAATTTATTATGTAATACTGATTTAGCTCAAAGTTACCCGAGAATATTAAGAGGCAAGATCGAACAATTTTATTCGTCACTTACTATATAAATTTCTAAATTTCTATTACAAAAAATTCAATATATGGCAATAAATTATAATATTAAATATTCTTTTAATGAAATTTCGCCCTTTTTGACAATTAACCAAATAATTATTTAAAATTTGGTGTAGGCTGGTCATTTTGTCGACCCCTTTTCATGTAACAAGTTTTTCAATTTATTCGATAATTAAAATTCTATATTTTTCCAATTTGTATTACATTTTATTAATTTCAATCACATTGAGCAATATTGTATAGAGAGTTTATTGTACCCATTATAAAATTTTTTATTTGTTGTAGCATACAAAATTAATTATATGAAATTTTTACATTGAATTTAATGCTTTAAACGTGACAATACTTACTGCTAACAAATAAAGTAGCGACTGCCATAATTAAATAAATTTATTCACGTAAAACTATGATTATAATGATTAAAGTAATTATTATTCTTGCTGTAGCATTTCGTTGTTTTGCAATTCTTCTCTTAATTGTAATAAATATTTAAAACACCAGTTGCTTCCGCATTCTGTTGCTACGGATTCTGCTACAATAATTACAGCTACAAGAACTATTACATCCATTGTAAGTAAATTGCATTATACATGAAAACAATTTTGTTTCTGTTAAAATGTATTTTTGTATCACATTGAAAATTCATGCGTTACACTGACCACCGTCAATAAGTATAGAAACACAAAATAAGTATTTGCCGTTTTCCTTTTTTTTTTCCTTGCTTGCTTGGCACATTTTTGAACAGAAATCTCATAATTTTATGTTTTCCACATCTTTCATTTAAAAAAAAGTTTTATGAAGTACTTTTCAATGAGTCTCAAGTTGGTCCATTTCTTAATAATAAAATAAAAGCAAATTAAAGAGTGCCACTTTAATAGGCCCAATAAAACTTGTTAACTAAATTACATCAATTTTTTTTTTTTTTTGTGTAACTTTTCGGTACTAAAATTGCCGAAACTTTTTCTATGATCCAAAAGTAATCTTAAACAGAGCAGCGAGTTAGAGCGTATGAACAACGAAACATAAGCACAAATAATATAAAAAACTTTTATTTGTGCATCACGTTTAAAATAATTATTATAAATGTATAAAAATTACTAGCAACGTGCTGTAAAGTTCAAACGTAATTCAATACTAGGATTTTATTTATATTGTACAACATATGTACAAACATATGTACTTGATGTAGAAACTGTATTTAATGCAATTAATTATTTATACATTTAATTTATTTTTGTTGTGTTGCTGTTAAAATTCTCTAATTTCTCTTATAATTAAATGAATGTGAAGAAAGAGAAATGCATCACTAAAATTAGATCTGTAATTCCTTATTTGTTCCATTATCTTTTTCAAGTGAACTGCTTTATTTTACAACTTCAAATATGATTTTAAAATGTGTAAATATTTAACAATAAAATTTCTACTCCATTTCAAATATCTTGAATGTTTTTTCAAAAACAAGACACATCATCATCATTGATCCAGAAAAATATGGGATATTTAGAATATACTTACTTTCAATAGTATATTTTTCATATTTCGCGTACATTTAGTGAAAAGAAAAAAATATCGATACCTTAAAATTGAGGATGAGCATGGCCGACATTTGTATTCATCACTTAGTGATTGGTTTGCCATTATGTTTATGATGCCTAAAAGAAAGCGTCGTAAATTCTATAAAATATAAATATTTTTAATCAGCATCAAATTCTAAAACGATTTAGATATGTCTGTCCACCTATCCACCTTTATAATCATCCCTTAGTCGTAAAATTTCTGATATCTAACTTAAATTTGACAAAGTTATTGGAAATTAATTTACCAAAAATTTTATATAAAATTGGTACAAATCAGTCAAATTTCGCGCCCACAGTGCAACGTAAATTGTAAACACCTCGAGTTTTTAAGCAATGTTTAGTGGTTTTTTACTCAATCTAAAAGCTGAAATTTCGTATAAGTAGAGAAGCTATTAGTGTACAACATCTCTTCAAAAATCACTCAATTCCGTTTATATGTTACATATCCAAGGTTTGACCCCAGCCACACCTTATTGTATTTAAAATGGTAAAATTTATACATGTATAGTATTTTCATTTCATTTTTTTAGCTACTACTGTTCACAGCAACTAGCGAAGAATTATTATTTACAAACTACCGGATAATTTTATTCTTATGTAGATATGTACTTGCATATATGCATATACAAATATGCATATAAATAATAAGCTATTATAAAATAGTGTGTCTTTAGAATATGCACATGCACACATTTGTATGTACAATTTTTCCAGATATGAGAAAAAAATTAAAAGAGAATCCATAAAAAAAACCCTAAAATAAAAATAATAAGAATAAAATGAGAAAGATTCAAAAAAAAAAACGAATAGCACAAAAAATTGGCTCAAACAAATGAACTGGGAAAGCGCCGATTATTAAGTGAATGGATTATAGAAATACATGGAGCTAACATAAAAACTATAACAATTACATAAAAAAGAATTTAATAAATGTGAAACAATGAGAAATGAGAAATGAGAAAAGTAATTGCAATGAAAAACAAAAAGAAACTTTATATTCAGTTGTCGGCGATTCTTTAATATCCTACATCATTTTACCTAATAATTCTAAAGTTGGGCCCTTTACCTTTATCTAAAATGGTCAGGCAAGAAATGCGTATAAGAAAGGAAAGACTTAAACCGAATCAGAAAGTATTTATAAATCTATTTATATATAAAATTTCCGGTCTATCTCAAAATTTTAAATGAGTTACATACAAACGCGCACACATTTTGCAATCTGTTTTACAAATAAAATAGTGCATAATATTTATGACAATTTATGTAAATATGTGAATAAAATATTGTATTTTTATGTTTATTTAATTTAACGGAGTAGAAAGTAAATATAATAAATATTTAGATTTCAACTCAATTAAGCATTACATGCCAAATTTAAAAAAAAAACAAATTACATTAATTTAATACAAAAATAAAAAGTCAATTTGAAAAAGTATTTAAAGAAGAAGTAAGTGATAAATATATATTTAATGGAAGCCGTATTATTAATATTTAATATTTAAGCATTTCTTTATATTCATTTCTTTATTTGCCTATCAATAATTAGGCATAATTTTATAACCAACAACAGATGCGGTAACAGCCACAAAGAGTTAACACAAACCCACCTTTTATTACACTAATCGGCTCAGAATCACTTAATTATTCGATTTAAATCTGTTTATCTGTTTTCTATCTGTTCATCTAATGTCTGTCCATGTTCCGTTAGAGATCGCAATTTTTGACACACATTGATAAAATTTAGTACATTTAAAATTTTGAATACGTTTTTATCCAGAGACAAACCCCATTGAAAATGATTAAAGTCGAAATATTATTTCGATCACTCTCCAGTCTTTTTTAAAAAAAGCATTTATGTAGAAAAAAATTACAATTTTAAACATATTTTAAGGTATTTTAATATGAATAAAAGTTATACCAAATTTCGTTTAGACTGGTTTAGTTGCAGGACCATTTGCCATATAATGCCTTTTTTGGAAAAAATCTTTATAACGACAAAAAATTCAATTTTGAATATATTTTAACAAAAATTGACAGTTTTGTATTTTGACATGAAAAATATGTGGCACAAAGTTGATCCAAATCCATCCATATTTTGAACCGGTTTTCCTACAGCTAACTCTTTAAATAATTCAGCAACGACAATAAAATTAAAGTTAAGTTCAACTACTATAAAATTAAAGAAAATTAGTTCTGCTTTATATTTTAATATTAGAAATGTGTGTATCAAATTTGGTCCATATCTGTCCCACCCACATAATCAATTAATTGATATATTATAATTTTCTACTTCATTGACTTGTAATTTATTTATCTGACTTTTTAATCATATTGGGTAAAGTTGCTGTGTGTGGTATCTAAGATCAACTGTGCGATTCTTAGTAGTTAAAAAGTGATGTTTCAAAAGATAAAGGTTCCTATATACAAATTGTAAGGCACTTCAATATTTCAATAATTAAGTAATGATAGAGAAATTAAGAAAAAAGGGAGGAACTGGCAAAAGGAATAAAATGTTTAAAATGTAAGTTTTAATTGAATAGATTCTTATTTTCCTTTTTTTGTTTTTTGTTGTTGTATTTTTTCCATTCTACAAATTTTTGATATTTGTGGTTTCTCACCTTCTACTTTAATTTTGTTTATTTGCTCGTTCGATATTTTTAATTTATATACTTTTAATTAACAATTATTTTCACAAACTTTCCAAATGAAATTTTCATGTGAATTAAGTGATTTTCTTCACTTTATATTGCAATGTCTACAATTCCATGCACATATAATTACACAAAATTTTTTGTACGGACAATGTAAATGATATGTGAGAGAGAATAATCTGATAACATTTAAAAATTTCATTAAGATTCAATATGCTTTTGCTCCAATTTTCCAACATTTGTGCACTTAAATCAAAGACTATTTAAATTACAAATATTACAAATCACTCATTATATTATTTAGAATATACGAAGCAAAGTTTCTGCATCACATTTGTACTAATTTCAATGATCATTACTTAACTATATGAATAATGAAAGAATAAATGAATCTGATGATAATGGTAATGGAAGAAACTTTTGAAATTATATGCCAAACGTTACGACTGCATTTGTTATACATTTGAAAAACTAATTCCACTTTCTATATTTTATAATTAAAAAAAAAACTTGCAGTAAATTATTCCAACTCTTTATAGGACTAAATACATTTAACTTTCTTTGACCTCTCTCACAGCTTTTTTGCCATTTTATATAGTTTGTGTTCATCATTATCTTTTTCACTTCAAAATCTCTAAACTTTGTTACAAATGCATAAATTTTTACATTAAGTATTAAATATATTTGGGCTAAATCCACAAAAAAAAACTGTGTAAACGAGCAATATTGTAAATTTAGACACTTTCTGTGTAAATTTTATTATTTGTTTCAATATATTTTAAAGGAATTTTCTAAATTAACAAAAAAAAATCTCTATACGGTTAAAATTTGATAAAAGTCTTAAACTTTTGTAGAAAATTGTTTCTTCTTTAATTTTTCTAACAATTTAAATAATGGCAACTGACATTTGCTGCATCATTTTATATCACAGCAATCCCAAATAGACAAACAGTTAAATATTAAAATTTTTAAATTTACTAATTTTTGTTTAATTATTTATTATAAAATTGTTATTATTTGCAAGTATATGGAGCGTAGTCGTAAAAATAGTTTGGCTCTTTCTAAACCAAAACCCACCTCCGTACTAAGTTTTATAAAAAATCATAAAATTTACGGTTTTTTTTTTTAATAATAAATCTACATGGACCAACTAAGAGATATGCTTAAATTGAATCAAGAAGAACTTCTTGCTCAATCGGTATAAATAAAGATGGGCCTATCTCGATTTCTTCTGAATGTTACAAATATCGCACAAATGATGCAGGACATATAAAATAGAAAAAATTGATATAAGGGTACACCTCTAAGATATCTCATCATAATTTTCGAATTTTCTTAAGATGATAATTTGTAAAAATTGTACATTTTAAAGTGTAACATCTGAAAAATGTGCCCTTGGCTTTAACGAAATATGATTGTTATATTTTTATAGTTTTTATTTTCACTTGTAGTTTAAAGTAATTTTATGATGCTTGTTAATCCTCAATATTGTCATTCAAACACACCTAAGTCATGGCATGTCCTGGCCATAACTTTTAACTTTAGTCTGCCGATAAAGTTTGTCTATCATCATTTCTTTTGTTGCTATTGTTTGCTTTTTTTTTTTTTTTTTTGTTATACGTTAAAAGTTTATACATTTGCTTTTATTATTTGTTATTTATATTGGAAATTATTATTTCTATTAATTTTCTGTTGTTGATACATTTTATAATATATCTTCATGTACTGAAAATAACAAACTATTTTCCAATTACTTTGAATTGTTTGGCATACACAAACTACAAATTGTATGTCCAGCTGTGTGGTCGCATCTCTATATCATTGTTATAAACATCATTTACTTCTGTCCTATTTCTATGATATTTTCTTCTTTTTGTTGGCATAAATAAAAAAAAACTGCCTTCAATTGCACAGAAAAAAGCCCATAGAAATGAAAAAAAATTGCATAGAATGGATAAAAAGTTAAGTGATGAAAAATAGCAATGTTTAAATTATTGTGTCTACTTAAAAGTACGCATGTAATGGCCAATATATGGTTTGTAATTTTTTGCTGTATTCATGTTTCAATTTAAGATTGCACAATAATCGAGTCTAGTCTACTATAACATGATTAATTAATATGGTTCATATTAAAATGCCTTTAAAATGTTTTTAAAAAGATTTTAATGAATTTCCATTTAATTTTTATAAATTTTTGGTGTTATTTGAAAACTGCGCATTGGAATTATAAGAAATATACATGATATCTGACTTGATGTTTGCAAAGGTCTTGATTGTATGATCTCAAAATTACCAATTGCTAAAATACTCTTTAATCATTATTATAAGTTTCAAATAGGGGCGTATGAGTGATAAAGATTTTGCCACATAATGGCTATAATCAAAGGCGTTGTGAATATAAAATTAAAATATAAAGTTATACAAAACACGCCTATATACAACAACACATAGATTCTGTGAAACCAGGCAACTTTCACAAAGTCCACCTAAGTATATGTAAGGCACATTTGAGGCAACATACAAGAATTACTAGGAATATTTAACAATTACGAACTTCATATTGCTTGTACGTACTTAATATAAAATAAGTACAAAACGAATATAGAAATATTGCTGTTTATTTGGGAAATAGTTTTTACAAAAGAGGCAGAAAGTATTGTAATTTTTATATTTTATTGAAACTATTTCTAATGAAAAAAAAATAGATGTTTCATAATTGTGACTACAGCGATCTATATCATAGTCTGAACATTTATATATTACAGAAAAAACCTGAGTTTCATAAGATAGCAAAGATCTTACAGTGTACCGCATTTGCAATTTTTTTGTATGAAAATATACCATACTTTTTTGCTGTATTAATTCTTTTACCATAAGTTTTTAAACTAATTTTCTACTCTATGAACTTTTTTCGATCATATTGAAGTTTCTTATTAAATAATCGCAACAAATAAATGTATATTAAAAACAACGGCCAACAATAATCCCTTCATGAAATTAACAATAAGACATTTAACACAAAATAAATCCAAAAGTATGTTAATCCTTTTCATTTCTCTATGTTTCTCTTCACCACTGAATGGTCAGACATTTACACATTCCAAAATTCTAAAAAGAAAAATTTTTTAATAGTACATACGAGAAAAGCTTGGAAAGAGAAGCAGACAGATAGAGAGACAGAGGGAAAGAGTAGAATGCAATGAATGTAAGAGTTTATAGTTGGACGAAGTCGATTCGTAATTTTATTACCGCCCAATTTTCTCAATATGATGAAAAAGAATTAATTATTATTATTATATTTACGAGAGCAAATTTTTTAATTCACAATAAAGTTCAAAAAATCAAACCACATAGGTCAAACTTAACTTCCTTCTTAAGTATGTCAAAAAATTCCGTCGCATTGATTTCAAACAAAAAAAATATGCGATATCAAAAATTTATTTTATTGAATAACTTTGTATACTGAAGTTTATTGATACGATGATTCAATTCTAACTATATATTGTAATAGTCAAAACAGGTCTATATAACATGGACAGACATTAGATGAATGAACGACTACATCTGTTAAAATTGATTTGGGTTACAAATAAATAGAAAAAATATTCCAATATCAAAGTAGAACAAATTTTTCAATAACGTGATAATGAAGAAGCAAAGTGATTCTAATTTTATATCAAATATAATTGAACAGTATTTAATGAAATCATAAGAGAAATTATATAATTATCACTCAACTGCTTAGACATTGATACTCGATTGTCATTATATCCTTGCTTCATAGAATAAAATTGAAATCACTGGAAAATGAAAAGAAAAATCCATTTTATTATAATCATTATCTCTCTATTTCTCTTCGCATGGATCTCTCTGATTAAAATGTCTTAATCCATAAAACTACGTATCATTAATTTTTATATCCATCACCTACATGTTGGGGGTAGACTCATTTTATTATTATATTTGTAAAACCTAGAAAAAAGCGTAAAAAGCTTTTTTTACTTTACCTTCTATTTGTTACTCAAAAAATACCAAAATAAGCGGAAATTTCACATTTGTACAACACAATACTTTACACATTAAGATTTTTTTTTTCAAATCTCAAAAAGTGCAAAACATAAAATATTGAAATTTTGAATCATTATAAAAAGTATTGCTCTACATTAGTTTTGCAAAAATTTTTGAATCGACCACGCCTTCTAGAAGTGGCAATTGCACATTATTTCTTTTAAATTTTTTTATGTAAATTTATTGGATAACTGCGTGCCAAGTATATGGTTAAGATGCTAACTTATCTTCCTACAGCAAGTTGGTGGGGTGTTATCCAAGATTTAGCCCCAGCCAAATATAATTTCTGTACTTGTTATTATTCTCATACATTCCACTTTCCACAAACCTCTTATTTACGCCTTTTTTAATTATTTTCATTATTTCATAAATCTAACATTGAACCATAAATATCATTTTCTTTAGTTTATGTCTCTCACCCTGCCCATTAGTCATTCTTGTCTTTGTGACAGTATAAATGATGGTTTGCGATAAAAATATTGCAAAATTTTTTGATAAATGGTTTTTCTTGAATGCTTATAATTATTATATTCGCATCTGCCTCAGAGCACTTCTTCTTTTTATATAAAACTTTTTTTATTTTTTTTTTTTCTATTTTATTTATTTAACGGTACATTTGTTCTCCTATGACATACATTCAAAATTATCATTAGACCGTACTCTCAGATCTTTCATCGATGCCATATTTGTATGTATGTATGTATGTAATCGAAAAGTTTTTAATGATCTGCTTATATCAGATTAGTGTACTGTAAAATTTAAAAACATGGAAAAGTTCAGACACAAAATTATTTACATTTTATTTGCTGCTTTTTGATCGCAAAATTCAAAGAAATTCTACATTTTACCATAATTTATATGAAACAGTGATTCCAAAAAAAAAGCCTGTTTCATTTGATTTGAATTTTTTACAAGACGTCTACTATTAAAAAACTATGGTAACTCAAGAAAAATTTAAAAATTATGAAAATTTCACAAATATTTATCAACTTAAAATATTTATTCATTTATTTATTATTCGCTTAATATAATCTATTAATTTGCCAAAAAAACTGTTCTATTTTTGATGTCAATAATAAATATAAAATGTATTTAATCGAACATCGTGTTAGATGAGAAGATACACGTTAGACAAATATCTCAACGTAATTAAATCAATTGAACGTATGATTGAATTTTCTAATCTAAAGAATCTTGCAAATATTTTCCATGATTAATGAACGAATTAATAATGTTGAGTAATTGGAACAATAATCATTGGACTGTAAACTTCAATACAACTATAATACAATCTATAAATACAACAATAATAAATCTAAGTAATAAAAATTAAATCGCATTAACATAAAATCAATACTTTTCTAACTCCCAAAGCGTGTTTGATTTTAATTGAAATGTAATTATTTGACATTTATATGTAAGTGTATGGGTGTATCAGTGGTAAAATTGTAGAATAGATAAATTTAATGACTTTTAGCTAATGACATTACAGAAATTTGCTTCAATTTGTAAAATTTTTTTGTTTTTAAATTCTCTGCTCTTTTTTTCTCCACCATCCAAGCATTTTAGAGTTAAATCATTGGCAAAAGGTAAAATTGTTAGATATTCCTTAATCTTTAAAAGAAGAAATGCTTGTAAAATAAACAAAAAATATAACAAAATTTAAAAAATGTCTTTAGAGCCAGCCTTGCCCTAGAAATCCTTAAAACAATGAATCAATATTAAAATAGTTATAGCATTGTGGATCAATATAACGAAAGCACTATCTGTAAAACAATGTAAACATTATCAATAATGTCGCAAGAGATCTCGCTTCCATTACAAATCATCATAATAAAAATTATACACCGAATTATCAATTGAAGAGTATGCGTTTAGTCAAAACTATATGAAAGCGCACCAAACAGGAAATCTTTAAATCGTACAATTTATGGAAAAAGCTTGTGCAAAAAATTGAAAAAAAAATAACAATTGCAATATACTTTAAAAACCCAAAAGATCTCGAGTTTATTCATACTTATGGTTAATTAATTTATATAACGGATCAACATTCTAGACTTATCCTTAAAATTAAACAAAATTTTCTTTGTAAATTGAAATATTAAAAACTTTCTGATGAATTTTTCTAATTGAAATTTTGCTTATAAATTTAATCGGCAAATATTCTAAAATTTATGATATGAATATTTTTCTGACAAGCAAACGTAGAGAGAAGTGAAAAGGTCTAAATAGATCGAGGCACGGTACGTTAGGATGACAAAATTTAATTTGATTTATAAGGGATTTTATGACTAGAAGAATGCTTACTGCATATAGGCACACAGAAGGACAGTCGGGCAGACATGTCTAAATTGATTCAGAATTTAGTATTGATCAAGAATATATATACTGTAAAGGGCCTCCGACGCTTTCGTCTAAGCTTTACAAACATAAGAATAAGGGAAATATATCACCAACTCTTCGTTAAGGGGGTATAAAAATGAAGCATTAATCTATAAGACAACTCAACAATAAGGCAAATTTAATTGTTGTAGTTGGTTTATTTATTACTTTGTGCGGTTAAGAGAGAAATAACTGAAACTTTAAATACAAATAGAAAAAAAAAAAATATTGTAATCGGTAAAAGCCGATTTTTAAATAGCCTATCTAATTGTACATAAAAATTAAATTGCAAATCAGAAAGAACAAAATAGTTATATTTGAATGATTTGAAAAGATTGTTTCATGGGTGATGATCTAAAATATATATCGAACTGAACTAAACTTCGCTGGTTTGTTATTTAAAAAATTCCTTATGCTTATGAACAAACAACCCCGAAGTTTTAACTTTCAACTGCAAAGTAACAAAATTTCTGTAAATCTAACCATAACATTCAATAACGAAATTTCCTACAGACTTTGTTTAAAATGAATGGATATGTGGGGCGTGGTAGTAAAATTTTTATATCTTACTTATCATGATCTAAAACGAACACGTTTAGGTATCAAATTTAATTCAAGACCGTGAGAAGTATGTATAGACTGACAAATAGACAGACAAGCCTACAGATAGAAGCTGTAACACGCATTTCTAGGCGTTACATATATCGGTGCAAACCCCTTATATCCATGAGTTGTATAGGGCATAATAAAAAGTAAAGGAAATTGTGGTTAGCACTAAAAACAATAAAAGTAATAGAAGTACATGATAAATGACCCTTTGAAAAATATTTCGTATACATCTGATCACAAAACTACTTTATGACTGACTAGTATTGTACACTGCTACTCTTCTAGAGCAATGCTCTAGATAGTTTAGATTATAACTTTTATGAAAAATTTAGAAAACCTCTTACAAGGAAAGAAGCTTTAACAAGGAAAAAGAGGATCGCATATATGGATCTACCTAATTCGAAAGCTTCAAAATGAATTTAAATATTGGAATATATAACACTTTATCATAAAATGTTATTTCCCGTAAAAGCCTTTTCAGGAGATATGTAAAATAGATCGCTTTTAATTTTATTAATCTGAAAATTCAGAAACAATAAGTTTTATTAAATAGATAGGATTCATCTATTCATATCTGCGAACTTAACAAATCTAGTGTATGGATATAAAATTGTCTACAAATTAATATTCTAAGTAATTTGTTGCAGAAGCTTAAAGGACTTAACATATTTCAAAAAGCAAAAGTTGTTTAAAAAATAATGCACATATCTCTATAAAAAATAAAGAAAATTAGACAATTAATTATTTTGGGGTTCTGTAAACAATTTTATGTATTTGGTTAGTGAAAAGTTTAAGTCGATATTTCAGTGTTTCTTTTGCGATTGAAAAAACACATACACATAAGTGAATAAAATAATTCTAATTTTATAAGTTTTTTGAGCAAAAACTTATTCTTTTGTACCAATTTATTTTGTGCGTCATTTTATCTATTAAAATTGGTAAGTAAGCCACATTCCATATCTCTTAGAAGGTTTTAATTAAGATTCACTTTTTATTATAAGAATCCATCCATAAAAACATTACCTAATTTAATTTAAGCGTATCTGCTCTCCCGTGCTATATTCCATCCGACTGTCCGTCAGCTTCATTTTGCTATAAAATACAAATTGTAATTTTACAACTAATTTAATGAAATTGCACAGCTGGGGACGTCTTTAGCTCAAAGAAGAAATATTTGGTTAAGTTTAATTTAACTTTTACGACCAATCCCCATATGAACTTTCTTTTCTGGAAAATTGCTATATATAAAATAAAAATTTAAAGTTTTGAATAATTTCCAGTAAAAATTTGTTAGTAATAGTTACATAAACAAAATGGAAAATTTGGTCTAATTCGGTCCATTCTTGGAATTTTCATCCATATTAAGAATTTTGCAAATCGTTTGAAACGTATAACTTTCTAACTTATCATTTATTATCTTAATTTTCTTTTCAAATTAAATAAAGTGAGGTAGAGTATTTAAGATTCAAATTCCACTGACTAAAATGTTTGAACTTTTTTTATAGCAATTTTCGTAAAAAAATGGATACCAAAGTTAGTTGGTTGAATCCAGAATGAGAAAGTGAGCAATATCATTGTGCAATGTCTGGTGGTGTCTACTAAGGCGCAAATTCAGCGTCTGAAATTTTAACTGTAATTGATTTAAATAGAATGAAAAATAGTGTAATTAATAAAATCAACTTCAAAAACAAAAACAATAATATTAAAATATGCCAAAATAAATTAAAACTTACATTCACTGTAAAAAGGATTAATACTCCTTCCAAATAAATTGTGCAAAACCACACGAGCGCAGATGAAGAGTATCGGCAAAAAGTATAAATATATAACATATTTAAAAAACGAGAAGATAAAAAGAGAAAAGATTTAGAATCTTCCCAAAACGAACACAAACATGTTACTTTTATATAAAAGCGTAACCCTGAAGCAATCAAAATTTCTTCGATTAGTTCATTCACAATTTGATGGTGTTAAAGAAAGAACTTCTGTTATCTTCGTCTTCTGTTAAATTAGACATAAATTTTATTTTTTACTTCAAAAAATTGAAAATAGAAATCTCAAAAATGCTTCTTTGCGCTATGAATAGGACGACTCCGATACATTTAAGGCGATGCATAAATCAGATCCACATCAAGCAATTGTAAAATTATTACTTAAGAATAACTATCCATGATCTTCAGCTAAGAATCATCTTGGTCAAGGGACACGTGACTCCATTACAAAATAAAATGAAATAATAATTTACGGGAAATGGTTAAAAACGCTTAATTTTTTCTTTAAAAACAAAATAGCTATTTATTTAGGCCACAATATGGGTTTCCAATGCAACTGATTTTATTTATTTTCGATATAAATCGGCTTAAGAAATCATTTAATATTTCTGAGAAATTTTAGCCCGCTACCTGAATTTGCGTTATCAGAAGAATGCTCACGAAATTTACAGATGGATAAAGAGTGATGAATCGATTCGAAATTTAATGTTGATCAAAAATACGTGCACTTTCTGGAGTTTTTAATATTTTCTTTTAACTGCTGCAAATACTTAATGAGTTCAACAATAACTTCCGGTCAGTGAATATAAAAAAATATACAAAATTTCTAGACTATTTATTGCTATTATTGTTCAGTATTGCTATACAATAATTTTGAGCAAAACTACTGTGATAGAAACAGACAAAAACATAACTTTTCAAACCGCGGAAATGCAATATGTGACCAAAACAACAACAACAAAATTAATTTCAGTGTAAATAAGTAGACAAACAAACAGTAATAAATAGTGCAGAGTAGAGTTGGATGTTTGACCAGTCGTATTTTGAAATTTTACAAACAACAAATTGATCTGATCAGATTTTGTGCACTCCTGTAGAAATCTTAAGGTATTTATTTTATCCATAAGAGTACAGATAAAAATCATAACGTTCACAATAAAGTGGAATATAAAAAATATACAAAATATACATGAAGCTTGTAAGGCTTCATAGAAACCATAACATAACACTGATAATAGGTTGGAATAGAAGCGGTACCTACATCGTCGATCAGAGAGTATTTTATGTGAACAGGTACCAAGTGGAGAGACAGACCGACAGACCGGCAGACATAAATTGAATCAGGAAGTGATTCTGAATCGATAGTGATAGTGAGTTAGGCAAAACAATATTTACAAGAACAGGATATTTAACTTTAAGAGAAGGGGCTTTGAAATTTCTGAAGCGATATTTATTATTAGTTAATTTACTTATTCTGCTCCCCTAAAAACTATCCATGTTTTGATTTTTCTCTTTTTATTTATGCATGAAAAGCTACTTGTCTACATTAACAGAAGATAATTGTGGATTGTTTTGCAACTTTTAAATATTAGAATTTGAGAAAGATATAACCGTCAACAAAAAGTAGTAGTAACGGCTTAAATCTGCATTAATTTTTATCGTCAAGATTCGGTACATTTTTTGACGCAATTTTAAGGAGAACTCTACAAAAGCCAAATAAGAAAAACTTAAAAAGCAAAACGATAAGCGTTTCTGTAAATGTATAAATAAAAATAAATAAATAGGAATACAAATGATTATGATAATCATGAATATGGTTTTGCCATTGCCTGTACCATAAAGTAACAAACAGTGCATTGAAGATTTGGTCTCAGCCAAATATAATTTTCAATTTTATTAAAAAATCCAATATTTTAATAATTTTGTATAATTTAATTTTAGCATGGACTATTATTGTTGTTGAATTTTTGCAATTGACATATAATTTTTTATAACACTTCATTTATATTTTTTGCACTCAAATCAATTTTCTAAAATTGTTTGACAATTTTTTTAAATGTCAGTACATGATTCTCAAAATTATTTCTCACTTAAAACTCTATTATTTTTGTATATATTATATATAAATGCTTCATGCGGAGTACATACACATATATACATACATATATGTATATACGAATATATATCTATGTATATAACTACGTTAGGTAGCAATATTTCACATTTGTTTCATTCATGGTGTAATAAATTTTCTTAAGTTAAAGTACACAAGTTTTTTGACATTAAATATTATTAATTTGATGCTGCTGCTGCTGCTGCTGTTGTTGTTGTTGTTATGAGTGGTATCGTGCCAATAATGCTGTAATATAATCATCACTTATGCAAACTTGAGTTAGACCAAACATTTATTATAACGTTCGACTCAGCATCATTTTCTGATTCAATATAAACATGTGTGTTTGCATCGATTTTCTTCAAAAAATTTTCAATATTATAAATATTTTTCATATATAGACTTTTTTTTTTAAAATAAGCGTTTTATGTAAAATTTTCATATTTTCTGTAAATGTACTGAAGGAGCTTAGAATGAAAAAATATAAATAAATTTCCTTAACTTCTTCTGACTATCGCAATCTCAGTAATTAATAAAAATTATATAAAACATTATATGTTTATATTTTCTCTTACGTAGACTTGTCAATCTTACAAGCTAATTTGTTCAAAAAATCCTCCAAAATTGAAGAACAAGTTAAAATTCAAGTTAAACCATTTTCTAACTTGAATTTTTCAGCCTTCCATGGTTCATTAGATAATTTTTGCTTAAGTTATTGTGTTATCTTCGTTAAGTACATTATATATTGCGAATATGGCCTCAACAATAATAAGTTTAAAGTGGTGTAATAAAAAAAATGATTTGATGATTGTTCCGACTTTTATATTTTATAGTATAAAAGTAAAACAAAAAATAGTACAAAACGCTCTTTGCGACATCTTTCCCTAAGAACAGTAATTTTTAGTGAAGTGCTTAAAATTTAGAAATTAAATTTGAATTTTACTTAATATAAAATAACCCAACTAATGTCAGAAGTGCAACATAACTTTCATTATCATCAAACTAACTTAAAGTAATAAAAAAAAAAAACGAAAAGTATTAAGAAAATAGAGAAATCACATTAAGCCGAAAGGACTTATCTTGCTTTTCAATATTTTGCAATTACTTTTAACTTTTCCAATAATCAACAATAATTCTACACAAACGTCTAACACACACGTATATAAAAGCAACATAAATCGAAGGCAATAATGCAAAACATATTGAAATAGTTGCGTTAACAAATGTTTAGAAACTTTCATCAGTGAAAAATTTATCTTCTTGAAAAATATGTATGTATGTGTATGTCTATGTGAATATGTAACTATTCATTTCATTTGCGTAAGTATGAAATAAGAAAGCAATAGCTGCCACTGGCATAAATAATTCATGCCACTAAACAAATTACAAGAAGCATTTCATTAACCACAAGAGTAAAATCAAGTCGAATCAAGTCGAATCAAGTCGAATTTTTATGCTTCTTCTTTTCATTCAAATTAAAACATTTTTTTTAAACTTTTCTAAAATTTTGCACAAAATTTATAGAACGAAACTTATCGGTAGAGTCTTTCAAATTTTTATTAAAATTTGGCATGACATTTAATGACGAGTTATGAATTATTGAAAAATCCACCTTTGTCATAATTTTTTCTAATTATCGTGTCCAATTTGCATTCATTCATTACATTTAAATTAAATTTTTATCTAATAATTAAATGATAATTTATTGAATCGTTTTTATGTCATTTTGTGGCAAAAATAAATTTCATATGTATTTTTAATATTTTAAACATTTTTTTAATAGTTTGAACAGATTTTGAAAATGACATTAAACATTTAAAATGTAAATAAATTGCATAAAGCGACATCATCAGACAAATAAATTTTGATTGGCTGATTGACACCGTAACAACAGCACTGACAGCGATAAATCGAATTTATGTCAATTTAAACAAATGATCGTAATTTCATCATTTTTTTATAGCTACTGATATTTATCTCTTTCTCTTATTCTCACTCTCTAACGCTACCAACATTTGGCATTTGTATAATTTTATTCGGCAAGAAAAATTAATTGATAATTTATGAATCTTTTCATTAGTACAAAAGGAAGCACAAATTAGGTACTACATTAATTAATTGCTTTAATGTTCAGACTGATTTTGCATCATTGAAAAAATGTTTTCTGTAAATATCGTCTTTTTGACGAGTAGTAGAAGCATTCTTCAAAAGTGTGCCGAGACTGAGATCAAGAAGTTAAAAAAAGAAACAAAAATGCAGCAAATAGACAGTAAATTGAAGGAGAAAGAAAGTTATTTAAATTCTTTAAAGGTTAAAAATTTATAGAAATACGATCAACATTATTTTATGTCTGTTTTCTTAAAGTAAATTTCTGCATATTATAATATTTTAGTACGGCATTATAAGTAGCGGCCTTCAAGGTCTTATTACCAATTACTAGATTTCTTACATAATAATTTTACTAAGGTGTAATACTTGACAAAATACGAAAGAAGCATAAAATGTAAAGAAAACAAAATAAACAACCAAAACGTAAACTGTAATTACCATTTTATTGCACTATGGCACACTTAAATCGATGGCAAGAATTGTTAAGTGTACCAAATTGTTAATAACATAAATTTTTTACTGCAGTACGTTTATGGAGCTGTCTAATGCATATAAGAAACTAATGCATAATAAACTGCAAAATCAGACCATTTCTGTAAATTCTCTAAAGGACAAAAGTTATTATATATGTTGTTGTAACTTTTTTCCTGCCTTGTGCTAATGATTAAGTCGACAACTTTTAAACTGCAAAAACTTTTTTGTGCATTGAGAGAAAATTAACAATTAAAAAAAATCTTTGGCTGTAGCCAAATATTGGATACCCATCACCAATACACCATGATATTTCTGATTCAGAACCTCATTCAGCTTTTTAGGTGTAAAGTGAAAACGTAAATAGCTTTCTTAATTGAACAAAATTTCAGTTCTCTATCTTTTGTAAAAAACTACCAAATTTTGCTTAAAAGGATAAGGGTTCCCAATTTATAATGCACTGGGGGCGTGTCTCTTGACGGACTTTGCCCATTTTCAATACTAAGCTGCTTGCAAGAACTTGCAATGATTCTGCCCTATTTATCTGCCCTCGATAACTCATATTTTACGACCAAGAGAAAGATTACAACAAATAGACACACAGACAAACATACGGACAGACGGGCAGACTTATATATGTCGATTCAGAATTTGATGCTGATCAAGAATTTACATATTTTATAGTATCTCCGACGCTTTCTTCTAGGCTTTACAGTCATACTGGCAAATCTCTGTGTGAGAGATATAAAAATAATAATTATTTATGTAGACGAAAACGTGGGCACGTAGACATAATTGTACGACTCTCTAGGCTTTCATATACATAAGAATAACTTTTAAACATTTAGTAGCTATTTAGACAATCCTATAAAAAGTTATATAAAAAAAAAATTCTATTATAGATTTACAAAATCTTTGTAATACAAAAGAATAAACAGATGCTAACAATATATTTCTTTTGGAGAATAACACGACAAAAAAATTCAACACAATTTCTGTATTATGCGACAAAATAATGTTTGATAAAAATTCAGGTATTCATTTAGTGGAGCACTACCACTACTTCTACTTTCTAATAAGAACTCCATTTTAGTGAATTTACTTATTCATTCATTGTTTCGTACTTTGTTCCTTCACAGCACAGTTTTAGTAGAATAAGTTTTAGTAAAATAAGAAATAATTTGAGAATGAGAATACAAAAGAACGAGAAGAAAAAAATTATAATATATAAATGACATTGAAAACTTTTTTATATAGAAGTAGTTTCAAAAAATTGATCGCTCTGAATCAAATTTAGAATATTGATTTTATATACCAAATAACAAACCTGAGCCAAATATCATTTATAAATATTAAAAATTGTAAATTTTTATTCTGTATCAAAGTTGCGTGTAGAGAGCGTCATCTGGAAAATGGGCATTAAAATTGTCAAATTTGAATAGACAAATAGACTTGAATTGCTTCAAATAGTTTGAACGTGAGCTCTATAATAAAATATTGAACTCACTTCATAAACATAAGCAAATTATATGCGGGGTTCGTTGTGTTCGTTGGCTCATTTTCAAGCAATGAATAATCTTATTAGTTAGAGGGCTTGAAATTTCCTTAAAAATTGTGTTTCTTCAGATGTACATAAATTATTTTACTTGATATAGAATGAATTCAATTGGTAAATTGTTACTGCGGATGCCGTATATTCTCCAAGTCTCCAAAAAGATATAGAAAATAATATGAAGAGACTTAATTCTCACTTAACTGATTATAAATTTCAATTTAACTTCAATCACATCATTGAAGTATCATTAATAAAGAACTCGGCAAAAAGAAAATAATAAGACATTAACCACAAATATGGATAGACCATTATTTCGAACTCAATATAAAAATTTGTAATAAAGTAGCGCAAAAAATTATACATTTTATTATTCTTCTAATTTATAGGTTGTAAATAAAATCTTTAACACACTGGATAGTCAAAAAGTGAATGCTTTTTTCCTGTTTTTTTTTTAAAATTAGGCAGAAAATCTACTAATTCTAATTTATTTACATTTCAATTCCGCAACGTCAAAAATATATCATTATGTAAATATCACAAACATTCATTGAAAGATCCATAATGTTTTTTCTACTTAACTATGAAAACTCCTTATATAGATTTACTGAGATTCAAAATATGTTGAGCGTAAGGTACATTCGAATTCTTCTTTTGTTTATCTCAAATATTATTTCGTACTTTACTTTCAAGCACTCGAATTTATTTTTACACTTTACACATCTGTAAAAATATTTTCAAATGCTTTGCGAAATATTGGAATTGTTTGTCTAATTATTAAATGAAGACCTTCATCTGATTTTTCAATGAATAACATTTAAAAATTATTTAGAAAAAAACCTAGAAAGTATAAGGTACATGGAAAAAGAATATTTTATATTGGATGATCTATTTTGTGCTATTTTGGTTAGACGATGGCACCACAGCCATCGTCTAACCAAATCTAATACCACAAACATTAGAACAAATGATCGCGTGACGGTTTCACATAAAAAATTTGGTTCCATTTTGTACAAGTTATGTATTTAATTGACATAACGACTAATGAGCCAAGTCCCAGCTTACCTGGTGCCCCTTGAACGCATGTACACCTACATAAATCCCCATAGCAACAATTTTTTTCAAAAACTTTATATTTGCACGATTCTCTTGTAGTTATCTCTTTCAATTTATCAATGTTATGCATGTGCAACTTTAAATTCATTAACACATTAATGGCAGTTAAAGTCTAATTAATAATTTATTAGCAACAATTATATAATTGACGTATACAACGATGCATAAATAGAAAATTCAGTGCATTCGAATTCAAACAACAACAAAAAAGAAATAACAATTATCTCGTCTAGGGAAAGTTATTCATTCGATATTTTAAAATAAAGTCATTTAAAATAAAATCTGCATTAATTGTGCCATAGAATTATTGAGCGACAGTTTTATTAAATACTCATATTTTTTTTGGGCATTAATTTTGTAATGCATTTGCAGCAAAAACGCTACATACGAAGACACGATTATTAGAAAATCCGAAAATCAGCAAAAGCTTCTGATATGAAAATAATTTATATTACAATAAAATTGACGATCAATATTATTTTTAAAACGTTATTTTTTATAAATGAATAATTATTGTACAGAGGGCAATGTGTCCAAAAACCAAGTGAATATTTTTCAAAATTTTTCACATGAATATTCAGAGTGCTCTTCGTCCAACTGATACTACTAAAACTTAATGATTTCCAAAAAAATAAGAAATGAAAGTTGCTACAGAGTTTATACACTTTGCAGGATTTCTTTCAGGCACATCTTTCAGGGTATTGTGAGAATATCTACAACCAACTTGGGTGAATGTCGAGTATAAAAAAAATCTAACAAATAATTTATTACTTTCTAATATTATTTCAAAGAAAAAAACTTTAATACAAAAGCGTGCCAGAAAAAAGAAAACACTGTACGTCAAAAAAAAAATTTAAATAAAAAAGAATAAAGGAAAGTATAAAGTAAACCTAAAGCTGCTAGAAAATTATATTTGGTTGGGTCCAAATATTTGATACGCATCACCAATACACCATGATGATAAAATTCAGAAACGGATTTAGCTTTTTAGAAGTAAATTGAAAACATAAACACAAAGAAAAAAATGTTTGATATGATTTTTGTACAAACATTAAAGAGCAATAGCTTCCCGACTTGTGCAAAACTTCAGTTTCTTATATTTTGCAAATTGCACATGATGAACAAAAAACTAGAAACTTTTGCTTAAAAAATGAAGTGTTGTCAGTTTATGTTGCCTGGTTGTCGGATCCTTTGACCGATATTAACCATTTTCAATTTCCACCTGCGTGCTAGAACTTTCAATGATTCTGTTAAATTTGGGCTCCATATCTCAGGAGAATGTTTTCAATAGGCAGACGGACAGACGGAATTTAACGCTACTTAAGAATATATATAAGCTTCCTTCTAGGCATTATAAATATAAGAGACAAAGTGAATATACCCCCAACTACTGGGTGGTAGGTAAAAAGAAAATAAAAAGAAAGATAAGTAAATCTAAAACTTAAACTAAAAGAATTATTATCCAAGAAAGAAAAATCAAATTGCATTTTTTTTCGTCTTCTTTTTCTTCTTCTTAGTTTTTATGCTTGATTTATTCTTTTTAAAGACTTCAGGCTAAATGCCTCATGAAATGATCCAATAAATTACAGCAAAAGTGAAAAATAAACAGCCTATAAAGTAAATTTGAATTTTCTATTGCAGCATCATCATTATAACTCGTGAATTTTAAGCGCACTGCTTGCTTTATTTAACTCCATAAATAATAAAAGGAGGTAAAATATATTCCTTTTGCACTATTATTATTATTCATCTTGGACAGTCATCATGGCCAAAGACTTATTTGGCATTAGTTTTGGTTGATTTTCAAAATGTAAAACTTAGTTTTCCTTACAGCACTTTGCTTAATGTGATTCAACTCATACGAGAGAATTACAAGCTGAAAGAAATTTTAAAAAATTGTAATTTTTCAATTATTTATTGTTTCATATACAGTCTTTCTTCGTCCTTAAGGAGTTATCATCATTGCCTAGACCGAACACATCAGGCGGCGTCTATATTATGACTCTAAGACTTCTACATTTGCAGAGACATAATACGACTTTTGTAATAATGCAAAATTGCTACCATTTTTTGCCAGTGTTTTACTAAAATGGCCCATCACCATATAACTACCACGACAATTATATTGGAAGAAACTTACCCCCATATTAATATCTAGCGGCCACCCGTTCAGCTAAATTACTGGACACACAGATGACCATTTTTGAAACGTACAATTATAGCATCGTTTTTTGCTTGTAAAATTCCGCTTTTGGTGTCCTTCTTGTTCACACGGACGGCAAACCTCTTTCTTAATTCTGACCAAAGAAGATTGTAGCAGCCTGGGACAGTGTCTAAATGGTACATGCGGAAAGCTAGAATTTACATAAATCTATTTATACATATGCTAAATAAGAACTTTATTGATCCATGTCTTCCAATATTTTTTTTTGTCATAGCAATTTTTTTGGCATTCATTTAATTGTAAAACAACAAGTGAATACAAAAATCAAAATTATGTAATTTATATAGATTACATGATTTAGATTTTTTAGTTTATATTCTTGTTATCGAAATATACATACATTGTAGAAATCGTAGAATAATCGCACTAATACAAATATAATATTGAATTTTTCGTGATACAATGAACCCTTCAAATCACAATTTTTATTATACTTTTGACTTGCAGTTCACTTTACTAACTTTTTAAGCACATTAAGCGAAGTGGTATAAATTACTTAAGAATTCTTACTGACGAATTATAACGTGTTTATCTATTTTGAGATGAAATTGTACACTATCTTTACGAAAACCTAAAGTAGATACTTTAGGTTCAGGTGACTTCTTTCTTGGTGCTGCAAGAGTTCTGACAAAATGCACATATGTTTGAGTTATGGAGAGTGCGCATGAAATGAAGCAAGTTTTAGATGTAATCACCCACGGACAAACAGAGGGACACGCTTCTCTAAATCAAGTGTAAATTTAACATGGATGAAGGATATTTATACTACACAGTGTTTCCGAGGTTTCTCTTAATGTGTTGCAAAATTTTAACATATAATAAAAGTGTCTCCGGTTCTAAAGTGACTAGTGACAGAAATAGCTTAACAATACACTTTTACATTTAAAAAAAAAAAAATCTTACTCTTCAGGTTTTTAGAACGAAATATTTTCGAATTGTTGGCAAGCTGTATGAAACTTCGCAGGTATACTTTTTAAATGGGCTCAGAGGCTTCTCTAAGAAAATGGCTGTTTATTTTCAATAAAGTTAACAATGAAAATAAAAAATTTCAATTTCTTATGTAAACTAAATTAATTCATAGTACTGTTTTTGTAGTTCTTGTTCTTATTAAATGTTTTACGTTCTAGTTCATTTAACATTTCTCTAAAGCTCTCTTTAAAAACTACATGCATACCAGAACACGCATACATGCATGCAGCCACGCATACACTTCTTAAGCGTGAATAAGTATTTTAACATAAAATCTCTTGTCAAATTTTGTTTACTTATTTTACACAAATTTGACTGGGCCAGTACAAGCAAAAGTATAAAAGTTTATAAAACATTTACAGTTTTTATGAAAAGTTTAGTAAGAGTTACAAAATAGTTCTAATAGTTACATACTAGATACATATTGCACACACACACATATATTTATTTATTTATTTATACAGCAAAGTAATAAATTTTAAAAGTATCTTTTAGGTGCTTCAAAGATGAAATCAAATTTTGACGGAATAATATTTTGAATATGAAAAGGAAAGTACAAATGACAATGATTTTACAATTGACGGAGTAAAGAAGAATGAAGAAAGATATAAAACCATTCTTTGTACCGCTAACAATTAGAAAAACGTAAGACCTTAAAAATCTTCCACATTTGTTGCCACAGTTGAGATGGCATTTTAGAATCTGTGTTTGCCTTACCATTGCAAAAATTTTCTCCATTAAAGTTCTTCATCTATTTTTTTAGTTTATGTGTTTTCTTAAGTAAGTTTTGACTGCCCTTCCTTCGGATATATTTTCTCTGCCTCGGTTAGTCTACTTTTATTATTCTTTTACATTACGCTTTTACTACATTTCTGCTGATTTTGCAAGTCAATAATGGGCAATTTTAAAAGTAAGACGTATGACTTTTAAAATGAGCATAAAAAGCAAATGTATCACAAACTTTGATTATGTTTAAATATGATCAGTTTAAAAGAAGTCCTTATTTTCGCTAATGAAAATTATTTCAAGTCAAAGCATTTTAAATGATTTCAGGTCCATTAGAAAATTTTTTAAACTTTCTTTCATTCAAATGAAATTTTTTCAATTCGTACATTTTATATAAATTTACTAATTTAAAGTCCTTTAAATTTATTATTTATTAAATTGTCGTAGTGCATTTTAGAACAATTATTGTGAAAAGACATTCTTTTGGAATTAGGCAATGTTACAGCCCAGAAACATACCCATAAACAAACACAGACAACTTCGCAAAATTTTTAAAACTACTTCTCATAAAAATTTCTCTTTAAAAAGAAATCTTTACACTTTTGAGCGGATTTTGTTTAAATTCGGTGCACTATTAAAATTAACGTAATAAGCAACTATTCCAAGTTTATCGGTGCATTTTTTTCCTTCAAAGTGAAAATTTCAAATTATTCCAAATGAAAAATTTCTTTTACTTTCTTACTTGAAATTTACTTTTCTGTAATTTTTAATTATATTATGCAAAGCAATGGCGGGTATTCTAGAATCAGCTTGGACCGACTAAGGTGCCTTTAGTTTTATACCCACAACCCAGAAGTTGGGGGTATATTCATTTCATTATTATGTTTGTAACGTCTAGAAGGAAGCGTCAAGGACCGTATAAAATATGTACAATCTTGATCAGCAACAAATTTTGAATCGATTTAGACATCTCTGTTCATATGGCCGCCTTTGTGTCTGCCTGTTGTAAACCTTCTCCTGGTCGTAAAATTTGAGATGACAAGTTTGAACAATTGAAATTGGACCAGATCGCAACATAAATTTAGAACACCTATATTTTTTCTAAACAAAATTTTGCTCATAATCTGAAAACTGCAAAAGATAGATAGCTAAAATTTTGCACAAGTAGGGAGACTATTTGTCTGCAATGTATTTCTAAAAATCATGGAAACTAAGTACGTTGACGCCACCTTCTATAATATCAAACTTTCATATTTTTTTTCGTTTTCAATTTAGTTCTAAAAAACTGAATCTGTAATCTGAAACTGTATCGTAATAGCATGATGTATTAATGGTGCGTATCGAAAATTTTGGCCCAGACAAACATAATGTTCTTACTTTTTTTTTTTTGGTTTAAAGTATTATAAATTCTAAACTCGATAACTTAAAAAATATTTAATTTGTGTAAATTTTATGCAAAGTAAAGAAATGTTTAATGAATAAAGTAAAAGTTGGCAAAAACAATTGTATCAGTTTTGTAAAAGCTAATAAAAATTTGAAATAAAGAGGAAAGAAATTTAAGAGCAATCAAAACAAAAATATATGAAAGTATTAAAATCTCAAACATTAAAAGTATAATTAAAATCTAAAGAAGGTAAAACGTAAGCGGCCCAAATACGTATAAGTCCGTTCGTTCATATGCAAACAGTTCATATGAAAGTTTATGTGTGTATGACTAAATAGGAATCAAATATTTTATAAAATTTTTGTAAAAGTTTGTGCATTTCTCTACTCACACACAACTGCACAGCTCTCACTTTTAACACACTTGACTTATTTTTCATTGTTGTTTTTTTTTTTTTGTATGGATCCACACATCAAATAATGGTTGTACTTCTACTGGCCAATCCGATTTTCCATGAGTCTGGCCTTTCGTTTTGCCACAATGATGCCAACGGAAAAGTTTATCATTAACTGTGGCTTTAAAATAAAACGTCTGCCGTACTCTCATCATGCTGATGATTATTTGTTGGTCATCTTGTTAATTACCCTACTACATTGTTCACTTAATATACTTAAATTTATGCCTACAATGAATAAATGCACACGTACCCATTTATATGCAAATAAGCAACAAATATCGGCAGCAGCAATTACGGTTCGAGTTATGTCATTGAAAAGAAATTTGTGCGATGACAAAAAGTAAATATACTTTTTTTTTTATAAAAAAGCAAGAAGGTACTTTACATGCCGTCGAATCCAAGTTTTAAATGCCCTACACAACTTTGTCTAATATGATTAAAATTAAAATAAAAGAATTGACAAAATTGAAAAAATTGTACTTTTTAATTCATTACAAAAGTTCACAAATAAAGTTTTTACAAGAGTTGCCGTTATAGGCTATTTTCGGAAGTTTTCAACTTTTCATTCAGGCCCTTAAAAAATTTCTACATCATACGTTATTGAAATGAATTATTTGTAGGACAACACGCGAACTAGTTTTTTTTTTAATTTTACTTATTGAATTTATTAGTAAACTTTAAGTTACTCAGGAAGCAATAGCTGTTCATAGAGAAGATGTACATTTGTTCAAACCGAAAAAAATATTGCAATGTTCATTCTAAATTGTAAGATTTACAAGTAAAAGTAAAGTATGTTTGTAAATCCTAAAAATTTTATACAATTCTTAATGAGAAGTATAAGAAAAAGAGGAAAGAAAATTTCAGATGCAATTCCATTAGCACCAACAACAGGCAATCTCATTAAATGTAATTACAACACCCAATGGCAACACCAACCGCAACAACAATATTAAGGAATATGTGTAAATAACCAAAGTTGAAATGTTGCATTATTTAAAATTACACCACTTATCGCACAAAGTATTTTAAGGTTGTACAGATGTTTGCAACATTTAGAAGATACATTTTTCATATTATCGAATAACTCAAAATAATAATCTGTATCAATTTAGGCGTTACTTCTATCGCCTAATATTTGTCTACATAAATTTGGAAGGAAGGAAGCAATGTTTGGCCCTAAGCAATGTTTGGCCCTAAAATCAAATCTTATTGAATACACTTTCCATACTTTCCATACTTTTCTTCTTTTGCCTTAGTTTGGCAAAAGTTGTTATATGGAAAAAATCTAGTGAAATTCAGTGTAGGTCGGTACATATTCTGGATCCTCTCATATTTTATGGATTTGAAAATCGGTGCGACCGATTTTAATGTTATTTCTTGCTTTATTTTAGAAATATTTACAGAAATGTACACCTTTGTTTAGTGATATTTACATAATTCTTACAACAGAAGAAACGTTATATAAATAAAAGCTGGAATAAGGCGATACAAATGATGAGAAAGGGAGTTAAGGAATTAAGGAAGCTACCAAAAAAAACAATTTAGAATAAAATTAAAATACTTGTCAGAGTTGAAAAATTCTTAGTTTCTTTCTCATTAGTTTAACTTATGGCCAAAGTTAAATGTATTTTAACAATAGCAATAACAATAATAGCAACAATAAAAGTAATATGTGAATGGATATTTAGGTAAATTTTAGGTGAGTGCATGGGAATCGCAAGTCAACAATTGAAAATAAAATTTTTAATTTCACATTTTAATTCTTCAAGTAGCGGAATAAAGATAACAATGATGGTCCACTCATCATGTAAATACCAATAAATGCCTTTTCTATTTTTATATAATGCACCGCTAATAGATTGCTAAGTGGATTTTTTGGTTAGTGGAATAAGTAAACTCTTATTGCTCTTTAAATGAGACTTAATTTAACATCACTTGGGGCATTTTGTTAAAAAAGTTTAGAATAAAAATAATCTGCAAGTGAGAGTACTCTGTCTAAATTAGGTAGAGCATTCAGTTTGAAATTTGAGTTTATTTATATGGTTCAAGGGTACAAGTTCAGCCTAAACTGGACCGCTGATGAAAATTAGCATTTTTCTTTTTGAATGTACTTCTGAAGAGGCAAAAAGGAATTTACGTGCTAGAAGAAAATTGCACGTAAAACTCATTATGAAATGTAAAGTTCAAATAACGATAATTTAAACACTTTGCCGTAAAAATGAGTTAACATAGAATTTTTGTGGGCAACGATTGAAAATAACCTTATAAAATGATATAAACTGGGCTGCCTGTTTGTTTATTAATCAGCATTAAAACTGCACGTAAATTTTTGATATTTTACTATGAAATTGGTAAATTTTACTACATGAAATATAAATCATTAAGAAATTATACTTCAACTCTGTTTTAAGAAAGTCTGAAAAAGCAAAGGAAAAAATTTATATTGAATGGAATTTTACGACACATGATTTTCGATTTTCTATGCATTTAATGATAATGCTTCCTATATTTTCCTGTATATCAAAAAAATTTAAAAGTTAGCCCATATTAAGCCATTTCTTAAGAGATCTTCAGTACAAAAAATGTTTTTCCAAATTCATCAAAAATTTACCTTTATCTACTTAATTTATTTTATCTAATGCCACTTCTAATAAAATCTAAGGATGTGTGTAACATCTAAAGCAAATTTGTACTGGTCCCACTTTTTTGTTCATACCGATCTAGTCATAAGAGAATCAGAGTCTATCCATCTGATGTCTCTCCCTTCAGGCTGCATATCGTAATATCGATAAAATAAAAAAAACTGAGGTATGTTTTGATCTGAAGAAGTTCCTTACTAAGAATTGTTAAGATGGAACTGTCGTTACATAATCACTCCTTACGTAGTTTTTTTACATGAAATATATTGAAGGGAATGTTCTTTAATCGAAATCGTCCCACAATAAATTTATATGCTTTCTTCTATTAAAGTGCTTTTAAAATTTTTCGAAATTTAATGTTTTTTCTTCCTTAAATCATATTTAAGGCTTTTACTTTAACCAAAATTACAAACCGCAAATACGATTAAAAGTGCTTTAAATTAATCAGAAGGGAAAATGCAAAAGATATTATGAATAATTTCCTTATATAAAATTCACAATTGTGAAGATTTGCAATGCAATTACAATTGCTACAACAATAATTATTATAAGATTTTGTGTTGTTGTTGTTATAAATTCTGAATAATATATTGGCCTGTTTGTAAATCTGAAAAGACCTAATTGAAAACTCTGACGATTTCTATATGAACAATGTACTCTTCCAAAAAGTGCTAAATGAAAATGGAGAAAGTTCCGAAAACATAATATTTACATAGCAAAGCCAACAACCAACAGTGCAGTGATGTCACCTTGATCCTTGAAGGTCGTATCCTTTCTCATACTCCATTCACTCTCATAAATCAAAAACGACAAATGCAGAATGCATTAAAATCAAAGTGTTCATAATGACATTGTCTTTAACACATACATAAGTTTATACAGGCATTTTAACATTCTTTTTATCTTTCAATTTTATCTCTTTTTCAACTTTATCCAAGTTATCTCTTTGCAACATTGTCATTTTTCTATTATTTAATCATACACTGAAATATTTGAACACCATTAACGTAAACCTAAAATATACGTAGTCATTTTTGTTACAGTTAAATGTATATATGTGTGTGAATATGTGTACATGTACGTAGTATTAATAATTAATTTCCATTCATGTATCAAAAGATAATCTATAAGAAAATCAATACAATCGATCAAATGCTACTTCTATAAAGTTAATGAAAATACAGCAAAGTACAGATGTCAAACAGACAAATAGAGAGAAAGGTGGACAGTTAGGCTTAAATCGATATAAAAAGTAGGCATGAATATCTCACTTTCTTGATATGCCCAAACCTGAAGTGAAGGTTTAGGAAGTTAGCAGCCTATTAAATATACATATGGGCTCTAAAATAATAAAGGAACGTCTAAGTCTTTGAATATGCGAAGATAGTTCAATTAAAATAAATTTTCATTTAAAGCAAGTCGAGGTAATGACTATTTCGATAAATACAAAAGATCTACTTTTATTTGTATAGATGAAGGATATAGAAGACCAGAACAAAGGAAGAAAACGTTCAGCATAAATATATTTCATTTATTATTTAAACAATATTTTATTTCCTTGTTACATTTATATGGAAATAATGAATTTCCAAAGAGCTACAACTTTGTATTGGGCACAATATAAAATGCGTACATAAATATATTTTCAGTCTGTCCTTGCTTTAATGAATATGATTCTATTCAACAAATAATAGAAATGAATTATTATGAAGAAAACATAAATTAAAATTGGTAAATTTCATGCAACAGACTCGTTATATTTTATATATGTATAAAATAATAAAATACAGTACAGAGTACAGATAAACATGCTCTGTAGTTTTTGTATCATTCAATGGAATATCTAGAAAATCATTTGAAATCATTTATTTTACTTAAGCATGAGAAATTTTTCTTTTATTTCAGTTTCTCTCACTTTATAATTTGAAAGATAAATGCAAAAATGACTATTTCAAATAATTCATTGAATTCATAAAAGAAATTTTACATAAAGCAATCAAAATTGAGAAAAAAGACAAAGATCTTTTAATAAAAGTTCATTTTTACTGTATTTTCAATAATGAAATCTTCCATCATCCAACCATTCAGTAAAACAATATGTTACCTTTTACATGTACTTAATATTGTGGGAACTGTCCTTTCTTAATCGTAATCGTAACATTTAATTGAAGTATACTTGCTGCCGTTTCAAAATAGGAACAAAATTTATGCAGAAAGTACATAAATTAATGATTGCTTCTTGTGAAAATAAGCCATGACGAAAAAGGTTAATTCCACAACTCACATTTAGACAAAAATTCGTGATTGTTCGTTCGTTGTCTACGCACCAGACAGAAGTTAGACAGCAAATATTTACCACAAATATTCTCCAGTCCACTCTTTAGTTTTCCACGATTCCGTTAACTTTGTTATATTGCATATGCAAAGAACAAAAATATTCTATGTACTCTAAACGGATTACGGAATTGTCTGCATAGACTGCCCAAATTTGTTTAATATCGAAGGGCACATGAAAAATTATATCACAAATTTTCACTCTTTTTTTCCACGAAAATACTATTTGAATATTTTTGATAAACCTATTTTTATTGTAGAAATGGGTTTTAATTTAAAAGGATATAATTCCCCAATTCCGTATATAATTCCCCAAAAGATATGTATTTTGATGTATGAATTTTTTTGTAGCACAAATTGATTTATAGTTTTTAAATATGGCAAATTTTACGCGGGATCGTATTGAATGTGAAGCACACCAGTAAATGGATACCGGCACATACCTCACTACTACAAACTGTAACTGTAAATTACAAACTAAAATTTGTTCATTTCACATCTACTTCGAAAATGCTTTCACAAGAAGTGTCTAAAATCCGCCATTACAATAATCGTATAAACAAAACACCGTAAAAGAATGATAAATTAAAAAATATTTATGTTTCTTTGCAAATGCTAATAAAAATAAATTCATGACACAGAGAAACATTTTTTAAAAATTGATTGCATTGGAAAAATGAAAAAACAAAGAGGATTGAAAAGCAAAAAAGAAGTGCAAGTAAAAGATTTAGTGCTACTTTGGAGGAAATTCAACTTGAGTACAATAACTGAAAGAAAAATATCTAAAAAAAATAAGTGCAAAAAACCAAGAAAAAAATTCCACATTTTTATTTTGCGGAATTGTGATTGATATTCTTGAGTTTTTGGCCATATTAATCTCACATTTTCATTTTTATTTTTTGGTTTTTTTTTTCATGTCAGGCACAGTTTTTTCTTTCTTAAGATTATTTTACCATCCTCTATTTTCCAATAAAAATTAATTAAATATATTTAGAAAACAAAGAACAATTATGTTAATACTAAGAACTTTCAAAAAATGCTTTCATGGTTATTGCAATCTGATTTGCAGAATGCAATTACAACGAATTTTGACTACATACTAATTTATCTTTCACACATACGTATATTTGGTCAATTTTGATCTAAATTTGGTCTAAATCGGTCTATATTTGGAAATGGCAAATGGCCCGCACAAAGAACTTTTCAAACAACTGAAAAATTACAATTGTCTGCGATTTTGCTTTTGTGATCGCATTAAACAAACTACTGTAAGCTACATGATGTCTGGCTCCCACCATAAGTTGCTTTTCTTTACATTAAAATTTTTTGAAATATTTTAAAAGTGTTATGTAAATATTTAAATATTCCTTCTAATTAATTATAGCTCTTTTAGATTTCTTATACATTTAGTTTGGTTTCTTTTACACATTAAGAAATTACTTTGATTTTATTTGTCCTTCTTCAGTTTATTACCTTCAAGAAAATTTTCATATACTACTACTCTATTTTTTTATTCTAATACTTTCTCTTCATTTATATGCAATAATAATTTCACTCAAAATTCTAATATTTACTTCATAAATAAATATAAATATTAAATGCGCTTCGCAAACATTTTAATCACTTTTTTCACAATTTCGAACGCAAAGCCAAACTTTCATTTAATGATTAAGACAACAATACCAGTATCAAAGGAGAATTATTTCCATTTCTATATATATGTACGTGTGTATATGTAAATCCATTTGTTGTGCATACTTAAAAACTATCATTTCAAACAAATTTTATTAAAAAATAGCATACAAGTTCTTTAAATCGTGCATCAGATTTAGCGGGTTTAACAATTTTTTGGAGTTTTTGCGTGTAAACTGGCGGAAAGTGTTAATTGCGGAATTTTTCGCAGTTTTTTATGGAAGTTTTCAAATTTATGTTTATGGTAAAATTTTGCCTGCAACTTTATTACCAAATTTACATTAAAAATTCTTATTCTAAGAAATTTTATTTTTTGCTTAAAAAAACAATTACATTATTTTTTTTTTACTTTTGAATGGTAGTACTAGAGAAGTAGAATCTTAAAAAAAATAGTTTAATTCAGAAATATTAATACCTCTTCAACATAAATTCTACAGCTACTTCCGATACAAGCAATAAAACGGTTATTAGAAATGTTTAATTAATCCAATTATTAAAATTATACTCTGCCTCGACTTTTTAATTTTATTTCCTGATTCTATTTAAGTATAACCGTCTATCTATCCGTCTGATGTATGTCCATGAAAATTTGTTATCAATGTATAGATCGCAATTTTTCTGATACATTGTAGACCAATAGCTTCTCTGGTGCACTTTAGTCTAAAAAAGAATCCTATTAAAAATGGTTACATTTAGACAATTAATTTGGCCACTCCCTATATAATGTTTTTCTTTAAAAAAAATCGTTATTTAGAGAAATCACAATTTTAAATACATTTAATGTAAATTGATGCTGAGTTGTATTTTAGCATAGAAAACTTGTGTACCAACTTTTATCCAGATCGGCTCACTTCTTACGACCACTTCTTATACAACGCCTTTTTCGTAGAAAGTTTTTATATAGACTAAAGTTTTAACATAAAAAATACCAAACTTTTTAAGTAACTGATAATTTCTTTACAATTATTGGCCTGCAATTCTCTTTAATCAAAGTGGTGTAGGCTATTCAAGAATTGGCTCCGACCGACTGTAAAGTTCTTATTTGTTTTGTGTTTTTGATGAAAGCGTTTTTCACTCTAATGAAAGCTTTTTGATATTTAAATGACAAGTACATTATCTTCTCTTTCAAAAATGCTTCAAAGAATGAGCATCAAGAAAAAATTATTCAATAATTAAACAGTTTAAAAATTCACTTTACAGCTTTTCTTCCGATTTGTTTCCATTAACAATTTTTTAATTATATTAGTTTTAGTAATTAATAAAAAAATCACGTTTTAATTTTTACTGATGCAACATTTAAATATTAAACAGTTTCTCTTGCTTTGCAATTGTACCAATTAAAGTGAAAATGTCTTTTTATCGAACTTTCGCACAGTTCTTTATTGCAACCTTGGCTTCCCATAATCCATAATTTATTATTAACCAATGCTCCAATTGTTGCTTAGAATTAACATTTTTGCAAGAATAATTTAGCATCTACTGAAACGAAAACCATTAGAACAATTCATTCCAAGTTTAAACCAAATTTCAGTAACAACAATACGATAATCATTGTCCAAAGAATTTAAAAATGTGCCATCCAGTTTAGTATTTAATCCATGTTTTGATATAACAAAATAACTGAAAACAAGTAAGATCTTTATAGCTGATCAAGGCTGTTAAACACCGCACTTTTTATAACGCGATGTAACGGGCTTACGTTACGTATACTTTATATGTAATTCTCATTTTTTTTACCGTGGACAGAGAATCATTTATCTAACCAAGAATAACTTTTACCTAGTATTTCATTAATAAGACAGCACTTATCGGTTTTTACTTATTCAGGGTCCTTAAGTTTGGACACATATTTGGAGATATTCAATGAACTTGCTCGATAAGTTCGAATATTCTCATTTGTACTCACTTCACTTTATTTCAAGACACATACTTATTCTTATTCAAGCAATCGAATAATAAATATTCTAAATTGGCAAAAAAAAATAAAAAAGGCCATTAAATTTTTATCAGATTTATACATACAAATTTGAAATAAAATTGAAAGAAAAATAGCACTTAAAATTCATCTAGTTAAACGATTGTTTTAAACTTTATGAATTGAATGGAAAATAACTTAGATATTCCATTCGTATAAATAAATCAATATTTATAGTTAATGGCACTATATTGCTTATATTTTATTTAGGGAATGTTTTCTTTAAAATACAAATAAATTATGATTGCTTGAATAAAATTGATTTAATAAAATTGAATGGAATGAAGTTTATTGCAAGTAGTTGTTATGAAATATAAAAAATTTCTAAATTTTATAATAATTTTTAGATTTTTTATGTTTGCAAAGTTTATAATACGTTTTAGATTTTTTATGGATGACAACCATGAATAAATATGAAAAAGAAAACAGAAAGGAAAAGAATTTATGAAATGATTTTAAAAAAATAACAGGGATTATATTTTTATAATAACGAAATACTACTCCAACCACTCTGCGTAAAATGCCTCATTCAGACGAAAATTAACCTTCCATAATTTTTAATATTCCAATTTCGGTTGGATCGATTCAATTTTTTACTTTCATAAAAATTTTAACCATGTTAATTGTAAATCACATTAAGTAAAATGCTGCAGGGTATTCAAGTGTCATTCTTACTTGTTTAATTCAATTCAGAAAGTAATATAATTCATTTACAAGTAAATTACTACTTAAAGCAGCAAAAACTGTAATATTCAAGTGATTCATAATGGAAAAGTTTTAAACACTGATTTGGTTGGTCAGATCCAACTTTTAAATATCCCACACCACTTTCCTTAATGTTATTTGAATCAAATAACTGAATAACTGAACTGCCAATTAAACTGAAAAATTGTAACTTGTAAATTACTTACAAAGTTCGTGATATAAGAATGAGTTCAAAAAATTGATCGGCCTGTATCAAATTTGCTGCGCATATTTTCTATTTCAAAATTCATGACAAAACCATTTGGCCATACAATGATATTATTCGGAAAAGACGTTATAGGAGAAGTAATCGTAAAAATATATCAATCTGAATCACAGTTACATTTTTTATATCGAAACACAAGGTAGTATCAATTTTAGCTAAAAGATATTCAAAATTAAATTTTTTGTTCATATAATGATGCTTCCCGAAAAAATACATTACAATACAATTCAGCGTTAAAATATAATTCAGCCAATTAAGAGAACAATGAGTCAATCCGTTAAAACATTAAATTGTAAATTTGAACAATTATTCTTTCCAAGAACAGGACTTATTTTCTTCCTGAAATATTAAGCATAGCATTTATATGATTAAGAACTTTTCAATTAAGTAGCACATTTTTATTTAGATTTGCTACTGCTTAAAATACCATGATCAAATAAAAATTGCTGCAACTGATTGTAGTTAAAATCTTTAAATTTCTAATGTAGGAAAAAGTCGTATAAGTAAACTCTGTGAGCGCTGTAAAGTTCAAAATCAAATTAATTCCAAAAAAAACTTCAAAATTCGCTAATTTATTATTTTTTACATTATTTTTTAGCTTAATTTATCACTTAAATTGGAAAGTGATTGACGTGTCTACAAGGAATATGCATATGAATATGGAGCGGCATGAATAAATAAATTTGTGAAAATACAAGTGAAAAGTTTATAATTAGTCGAGGTTGACTGACACTATTTTCCTTAATAAAAATACAAGTAAGAAAATAATGTCAATCATTTTATTCAAAACAAATTAATTACAAATTAAAGCAATAAAAAATTGTAATATTCAGGTGATTTGATAAGCTTCAAGTGGGAAAGTTTCAAAAATTGAAATATGGGAGGAAAAGTTAAGGCAACTAAGATGCTTAAAATATTAATACTTGGACGTTGTTCAACATTTGTTTTGCAGTTGCTTAGATAATTTGAAAGTTAATTATAAAAACTTCTTTTTTTTGTCTTCTCTTTTTTGTCAATAAAAATTCCTGGACTTTATTGATTTTTATATAAATAATCAAAAACTAAACGTGTACGGACCTTGCTTATACTTAATGTTCAGTTAGCATGTAGATTCTACTAAAATGGGTCTTCAATTCTTTTAACAGAATTCTCACTTATTTTCTGCATCACATTTAAAAGTGCCTGCTCATCCGCCCGTCTGTCAGTCTAATACCTTTCCATGTAATTTGTTGTAGAGGCCTCATATATGGGCAAGGTCAAATAATTTTTACAACCTTTTTTCTTGTAAAACGATTTATTTTGAAAAAAATTTAGCGACTTATGGAAAAAAAGTTTAATTTTAAATGTTTCTTCAAGAGAATTGAAACACAATGAGTATTTACCACAATAAATAAGCGCATCAAATTTGGTCAATTTTGATTCACTTTTGCGCTTCTTTCGATATAAAAAATTTTTCAAATTATTCAAATAAAATCGATGCTATTTAATTATGCATAAGTACTTAATTAAATGATGCATAATGTAAATATAAAAGTAATGTAAATATAAAATGTATTTACACACAAATACAAATGCATTTAAATGCCACATAGAGAGCATTTGAGGAATTTAAAATTATATGAGAATATTCCAATAAAACATGCATTTTTGTTTATTTAATAAAAAAAAGTAGAAATTTTATAAATGATCAGGAAAAATTGTTAAATGCTCATCATCAATTTAGTCAAAATTTTGCATAACTAATTCATTCAATTGATTAATATTTTGAAAAAATTCTTCAAAATATCTTAGATTTACGGGTAGCATTTTTTCTTAAAAAATCTTTTAAAAAATGTACTTATCGGGTAACAAGTTTTCATATCAATTCAGGTCGTACCAGATTTCAATGTTCAAACTGCTTATATAAACAAAAGGACAGACAAATAGGCAAGATTTAATTGATTCAGAACACAAATCTGAATCGATTGATATAATCAAATTTTACTATGCAAACTTATAACGTCACTTATTATAAGTAACGCATGGAGACATTTTGTAAAAATTGTTTACATTAACATAAATTTTCCATATATTTTGGATGATTAAATAAAGAAACAGCATCACAATTTGCAAAAAAAGAAAAAATTGTTTCAAAGAGACGTAGGAAGCGAGAAGAGATTTAATGCAGAAGTGCAGAAGTAGAATACAGTTTTGAAGAAGAATAAAAAAGGCAGAAAAAATTTGAATATCTTGAGTATTCTGGACCCATAATTGTTCCCATTATTTACACTTACTTGAACACCAATCTTTCAATTTGAATATTTTCAGATGGCGCATTGTTTTATCCTCTTCAACATATTATGGTATCAATATATGTATAACGGATGTCGAACAGTTTTAGCTACGCTTGGAGCTTAAGCACCCACCCAAGCCATTTAAATAATGAATTATTCAAAATGGATTTAACAGTTTTTTTTGCAGATTTTGTGCTCAGAATATGCGAGAAAGTAAATGAGGAGAAATTACATAATTAAAAATTGGATGCTTTTTCAAAATAATAGGCGTGGCCGATATATATAAGTATTGCATGCATATTTTAAAATAAAAAGCTAAATAATTGTAAAAAAGTCAGCATTTTATTTTCCTATAACTTACAAGTAAATTAACATTAACGCAATAATTGAGTTGCTTTTTCTTGCCCATATGACCCATTTTTAATGATAATCAATTTATAAGAACTTTTTAAGAATTTTCTGCTATATTTGAAAAATAAAAGAAGATGATTAAAAAATATGTTGTTTACATATTTTATGAAAAATTTTTTAAATGTTTCATAAAAAAAAAACAAAGGGCCGATTTTCTAATGGTGATTAAAAAATTAAAAGAATTCCATTTCTTTTGACATTTCTTTTATGAAGAAAAAGATCAAAGAAAATGAGCATAAAGATATTAAAAAAATAAAAAAATTTTTATAAAGAAAGAAGCGTATGATAGAAAAGGAATAACGAAAAAATATTAATGAGAAAGAAATTATAAATATTTATATTGCGATTTTAAAAAACTTTCTGTTTCTGTAAAGTTTTTCTTGAATAGAAAAACCAATTTATTTAACATTATCATTTGTATAAATTTATCAGTTATTCAATCTAAGAAATTCAAAAATGTTGATTATTTCCATTATCGTTAACATTATCGTCGTTATTTTAGTTGTTAGCACAATAATCATAAAAAATGTGGCGCCGTTTTCGTTTCCGAATATTTTTAGTATTCAAACTATACTTTTTTATTATATTAAATTATAATTTTAGTCATTGCATTTCATTTTTGGCAAATTAAATGTTATTTTTCAAAATATTTCCTTTATGCTTTATAAATGTAATTAAAAGATAACTTTTTTCCTTAAATTTAAAGTGCGGTTGTTTTGACTTGGATTTTTCATAAGAGGACATTTTCTTAAAATTTGTTGATAATTAAAATTTCCACTAAATTATTATGTAAAAGGTTTAGATTTCCATAGAAACTTTTTCTTTCTTAATTTATCTGTAAAAATTTGCATTAAATCGAAAGAATCTACTTTATTAACAGTGACAAGTAGTTATTTCACGTCCAAGATGAAAACTAATAAAAAGTCTCTGGTCTCTAACCAGTTTTTAAATAGCAGCTTCGTATTTATCTGTACCGGCCGCCACAATTAATGCAGCTCAATTGACCTGCGAACAACATTGACCTGCAACAATGTCGTGATTGAAATTTTTGTAACGGGGAACATCATTGTATTTTGATATTTCAAATTTCTAAACGGTTCTATTTAGACTTTGCACTATTGAAATAGCCAGTACCGTAAGTATATCTGAGGAGACCATTTTCCCATTTGAGAGAGTTCTCTATCGAATTTCTGTAATCTTCAAGATCTACACTCAAAACATTAATCAAAGTTTTCTTTTTACTTTTAGTAACTGAGTACCTTTATTTCTACGACCCTACCAGCTACCCATTTTATTTGGGAAATGGGATCTTGCACGATAAGCATATATATTTTTTTTAAGCATATATATTTTTGCCCGCGATATGGGCACCACAGCCCCCACGAAACCAACCTCAATATCACCACAATCGGCACATTAAAACTGGTGATCCCTTTGGTCGGATCTCGTGACTCATGATGACCCCTGATAGTCGGCAACATCAATGACCATCTCATGAGCTACTCCCAGTTGAGCAGATGCTTCTCAGGACTGATTGCCCCCCTATGACTTTAACAAATAAACTTACATAAATATAAGCAAAACTGAATGTGACGTTTTGACTGTTAATCAAAATTTAAATATTTATTGTGAATGCTTAAAGCGATCTAAAAATAAATATATTTAAGCTTTTTTTTTCTTTTAAGCCATTTACATTTTTTTATTGTTATTTTATGTATTGTGCATGTCGCTTAATATTTAAAGTCTCTTAAATTTTATTTAGATTTCATAAAGGTTTGTGATTTGTCCTCTTTTTATAATCTTTTTATGGATGACAAGATTTTTTTATGTAACTGTATAATATTCTTGGGGCTTACAAATGTATCATTCTATATGTGATTAAATGTAAATATTATATTAAGCGCATACAAATGTTGTGTTTACATGATATTTCTAGAATCTTAAGAAAATAAGCATCTTAAAAAGACACATTAAGGATAATAGATGTACTGAACAAGTAAACACCAACAACAACAATTACAGCGCAGTTATTTATATAAAGTGTTTATCTGTATGTGTGTACATATGTATGTATGTATGTAGGAGAGCATACGTGCCCACATTTGTATAAATGTATGAGTTCTTTAAAAAAATATGCATAAGTAAAATGGGAATCAACAAAAGTTGTTTTTTAAAATATTTAAGAAGATGCGGAACAAATTAAAACAATCAAGAGGACGGACAGAAAAACAAGTAATTCATGTAAATTGTGATGATAAATAATGATTAACATTTTGTGTGTGTTTACTTTTTAAATCCATGGCTTTTTAAAGCCATAAATAATTGCACAATCGCTCAATTTAGAATAAAAATATGATCGAATGTAATGTAAGTCATAAAAATGTGATGTATATAAATATATTTCTCTTGCGACATAAAATTCGACACTGCGGAATGCACTTATGCATGCCTTATCTTAGCCTATATGGTCCTGAACTCAGTTCGCTGCGCATATATTAGGTATTATTTTCCAGGGCTAACTAATATGAATATCGCTTGGCTCTTCACGCTGTCTAGCGTGTTCGAATTTTCTTAGTTCTGTTTGCGTGGGTGCTTTAATATTGTTTACGATCTCTCAACTTTTCTGACTATTAATTATGACGACTATGATATCGGATTTCATATAACGACTAATCTTTTCGGTTCCAAAATGTGGTCAGTGAAATATGACGGACATAGAGCTATAATGGATTTCCTTATATTTTTGAAAATTTTTGTAGATTTTTTGAATTAACTTTATTCAAATAGTTTCTTGGAAAATTATTACAGCCAGATACATTTCAATGTTCCAAAAGTTTCTATTATAACGGATCGCTGTTTAATTCTATTTCTCACAATGGATTCTATTTAAAAAACTTAAATTAACATCAAAAATTGAAAGAATCAATAAGTGAATGTTTCTCTTCAGTTTAAGTATTTGGTTAGAATTTAACGTTTTTCATACAATAAAATTTTTTAAATAATTCTTGTATTAAATTGAATATTGAATTTAAGAGTTAAAATTTCAATTTTTGATTATATGAATTTTTGTTGTTTTCATTTATAGCGCTAAAGTTTCTCCTTCTTAGTGTGATAATTTGCCAAAGTATCATAGCATTATTACTGATTCAGGTACAAGTTCTGATGCAATAAATCCTGCATCCGCTACAAGTTTAACCATACTGGAAACAATGTTGTGTGCATTACATTTTATTTCTTTATCTATTTGTTTCTGTCATACCTGTTTCTGTTTTCACATATACAAGTATTGTATATTATTAAAGATTTTAAATATTTAGTAATTGCGAATGGGTGAGGGGGTGAGACATTATTGTACTAGAATAAATGTACAAAATGTATGAATAAGCAGAACCTTTGATTTTTATCTGTGCATCACGTTCAGGGTAATTAATATAAATGTGTACAAGTTAGCGACGTGAATTAAAATTGAAATATCCACGCATATAATTCTGTATAAATATATGCGTGTGAATATGTGTAAGGATATGTAAGGATATGTGTTATATCTGTATTAATAAGTAAAGGTGTTACATTCAGTTGGAGTCAAATCTTCAACGCTCTCTACCCAGTTACTGCATAATGCTTAGTGATGGTACTTGATAGAACCACGATTAAAATTTGCAGATAATGTGTAAGGGTCACGCCTTGTATGATGATATGAACAATCAATTTTTTTTGAAGTAGATTATGTAGCATAACATTTGATATATTTCGTCTAATTTGCCGTACTTTATTTAGTATAAATTTCAATGAAATTTTGATGTTGCTTATTGGTAAGTAGGATCAGCCAATATGAGTTCAATATTTTGGGACATTCAGAAGAGAAAGTTTTACTATTACGTGCTTTATAGGTAACCATCAATTAATAAATATCTGAAGATCATTTTCGATCAATAACAAACTTTTAAGAAAGTTTCGTCTGGTTTATTTTTAAGTTTTAATTTAAAAATAGAGAAATTTTATTATTGCAAAATATTTAATAGGCCTTATCAACGAACAAACCTTAAACATTCCTGTATAATTTTCAAATAATTAATAGAAAACCTATAAACTCGGATAAAATGCGAATTTTCTGGTGGGCGTGGATAATTTTTTTTGGATAATTTTTTGTGACAAGTACCAAGCAACTATAGCCGTTCAAAATTTTAAAATTCTATTCTTGTTGCCACTTTAAAGTAACGCATGGATTAGTAAACGCAGATTTTGATGCTGAACAAGAATCTACATAAATACAAAGTTTCTGAAGCTTCATTTTGACTGTTACAAAGCTTATGGTAAAATAGATTGTGTATAAAAAAATTGTACTTTTTAATATATTTGAAAAAAAAAATGTTTCAATATGGTTTAAAATTTTGCACACAAATTAAGTGCCTCAGAGTATTAAAAACTATATAAATTATAAAGTTTTTCTACATCAGAAGAAGAAGCAAATAGTGAGGTTAAGTCGCTTTCCAAAACGAATTTGAGTCAATCGATATATATTTCCACTCCTTCTGGTTGCTACAACCATAGCGCAAGTGACGCAGGACATATAAATTAAAGTTATTTTTAAGTTATTGTCAAAGTAAACTTTACAAGGTGACACATTGGCACATATTACATACGCCTTACTTTTTTTAGAGGATAGTTGCGGGGATGATGGTCTACTAAATATATATTTATTAAATTTGAAAAATGCGTCCACGAAAGATTTAAAGTAAAAAAAAATACAGCAGGCAAGAAAAATGTTTGATGTATTCAAATATAAATCTTGACTGCTGAAATATGGATGGCGATGCACTTTGTTTAGCAAGTAATAAATAACACACGAAATATTGAGACTTAGAAAAGAAATTCATTATTATTTATTGCAAATTGTCCTTTTATTATTATTATTGCCTCTATTTCTTTATGTTGCAATTTTTTATTTATTTTATCATTTGCTGGCTTGTTGTACTCAATGAATCTTTGCTACATGTTTGCTAAATTCTTATTATAAAAAAATATTTGTATTTCAAGGACCTTGAGGCTTGTAATAAAAAATTCATATCTCTTATTGATAAAAACAGCAATAACAACACTACTAGCTTATGTTTTCAATTTAACCTTCATCGCCGACATTGTTATTATCACTAACCCCAATCATGATTCTGTATAAACAACTTTTCTCACGTTACGAAATTTTTATTATTATTTTAAAAAGCATGAAACAACACAAAGTACAACAATAAATATAGAGAAATTGAAATTTGCTTTATTTACGTTTAATATATAGAGAATTTATTTTGAATTCTATTGATCAAATATCCATTGATTTCGAAATGAGACAATTGATTCAAAGGGTAAAATTTAAGCATCTAAAACCCTTATCCATAAATTGCATCTCTTGAAAAGAGTGGCTACTTTTCAAAATATATTTTAACTTAATTGAAGATTAATCATATTTTATATATAATTTCTGTAGAATATGTAAAATCTTGATGACTATTAAAACGTTGAATTGTAATCCCCCAGGAAATGTACTCATTACTCATAAAAATCATCTCTTTTTAGTAAAGTTATTTTCAATATAACTCTATATTTAAAGTCAATTGTAAATGGAAAGATATATATAGATCTATTTAGAATTTAATGTTAATCAAAATTATGTCTTATATAGATCTTAGACAAATCGTAAACTTCGCTAAAACAAAAAGTATTAATTGAATAAACTTAGAAAATTGGAGGCGTTTTCCCTGTTATAAATTATACATTTTTTTTAGGCTTTCTTAATACTTCAATATCTTAGGTCCCTCATTCTCAAGATACTTCTTCCTTTTACTTTCAGAAAAAAGCTCTCGCAGAATACTTTTAATTAATTAATCAACATTTCCGTTATTCATTTGGCAACAATCAAATGCACACAAACGTAAAAATTGTAAATTTTGAATAATCCGACTAATAATAAATGACTGAGTTAAAATGATAAATGTATGTTATGACAACTTTTATTTATAACACAATGTGAATTCTTATTGACGTACAGTTTACTTTGTATTACATTTTTCACCATAAGCCTGCCGACAAAGGCACAGAACAAAAAAGAATAGAACAAAAAAATGATGTCTTAAGCTCACGTGGCAGCCATCGAAAACGGTACCAAATTACGCCAGAAAAGAATAGAAGAAAAAAATGGCGTCTTAACCTCACGTGGCAGCCATCGAAAACGGGACCAACTTACGCCAGAAATTATCCTAGTTCTAAAAACAATTCAACACAATACATTCCAGCCAATAACAAGAAACAACGCCGTCGAAAATTCAGTAGAAAGAAATTACTCCCTGTAGAGAAACTTTTAGCCCCGATGCAACTGGTAAATTCAAAAATTTTATTGACGTTTGAGATAAAATAAAGAATGGCGGCTCGGGAACAACTTTATAAAAACACCATCTGCGACTAAATACTCACATAAACCAAGCCAAAGTTTTTAAGTTTTTTGGTACGCAAATCTAATCATTTGATTGGAAATGCGATGGCAGCAGACAATGCCAAGTTTTCGTAACTACATGTTTGATATCGAAACGAACAGTTAATAATTCAGGAATGTTTAATGTTCTTTTAATTTGCCTTTGAAATGAAGTATCGTATTATTTTTGTACAAAATTTTTGCACATGGAAACGCAAGAATCGCTGGCATTTGAAGCGTATCGCGGTAGAGTCTTCAAATTCTATAGCATAGCAGAAACCTCGATAAAATTATAGCCGATTTAAAGAAAACCAAACAATAAAAACTCTACGAGATGTAAACGAATTCAAGGAGTTCCGAAATGTCCTAAAAGCACTTTTAATAAAATTTAAACTTATTAAACTTTTATTACTACCAATAGATAGCACATCTATCTCGGTGTACTGATTTTCTACAAATAATCATGTAACAAAAATTTATCTTTACTCACAATTTTGACATAAAAAACTTTGCCTACTTAATAAGCAGAAAAAAGTTTACATAAAATAAAGTATTAATAAAGGCAAGTGCTCAGTTAGCACTCTAACAATTATGTTAAGTTGATTAAAATTTTTCTATTTTGAGTTCGGTAGCACAAAAAAAACTTTTATTAACAAATTTGGAACGTTATTCAATTTTTAGTTACCCAGAAAGTAGTGAAATACTTTAAATGCTTTAAAGTATTTGGGACTAATGTGTTGTGTTTCTGTCCTTTTGGCATATAATTTTTCTTGGACATAAAGATTACGATTAAGATTGGTTGTAAGGACAAAAGCTGTAAGCATTAGAGCTCATATCAGATTTTTTGTTTAGGACTTGCTCATAAGGCCTTCATACACTCCAACTACAATATTTTGAAAGCGGCGCTATTCTGGCCAAACAGTGTAACAAGCAGTGTCTGGATGATTGCTCTTCAATATTTAGCCCCAGATAAATGTAATTTACTTTCTGGACTAGAAATTTTTTCGCTTTTTAGGTCACAGATAAGCAAAGCTGTTTGGAGTATTTAAGAGCCGCTTACACTTGACTATAAGTTGTGCATCTGTTATTTTAGCGTGCACTATTTGTGTGGTAATACCCCGCAGCATTTGTGCCTATGTACATAACACCCAGAAATAATTACTATTACGACTACTTTACGTTTGCGCTCCATAGAACGTACCATTTTGCAATGGCCTTTTATGTAGAAAAAAATTAGAATTCTGGGGCTTTCTTTATAAAAATGTGATGTTGGGTATTTAAAAGAGGCCTTTCACTTCTTAAAACATATATAAAAAAATATAAAAAATAGTTGGCGACCTTGCAAAATATGTATATTTTTAATTAGCATCAAATTCTGAAACGATTTAAACATGTATGTCCGTCTGTTCGTTTGTTGTTAACATATTATCGGTTTTTTATCTAATTCTGCAAACCTGAGAGAAGCTCTAAATCATAAACTCAAGGTGTATGAGTGGCGGATAATCAAGATTTAGCTTTTGCTGTTCAAATAAAGAGTCCCTAGAAATGTGATTCGAGAATCAGTTATTATTGTAAGCATTTTTCATCTATGAACTCGAAATTAGGCAGGTTTTCAGAATTGAAATGTTATTAAAATACGTCTTAGGTACGTTCCGCCAAAGGCTTTTAATATTTATCCTTCTTAGATTTCCAATACAGTTTTGAAAAAAATTTTCAATCTGTTTGTTTATAATAGAAAAATTACAAATCAAACATAATCCAACAGAATGAAAGATTTCCACATTGCGAGAAGTGTATTTATGTAATAGCACATTTACGTAATAAAATTTTTGAAAATAAGAAAGGCAAAATAGAACAAGCAAATGTATTATACTTGGCTGGGGCCGATCATTAAATATCTTATATTACTTTACCTTTAATGTAGTTAACTTCAATTAGATTAACGCTGCTTATAAATGATATTTTTTTATAAAAGTTGTAACAATTATAAATTTTTAAACCCATCACTCAGAATTTGAATCTCTATTTCACGACCAGGAGAATTTTAACAACACACAGATTGATGGGCAGGCAGATAGACATTTCTAAATCGTTTCAGAATTTGATATTGATCTAGAATATATTTACTCTCTAGAATTTTCGACGTTTTTTTTTTTTGGGTGTGGCAAACATAGTGACAAAATGATTATACTCCCAATCTCTAGATAAAAATCATTCTATTTATCACTGACAGGTAGATATTTGCAAAATCTCAAAAGATTTTTACATCTGCTGCTACAGTTACAATTGTATTTTAGTAGCTTTCATCATTTAATTCTTTTATTTGTTTAGTCGCTTCCATTACTTTACGTGCATTTTCTCTAACTTACTCTTTCTTTCTCCCGTTTCTCAACCCTTAGGACGGTAATGTTATCAATAGAGAAATGAGCTTAAGTTTTTATCTTAAATAAGAATGCTTAAATCCTTTAATAAATAATATTCAATCAAAATTCTAAGACGATTACCATGATTTTTGCTTCTTATGCTCTACACCACTTTTTGTACATAGAACACTGATTTTAAGGGGATATTTGTAATATTCCAGAAGTGTTTAGGTTTAACCTACTTTTCTCAAAATCAATTTCGAATGAGATTTTGTTTATTTGTGCTTTGGGCCATAATTTTAGTGATATTTGAGAGAAGTGTTAACTTAAAAGCAGTTTTAAGTAGGTTTAGTGAAGTGCCTGTAAATTGTTAAAATGGAATCACAATTTTTCATTGACCCAAATAAATAAAAATAGAACAAATAGGAATATTGTAAATCTTAAATACCAACCACCAATGCACCATGATAATGCGATTCAGAACTTGATTCAATTTTTCAAGAATAAATTGAAAACCTAAACATAAGAACTGAAAGTTTTTTATTATACAATTACTTGTGCGTGTACCCGCTTTGCATGATTTTTGGGCAGGTATTGTAGATCTTCCTACTTGTGCAAAATTTCAGTTTTATATCTTTTGCAGTTTACAGATGATCGGCCAAAAATTATAAAATTTAACTTAAAAAAATGAGGCGTTCTCACTATATGTTGCACTGTGGGCGTGTCTTTCGATCGAATTGGCCCATTTTAAATTCGAACCTGCGTGCAAGAACTTCGAATGATTAGGCTTAATTTGAGCTGGGTAACTTAAATTCTACGACGAGGAAAATGATTAGAATGATTCAGAATTTAATGCTGATAAAGAATAGATACATGATTTTTCCTTCTAGACATTAAAAACACAGTGACTAAGTAAATATACCCCCAACATCTGGTTGATACGTATAATAATATGTAATATATAATAATATAAATATTGATACAATAATATAAATATAATAAATAATAAAATAACGTAAATATGAATATTTATTAGTTAGTTACATTATTTTTTGTTTAATTAAGTAAAATAAATAAAAATTTTATAACTATACATACATACAATTGCATATACAGGCAAATACAAATGCCCAAATAAAATTATGCTCTACAGTACTTGTGGTAGAAGATTTTTAAAATTTATATGGATGCGGATGTAAAAGACCTCGAGGCAGATGCACACTTCATTAAAGCAATCGATTTAAAATCGTTTAATGATTATATTCAGTTCTGTCTGTCTGTCTGTTTCATATAAGCTGATAAAAATTTTGTAATCAATATTCATTCCGCAATTTTGAGGTACTTAAATAAAATGTTTTAAATAAAAAACGAATTCCAGTTAGAAACGGATTATTTTTGTGGCTTTATTTGAAAAACGGTCTCTTTTTCTTTAAAAAAGACGGTATATGAAAATATTGGATACTTTATAAGGGCAATCAGTACATAGCAGTTATTTGACGTACTGGTCCAGATCAGCCCATACTTTGGAGTATCTTTCATATAACGAGTTTTTTAATGTATTTCAATATGACGTTTATTATTGACTTTTTATTCATTTTCTCAATATTTTAGTTACATAAAGCGATGCATTTTAAGAGTCGATTCTGACGCTGATCCATAACGATTGATTTTTCTTTTATTAAACTTTTTAATTGGAATCATTTAATCAAATATTTACCCTCGCAACACGATAAAAATTTATGTACAATTGTGTCCCCTATCTCTCTCCCTCTCTCCATAATTATTGTACTAAAAATAATCTTTATTTATTTTTGGGTTAAGTAACGTTTTTGTTTTTTTTTTTTTTTTGCAAAAGCCATGAAACAAAATGTTCAAGAGAGCGAGGGAGATAAAGCGGTCAAGCAGAAATATATTTACGACCGTGTTTGATAAAACGTGTCGTAAAATTTATTTAACAGGGCCATGTAAAAAAATTTGAAATGTTTTTAATTACAACAAGAACAAAATGACAGTGAGTTGTGTGTTGTTAAATATTTGTATCCAGTATTTCCTAAATGAAATAAGAAATCTATTAAATTTTGAAATAAACTAAATAAATTTGTAAAACCAAATTGTTAAGATGATTTTGATTTTCGATCGAAAATCGATAAATGATATAAATCAATTAGATTTATCGTACAGGTTTCGATATTTGTACCCTTAAACCACTTACGGTACAGCGTATTATAAGTTTATGCAGATGTTTGTAACACCCAAAAAGAGTTGAGACAGACTCAACTTTTATTATGCTGATCAACTCAGATAAACTTCTTGGTTCGATTTAAGCCTGCCTGTCTGCCTATCTGAAGCACATGCATTTATTGTACCTTGGCACAAAGGTATGTTTTGGCTAAGAGACAATAGTTAAAATTGGATCATATTTACGACACGCCCCATATACGCCTTTCTTTAAAAAAATTTTTATATTGAAAACAAATACAATTTGATATATATTTTTCGTTAATACGTGTTTGAACATATATGTACTAAATTTGATCCGGACCGGTATATTTTTACGAACACTTTTCAAATAATGCCTTTTCCGAAAAAAGTCCTTATATGGACAAAAGCTTTAAGTTTGACTATATTTTGGCAAAAATTGGCACTTTTTTGTGTTTTGACATGAAAAATGTATGCACCAAATTTGATTCAGGTCGAATAATTTGTTGTACCTTCTTTCATATAGCGAACTTTTCCAATAATTAAATTTTTATATATTATGGCCTTATAAGTCTCTTATTTAATCTTAATCATTTTAAGAAAAATGGTGTAGGATATTTAATAGTCATCTTTGACCAAGTGTAAAGTTTTTACGTGCCTTTAGTTGTCTTTTATAAGGTCATTCCACTTCTTTGAGGGAAACCTATGCCCTTAGTTAGAAAGTAGGGATTCAATTGCTAATTGTTTAGTCTTTAAAACCACAATAACTTTAATCAAAATTCCCAGATTCGTGATCCATTTGTACAAAAACTAACTCTCTTTAAAATTATCTTTTTAGGATTATTTCTATAAAATTGGTACTTTGAGTAGTTGAATAGTAAGCATTTTGAAAAAAAGCCTTTAGAATACAAGATGTAGTAAAGTACAAAAATTTAGGAGTGTAAAAGTTTCCAGGATTACGATAATTTCAAAGAAAAATTTTCTGCATGAGAAAGCAGAGAAGAGTGTCATACGTGGCAATGTGCCATTGCAAAGCAATCGATTCATATTTAGAAAGGAAGTACTCCCTCTCAGATGGGCCAAATAATACATTGCAACACTCAAGGAATGGAAAGATCTTCATTTTCCTTTTTGAGTTCTTAAATTGTACAAATTTTATAGACTGCAAATTAGCTGACTTTTAATTTATTCATCCATTAGCGATGATTCATTGAACAGTATTTTCAGTATGTGTATGCTTCTATTTGTAAAACAATATCTCTTACTTCCTTATATTCGGTTTTTTTTTACATTTGTAGCTTCACTTCTTTTATGTAATTTTTTTTGCAATAATCCTTTTTTTGTCTTCCATTCACTTAACTACCGCAACTTTTTAGTGGGAAATCATTCGGTCTATTTATTTTATTCCATTCTTTTGCTACTTTTGGTTTTTTATATTTCTTCTACATTTTTTTGTTATTTAGTTTTCTAATTTTCCCGCTTTTCACTGATACTTTTAATTTACTTTACAAATCCGTAAATGCTTCTTTTTTACTTGTGCATTTGCGGTGTGAATAACAACCAATTTAGACAATTTGAATAACTTTACATGATTAAAGCATTTAATTTTGTGTGAGTATGTGTGTGGGTGGTGTGTGTGTGTGTGTGTGTGTGTATGCATATGCATATTTACATATATAAAAATGAAAATAAATGGAAAGGGAATTTTCACGTGATTTGTAAATGGAAATTTCTCGCCAATTGACATGAACATTAATGACCAACAACACAAAAATTCAAATAGTACACACATACACATAAACATTTACTTATATAAGGATAATATAAAATTTTAGACTTTTGAATGCAAAAGTTAATAAGTTTCCCGTTTTTATTTGCCATATGAGTAAATTTAAGATTAACTTTAAAAGTAGTCTTAAATTTTCTTACACATTCGTCTAGAACTTCAAGTGCGCTAGATTTCAGTATCCTTAAATGTGTCACCTGCCTTACGCTTTTTTAATTATTTTATATATTTTAAATCTGCTGGGAGCAGAGCAGTTGTAGCGTACAGCGAATTCATATTTGTACAATCACTTTAAAATTTAGCAGTATTATTTCTTATAACCCAACAATTTCTAATCATTATTTTGAAAATATCAAAACTAAGAAAAAGTTGAAAATTAATTGTCAGTTTGTCATAAAATATTAAGGCTCCTTATTTGAAAGTCCTAATCATGTAAATCTGCTGACTTTTGCCCTTTACATCTGTGCGTTAACTTATTGAAAAAAAATTCTGCCTGGTGAAGGCTTAATTTGAAATGTACATAAAAAACATTCAGCATGTCAAATGTTCGTGGTCCAGTAGGTGGTCATGCTTCTTGTACTGGACAATGATCAATAAAACAATTAACTTCAATCAGTTAAACAAAAAAATAATCGACCATTATTGATTCTTAAACACCTTACATTTCGTTACTATCACTAAAAATTTCAAGAAATTATTTACCAGTTAAGAAACTGAAATATTTATTTGGGTTGAAATCATGTGGGCATAAATAATTTTTGATGGAAGCATCCAGAAAAAAAATATTAAAATTCAAGATATATAAAAAATGGAATTTTGGAAAACCATGCAGTATTTGTTATTTTTAAAAAATTATTCGTTCTGCTCATACTTTAAAAATATAAGGGCCAATCTTATTGAATGGGGTGTAATTTTGCAAACTTATGGGTTAATTTAGTTAAAAATGTTCCACAACTTTAAGGAAATGTCCTCTATTTTACCGACGTAGTATATCGATACTCGTTTTATAAGTTTGTGCAGATGTTTGTACCCTCCAGAAGAAATTGATATGGATGTTCAATTTAAATCGACTCAGAATGTGAATCGATTTAAGCCTTGTTTGTCTTAAATGGTTCACACCTACTTTGGATTTAACGACTTTACAACTTGGTATTGAATATATTTTTAGTGATTTAAATCGGAGTATTTTTTTAACTACAAACGATTCAAATTTAACTTTGACTTGTAATTTTTATTTCACATAAAAATATTAGCCAATGTGTAAGAGTCAGCGTCACCGTTAAACCGCTAACGTTTACCTATTCTGTGCCTTCTCACCCCCAGTCAATTCATCAAATTTACGTGACTCTAATCACACGCTAAATTTATTTTACTTACAGCCTTTATTAATGTATTTCGAGTCCAGAAAGTAAATTACATTTATCTGGGGCTAAATATTGAAGAGCAATCATCCAGACACTACTTGTTACACTGTTTGGCCAGAATAGCGCCGCTTTCAAAATATTGTAGTTGGAGTGTATGAAGGCCTTATGAGCAAGTCCTAAACAAAAAATCTGATATGAGCTCTAATGCTTACAGCTTTTGTCCTTACAACCAATCTTAATCGTAATCTTTATGTCCAAGAAAAATTATATGCCAAAAGGACAGAAACACAACACATTAGTCCCAAATACTTTAAAGCATTTAAAGTATTTCACTACTTTCTGGGTAACTAAAAATTGAATAACGTTCCAAATTTGTTAATAAAAGTTTTTTTTGTGCTACCGAACTCAAAATAGAAAAATTTTAATCAACTTAACATAATTGTTAGAGTGCTAACTGAGCACTTGCCTTTATTAATACTTTATTTTATGTAAACTTTTTTCTGCTTATTAAGTAGGCAAAGTTTTTTATGTCAAAATTGTGAGTAAAGATAAATTTTTGTTACATGATTATTTGTAGAAAATCAGTACACCGAGATAGATGTGCTATCTATTGGTAGTAATAAAAGTTTAATAAGTTTAAATTTTATTAAAAGTGCTTTTAGGACATTTCGGAACTCCTTGAATTCGTTTACATCTCGTAGAGTTTTTACTGTTTGGTTTTCTTTAAATCGGCTATAATTTTATCGAGGTTTCTGCGATGCTATAGAATTTGAAGACTCTACCGCGATACGCTTCAAATGCCAGCGATTCTTGCGTTTCCATGTGCAAAAATTTTGTACAAAAATAATACGATACTTCATTTCAAAGGCAAATTAAAGGAACATTAAACATTCCTGAATTGTTAACTGTTCGTTTCGATATCAAACATGTAGTTACGAAAGTTTGGCATTGTCTGCTGCCATCGCATTTCCAATCAAATGATTAGATTTGCGTACCAAAAAACTTAAAAACTTTGGCTTGGTTTATGTGAGTATTTAGTCGCAGATGGTGTTTTTATAAAGTTGTTCCCGAGCCGCCATTCTTTATTTTATCTCAAAGGTCAATAAAATTTTTGAATTTACCAGTTGCATCGGGGCTAAAAGTTTCTCTACAGGGAGTAATTTCTTTCTACTGAATTTTCGACGGCGTTGTTTCTTGTTATTGGCTGGAATGTATTGTGTTGAATCGTTTTTAGAACTAGGATAATTTCTGGCGTAAGTTGGTCCCGTTTTCGATGGCTGCCACGTGAGGTTAAGACGTCATTTTTTTGTTCTATTCTTTTCTGGCGTAATTTGGTCCCGTTTTCGGTGGCTGCCACGTGAGCTTAAGACATCATTTTTTTGTTCTATTCTTTTTTGTTCTGTCCCTTTGTCGGCAGGCTTATAATGAAAAATATAAGGACCAATCTTATTGAATGGGGTGTAATTTTGCAAACTTATGGGTTAATTTAGTTAAAAATGTTCCACAACTTTAAGGAAATGTCCTCTATTTTACCGACGTAGTATATCGATACTCGTTTTATAAGTTTGTGCAGATGTTTGTACTCTCCAGAAGAAATTGATATGGATGTTCAATTTAAATCGACTCAGAATGTGAATCGAAGCCTTGTTTGTCTTAAATGGTTCACACCTACTTTGGATTTAACGACTTTACAACTTGGTATTGAATATATTTTTAGTGATTTAAATCGGAGTATTTTTTTAACTACAAACGATTCAAATTTAACTTTGACTTGTAATTTTTATTTCACATAAAAATATTAGCCAATGTGTAAGAGTCAGCGTCACCGTTAAACCGCTAACGTTTACCTATTCTGTGCCTTCTCACCCCCAGTCAATTCATCAAATTTACGTGACTCTAATCTCACGGTAAATTTATTCTTGTTTTACTTACAGCCTTTATAAATGTAGTATTCATTGGGGTTTTTCTCTTTCTCAATTTAATTTTTTATTAATATTCATTTAATTGATGAATAACGGAAGCGCACAGCTTCTCTACTTGAACACGATAAAGCGATTACATCTAGTTACAATCAATTCCAATTGAATTTCTACTTGAACAATACTTTGAATATCACTTGGATTTAGAATGATATTAAAAAGTCGTAAATTTATCGTAATGAAATTCAAATAAATTTCGAATTTTATGTTCAACATTAAAATGTGACATTATGGATAGAGATGTCAGGTAAACGACAAGATAACACAAACATAGTAAAACTATGTATCCACGACACGAGTTAAAGGATAACAAATAAAATATACAAAACACATAGAATAAAATACGAAAAAATTAAAAAAAAATTGTCGGAGAGCAATGGGAAACATAAAAAGTTAGTAAGAGAAAGATTGGAGTGAAAAATGTGATTTTATAAATTAGGTTTTGAAAAATAAAAAATGTGCTTTTAAATAAATTTACCAAACATACATAAGAGCAATTGTACAAATGTTTCAATTGAGATTTTATAGCACACAAATATGGACTTATAAAAATTATAAGTTTTTCAAATTAAATTTTTCTGAAAGTCTATTTCAAATAAAAAAATTTTTAATCATCACATTTGTTATTTTTTTAATGTATCCACATTAAAGAATTTATGAAAATAACTAAACATTTATTTTAATGATGATACCTTTAATTCTATTCACTTTAGCACTTTTAAATGTGAGCACAGGCAAAAGTTTCTATTGACAAAATCTGAAGATTATGAACGAGTTAACGCTTTGCAAATTTATATAAAGATTTTTTAATTTCATGCCTAATTTTGTGTTGCCTTAATGCAGTTACACTTCCTTAAAAAGTTGTTAATTTCTTCTTTTAAAAGTTGTTAATTAATTAACATAGAATTTGCTCATAATTGCTGAATAATTGCTGAATAATACTAGGCTTTAGGCCCTTCTTCAAAATTAATAAGGAAATCAATGCATATGTGTTTGACGCCAAATTTACTTTAACATTCACCAGGATAAATCAATTATTGTGACTGTCACGAATTTATCAAATAACCCATAAAAAATTATTGAATTTTTTTGCACTGATTTGATCTAAATACAATTAATTAAGATTATTATAATTAATCTTTTCATTAAGTCCATCGATTTGGAATTACTTAAAGCCTAAATTCTTTCTAGAAATATAATTCGTTGGCAGATAGAAGTAGAGATTTTGTAATCACGAAGGCATTTGTAAATGAGGCTATAAATATTTCATTAAATATTGTTGAGATTTATTTGATATTTTAAATGATTTTTAGCTTTTAATTTAACAATAATTACGCATTAAAAATTCAAAATGCATGCGAATTTTGTTTATTATTTTTATTGTTATATATAAAAAGCAAAAAGGATTAATGTTGATTATGTAAATTTTTACACAAAATAAAGAGAGAAAGCATTAAAATTGTCAAATATACATTTTCCATTATTTTATAAAGTATTTTATTCATATTTAATAATTTAATGGACAACAAAACATATTTCAAATTGTAAATTACTTTTCTACTCTTTTATAATTTCATAAAAGTAACTTGAAAATTATTGTTTACATGATAAAGTTTACATTCGGAATATTTCACATTATGATTGGTGGGAATGGCAAATTTAAATGACGGATTAGTTACGTGAGGATTTGATTGTTTTGATTTAAATTATTTAATTAGCTTAGTTTTCTTAATTCTATGAAGATGTGTTCTATTTTCCCTTTCAATTAATTTTAATTTGCTTGTTCAATAAGTTACGGTTAGGAAAAAGACTAGGCGGTTGTCAAAGTGAATAGCATAAACTTTTATTGAATTATGCAAAAGTAGGCTTCATTATCTTTTGAGTAATATAAATTAGAAAATAGAATAGATCCATAGATCTCCCTTAAAAACTATCATAAGAATCCGAAAGAAGGGATCACTCTCGGCGTTAGAAATTTTTCCCTGATCTTTACTTCCCAAGACTTTCCGAAATTTTTTTGTGAGCCAAATTCTTTGGTAAAGTATACAAATCGCAAGTGTTAAATTTTTATTGAATGGTATAATTTTCAATCATCTCAAGCTTCTTATCGTTTGGTATTTCGAGGACAATTCCTCTAATATCTTTTGGAAAAATTTATAATATCATAAAAATTTGAAATTGTATCTTATTTGCCTCAAATTATTTTTAGCATAGTACTTTTCCGAATTCCTCCTTCCTCAATTTTTATTAAGCGGACTTATTTATAGTACTTAATTGTTAAAAGTGATTTAGTGTACTAACTTTTGTTGATTTATATTTTTCTTTTCAAATTCAATTGTTTTTACATAAAAAATTATTGACTGACAGAAGTGAAAAATCGCGTAGGTTTGTTTTTGATTACAGGAAGTATTTTTGATTTTGTTTGTTTTGTAGTTTATATTATGTGCGTATAAATGTATGTGTATATGAGCATGCATGGACAACATGAAGTACAACATTTGTTTACATTTCCCATAAAATATGTAAAGCAAAATAAATCATAAATATCTCAGTCCATTTTCGGGGGGTCTCTCTTTTCCTTTTTACACCACTTCAAAGCAGTGACTTTTGTGTGCTTAGTATGAAAATTCATACCAGTTGAATTTTTTGCAGATTTTTCTTAAATTTTTCATTAGTTTTATTTTCTTGTTTTCTTATTGTTTGAATTTATATGTTGTCTATTATGCACATCATGTAAAGAGGGAGGGTATACTCACTACAAAATACATATCCCCGAGCACCATTAAATTCTGAATCCATTCAATCATGACTGAACATCTATGTGCTTTTGGCTCCTTCCTCGTTGTAAAATTTTCACATATCGACTTTAAATTTAGCAGAAGCATAGAAAGTTCTTGCACGCAAGTTTGTATGGAAAATGGGCAACATTGGCTCAAGAATGCGCCCACAACGTAACAAAAATTGAGAACATATGCGCTTTTTAAACAAAAATTTATTGTTTGTATGTCTGTCTGTCCATGAAAATTTGTTATCAAACTACAAGTTGCAATTTTTGAGATATTTTAGTAAAATTTAGAGGCGAAACCTCTTTAAAAATGTCCAAAATCGCAATATTATTTCGGCTACGTAACGTCTATTTAAAAAAACCTTATTTGAAAAAAAATTTTAAATATATTTTAAGGCAAATTGATATGGAATTGTACTTTAACATGAAAAATTTGTGTACCAAATTTGCATGTTTATATAGACATGTAAGAATAAAAGTTTTTATGTAAGCTCGTGATCTATTTAACAAATAGCATGAATTGCTTGATTACAAAGAGCGGGAATAAAACAGAGCCATCTAGCTTAAAGCAATTTGTATTTGCTTCTTGTTTGAAAGTGATCAATTTTATAAAGCCATGCACTAAATATTTCATAACTCTTATTAATTCTTTTAAAGATAATTTTATTAATCTCGATATTTTCGTAGAAGATGATGTTTATCCTCATACATCTGATTCGATTATTGCAACTGAACATTTCAAGCTTCATTTTGTGTCAAGGTAGCATTGCTGTGAGTGCTTTACATGTATACCTGCCATGAAGGCTCAAATGCATGGTACACAAACGTACATAATGTTCGTTAGCGTTGGTAGACATGTCACACAGGGTGCATGCTACCGTCACGACTAGCTCCTAATTTACAACCTAAATTGCACTTTATATACATGGCTTAATCTTTGGTATAAAGATTTGGAACCTTCTTATTACTCCTCGGCTTAGATTAGATTAGTCCAATAAGCCTACCCAGCTAGCCATTTTATTCGGGAAATGGCACCCTGCACGACAAGCATATATATGTTTGAACAAGCGACGCTTGCAATGTGGGCACCACAGCCTCCACGAAGCCAACCTCAATATCACCACAATGGGCATATTAAAACTGGTGATCCCGTGGTACCAAATTAACTTATTGAATCCGATCTCGTGACTCATGATGCACCCTGATGGCCGGCATCCCCAACGACCATCTCATGAGCCACTCCCAGTTGAGCAGGTGCTTCTCGGGGCTGTTTGCCCCCTGTCAAGGTAGCAGCTCAATTCCATCTATTGAATTTTAATATCACAAATCCACATCATAAAACTTTCATAAGAGGTTAGACACACGATATAAGAGTAGGCCGTATTAAAACATTTCACGCACGCATGAATTAAGGCAAAATGATTTCCTTGACCGAAATATCATCAGAAATGTAGGCATCATCGCCAACTTTAACTTTAATACAATGAATGGACATTAAATTTGTTCCGATCACGTGTTAATACTGACACGCATGACTCTATTTCTAGTTTAGGTAGCACTACTCTATAAAGGCATCAGCAGCAGCGAAAGATTTCTAAAATGAAGTAAGCAAAGCAACTTTTTACTATTAAATTCAAGGGTATACAATTGCCCACTTAGAAATGCCTTTGCCATGTAGAAAATATCTACATAATATGGACAGTTTTAGCGGACTGCAAATACATACAAATGTATATTCAAAATTATGCATATGCAAATAAGTGACTCTTGAAAAATGAAATAAATGGAATAAAAGGAAGACTTAGAAGAAGCCGAATTCACATGCAATATTTTTCAGCTACAATAAACATACATATGCAAATACATACATACATACATATGTATGTATGTTTATTGTACATTGTAGTATACTTAATTTACGCAAATTAAATAGAGTAAAAATAAAGAATTCAATGGAGAAAGAGGTATATGGAAAAAAAATGTTAGATGTAACACGCAAACAACTTTTAACAATTGCAGTTATTTAACGGTCACGTAGTCATGCAGAGAATTTGATGTTGATTGAGAATATACATATTTTATTGAGGCAACATCGTGGTCTTCTGGGTGTTGCAAACATTATAACAAAGTGAATAATTTTCAACTTTTAGGTCGTGATTATAGAAACATCATTTTATTTCATTTTATCAAAGAAACAAGAAAAATTAAAATTGCATTTAAATTAAAATAAGCCCACAAATACATCAATACACACTTAGAACTGCCACATACATTAATATTAAGCTTCATATATAAATCTCTTGGTTTTGATATATATTTTAACTTAATTGCAACACCAATAGCAACAATAACAATAATGAATAAAACTAATGAAAGAGCAAAAAAGTATACGTGCTTGATGCATCCAACTAATTTTAATCAGCTTGGAATAGAATGAAATGAGATGCATTGTTGAAATTAATGATATTTTTTAAGTGATGGCAAAAAAAAAAAAAAACAAACATTGGGAAAATAAAAGTTTAATGAGATAAATGAATATTTAAATAAGATGGCGTGATAATAAAGAAAAGAAAGCAAAGAACTAAGGCAGCATAAAATAAAAGCAATTTACTTATTTGTGACTATGAATGATGTTTTATGTCTTCCATTTATGCATAATAATTGAACGTTTAAAGATAAGTTAATGACAATTTTAGCATTTATATGTAAATTATTGTTAGTTATACATTAAGTATATTGATAAAAGAGATATTTTTGCACTAATTACGTTAAAAGGGGTGTAAAAGGGGCTCTTAATTTCTTTCCTTAATAAGTTGCTGAATAATATTTAATTCCAGCATTTGGCTTCCATATTATAGTTAGAGTATATTAGAACACTTTGTAAGGATTAATTTTCCTCACAGATCAACACGTAAATCATGAGATAATTGTACGAAATTGGTTGTTTTGTTAAATGGGCAATAAATGTCAAATGAAGGTATAAAATTTTTCAAAGTTTAAGTGTGAAGGAGAATTCATATGTAAGGGGAATCATATCGCTGAATCAGATCAGATTAATTTTCACAAAACGCTTTCCTTAATAAAACTAATAAAACTAATAAAACAAAAATATTGTGCCATGTAAAATATTATGCCATTAATGCTTAATTTGAAAGCTAATAATTGTTTGCTTGTTATTCTATAAACTTGTTTTATGTGAGTTAGTGATTTGATTCACATAATCTTTGTAGTGTATTAACATGCACAGACCCTCGCAAAGGAGAACGCGAAATGTCCTGATGCAAATAATGTTTTCATTAACATTTGTTTTCAAACCAAAAAAAAAAGAGGAAAAAAATATTGTCACTCATACGACGCGGTTAACCTTTATCGCCTACCAATGAAAGTTCTTTCAAAAAATACAAAATATATGCGTAGAATAATGTGACCAATGAATAATCGCCAATTCTTCACTCGGCCATCATTTCCTCTAATAGCTTGGGTTAGCAGATCCTAAGCTGCCTCACAATGGTTTACGTTTATCTGTATCAACTTTATTGCTGAATTTTGAGAAGTGCTCTTTTCAAGATAGGGTAGTATGCGCTACCGGTGACATGTTTGACGCTTTTTCATAAACCTGTCCTGCAAAGATGTGAAAGATTAATTATGCTTTTGCAGGTTCCAGATTGGTTCCAAAACTCTACGCATTTATAACATTTAATAAGCGATTATGTGGTACTAAAATCTATCAAAATTTTCCCTATATTCACCAGTTTCATTATTTCTGGACATACATTATAGACCAGTAGCCTCTGTATTTGTGCAAAATTTCGTTTTTCTATTTTTTGCAGTTTGCAAATGATGAGCAAAAAACTACCAAATTTTGTTAAAAAGAATGAGTTGTTCTCATTTTATGTTGTATTATGGGCGCGTCCTTTGACCGTTTATACTCCCTTTTAAGGCCAACTTGCGCGCACATACTTCTAATGATTTTAACAAATTTGAACTTAATATCTCAAATTGTACGACCAGAAGAATGTTTATAACAGCGAGACGCACAGACAGAAGAACAGACATGTCTAAATCGATGCAGAATTTAATGCTGATCAAAAATTATGTATATTTTGTTGGGTTCCCGAACTTTTCCTTTGGGCTTTACAAACATAATGACAAAATGAATATATCTCTAATCTTTGGGTGGTGAAAATATTTAGTAGGAACACGTGTTTATTCATTAGCTTTATGTAATTTTTGCCGCAGCCTTGATTAACGTTTATTCGCAGTTCTTTGCCAATGTTATTTTTGCTGCAGTTATTGCTACTGAGATTTTTTACGCTATATTTTTGATTTGCATTCAGTTTTCGTTCCAGTTCAAGAATACTTTTTATACCATTTGTTTCCTTTCCACGTTTAGAGTAAAATTTTTTATTTTGTGTCAATGTTGTCGCTGCCGCTTTTCTGTTGTAATATTTCTTTAACAATGTAAAGATTCATTATTCGTTTCATTGTTGCATTTGCATTTTAACTTTTTTACATCAGCCAGTAAATTTGTAAGTTAAAACTATTTATGCTGATTTATCTACGATTTATATTTTTTTTCCATTGTTTGCTTGTACTTCAAATTACGCTGCTATTAAATGACTTTTTCAGTTAACCTCATCGAATCAAAATTACTTTTAAAATAATGTAAATTCTTACTTCTGCCCTTTTAGTATAATTTTCGAACAAAATACATTACTCAGACAAATTGTTATTTAAACATGTTTATTTTTCTAATACCGATCAAAACTTTGTAGTTTAGGACTATGAGGTTTCGTCCTGAACAGCCTAAGTAGTGTAGAGGGCGATTATTTACATCAATTATTTACATGAACAGACCAACTGAGTAGACCATTATTAAGTGTAAAGCTTTTGTGCTTCCATGGTGTGATGATTACCAGTCCCAAGAATTATTCAGCTCAATTCGGAATGTGGTCATGTATCATAATGTTTGATTCCGCCTCGTAGATTTAATGTGATCTTACTGGAACATCAATTTTAGTACTTTTTAGTGGTAGTAGAGTTAACTTCTAAATGGCCATGTGGTGCCCATATTCTAAGTTAACGTTTTCTCCAAAATAGACTGCCATTTAATGACATTACTCTAAGCCATCACGGCATCTACTTATATAAAACATTTGCTCTAATGGAAAATGAGTTCAAGTTAACGTAAAGAATTCTTAACTTAACTGAAATTAAGGCCATGCTTCAATATTTAAGTAATTTGTTTAAGCAATGCAATTTTTCAATGGCCATAAAAATAACTGCAACCATATTTGGCTGCCTGATAAAAAAATTTATAAGAGAAAGTTATGTTTTGTTCAACGCACTTGATACTTGTACTGAAAGGAAAAAGAGTATAATGAAGTAGTAAAATCCATTACTTGTATTAATAGTAAGTAATTTGAATTGATGGAATAAGTAAAATAAATGAAAACAAGATTTATACCTTAAATATTCAACATTCCATAAATCATTTACACACACTCACTTGATTTAACATTACAAGATGAATATTAACACGCAACTGAAGTGAATTGATATAAAAATAATAATTATTATTATTGTCTGCATTATCATTATCATAATGATTATAATCATTATTATTAAATGTTATTTTGGGCTTGAATGTGAAATGTGAAATGTGAAATTTGATGTAAAGGACTAAAACCATCTTCTCGCTTTTTAATTTCCGGATTCTCGTTACTCCTGATATTTGTGTAGATATATTTCAAGAAAATGCTTAATCGCGTTCAAATATTTTTAAATTATTATAAAACGGGGTTTTATTATAAAGCGGGGGCTACCAGTCTTTCCAAAATTCATAAAAGGCACGGTAATAAAGGAAAATAGTTATTCGCCTTTATGAAATAATCTTCTACTATTTTATCGAATTGTTGGTACAATACAACTGGTAATGTGTAACTTAAAGGAGGAAAATAAATGATAAAGTAGTTTTGGTAGCAACAAAAGGAGTGACCTCGGTGAAAGAATCGAAATAATCGTAAAAATTGCTTAAGAGAGTGCTCCTCTCGTTTGGAGCAATGATTAACCTTACTAATTAAATTCTTATGTTGCATGCCTTGCAGAACGGTATCCCCTGGCAGGAACGTCTAAAATAATGTACGCACCTAGTTCCTAAAACAATGTTAGGCCTCCAGAGTTATATGAGATGCTAACTAAATGAGAATGATGAGCGATGTGAGTATTGTGGATTTGTGGTCGAAGAATAAATAAGCCTGAGTAAAAATTAAAACGAAATTGTGTTGAGGAAAGAAATATCATTTTATGTAATTGGTTTTACGCAAATTCAAATTATAGATTGACACTAAGACAAAATCAACAATGAGGGTTCACTTGTGAACGTCAAATTGTTAAAGCCTCATGCATTCATCGAAAGGCTAATTTCAAAGTTTAGAGTTTAGATTGTTTAAACGAACTTTTCTATCAGCTGATCTTAGTCTTGTTCTTATTTATCAGTAATTGCCCTACAAAATAAATAAAGCCGAAACTTTGAGTAACTGAGTGAGTACGGAAGTAAAATAGAATTGTGTGTTAGGTAATTTTCTTGAATAAATATGATTGTCAATGCATATTTGTTGGCCTATAATAAAAAAACACTTGATAAAGGGTTTAATTAAATTTCTTTTAGAGAGAACTCATCAATTTCAATTCTGCACCATCTGCAAGTGCTACACAGATGCAGATACACACAACAAAATATTCCATTTACATAAATATATGAATCTGCGTTTATATTTATGTGTGTATGTGTAAGAGAGAGAGAGAGAGAGAGAGAGAGAGAGATAGATACATTAAAAAAATGGGAATGAATTGTGTTTACTATGAAATTTTTTATTTCTTTGTATGAAGGTATGTGCATGTATCAGTGAATTTAGAAAGCAGTAGAAATGAAATGAAAATGTAAAATCTGAATTTGTTGAAATCAATTAAACAACAACAAAAATTAATTTTAGGCAAAGATTTCATATGCATTTCAAATTTTATGGCAGTTAGATAATTTAATGTTGGATTAGTTCGATTGAGTTGTAAAAATGATTTTGGTCACCAACAGTTTGATCCGATCTAGACAACTCTCCCCAAAATGCAACAAATTTTCCTTTTTCGTCACTCGGCCCTTTATTGTAATTTATACAATAAAGGGACTTTTTCGATTTCCTAAATTAAATTTTTTTAATTACTCTACAAGTCAATGGAACTTCTTACCCTTAAACGAAAAGTCAAATAACATTCTAAAATTCTTTCTTCTTAGATTAATCGGTTTAAAAAAGTAACGCATCTTGAAAAACTATCAAATATCAAGCAACCAATCGAAAATTTACATTTACATTTTGCATCTATAAATGAACATAATTTACACTATTATTGAGACTGCGGGCGCGTAGAATAAGTGAAATAAAACAAGAGAAACACCAATTCCAACAAAAGCGATATGCTGATTTCAATGAAAACCAATGGAATCTAGAGATATTAAGGAATGATGGATGATCTTATTAATTTATGCAGCTCTGCAACGTTTTTTCTTTAGAGAAAGTACATGAATTTTGGACGCTTTGTCTGGAAGGACACGCAAAACACCACCAGAATATACGAGTAAATTTTTATTGTTCTAATTAGAAGAGCAGTATATATTTGAATAGTTATGACTTGAGGATATTCCTTTTCCATTTCTCTTTCATTTTTTATCGCTTATAATAAAGGGCCGCTTTGACAAGACGAAATAGTTTTCCCAATATGACATCGTAGAAAAAAGAACTGAAGATAGAAGTATCGTTCGCACTTCTTTCATAGCAAAATAAATGATATTGTTTCTCTAAACATTTGTAGTAATAAATAACTTTTGTTGCTTCTAATGCTGTTGTCATTATTGCTGCCAGAAGCTCTTGTAGTCATTTCATGCATTCATTCATCTGCCAAGAGATATCGATACTTCAATGATTTTGTTACGTTCTTTATTGTTTCATTACGAATTTTAACATTTACTTTATTAATCATATAAAATACATACGCTTTTTTCATCTAACTATTTTCCCATATCACAAACATTCTTTCTAGAAAAATGCTTCTTTTATATTCAAAGTATTCCGAACTAAAATCTATTATATAAATATTTTACAAGATTCGTTAAAGGCTCCTTTTAAGTTCATTTAAAAAATAAATTCATAAATTTAATGTACATTTATTATTTGTCCGGCACAATTTCTTTCCTTTAATAATTGGACTCATTAGATTTTAATATCTAAGTTCATATTTTAACCATTTTCCTAACTCCCGTTGTTTCTGCTATCAAAAGAAGGAACTTAAAGAAATCTTGATGTAAGTTTTATTGTTATTGTTTAATGTACACAAACAAAGAAAAATACTATTAAAAACAGGACAGACTATAATATAATTATCATCATTGTGTTTATCATCATCTATATAAAAATTGCTAATAGTAATTGGTTATTAAAAAGAGGCATTTAAAAGAACCAGAAATGTGTTTCTTAGATTTTTCTTTAAAACATTTTTCTCACCAAAAATTTTACAGAACTTTTATATTAAAAAAAGGCAAATGAGTTTTAGTGATAAATTCTAGTGATTTTTTATTACTAAATCTACGAAATGTTGAGAAATATACAAAGGCAATTAAAGGAAACTTTCTACAAAGAGTCGCGAAATAGATCAAAATCAAAATCAAAAGACAAAGGAAGAATGTTTTACTTAGAAGTACAAGTGACATAAATTAAACGATTGGATGCGATTCTTTTGAAAAAGAAATAAATGAATCGAATGGAAAATCCTGGGATACAGAAAAATTATGAGAGAAAAAGAATTTTTTTTTATTATTTGGACTTTTTAATCGATATTAGTAAATAACTTCATTTACTATTAACTGAAATCTGAATTAACGTTGTAAATATGAAATTATAGAATAAGCCTGCTCAAGTTAAATTATTTAAAGACTTTGAAAGTTTTTTTTCCAAAACTAATTTGTTTCGATTGTTTGCAATTAAAGTATTTCCTTGTTACAAATACAATGCCTTAAAAAGTATTCAATTCGAATTTGAATGATAAATTTAAATAAACTATTTATTCATTTAAAGTATTTCACTTTTTAACTCTTATTCAATAAAGATACAGCTTATTTTTGGGAGTTTTAATGACAAATAAAATCTATAAAATTACTTAAGATTTACAATAATTAATATTTGTGTAATATCTTCGCTATATTTCATCTCGTAATTTTTCTTGGTTTTTGGCTTCTGGGTTGAGGATTTGTCTAAATTATTCCTCTCACTAAGTAGAATAGTTTGATTTTCCTTGCCTTTTATTACTTTTATTTTCCATACTTATTCATCGTGTCCTTTAATCAAATACACTTTTTTTAAAGAATATTTCGACTTACATCTCAGCTATACATATTGTCCTACAAGCGCCATCCATCTATTTCTAAGCAGTAATTTATTAAGCGATTTTTTTTATATCTTCACTTTTAAATTATATCCTTTGTTATGAAAAATCTAATAAAAAAGGATACATTAATTAGTATGAGTTTGGTTTTTTACAAGGATGACTACAATTGCAAAAAACTATCCGAAAGTCCTCATACAAAGCTGTTCGCAAGTTATTTTCAAGAATCAGTTTGCACAACCAAACAATTTTAAAATCAATGGAAGAAAAATCAAAATGTTAAATTTTAAATATAAAAAAATTTTGCAGACTGTGACGTGAAACTTCTTAACAAATTTGACTCGTAATAAAAAAGTGAATATTTTTAATTTATTTTCTGTATTTAACTTTATTAAAATGTTTCAACAACTGAGCTTAAAAAATAGACGGATTACGAACAACCGGATGATCGAAAAGGCAAATACAGTGACGTAAATATTTGCATTAAAGGAATCAATTGAATTTGCCATTAAGGCTTCCCAAATGTCCAGTATTCACATTAAACACTGAACACTGAACGCTGAACCATAAATCTATTACTTCAGATACAGATCAAAGTCTTCCATTTTTTTAGCAATCATTATTACACACAATTTAAAAATTTTCATTATACAGCAGCGCTAAGTTACATTATGCCGGTAACAGTACGAAGGTCTCGGATATACTTAGAAATTGTGTCATGTCACGAAGTTTCATTTTTTTTAATTGCTTCATATATTTTGTTTATTATTCAACACATTATGCCATTACAGTTATTACCGTTATTTAAGTTTTACTATCATTTACTAATGTTTACTGTTGATATCATTGTTTTTTGCTCCATGTTTTACTTTTTTTATTCTTCCATAAATTTTGTTGCCCCATTATAAATTGCAACATTTCGATGTTAGTTTTTCTTTCTTTTGTCTTCTTCTCTTTACATATTTTATTTTGTACTAATCACCCAGATTACAGATACACTTATTTTGTCACGTCTGGAACCCTCAAGCGTACAAATATTCTTGATCAGCATCAAATGCTGAATAAATTTAAACATCTCTGTCCGCCCCTTCGTGTGCCAGTGTATGGCAAATAATCTCTGGTATAAAAAATATGGAATATGGAGCTAAAATTTGGTTGATATTGAATTCGAGGCCAATCTATCCAAAAACCAAAAGACACTACTTCTGGTTTTTTCCAAAAAAAGTTGTTTTTTGCTACTAACCGAAAAACTACAATAGAAAGAATTTTAATATTTTGTATAATTATTTAGATCTTCTTTCTACAGTGCCACTCCAAAAATAGTGCAATTTGATCACGCTCCCGAAATCATACAATGCCACTTTTTTTGTCTTCATATTATCCACCTTTAATTCAAGAACTGCTTCGAATAAAAAGCTTAAATTTTGCCCGAATATAAAAAGCGCTGTCTCACAAAAAATGTGCAAAATATACTTCAGCCACGCCTACCGCATATTAAAAGCCATTGCAATTTGCATCATGTTCATTACTTTCGGTTGTTGCTTACAGCTGATATAGCATACACTTCAAAATTCGTATGTAGAACAACACTGTATCCGGATTGGGGGTACCCAAGACTTGACTCCAGCCAAAAATAGAATTTTTTCTTCTCTACATTTCATATTACATGCTTTTCTTCAAATAAGGAGTAATATTTTTATTTTATTTTATTTTTCTATTTGTTTCTTGAAATTGCTTCTAGCAATTTATATTTAGCTTTATTGCATAATGCGGTGTTACTAAACTTTTAATAAAGGATTCTTTAAATAGATCACATAATTTGTTACTCCTTAAAAGGTCTCCTATCTGGATCAAAAAATGAATTACAAAGTTTCTACTTTCTTAAAAGATCTTTCAAGTCGTACATTAACGATAAAAATGCTCGTTCATTCCTTTCATTCTCAGTTTAATTCAAATGAAATTCAATGACATAATTTTTGATTAGATTAAGTAACGTTTCGCCATTTAATATTATGGCGAACTACTTGACCCTTTATTTATCAAAATCGTAATATTTTTCCATTTATAAATAATTTTTATTCCACTTTTTGTGAAACTGAATAAATATTCTATAAATTTGTACTCTCTACTTGTCATATGGAAAAGTTATAAAGTTTATTCTTTAATTCACTATTTGTTCAACCTCTCTTTGAATTTGCATTTCGGTTTACAGAAACGTTATATTAGAAGAACCAAAAAAAATTAAGGAAAGAAAACTTGGAAGATTGTAAATTATATTACAATAGACAATTGTTCTTTAGTTATTGTTTTTCATGGCATTTGCCGCAACGGGTTGAAAACAACTTTTTATACCGATATTTCCTTTTACGTTTTTTATGAGAATTCATGTACATTTTTCCATCGTTTAAGTTTGTTGCACTTCTACTGTGTGGAGAAATTGATATGTTTACTCCAACTGAATGCTTGAAAATTTCTTTGCCTTGGAGGAATTCACACAGCAAAGAAAGGTACTCGCTTTGAGATAAAGTTCAACCCAAGTACTTCAAAATGTAAATCGTGAATGATTTTCTAATATTAAGACACAAGTCGCATATTTTGGACTACTTTGAGAATAAGTGAAGCAGGAATTGGTATAAAGTAGATTTTTGGCACCCAAAATTTAAAAGCAAAAGTTGCTCTAAGGTAGCCTACTTTTGGGGACCTTCCCACATTGTGGCAAAATTGCCCAATTTCACTCATTTAAAACAGACACTTTACCCTTGAACCATAAAACTTCTTATACCAAAATATCTTTATAATTGTGGTATAGAAAGAAATTTCCTTAGCAATTCAGAGAAAATCTTAGTTAAAGTCCTCCCTTGAGTTTAGTTACATCTCCTGAACGAAGTTCAAATTAACATGAAAATTTGTTGGTTTGATTTCATTGGAATTTTTTTTTTCTTTATATTTACTTTTGGTTTGTCGCCTTTTATTCTAAAAATATGAACTGTACATTACCATAAAGTAAGTTTTTGCCACGTCTAATTCAGTCTGTCTGCTTGATTTTTTTCTTCTTATTTCTTAGGTTTGAGTTCTTTGTTCGTTTTGTGGTTTTTCCTGCCTTTACCAGTTTTTACTTTCTTGCATTCATTTAACTTTTGTATTTTCCTTTTGGCTTTGCAAATTTTCATAGAGAAGTAATGAAACGCACCAGACAAATGGAAAGAAAAAAAATCATATTTTTATTGTTATTGTGTGTAAATCGTTAACTTAGCTTAGCATATTATTCCGTTTTGTTTCAATCATGTTTTTGTATTTTTTTTACACCCTACATCACTGGCACCATAATGTAAAATGGGTTTAAATGGCTGCTTACTTAAGTTAGGAGAAAAACTTAAGATAGTCAGTCACAATTTTCTAATACGGAATGATTGATATCTTTCAGTCTGCTTTTCGTCTAAACGTGTAGCAATTCAAGCATCTTCAAACATGATTGCAATTTAAAGGCAAATGGTAAATAATGATGTCCTTGAATATTTTATGAGCTTTCTCCATAAAAGCAATTTATTATTTGGATGGTTGGTTTATTAAAAATGTATACATAATTTCATCTACTACTTCTACATCTACTTTTTGAACTCGTTCCCAAAAGTCGAATATCTCAAATCATTCGAAAATTATTGAAATATAATATTTTACTGTCTTCACTTCGAAATTTACTTTAGACTTCGTAATTAAAATAAACAAAGTAATTGGACATTTTACAATCGCTAAGGCAACTGCATTGTTTTTTTAGTCGTTTTCATATAACGATTTAAAAAAAAATGGCTTTATATTATGCTAAAAAGTATAATATTTTAAATTTAGTGAATTTTCTTAATTCTTTATTAAGTTTACTTCTGTTAATTCATTTTAAAAAAATGCGGACTACAATGATTTTATTTATATTTTTAAGTAAAGACAATCTTGATGCATTATTTCATTATTTTTTAATGTACGAATCTGACATAATTTATCAGAAGGAGAATTTCTCTTCATTTCAATTATTCAGATGAATGTATTTATGCATAATTTTTGATTTAATTTCGCGTAAAATGACTTGATATTTTTATGCATTTACTTTAATAAAATTTTATTTACACAAACATAACAAAAATAAAATTTTTACAACATTGGAAATGTTGTAAAAGTATGGTATATAAATTTTTATAAGCAACAATCGATATTATTGGAAATAACTCAAAAATTATTTTTTGCATAATTCAAAAATTATTTTTTGAATAATTCGTGATTTATGCACTACATGGAAAAGACTTATATGGAACGTAGAAAGAACTCCTTATAAAATTTTAGATACCCTTCATCTAAATATAGAGATATAATGATAAAAAAAAGGCACAATTTTAAAATCCCCAAGAAAATCTACATTTCCCATAATCAATGAGGGATCTCTACTTCTCTGTCATTTTCTAAAATGCGCTTGTTAAAACATAAAATTATTTTTATATAAAATTCTTTTTTTTTTGTCCTTTTTCTTATTCCACTTTCCATTTTATTTAATATTCACAATTTTCATATTTATTGTTTTTTTTTTGTTGCTTCCATTTTGTACCACCCGAAATTTCTGTCGTTAATAAGACGTTCAGAAGAACTTCTATTCATAACTAAATTAAAAAATACAAAAAACTTCAACACATTTTGTACAAACAAATTTTGCTTGTATACATGAAATATGAAGAAGCTTTGTATAAAAATTTGTGAAAATAATTTAAAATATTTCAATAACTAAACAACGCAAAATATACAACAATGCCAAACGTCATTTGGAAACTGTTTTGTTGACAAGTATTTTAAAACTTTTCTCCAATGAAAGCGATAATTTAATTAAATTTTTATGTATGTGAATACGAGCGAAGCATAACAAGAAAAAGTTACTATTGATATAGTTCAGTATGTTTGAAAAATTGCATGACTCAATTTTAAACAAAATTTCTCATGCATCACAGCCCGAATTAAATGAACTATAATAAATGGTTTTTTTTACCAAAAAAAAAAAAAAAAAAAAAAAAAATTAAGTATTACATAGTCGATTGGGACCAACTTTTAAATACCTTACATCATTTTGCCTAACATGACTAAACAATCAAATAAGAGAATTACAAGACAATGAAATTATATGCAAAGCTTGGTCTTGAAAAGTGCTTGATTCTGAAAATGTTCAATAAGATTCCTTTGGACAAAAACCAAACGACATGCCAAATTTCATTAATGCAACTAAAAAATTAAGACCTATGTCTTAATAACAAATTTACACAGACAGACAAACAGACAAGCTTAAATTGGGTTCTTGATTTCTCAGTTCTGAGTTACTCAGTATACTAAAAGTTGGCTTTATTTCAAAATCTGCCCAAACTTGTAATACCCTGCATATCTTTTTTTGAAATATTTTTGGTTTTGTAGATAAAAGTTTCTAAATGTCAGAATTCATTGATGAAAACCCATATTAGTAAGGAATGCAATAAGGCGATTTGTATGAATACCCTACTTTTTTAAGTTGATATAACGATAAAAAATTTATACAAATTTTTACTAATAATTTTTTTGAGTAAATTCTTGCTTTCCATGTCATATTCAATAGAATTTTACCTCAACAAAATTTCTATATGCTTCATCTGCAGATTTCTTTTGAATAAAATAAAAAATAATGCAATAAAATTCCCCGCAAATACACTTATTGTGACATAAAAGTAGGCAGTTTCAGAACTCATAAAAAAGTACTTTATTTACACTAAATCTACAGTAATATTTAGGATTAAGTACAAAACTCTCGTTCATGTACATTCCTTGTGCATTAAGGAAACATAAATAACATACTCAAAATCCTAATAAAAATCGGTATTAAAAAGGTTATTTGAGTCTAGGCTAATTCACACTTTGGACTCCCTTCCTTATTATGAACTTTTGAAATCATTTGACAGTGACAAATATTTACTCTAGCAAAGTGCAATCTCAAAAATCTCAAATGTTATACTCTTTGATTATAAGTTATTTAAAGGTCGACTATTACCGAGCATAAAGTTTTTATTAAATTTTTTTTTGTAGTACTATGGAATTGTATGTGTATTTCTATTGTTAAATTAATTAAATGAATTTAAGGAATTTTTTTTTTTTAAATTACTGATCATGTTTGAGCTTGTTTGTTCGATTGAGTAAATATTCTTGTTCATTATTTTTATTTTAAGAACAAATTTATATAAATTTACCACAATTTAATTACACGTGCCTTTAAAAAATATGCATAAAGGTTTTTTTAAACAACTTACAAAAAAAATTTTTATACAAATAGATCTGAATGAATAAACTAAGAGTTGTAAATGAAGGATATGAATGAAATTGAAAAATGTTGACAGTTACGTCAAAATGTTGTGCTGTACCAATAAATTTTTTGCATAAATATTCAAAATTGTATGATTATCCTTTAAATGGGTAGTTAAATTTAATCAACGCAATTCAAATCATTTACCAAATTTGATCAAAATATCTTAAATATTGTACTCTATTGTTGTATACAAATGAACAAGGATAATACGTGAATAGGCATATAAAAGTGGCTTCAGAAAATTATTTTGTATTATTAAAATTCTGTCTTAATAAAATTTGATGGAAAATTGTCTTGAACTGCCTTATGCAAAACAAGAATTCTAAATGGTTTTACCGGTTTTTCTTTTTATTCTCTTAAATGTTTAATATTTAATTTTGACTTTTTTTTTGGTTGTTGGCTTTTGTTATTGTTTTATTGTTTCACCTTTGGCCATTTTTTTTTATAATATTTTCCTTTGTGTGCTTTCCAAGTACCTTACACTAGACATATATGTTTACATATATATAAAGGAATCTAAATGGGCAGGTATTAAGAGGAGATTTCATCAAATATAAATTTTCACTTTGTTCTGGACATTTGTACATTTATTTGTTTGCTTTAACGTTAGTTCATGAAACATTAAGAGACATCATCAATACAAAAATAATAATTTATTGTAGCTTTTATTTTTGCTTTAATTGAAACACTGGACATAAAATATAATTATATATGTTTCAGCTGTTTGCTTGTGCCGATATTTTGTTAAAATGATGTTATAATTATTGTTGTTGAAATAAAGCCATAAAATTTAAATTTAATTACATTTTTTTTCCGTGGACTAGTTCAATATATTTATCATGTATCTCCTTGTTCAATTAATCCTTGTTTTCTTCTTCTTTCTACATTTTTTTCGAACATTTTTATACTCATCAAACTAAAGTTTGAAAGTTTGCAACATCCACTCTAAAAAATTAAAGACCCTATAAATGGGAAAAGATCACTAACACATTCTGAATGAATGTAGACCTATCTATCTGTTTGTACGTCTCTCTGTTAATGGTAAACATTTTTCTGATAGAAAAATTTAGATATCAATTTTAAATATTTCTGTATTCTTTTTTGCATACAAAATGAGCCAAATCGATAAAACAATCCGTTTACAATAAAATTGCAACATGTTTATATTTTTAAGCTGTTACTCATGATTTTTACTAATATATAGATCGATTCAGAATCATTTTCTTTTTAGATATCAGTTTGTCTGTCTAAATTTTATCTAAAATTTATATTCTCAAATTTTAAGTAGCAGTTTTAGAGATATTGCAATAAAATTTTGATATATAAACGGTTTTTGAGGTAGAGGTGAAAAGTGGTCGTGATCGGGTCACGATATAAATTGCTCACGTCTAATACAAATTAAAAAATATTGAACTTTTGCCTTTTCTCATTTTTACCCATTGCAGAAACATTATTTTAATTTAAAGGCTTGACTTTTATTCGAAAATAACTTATTACTTTTTTGATTTGTAAGTAATTTTCACAAAGCTTTGCTCAGAGCATTTAAAAGTCGCCTCCGACCAAGTAAAACGTTTACTATTATTTTTTCTTGTATTCCTTCCCCAATTTTTATGATTTTTTATTTTCCATCTATGCTTACTTTAATGTCATTAATTAAACTATTGCACATTGATTTGTTTATTATTGCGGTTCGTTATTAAAAACAATGAATGTTTGAAATAAATGTCATGTCCACAGTAACCAAAATTAATATGCTTATAGTCATAATAAACAAGTCAAAACTTTATAGCCTGTCGTGGCTGACTACTAATCGTGCACTACTTTACTTTCATGCGATTAAAGTTAACTCAGAAATAAACTATAAATAAAAAACCAATAAAGTTAAAAAAAAGTAACTTTGAAATTATTTAAAAAGTTTGTTACAAGTCCATTTATCAAAAAATGGACCAATACGAATCAAATTCGGTAGAAAATAGAAAGCAATACTAATTTTTCTTAAGATATATTCACAACTAAGGCTTTTGTCCATATAATGAGTTTTTTCAAAAAAGGAGTTGTATGGGAAGTGGTCATAAAAATGGATGAATCTGGACCAAATTTGGTGCACATGATTTCTATGTTAAAATACAAGTAAGCACCATTTTACACTAAAATGTATTACACATTATAATTTTGAGATATATGTTGCCTTTTTTTTTGAAAAAAAGCTTCAAATGGGGCTTTTCAGTACGGTTAGCCTCTGAGTCAAAACCCACCTATGTACAAAATTTTATAAAGATATCTTTAAAATTGCAATCTGCAACTTGTACACAGACAGACATACATGCTTATATCGAACCAGGAAATGATTCTGGTTGTATTGGTATAATACAAGATGATTCTACCTCAACTCCTTTTGGTTTGCTACAAATAACCACACAAACTTACATACTCTGGTGTAGGGTATAAAAGAGTTATGCATTTACTATTAAGTCGCAGAATATGAATCGGGTAGTTTGAAATTTAGCAATTTTGCCAGTTTCATATTTTATAATTTATACTTTTTTTTAAAAAAGTTACGTAAAAGTGCACAAGTCCAATTTGATTTGATAATACTTGATTTTGTTAATGAATAAATTATGAGTTCTAATGTGAAATTACAGCTAAGCCATCCACTTGAAACGTAATTAGAGTTCTTGGGTATCAAATAACTATTTAGAAAAATTATACCAAATTGCCTTATCAAGTCTCGTATTGACAAGTAGTCACAAAGTCAAAATTCCCTTTGAGTCTGACCAAGACGAAAATTTGGTGTTAGCATACAAACAAAGCTAACTCATTCAGCTCAAATTGGGAAAATGTATGAAATGTAAATGATATCCTCGTGCATTGAATGATTTGCTTAAAGTTACTTTCGTATCCTATTCAAAATACATTTAACAATTTTTAATATATTTGCAATAAAATAAATGCATGAACTTATTGCAGGATATTTAACGATTGTCTTTAAGCGTCTTTACAGGATTTACTTATTTCAGTTCATTACCATTATCTCTCCTTTTACATTGCTTTTTAAAAGTCTTTTTACGTGAATGATTTGAAATACGTTTCTAATCGAATTAATTATAATACTTTTAGTTTTACATTACTTCCTACATTTATCAGAAGATAATTTACTTATTATTAAGAAGTCACTTATTTTGTTTTCTAAAATTTGCATTTTTAAGTCATTTGTTGTTATTATTTTCCTACATATCTGTTTCGTTCTAAAACAAAATTTATATATCAAAACATTGCCTTCTGTTTTATTAACTTATTTCCATTAATCGTATTTTCCCTTTATCATCCAACACTTAAATTAAGTCCCCTTTTTATATTTGATGAATCCATACAAAATCATTTTCTGACTTTCGTTTGTTGTCCCTTCATATAAATTTATTAAATAATATCTAAAATAGTTCTGATGAAATGTATTTTTTAACCAAAGATGAGCTTTTGTTAAAGTAAGATAATTTTTAAAAGTGCAGCCACACACTTTTCCAGAAGGCTTTATTCTGAAAAAACTTGATATATGGCAAAACTTTTCGATTTTAAAATTTTTCTTATTGTTATTTAACATACTTAAAAAATGTACAATGCTTAGTCGAAATTGATTCATTTTTTGAAATATCACCCATTTCAAAAAAAATTTCACAAAATTATCATTTTTTTCAAATATTTTCTTATCTTGATTGGTTTAAATGAAGTTATGTATGGCACTTAAGAGTCATCATTGACTTATTAAAAAAGAAACATTTATTTTAAATTTCCATACGCATCTACGCAGCCATTTCCATCATCCGACAAGTGAATGAATTAATTATTAAAAAACTTTGTCACCCATGGCACATGAGGAGGTGACTTTCTTTTATTTTGTCTGCGTTTTTTTTTCTATACCTTTTCTGTGTGAAAAGGTGTAAAATTTCATCTTCTTAGTTTCCATTCCATACTTAGTATTGAAGCATTCTTTTCTACAAGGATTTCAGAAATGTTTTCAATCTAATCTAAAATTGCTTAATAATAAATGTCAGATGAATGCCTTACGGAAAATTTCAAGCGTCCAAACAGTCAATCTTGCTCTTAAAAGCGAAAAATTTCACTACTTTGATATGTTAATGTCCTGAAGGATTTATTCTCACAACTGAATAGAACTGGTGAATTAGATTATGAAAAAATGAAAATATTGATTATGGAAATTCATCTTAAAGTAAGAAGAAAAGAAATGCTCATTATTACAATTATTTTTATTAGTGTAAATGTAACCCCTTAAAAAAAATTCTGAAATTAAGAAACGTATATTACTTTCATATATTTCATCCTTTCTTTACGATTTCCTTTTTACTAAGTGTAAAAATGCATTTATTATTCATCACTCTATTTATGTACTAAAGTACGATGATGCTTTTGGAAATCCGTACAAAACCTAAAATGTATGGAACATAATACTTATTAAAAGGAATCTTTGTTTAAATCTCCCTTAAATTTGTCCTTCAGTTTTAACAAAGATTTTTGAAAAAAACTTAACCCATTTAAAATTAGGAGCATCAAGGTATTTTTACGTTAACTTTCTTTGGAATAAACGATCTAGCGGAATAAACCAGAAATATTTATATGAGACAACTTTAAAGAAGGCGGCCTTACAAAGCCGCCTTTTAACAAATATTATTTTATGAAAAAAGTATAAATTTTATGAAAAAAGGATAAGTTTGCACTCTAGTTACTTAATAAACAAAACATGCATTCCAAATTTGATCTAAATCGGACCTTTTTTTAAGCCTTATGCCATATTAATCATTAATATTAATTAATCCGAAACTTCAAGTTTTGTTATTTTCTTAACTTGTACCACATTTTATGGATATTTTAATCATTTTAAGCAACATGCTCCACGATATTTAAGAGCCGGCTCTGTTAAAAATCATTTCAATTCTTTATTGCAAACGTATTTGTTATTTCTGTAGCCTTTTCTTTAGATTTCGTTTTACTATAAACCAATAAGATAATATAACTTTGTATAACAAGGATGATTCTGCCTCAATACAATGTCAAACATTTGGTTATTACAACAGATGATGTTGCAATTGAAAACCACAATAACTTTGATATTATTTTTTCCATTTTATTTCTTCTACTGACATCTTTTACAATTCCCTTTTAATGCTTTGTAAATTATTTCTATCCTTGTCCATTTCATTCTTTTATAATTTGGCATAAACCCTTCAAATTTTCGAAACTTTCCACATTTCTCTTATTTTTGCAACATAACGTTTTCTTCTTGTATTTTATTGTGTATTATTTTTCCACTAACAAACCCATTTAAGCTTATGTTGAATTAACTTTTTCCTTTATCTCTTTCTTTTTTATTTACCATCTACAGGTTGATAGTATAATCATTTTGTTATTATATTTGTAATGAGCAAAGGATTCAAATTTTGTAAAAGATAGATAAAAGTTTTAGTTGCCTCAATTGACTTAAGTTTAAGTAAAATTATGCAAAAAGAATCACGTACCATACAAAAATCTTATGTTGCATAATTTTAGGTATAAATATTTTTTAAAAAAAAGTATTTATATTAAAGTAAAATTTCATTATTTGCAAATTACGAGTTATAAATAAAAAACAAAAGACATTAAAAAATAAAAATTTGATTCAATATAATTTCATTTGGTTTCGTTTGACCGATTTGCTCCATTTTGAATGCACATTGTGATTTAATAGTCTTTAGAAGCATGCAAAACTGTTCCATGAGAATCTTTCATGTTTCTTAGATATTTGTGTTACCGATCAAAAAACATATTTTTCCTCATCATAATTGAATTTTCAATTGCTCCAATCGAATTGGTTGTGCTTTCTTTTTCTTTTTTTTTTTTTTTTTTTTTTGGTAAAATTTCAATTTTTATCTTATTTTATCGTGCCATTTTACGTATTTTATTGTTTCAATTTTTTTATTTGGTCTTATTCACTTCCAATCATTTGTATTAATGGTGGCATTTGATGGAATGGGGGTCATAACGGAATGTGTAGTAAAAGAGTTCACTCTTGTTAGCCATTTTTTTTTTGTATGCACAAATTGGCACATAGATTGGCTGGCCATTCGTCCTTTTATTTTTACACTTCAGTTTACATTACTTGACTTTAAGTCCACTTCTGTTCTATGTTTATTTTTATTATTTCGTTTGTGTTTTTATGTATGTCCGTTTGTACAAAGATTCAGTTGAATTTTTCCATTTGCAGCTCGGAAGAATCGTTCCATTTTCCTGCAACTACTGGACTGAAGTATAATTTAATATTTTGCTAGTATATTAAACAAAAAAGAAAATATGGTGAATATGGCCAACTGGCCAACCAAGAATGTTAAATTGATCATAATTGACTCTTAAATTATATGCGACATTTACTTTATATGCCAAAGGATTCATAGAATGAGCCGCGATTAAAATTTTTATGAAAAAATACAATAAAATGCCAAATTTTGTAAAAGAGAAATGAATCGCTTAGGAAAGTTATTCTGAGTCGATCGTTATAATAAATGTTGAGTTTTTCTCAAGTCCTTCTGGGTGTTACAAACATCTGAACAAACACCATAAGTGACATAGGGAATAAAAAGCAAGAAAAAATATGGAAACTTCATGAAACATGAAAAGTTTAAAAAATTCTAGAGTAAATGATAAGCAACTAATATTTGTAAGCAGTTACGTAATCCCTCCATGGATTTATGGTTTTAAATACCCTGGATTTATAGTATAAAAAATTAGTATTGAAAATAAACGAGTCTCATATAAAGTAAGAATGTAAAAGCGTCCGATTTATGTACGTTTCAGAAATCTACCAGAATAAAAGGCTGAAACTCAACATTGAAAAACATTCTGTAATTACTGTAAAAAAAAAAGAATTTCAGGCAAAGCATATCGCAAAATTCTTAATCAACCAAGAAGAACTTAGTTTGTTATATCGGTACATTTTTTGAACGCCGTCCTATGCGACACATATTTCAGATCATTATAAAAGTACAAGTTTTCATTTCTTAATCTGCAGTTTGTTTCATTGATTTTTTAATAACATTAAACAAAATGAGTTGAAGTACTTAATAACCGAAATTCGACCGACTGTAACGTTCTTACTTACTTATAATAAAAATAGCTTCCATTTAATTAATAATCCTATTAATTTAATAATTACTTTCATTCCAAAAAATCTGCAATGAAATATTTGTATTGTACTCAAACTTCTTCGATAAATTACAGTAGTTATGAGAAATTAGGCCAAGTAATCTATCGATTAATATAAATTCAAATTAAATTAAAGAAATTTTATATGTGGCCTTCACTTTGGTTAAATATTAAGAATATAAAGTGATAGTTTTTTTTAATAATAATCGAGTCTGTATTGTTATTTAATAAATATAGAAAAATTTTCCAAATTTTTTTCAGACCTAAATTTTTGTAAACTTCTTATAAACTTCTCAAAAGATTCTTCCTTGATTACCTTCTTACTCGATTTAATCATATAAGTGTAGGGCGTATAAAATTTGTTGCGGCCACGATCATTATTATAATGAACAACTACATTTCTAAAGTAAGATGTAAATATCTTTAGGATTTTTACATCTTACTTTAAGATCCCAATTCAGTTGTTTCTATGACGAATATTAAACACATCAAAAAAAAATTTTCATTTTCATTTGAAAGTTCACAAATAATTTTATGAATTTTTTTTTATTATTATTTCATCTTTCGATTATGCTGATTTATGTAATTTGCCTAATTTTTCGTACTAATTTTTTCCTTTTCTCGTTATTATACCCTACACCAATTATGGTACACATAATAAGCAAAGTGGTGTACTGTATTTAAAAATCGGCTCTGATTGACTATAGAGTTCTTACTTATTTATATACGATAGTGTTCACAAAATTCATGATTGATAAACAGCCTGACCAAATAATTGAATCAGTGCAGTGCAATTTTTTTTTTTTTGAATACACCAAAATTTATTGACATTTTTTGTTTTCCTTGGCTATAAATGCTTAAACATAAAATATACCATATAAAATTTGTTTACATAGCTCAGAAAATGCATAAAACACATAAATCATAAATAATTATTTTTCCCACTTCCATTTTTTTTCATCATTTATGCTTTATAACTTGTAATCCATTTGTATTTTTTGCCAAGAGAAAGGCCGAAGTTAAATTAATTTTCGTAAAATAAATGCAGTGCTTAAATAAAAGCCCCATAAGTATATAAATTTTTGAGAGCCATCGAATTCTGAAAAGATTTGCCCATTTTTTATTGGAATTAACCAGACATTAGTAAAAAAGTACAAGAATGAAAAAAATCGACCCAAAAATGTATCATTTTGGCTTAATTTGGAGCAATGGTTCCCATACAAGTACAAAATTTTAATTGTTTGTCCCTTCCTATCTTTTTTGACAACTTAAAAACAAATATGTGAAAGTTGGGCATTGTACAGTTTTTTGTAGGCTTGTCCAACTTAAATCATTTTTGGAAAATTATTGTAGGACAACAATTTTTATATTCGTTCCAGACTTTAGTTTCCACTCTGTTGTAATCTTTAGGAATAAGTGGAATGTAATTTAGTGTAGATGTGACTGATTTAAATGACTTTTGAAAAGGTACAAAAGAGTAAAACTTTTACTATCTCTGCAAAATTTCAGCAGTCTATCCATTGCACTTTTTGAGTTATAAATCATAAAGTAGCAACCTTATAGTTGGCTGTGATCGACTATTAAATACTCTACACTCCTTTCCTTAATTGAAAAAAGTCAAGTTAGTAAATTACAATTAAACGGAGGATAAAAGTATAAAAGTGCGTTTTATCGGTAGGGTTTTAAGTTGGAACTATATGAACCAAATTTGATACACATATTTTTTATTTCTAAGCACCCCAAAAAAGCCAATTTTTTCAAAATATATTAAAAATTTTACTTTTTATGTAGACTTTTTTCGAAAAACATCTTTGAATGGTCTGATCTTAATGACTTTCAAAAGGGTTCGCCTCTGATATATTATAAGTATTTCAGAAAAATCTTTTTCCATATTTCACGTTCAAGTTTTAATAAATATTTACACGAACTTTTATTTTAAGCGACCCTTGGAACAATTTTAAAAATTTTTACCAATGAAAATGTGTTTGAAGTTTTTTGAGAAGTGAAAATTTGGCATTTTAATTCTTGACTTCATTTACATTTTGAAATTAATAAATAAATATAAATTTTTACCAATGAAAAAGTGTTTAAAGTTTTCTGAGAAGCAAAATTTGATTTATTTTGAAAACAGAAAATTACGTGCCCGAGAAAACATCTCAAACGCTGCGATATTGTACTACTTAGGCTGTTTCTCTTTTTAAATGATATAAAGTGTAAATGCAAAGGCGTGGCCACTTTGCATCACTTTTCTATAGATATTGCAGACTGGTGGCGTTAACACTTGTGCAAAAATTCGAAGCTTTTTGTTTTTCCTTGTTTATGGCAGTATTGGAAATAACATTGAGAAAAAAAACCCTTACTTTTTTGACCGTGCTTTCACTTTATATATTTTTTTTTACATTTTTAAAATCATGTGCATATTTATTAGTATACCGTTGAAAGTAAAAAATCAAATGAATATATTGGAAAGCAGTAAAAAAAATAACAAAATATACATAACAACCAGAATAAACCTACAAAAAGCAGATGGTACGATACTTAACACATCACTAGTAAATGTAGAAACGGCAACAAAAATAAAAAGAACAAAAAGATTATCGCCCCTTAAGAAAAAATGTAATGTCGCTTATATGGCGGCATTGGTCCATTAAGGGTTCATATATATATTTTTTAAATATAAAGAAGGAGTAACATTTTTTGACTAATTTATTGTAAAAGGAGAAAACGAGCACAAAATGTACATTTTTCTCCTGTTATTTGTTTCTCTTGCAAGAGCATCTACATATAGAAGTTCTTTTGCATAACGGTAAAATAAATTTCACAAAAATTCATTAAATTTTTCTACTGCGTAATACATTTCTAGGCAAAGAAACTTTTTACCGTTACCCGACAATAAAAAAAAAGTATGTATAGAAGAAGAAAAAATAAATGTATGAAGACTTCGTAAATGCTTTGATCCTTCCTTAAAAATGTAACAATGGCCGTAGGTAGTACACATGAAATAGCAAAAGTTATCATCGCAACTCCAATGGAAAAGGCTGCAGAAATATTAATGAAAGCTATTGAAACAACGAAAGCGAATTTGAAGTTATAGAAGTAATCATTAGATTTACAATCCGGGAGCACAATACAGCAAGTATCTTTGTCACCGAAGATATAGGTTAGCAAATAATGTATAATGTTGCTCTAATTTGCCTCTGAAATATAACTATAGCGGTATTATGCACAAAGAAACTCAAAACCTATCACCAACATGCAAGTCATAACACACATCCCATTTGAGAAACTTTGGTAAATGATGTTGATAGGAAATTTAAAAAAAAGCAGCATAAACGATGCGGGCTATGAGTGAATACCATAATTTTGTAAGATGAAACAGTGATGTAAATATTTTTTGGGTTATACTGGTTGTATTCAGTAAAAATTAGAAACCCATCAAAAATTAAGGCTCCGACATTTATAATTTTGTGGACAGGCCCAATTATTCTCATATTTATGGCGGTGGAATAAATGGAAAGCTCTTTTTAAAGGAAAAGTAGGAGAAATTAACGAATCTAATGTCAGCAAATTGATTAAAAAAAGAACCTCTTCCTCTAAATGCAGAAGAAATGTAACTAAAATAGATCAGTGCGTAAAGGATGCATCCTCTGATGATATCGTTCCGTTTCAAACGCTCCTTGTTAGAGTTTTTGACATAATCTCAGTAAAAAGTATAAACCGAATTAAATTTAAGACGTCGACATTTATAATTTAGTGAAAGGGCCCATATTCTCGAAGCTATTATTCTCATATTTAGGGTAGCGGAATAAGTGAGAACCTTTTCTAATCGTAAAGAAAAGCAAAACAGTTTTAACAAGTCTGCTGTCATAAATTGAAAACTAATACAAATTCAAAGAACACCTCTTCTTCTAAAGGCAGAAGAAATATAACTAAAATAAATCAATGCTTTAATTGCCTAAATTGCGATTCGTCTGATGAAATCGTTTTCATGTGAAACTGTTTTTCTGAGTTTTTGCCACACTCTCCCAAATGAGTAAATTTGAGTAAAAGCAAAGTAAGTGCCGTCTTATATAAGTAATAAGTAAAGGATTCTTAAAAGCAAAGACTCTCTAATCTCCCAGACACACTATGACTCAAAAGAGCGAATGTGTCAGTTGTGAATTATAATTTAGAGAGTTTTTAGAAATTAATATTCCGCTGAAAATGACAATGAGAGCTATAAGAGAATAAAAAATATCTAAGAATTTTATAGTGGGTAAGTACACACTTTCAAATACCTTACAACAATTTACTTAATGTGATTAAAGACAAAATAGAAGAATTACAAGCCAATAATATTTAAACACTTTTTTAAAACTTTAAAATTTTCTCTAACATATATTCAAATTACAAATCGTACATTTGTAGAGTGTTTGCAAGCAACTTATTAAAGATTGTATTTGATAGAGGTGCAAGACTTGAGACTCGTTGGCTTGTATATGAATTTGCACACGAAGAGATCAGATCCATTATCAGCTCCAAATAAATGAATATAGATTCGTTAGCTGCATCTTCAAGTCGCTTCAAATTATATTTTGTTGTTCAAGTTTTATTCCATTGACTGAGTGCCAAATTATAAACACTAGTAAGGGATTTCGGCTAGGCCCCGATGTTTTGACCGTGAAAAGATCTACACTAAGGCACAAAGCGGGTTTTAGTTTTGTATTTATCAATCTGATTTGGAAATGCGGTTCACTGCACAATAATAAATTGGATGTAATATGAAATTATTAATGACAAATTAATAATTAATATATGGTTAAATATGAAATATCAAAAAATATAGATTGATTTAAAAATTGGCTGCTTTTTGCAAATGCACTACATTTCTATCGCACAATACGCTCACTGAATAATTAAGCCACCATCACCAGATGTTTTCTTAATTTAACCTAAACAATCTACTGAAGATAAAATAATTGCTGTTGTTTTATTGTTTTTTATTGTTCTTCAGCACATGTTGCATTATTATTGAATTGAATATTAAATTTTGTATATTTTCACACACATATACACACACATTAAACGTGGGCCTACGGCATTTTACATTACATTTAATATAAATTTAATTGTTGTGTGCTGTAAATTTATTTCGTGTAATTTCATAAATGTGAACTCGGCAAATATAAAATCTGTACGTATATATACACGAAACTTAAACGAATAATCAAAATAATTCGTTTGCGAAGATTCCATAATGATTACGTGAACAATACGATTAATATTTTTTAAAGAGTAAAAACGCTCTTTTTTTCCTTCTCTCAATATCTCACTCAATGCATTTCTCTCTCTCTCTCGGTCTCTCTCTCTGCTTCTAAAACTACCTAAAGTGTGCGTGTGTGCAGTGTGTGTGTATGCGCTTACACGTGCAATGTAAGAATTGTTGCTCATAATTCATTAATTAGACTGGATAATGCCTGAGTGCCAATAACGCAATAATGAATTGGATGTTACTATGTGTTTAATAATACTAAACAGTGTGAAAATGGCAGTTATGATGAAAATAAAATGCTAAAATCTATTTCTGTGTGTACTTATACAAGACACGCCGAAACACGCCAATGCACTTGAGTCATTGGTAACGATGTCTCTTAAATACTTAAGTTGTACAAAATCAAATCTAATATTTAAAACAATGCTACGAGATCGCATGTTATATTGTTTTTTAGTTGTATCGGAATTAATTGTGGTGTGCCGAATGCTTATTCAAACATATTTAGATAATTGTCTGACGTGGTTCCTTTCTGATAATTAGAGAAACGGGTAAAGGTTTTGCCTAAAACATGCTTTAGAAGTTTAACAAAGCCTACACCACGTATTTGTATCAAGTTCACTTGGAAATTTCATATAATTTCCTGCTGGTTATTGTTGTTTTCTTACTTTTAAGTTTCACAAATGTTTTGCTTAAGGCGTCAAAGCATACAAGTCATAAATTTCAGACTAAAAGTACTAAAAGTAAAACCTGTTCAATTTCAAAATTCTGTTTTTATAAGTAACAGTTCCAAATCCGCCTTAATTCTACACCTCATCTCAAATTTTGCCATACGTTTAATTCATGGAGTGGCAAGATTTATTTGATTGTTTAGAGTGAAAATATTGAAGCACACATTTTCTTTATTAGTCATTCAACACTAAACAGCCGTTTTTTATAATTTTTATGTTTTCATTGTTAATTTTTAAAAATTAATCATGGCAAAGTTATTCGAAAATGTGCACTTAATTATGAAATGACAGTTGCAGACTTTCGCAAACTATTTAGAAATATTTTTAACTATTTTATAAATGTGCAAAGTATTTAAAGTAAAAAAGATCTATATGCTAAGGATTGTTTGGTTAGGAAGAACTAGCACTAGTATTTGAGGCAACAAAACTAAGAAGTCGAATGTTCCTTACGTTAAATATTTTAGTGAATCGATATAAATCAAAATGAAGAGCCCTTGCGCATATAACTAGGAAAGACCAGATCTCTTCGAAGGTTTGTGCTTGTACACATTTTTGTTGTACAGATTTGTTACAATTTTTAGAAGTGGTAAATTTCTGTGTAACTTTATTGCACGTTATTCTTTCGTGATCTAAACAATGATTTTCTGTTAGGAACGACATATAAATATAGACAAGGAAGATCTAGCGATTCTCTATAATTACAATTTAGTACATCTCAATAATCACATAATAAAATAGCAATAGGATATTAAAATGTCTTTTTAAATTACATTAAAAAGAAAATTCGCAAGAAATAGTTTTATTAGAAAATATCTCTTTTATTTTATTTTATTTTATTTTATTTTTTCGCCCTATACTTTTTTGGGGACATTTAAATAGGTGATTGATACTAAATTTAAATTTATAGTCAACCAAAAGTAAAACCTGTTCACATTATTTTCAGATCTCTTTGTAGACTTAGGGAAAAACGATTGTTACAAAGCAAAGCAGCTAAAATTTATCAATTGATTTCATTTTATGTTAAATAAAGTAATTTATTTACACCAAAAGTAATACAATTCTTTTAAACTTTGAGATCTTCACGATAAAATACGTTTGGGTATCACTTTAAGCTAAACTCAACAGTGAGCAGAGAATAATTTGTTTATGCCTAGATATGTAACAATCAGGACACTTTGAAATACAATCAACATTTTATTATGAAAATTACTTTTTGAATCAATATCAAACTGTCTGTCCATCAATATATCTAATTTCTATCACGAATTTTTATAAATATTTTGAATAAAATTTAATGGGAAGTATTTTTTTTTTAATTCAAAGCATAATTATGGATAAAATAAAATCGGATGATGATTTTCGATATAACATTCGGTATTCAAAATTTTTTTTCATATAAAACATATTTATATTATTTCGTACTTGTAAATGAAATTCAGTTTAAGAATTAAGTATTCCAAATTTAATTCAGATGGATCAATATTTTGAAACCACTTCCATAAAAAAAATTTTTCAAAATCAATTAAAAATTTTTTTGTAATTAACATTAATTTTCTCTTTTTTTAGATACTCTTAAAAAACTGTAGGGTATTTAAAACCCTTCCTCAACTTACTTAAAAACTCAACAACTTAATTTGTTTTAGTTACATAGACATCTCAACAAAATAAGAGAAAATTTATATATTTTTCTAATATTTTTATGTTGCTTTTTCCAATGACTTACGAAATGTTAATTTAAGTTTTCTCATTTTCACAAAGTGAAATCAAATGTAATAAAACGGTATGGAATGACATTTTAACTTTTCTAAATTACTTTGTCACTAGGTCACAACATGCTACTTCCTCTCCATTTCTAAATATTGATTTTTCTATTTCATCTTATTTTATTATGTAGCAATTACTTTTTCTTTTCTTTTCTTTTCTCATTCTTTCTTCTGGTGAAAAGTTAAATAGAACAAAAATCATTTTTAGAAGGCGGATTTTTTGCCAAATATAAATCATGAAAAAATACATTTCTTTCGTTAGAAACATCGCTCTAATAATCATCAAATTTTTTACTGGAATTATTCTTGCATATTAATGATTATACAAATGTATAACCTTTAATTAATTTTTTTTTTCTCCATGAACGAATAATTGATACGTTATTTTCTTTCTTTGTGTTTTCAATTTTGTCAAATTTGAAAAAAGTCCAAAAATTATTATATGCAAAATGCTTTTATTTACAAAAGAGATGATATCACTTGATTTTTAGTACAAACCAAAAAACAAACTTTGTTATAATAAAATAAAAAAAATTTTATATTAAAATAAATTTTCAATTCAAAGAGCTCAATTAGTAATTTTGTTCTTGCCAATCACTCGCATATTTACTTAGTAAAACATCATAAATAAATTCATTTAATTTCAATCAAATTACATTATTTTATTACATGATAATTAAAATAATAATGATCATAATTAAAATGTAATAATGATAATTATCAAGTTTAATAAAATGAAGTCAAAAATGAGAGAAAAAACTATCGCATAATTTTAGCAGTTAATGAGACATCGATCACATTTGCTAAGTAAAGACGTAATTTTTTAAAATATTTTTCATAAAAAAGTATTTTTAAATACGTGTTAACATATTTATGATTCAAATATTGTGACTGAAATATAGTGCAAATAAATGAAGCCCTTATGAACCCAACTCTTCTAATAACGCCTTTTTAAAAAATCTCTGTTATATGTAAAAATATCAAAATTATAGATATATTTTAACGTAAATTGGAGCTGCTACGAAATTTGGTCCAAACCGATCTATTTTTTAAACCTTTTCTCATTTAATGAATTTTTTTAGTAATTTTGGCAGGTAATTCCCTTATTTGAGTTTAATTACTTCAAGCACAGTGGTGTAGGGTACTTAAAAATCGGCCATAGTCGACTATAAAACTCTCACTTATTTAAGTATCATTTTAAGGGCATTTAACGCTATCCGCGTCCGTCTGATCCGCGTCCGTTTAAACAATTAGTCTACAAGCCAATAATTTTCGTAACTTTTGAAATATTTTGCAGAACTTTGCTGTATAATTTTTTAAATTGCTCCCTTTAGAAGTCGATAATTACAAATTTATGATTTTAAATACTTGTTTGGGGGAAGTCAAGATTCTTTTTAGACATGCACGATGAATTTTACCTTCCTCCAATAACTCCAGAACTTTTAAAACCATTCGAAAAACGCAATTTTCTTTTTGTTGACTTTTCAATCATGGTTTGAATAAGATAAGATGTTTGAAAGTCTAAACCATATTGATTTAAATTTATTGTTCATATTAATGTAAATTTTATTAATTTCTATACAATAATAACAATCAGCACGGACAAATGTATTTCATGGTTCTTTTTTTAAACAAATTTTTTCAATTTGAAGTTATTTAATGATTTCCTTAGAAATTGTGCGTGGAGCAAGTGCCACAACCGAAAATGGGGAAAGAAGGATAAATGTAAAAAATAAGTAACGTAAAATAAACAACAACAACAACGAAAACGTAAACGTAAACTGTAACGACCAATTAACATCAAAACTAAGTGTGCCAGTTGTTAATAATAGCAAATTATCTACTGGAAAAAACCTAGATGATTTCTTTCAGTCTTTTAATGGACAAAAGTTATTTCAAATATTGTTGTAATTTTTGATGTTTTGTGCTAACCATTAAGTCAACAACTTTTGAATTAAAGAAACATTTTTGCATTTTGACGATCATTGATAAACAAAAAGGAAACATGAAAAAAGACAAGAAGATTATTTTTTACATTTTTATTTTGCTGTTACGAGAATTTTTACTAGAAAAAGAAAGGAAGAAAATTAATACTGAAAATGAAGTGCAAACTCCAACACAATTTATTTTCAACTAACAATTTTTACTGATTATGAAATTACAGAATTGATTTTTATATATTTTTATATGTTTCAAAATTATACGTTCACATTAATAATAAAACTGCTAAATCTACAAAATTTATTTAAACAACTTTATAGTACGGAATTTTCAGTATTAATTGAATTGTAATCCTTACTTTTGTAACAATTCGTACAATTGTTTAAAATTAATTTAAAACTTAATGAATTTATGTGAAAAATTAAAAAAACATTTATAGATAAATAGAAAGATGACGATCAAATATCGCACAGTACTAAAATCAATGGAACGTTTTCTATCTAAGATATTTTGGAAATATTCATCATGATAACTGAACAAATTATTGTTAAATAACGAATTAATCTTAAATGACTGATTTATTAAATTTACAATTTTTTTGCACTAATAAAAGTAGAATAAATTTAATCGAGCTCAGTAAATAATTGTGAGTTGATGGAATTACAACAAAAAGTTGATCCATGTTAAAGTGCTCTGGGACTTACAAACATCCTTATAAAGGTTCTGGCAGCAAATGGTATCAATTTTAAAATATGTAATAAGAGAAGAAAGAAGCAAACGATGCTTGAACAATTTAATGTGGAGAAAAGTTAGCGGAAAATTAATTCTTTAAAGATGAGATGGTTAATATTTCCATCATGATATGACCACATTATGGGTATTACATGGACGCAAATTGTCTAAACGAAATGATTGCAGATGGTACTATCTTTAGTCCCATTATATTCGCAATATGGAATAATGAATTACTTTATTTGAATGAAACACTATACAAATAAAAAAAGGCACATTTAGCTGAGGCCAAATGTTTAACATCCACCGCGAGAAATTTTAATTTCTTTTTGATTATCTTAAAAAATTATGGAGAAGATGAAATAAATGAAAAATATGTGAAAAGTTATAATTTTAACTTATTTCAGAATATAACTTTTGCCATGAACATAAAATTATCAAAAGTTAAGTGCTGACATCGCCCGTTACTTCCGACTTCTTATTTGATAGCAATAAGTTTTAATGCTGTTTCATCAAAAAAAAGCAGACACACTTACCCATATTGATGACTGAATATTTTTGTGCAATATACATTCAGGTGGACGGACATCAAAGCTCTTTATATAAGACTTTAAAAAATTTTGTAAACATTTATCCGAATTTATAGAACGTTAACTTTTACTTGGTGGTTACAAAATTCAAAAGGTCTTATTTCTCTCATGCCTCTTCCCCGTTCTTCGTCTTTCTTTTATAGTAAAATATAATGATTAAGTTCAGTCAGTTCCACGACTATAAAGTTATTATACAAAATAATCCAGACAATGTGAAAACAAGCGACAAAAACAGAGAAAGCGGACGCTCAAAGGCTCGAAAAGGCAAAACGAGGAAATTAACAATTAGTGTATTGCGTTTGGTTGCTGGCGGTAAAAAAAGTAATTAAATTTAAATTTTATAGTCATTTGTTGCAACAACAACAAATATAACATAATCAACTGAAATATTTACCACAATACTAATAAGAGTATAGCATTTAAATTACAACAACAAATGAAACATTTACAGTAAAATGGCAAAAAGGAATTGTTATTTTTTGTGAATTAACGTCAACTTTTTATTTAATACAAATGCACATTTAACTTTTTCGGTAAATACAGAAAATTCCTTTTTATTAATATATTTATTTGTAAGTTTGTGTGCAACACTTTTAAATGTATGCGAAAGCAACGGCAACGGCAACGGCAGCGGGAAAGGAAAAAAAAATAAAATTAAATGCTTAACATTTAATTGAATAAATATCTATAATTTTGCATGAAAAAATACAGAGACACACATACCAATGTATTTGTGCTTGAATGGAGTTGTACACCGGGTGATAAAGTATTTGTTCGAACTCTTTGGGAACATAGTCCGTTCAAATTTTTATACGACTAATGTCACAAGTGCACTTAATGCATATGGCAGCCATTTATAAAAAAAGGATAAGAAACCACTTGTTACTGATATAGCTGTAGCGAACTGCAGGCGGCAATCAGTCCTGAGAAGCACCAGCTCAATTAGGAGTGGCTCATGCGATGGGAGTAGGTAACGGCCATTAGGGGCGTTCATGGGTCACGAGAGCGAAACAAAGGTTTAATTTGGTTGTGATGCCCACAACGCGGACGATGCAGGCTTCCATTAATTTAATAAAAGAGGTAGTGGGTCAGGCCTATTAAGCTAACCAAATTGGGCCAAGAAGCTTGTGGTCGGACTCCGAACCTGGATACCAAAGATTAAGCTTTATATATAAGATTCAATAGGGACTTTAAATTGAAAGCTAGTGTGACGGTACCATTGTACGTGTGTACCAATGCTAACGCCCAGGTTGTATGCTTATAGACACTTTTCCAACTATCTGAAATTTCAAGGCATTTTATATAAAATTTTGTAGTATAATTTCGAAGAGAATGCGCAATTTGTTAAATAGAATGCACGAATTCATTAGACGAAAGTGGTTCCCCTTACAAAATATTTCTAGGATTTCCAGAACATCTTTATAGAATTTAAATAACTTTCTTTCTCCTTCAATTTACTGTCTATTTGCTGCATTTTTGTTTCTTTTTTTAACTTCTTGATCTCAGTCTCGGCACACTTTTGAAGAATGCTTCTACTACTCGTCAAAAAGACGATATTTACAGAAAACATTTTTTCAATGATGCAAAATCAGTCTGAACATTAAAGCAATTAATTAATGTAGTACCTAATTTGTGCTTCCTTTTGTACTAATGAAAAGATTCATAAATTATCAATTAATTTTTCTTGCCGAATAAAATTATACAAATGCCAAATGTTGGTAGCGTTAGAGAGTGAGAATAAGAGAAAGAGATAAATATCAGTAGCTATAAAAAAATGATGAAATTACGATCATTTGTTTAAATTGACATAAATTCGATTTATCGCTGTCAGTGCTGTTGTTACGGTGTCAATCAGCCAATCAAAATTTATTTGTCTGATGATGTCGCTTTATGCAATTTATTTACATTTTAAATGTTTAATGTCATTTTCAAAATCTGTTCAAACTATTAAAAAAATGTTTAAAATATTAAAAATACATATGAAATTTATTTTTGCCACAAAATGACATAAAAACGATTCAATAAATTATCATTTAATTATTAGATAAAAATTTAATTTAAATGTAATGAATGAATGCAAATTGGACACGATAATTAGAAAAAATTATGACAAAGGTGGATTTTTCAATAATTCATAACTCGTCATTAAATGTCATGCCAAATTTTAATAAAAATTTGAAAGACTCTACCGATAAGTTTCGTTCTATAAATTTTGTGCAAAATTTTAGAAAAGTTTAAAAAAAAATGTTTTAATTTGAATGAAAAGAAGAAGCATGAGAAAGTTATAAAAATTCGACTTGATTCGACTTGATTCGACTTGATTTTACTCTTGTGGTTAATGAAATGCTTCTTGTAATTTGTTTAGTGGCATGAATTATTTATGCCAGTGGCAGCTATTGCTTTCTTATTTCATACTTACGCAAATGAAATGAATAGTTACATATTCACATAGACATACACATACATACATATTTTTCAAGAAGATAAATTTTTCACTGATGAAAGTTTCTAAAACATTTGTTAACGCAACTATTTCAATATGTTTTGCATTATTGCCTTCGATTTATGTTGCTTTTATATACGTGTGTGTTAGACGTTTGTGTAGAATTATTGTTGATTATTGGAAAAGTTAAAAGTAATTGCAAAATATTGAAAGGCAACACAAGTCGTTTCCGAAACGCTTCAAACATTTTTGTTGAGAAACTTGGATGTTTTTTCATCCCAGCAATGCGTGATCAAGTGAAGTTTTTTGCATAGATTTTATGCATGACTATTTTTTATTAAGCTTTGAAATTGCATTTGTATTATAAATTTAATACCTTAGAATTTTTTAAAATACTCAAACTAAAATAAATTGTTCCAATACTTAAATAACCATCAGAATAAGAAAGGAAATAATTAAAATTACTTCAATTGTAAGATTGATACAACAATAATAGGGATTGTAATAAAAACGGAACAGATCTGCCTAAATGGGATTTAATAAAGCTAGCAGCTTCTGTTGTTATTCTACGAATGGTCCAACAAAATAAATTTAGATTGCTTAATACAACTCGACTTATTCTGCTTACTTTCTAAAATTGTTGTTCATTTAATGAGGCAGTCACTTTGAATTACTCATTAGCCACACCCATTACACATTAAATAATATAGAAATGTATTACAAACATAAAGCGAAATTAAAATTTTCTTCCTGAATAATATTTAAATTACAAAATTAATTGCAAAGGTAATTAAAAATTATTGATCTTTGAGGAAGATCTTACAAAGCATGTTTTACAGTATTTCTTGTAGAAGAGCGGGAAAGGCGGGAAGTTGAAAAAATTGTGTCGTGTTGTAACCATTTCCATATAACGCCCTTTTTCGTAAAAATGTTATTATAAAGGTAAAGTTACAATTTTGAATGTACTTTAATGAAAATTGGCATTGGCTTTTATTTTAACATTAAGAAGAGATTGATCCAGTTTTTAAACACGCTAATTTGTAATTCATTTATTTGAATTTTTAATCATAAACGGCCTTAAAGGACTATAAAGTTTTTACTTGTTTGTTATAAAATATTGTCACTATCAGGTCTATTAGCAATAGTTCGCTAATTGATTGAATAAGTATTTTCCAAATGTGAAGATAAACTTTAATTGGTCTAAAGTCCTTAAGGTATTTTCTCATATAAACTCTCTACACACACAATAAAAACACAAAAAACCACACATTAGTTATAATCGAGATATGACAGTAATAAACCTCTTGAGTATACTCCAACACGATGCCAGAGCATTTTCAACTATCATATAATTGACGTCTGATTTGATTATATTTAACGCCCATTACATGATGCTTTTAATTTTGATGGTGTCAATTATTATAACTAGCAGCAACAACAGTTAATAAAAGCATCATTGTCCACATTGCATGGAAGAAATATTAATCTCGCAAATCAATTTCTCAATTATTACAAAGAAACAATTATCCTTTTACCTACAAAAGTTTAAAAAATTGTTCGTTCTAGGTCAAATTGTAACAACCATATAACAATAATTTTTTAATTAATTATACATCTACAGAAATATTTATCTTCTTACACCACTAACACTTCTTTATTTTGCTTTTAATTTATTTGTCAATATGCCCGTTGTCCCATTTGCTCGTTTTTCCATTTGCCCGTTTCCCAGTTTGCCCTTTTTCTCATGTGCCCGCTTTCTATTCGTGAAAGCGGGCACATTATTACGGTTTGGAATTTCATTTGTATGTTCGGGTATAATTATGGGTAAAATCACGCTAATTTTACGCCCAAACATTTCTGGATAAAAAAGAAACCATTTAATCTGTTACTAAAACTATTTCACCGTTTTGTAAAATATTTTTAAAAATTACAAACTTACGATTATTTACTTAGAGTTAAAGGTAAACAAAAGCGATGCCTTAGTCAGGATTATTGAGACCCTTCCCTAAGAAAATTAATACTTGTTGAATCATATGATGAGTAGTGCATAAACTGCAATAGGATGGATGTGAAAAGTCTGTGTGCGACATGTAACAAAAATATTAAAAATTTTACATACAAATTTAAACGAACATAAGTTGAAACATCTTTTTCCGAAATTCATGTCATCTATTTAAAGCAGATGAAAATTATGAATAATGGCATCGTTTCAGAAAAATAAACAGCGACACTTCTTTGACCACTAAGTACGAAGAATGGTTCTTTAGATTTTTTTATGTACCATAAATAATATATACCATGAATAGCATATTCAATCTGGGCCATACGAGGTCACACTAATTGTTGAGTAATTCCCATTTACAAAGTACTTTAAAATACCCTAAATATAATTTATGCACATGTAATTTTTTTATTATATTAATTTAATTTGTAATGATGCTTTTTTATTCAGCCGATTACAACATGGCATTATGAAATGAAAGTAGCGTTATGGTTTTGGATTGGGTTCCAGTGTGTGCATGGCATGCACACATACCTCTGCATATACAAACATGATTTTGGCGGTTATGTAAAACAAATTCGAAAGGATCAATAAAAAGCCTGTAAAATTAAAAGTAAGTTATAAAAATAAAGTTGAAGAATTCAAAAAACAAAGAACAAGGGGACCGTTCAACGTAACATTAATTAAGTAAATTGATTTAATAAAAATAATATATAAAAATTTCGTAGAAACCTTAAATTTATCTTGATCGATTCTTAACTAGTTTAGAACATATTTTTCAAAAAGTTTAAAACATCAACACCAAAAAAGAAGGAATTAAAACTTACGAATGATTAATTAGAACTTATTATGGCTCATCTACTTTTTACGTTAAATAACTCTTGTGCACTAATTTTTACAAAAAAAATTGAAAATTCTACATTTTTCTCATTCATTGATTGTTTTTATAAAAATTCTGATCATAAAGGCATGATGAGTAATCGCGTCTTAACCATTTTCATTAGTGTTTGTTTGTATATCAAAATTTTATCACTTCAAGTTGCGATATTAAGAGTTTGTTAATAATTTTCCACGAAAAGGAATTGGGTGGAATGGTAGATGGACAGACATACGTAAATGAGCTCAAATAGGTATAAATGGGTTGAGAAAGGTGCCTGTTTCGATCGATATAAGAAAAGGTACATCTAACAGAAGCACTTTTAGGTTTTACAAACATTCACACAAAATTATATAGCTGCAAGTAGTGTAGCGTACAAATAATAAAAAAGTGAAATAAATCTACAGAAATCACGAAAAATAAAATGAATATTGAATTTTTTTGAGTTTACCTAATTTTTTGTTAATTACGTAATAAACTTCTTTCAAGAGGAAGAGAAGCAAAGGACTCTACTTTTTAATGGGCCTTACACACACAAATACAAAAGAGAAATTTTTCTATGATGATATAATTAATTTTTTTTTTATAAAAGGATGCCTCTGCCAGAAGGAAATCCTTTGGAAAGAGGAAAATTATGTAACCAAATCAAATAGGATAACAAAAAGGACAACTAAAGAGTTGGAATAAATAATGGATGATCACCATAAGTTAAATAAGTTTTTCTTTCTGTTTAGATAAATTTGTTTTATTTCTTTAGAAATAGAAAAGTCAAAAATGGTGGAAACTATTAATAAAAGCAAAATGCACAAACCGGTATGAGAATAAACGAAAATGAAATAGTTAAAAGTAAAAAAATGTAACCGCAAATATGATGCAACTGTAACGCTTCTACAGCAACAGGCCTTAAAAGGTTTTTGAGAGTTTATAAATATAAAATTTTCAGCAATGAACAAAATGGTATTATTTTCTTCCAAAAAGTTTGTCATTTGAAGAGTTTGTATGATTTTGCATTTTTCTGCATAGAAAAAATAGAATATTTTTAATTTAAAACATAACTTGTTACGGTAATGTGCATCCATCTAAACTACAAATCTATTGGTATATGAAAAATTTTTAAGTTTTATATAAAGTTTCACTAAAGCAATAATAAAACTTCTTTAATAAATTCAACAAGTAGCTTCACATTTGGAGAAATGCTTTTCGTATCAAAATGATGAGTGACTTGCATTGTGTTTTTGAAATCAAATCATACTTTTATTAAAATTACTAAAATTCTGAATTTTAGAAGTAAGAAAATATTTTTAATGGAAAGATTCATTTCAAGTTTTATATATAAAATTCTTTCAAGACGTGATACTTAAGATATACACAAAGATTATTATTTTTGAGATAGTTAAACTAAAATCAAACTTAAAGTTAGGGCAATTTAAGAATGTAGCTAATTATGGAACTTCTAGTTCGGTTCTGGTCTAACCCAAAGATTTCTACTTACTTTATCAAGACAATTGCAATATACCAAAATAAAGCGTCAGACAAGCCAGAATATATATAGACATGCTATATTCTAAATTAGAATTAATTTTTAAACTAATCTAACTATCTCATATAGTTATCTTAAAGACCCCTACAATTTATATAAATGTTACAGAATCAGAATATCGAATAAATTCATAATTTTTATTAATTTTTTGGAAAGAGCAGACTATCAAAAAAGAACTTAATGAGTCAAATATGAAATGACAAAGAGAACCAACAAACAAACTAGGAAAACATGAACCTACACTCATTTGAAGTGATGCTTCTGGGTCCTTTGTAGACTTACTCATAGAAAGGCGTTGTAATTATTTTCAATGCCACTTTCTTACATTTCATATTACTGTAAATTTTACATTGCACTCTGTAAAGCTAGAAAAATCTCTAAGTTTGAGTCCAGCATGAAGTCCATCTAAGAAGTAAGGATAAGGTAACTAAACGAGTGAAGGAAATTTCTAATTTCGTTTCACCTAAAATCTGCCTTTTCAAAATATTCGACAAATATACTTCAGTATAAAATAAGTAACAGTTATCGGGATTGAATATATTGTGATAAAGCAGATCTATTTGGAAAAAGTTTTAATTATCTAAAATGTCTGCGAATTTAATTATCTAAAATGTAGCATCACTTGATAAACACATCTCACCATGCCATGAACTTTCATAAATGGATAAAAAGGTATAAAAAAGTTTATCGTTCCGCATAATATTTACCAAATGTCGCCAAAATTAATTTTTTCTTTAGTCACCTTTATTATTATTGAAATTATAATTGCAGTTAAACGTAAAAGAATTTTGGGAGACAACACTGACAAAAAAATATTGCAAAATATTTATGTTAATAAAGATGACAATTTTGATATGTTTCGAATAACAAAATTAAAATAAATGTCCCTCCTCCCGCCTCTTGCATTTCATTATTATCTCCCTTGTTTTGTACGTCAAAAATTTACGCATTCTAAATCCATTTTTTACGTTTTATATATTCTAATAAAATTTTGCTCGAAAGCAACAAAGTACGAAGCATTATAAAAAAATTATCACAGTTTAAGGACCCTAATCGAATAAAATCGAAACGTTATAATTTTGGAAATTATATTCATCTTCTTTTGTTTTATTTACGCCGCATTTTATCAAACAATTTATAAGAAAGTTTTTAAGAAGGAACAATTCGAATTTCGGTTTAATAAGGAAATTGTTCAAAATAAACTGTTGTGGCCCAATCTATGTTTAATTTATGCATTCCGTTGATAAAGCGTTTCTGTAAATTCTAAAACATATCGGTTAATTTGAAGTAAATCCATTTATTCTAATATTTTGTTTGTAACAATGAAATCGGTTAAAGCCTGTGAATTCGATCCATTATTCAATGACTTCCATTTTAGTGTATTTTGATAAAAATCAATTCGAAGGCAAATTATAATGTAAAGTTTATTTTTAAACACATTTAAATTTTAACGAGAATTGGAGATAGGACAAAACAAAACAGCATTTCGGCGTATTACAAGTATCCAAAAAAGTGAAGGGTCCAATGTATTTTCTATGTAATCGATTTAATGCAAAAAAACTTTAATCTAGAAGCAAAAGCAGGTTAGACAGGAAAACAGTATTACAATAATTAATTCAAAATATTATATGTATTTGCTGAAAAGGTTTAAAAAATTTGATTTGCTTTGCATTAGCTTTAAAGAATTTTTACAAGTTTCTTATGAGACAAGAACTCTAACAAGCCAAAGGAAATGTTTACTTGCTCTTATCGCTCAAAATTCCATTAAACCTAGAATGTAAAAAACAGTATGGAATATTTATAATGCCAGAGACGTAAAAAACTGAAAAGGAAATTTTTATATGCCACGTTTACAATGCTTATAAAACGCTTCAAGTGTTTTGCTATACTTGGTATCGCACAGTAAGCATTTAAGCAAAAAATTATTATGCCATTTCATGGTACTTGTGGTACATTGCTACCACTAAAAGATTGAGCAAAAAATAAAACAGATATTTAATCCAAATATCTACATAACACATAAGTTAATAAGTTTGCGACCTGACTTTTATATAATAATACTTTTGGCAAACTTATATTTTTCTTATTTCGTATCAATCTTTAAATGATTCTTGCAGGAATTTTATGATATTCAAACAATTGGTTTCCAGAATGCAGTCATTTTAGTTGATTTTGAAATCCAAGGGATCTTTAAAAAATCTTAAAAAATTTTTATTTAAAAAAGTTCGTATAGACAATTCTGTACGACTATTCTGAGTATTAATAGTTGATTCAACTCAGCATAGTAATTACCCAGAATATTACTATTTTACGGGTAGTATTGAATTCGATAAGCATAACAAAGTTGGCAAAATAACTATGAGAGATATAAATTTGTAATTGAATTTTTTTTCAAATCTTCAAATTACGTACCATTAGGACAAATTTTAACATCATTTAAACGTCGTATAGACAGCAAAGATGCAGATTTCTTGCAATTCACTTTAGCATGTCAAGCATGTAATTTAATAATAAGCCATAAAAAAACCAATTAACAAACAAAAAAGTTGCTTCATTTGATTGTTATTATTTTTCTTAAAATTTTTATTAAATTATATTTAGGCAATAAATTAAACGATCAATCAATCAAGTTATTGTAGCAAATTTTTCTTTTAACGAAAAGAAATTTATAACTTTGCTTAGATTTAAGTTTAAGAAACTCTTAACTAAAATAAAAATTTATTATTATTATTTTATATTTATTATTTTTATTTTATAAACTTTAAGATTAATTTTAGAATTAACCTCTGAGTTTGCTAAAATAATAATTTGCTTTGCTGTTCTAAAGTAAGATCTAACTAGGATTCAGAGTGAAAAAAATCTGCAATTTCCATTCAATCGCCAAGTTCAAAACTGTAGGCCCGTTGAACATTATGCCAAATAGTTGTTAGAAAGAACCTTGTTTGTAAATCTTTCCCAATGTAGGCATAAATGGAATAGTTTGGTATTAGCCATAAAATAATTTAGATTTTTACTTTTTTCTATTTGTTATACAAAATTAAACCTTTTATTTACATTCTAATTTTCTAAAAAAAACTTCTCAGAGAACATGAACAATGTGAATATTTTCATAAAGTGTTTGCCACAATCTTTGTCCATTTTGTTCTCGTTATTCTTCTTACAAATAATTCTTGCAATGTACTTTGTACTTACAAGTTGGAATCGATTAAGAAAGTAATTCCTAGTTAACAAATAAGTTATATCTTAAGAAAATATACATGTTCATTTTTATGGTGCACTGAATTAACTTGAATTAAATTTGCTATACTTGGCACATTATTGATTTCTATTAGAATTTTGGATAAGTTCTCACTGTTACCATACACGGAATTTCGCTTTAACATGGCGGTCACAGCATTTAAGCTTACACGTTCCTACTCAGCGGTTCATCATCAAGCCATATTGTGTAATGAGATGGCCTCTCTTGTTAATATTTGTACGAGCGGGGTTCCTTAAGAATAAATAGAAGAACCACTTGTCTTTCTCATTTATATGGACGACCTTATTTGAGATGTCGGACATGAAGCCTGTAGTGAGTTCCTGTATGCTGATGATATCAAATTTTTTGATTAGCCCATAGACAGAAAGATTTTTATTTAACCATCAACAAGAAACTTCTGTCAGGCTCGTCATCAATCAATTTTCAATCATCTTCAGTTCCAGGCCTGTAAATTGCAGGCGGCCTTATTTGAATTCCACGCAAGTAGTCCTCACGCAAACATTTATTTAGATGAAATCACAATCTAAGTTGTTTCATATTTCAACTGCCTTAGGAAATTAATTCATAACAGCCTACTTCAGGTTGCTTGACATTATTCAGATTGCAATGCATTAGAAGTAAGTCATCTAACAATGATTCTCTCATATTCACATTCATGTAAATTTAATTAAATTATCGCTTTCATTAAGGAAAAGTTTCAAAATAATTGTCAACAAAACAGTTTCAAAGTGACGTTTGGCGTTGTTGTATTTTTTTTTGTTTTTAGTTATTGAAATACTTTAAGCAATTTTCACAACTTTTAAAAAAAAAAACTTTTACATATTTTATGTGCACAAGTAGAAGTTTTTTCATATTGAAAGTTTGTTCACGTTTGCTTTTATTATTTTTATTTAGATTTAATGATAAATAAAAGTTCTTTCGAAAGTCTTGCTAACGATATAAAATTCGAGTACTAAAAAGAATGAAGAAAAAAAGTAGTAGAAAAAAAAATTTTTTTTTAAATGATAATTATGAATACGATAGATAATTTGCAAAATAAAATAATCAAAAGCTATTTGATTTACGTTTTATAAACCATTTTGGCAAATTTTGTAAATTAATCTGTGAATTTCAATTCTTTTTTTTTTTCATTATTTCTTTAAATGTGGAAACACAATGCCCTCTTTGAATTTTGCACAAGGAACTCAACTAAAATACAACGCCCAAAAATGATTTGTAAATTTTAAATATATGAAGTTTCATGTAGAGCCTGAATGCTCCGCCAAATAAAAATTTTTCATTTACATTTTACTTTTATTGTTTTTGTGTTGTTTAACGTTAAACGATTGCCCAGAGTCAAGTCAACAGAGCATAAAGTTTGTTATATAAATATAGCCCGAATGCCGTAGCCAAGTAAAATGGAAAGTTACTTAACCCTCAATGTATACATTTTTATGTATATGCAAAATTTTTATCCCAAAGGCCTAAATAATATTGATATGCTTGCTCCTTTGAAAAGTCTTAAATGTTACGTGTTATTAATGCAGATTATTTTTTTTTTATTATTTATACTGTTCTCTTGGATTGTTATGTCAAGGCTCTAAAGGCAGCTGCATACATAAATTCATATAAATTTAATACATACACATGTACATTTAATCCATTTAAATCATTAATTTTCCTATATCTCGTCTTTTAGACGTAAACACAACAAACAAATTCTAAATACGCCAACAATTGTAAATCGTTTACTAGAAAAGTAGGGCTTGTGTAAATATGTGCCACAAATATCTGAATGTGAAATATATTTTGGCAACCAAATCGAACATCAAATTGTTAGCATTTATTTTATACATATTTATATACAAATGCGAAATGCATGTATGTATAAATCTTTGATAATATTTTATATGGAAAAGCCAATAAAATTTCATCAGATATAAAAATAAATAACACATTACGCTTTTTCTACCATTTATTTTAATATTTGAATGGTGTTGGATTGTTACTTGGAACAACAATAAAGATAATAATAAACCAGGATATTAATTATAGTCGATCGTGGCTGAATATTAAATATCCTACACCATATTTTTATAGAGAAATATACGGAATTGTAAAAGATCGATTTTAATTGTATTAAGCAAAGCGGTTTACGGTATTCGCCAGATTGCAAAGGTCTTCATACTTTTGGTCTAAGTAAAGCTCTATGAATCTTAGCAATTTATAAATTTTAAATCAAATAGACAAATTTTTTTTATCAAGAAGTTTTTTAACCATGACGTCATAGATGTGAATAGTTAATTTTTATGTGACCATTATTCTAATTTATTAAAAATTTCACAATTGCCTTTACATTCTGTAGTTCTCTGAAAAATACACCGCCTTCATTTGAATATAAGAAAATTTAAGATAAGAAAATTTAAAGATAAGAAAATTTTATCTTCTTCAAGGGCTTATGAAAAACGTTAAGAAATATAATTATGCTAATATAAGAAGGTTTTCGAATAAGTTACAAATTTTCCAAATTGTATTTTTTTTTTTTTTTGAATTAGGTACATTTCTAAACAATCGTAAGGTTTTTGCTAGTTCTTGATTCAAAATGAAATTGTTGTGGATAGACACGGCATAAACTTTTTAAACTTTAAACTTTTTAAATTACTTCTGCGTCTTTGTAATGGTAATTTCGAACCGCAGTCTCAATAATATGTCAGGGCAATCTCTTGTGTCTTTCCCCTTCTTTTTACATCTTTTATACAAGACCATGAAAGCGTATTAAGTTTGTCAAAACGGCTGAAACATTCACAGATCCAGTGTCCTACAAAGCATACATTTTCTTGAGCAGCACTAACCTTTGAAACGATTTATTTATTTCTGCGCAACACTAAGAGTTCTAGAATTCATAAGGCTATACAAGTTAAGAAACACGCCCCCAAAAATGTCTACAATAGCCGACTTTTCTATACTACACCTGAATGTTGAGTAACTAAAAAGGAAAATTTGTTTCATTTTGGGGAGAGTTGTCTAGATCGGATCAAACTGTCGGTGACCAAAATCATTTTTACAACTCAATCGAACTAATCCAACATTAAATTATCTAACTGCCATAAAATTTGAAATGCATATGAAATCTTTGCCTAAAATTAATTTTTGTTGTTGTTTAATTGATTTCAACAAATTCAGATTTTACATTTTCATTTCATTTCTACTGCTTTCTAAATTCACTGATACATGCACATACCTTCATACAAAGAAATAAAAAATTTCATAGTAAACACAATTCATTCCCATTTTTTTAAATGTATCTATCTATCTCTCTCTCTCTCTCTCTCTCTCTCTCTCTCTCTCTCTCTCTTACACATACACACATAAATATAAACGCAGATTCATATATTTATGTAAATGGAATATTTTGTTGTGTGTATCTGCATCTGTGTAGCACTTGCAGATGGTGCAGAATTGAAATTGATGAGTTCTCTCTAAAAGAAATTTAATTAAACCCTTTATCAAGTGTTTTTTTATTATAGGCCAACAAATATGCATTGACAATCATATTTATTCAAGAAAATTACCTAACACACAATTCTATTTTACTTCCGTACTCACTCAGTTACTCAAAGTTTCGGCTTTATTTATTTTGTAGGGCAATTACTGATAAATAAGAACAAGACTAAGATCAGCTGATAGAAAAGTTCGTTTAAACAATCTAAACTCTAAACTTTGAAATTAGCCTTTCGATGAATGCATGAGGCTTTAACAATTTGACGTTCACAAGTGAACCCTCATTGTTGATTTTGTCTTAGTGTCAATCTATAATTTGAATTTGCGTAAAACCAATTACATAAAATGATATTTCTTTCCTCAACACAATTTCGTTTTAATTTTTACTCAGGCTTATTTATTCTTCGACCACAAATCCACAATACTCACATCGCTCATCATTCTCATTTAGTTAGCATCTCATATAACTCTGGAGGCCTAACATTGTTTTAGGAACTAGGTGCGTACATTATTTTAGACGTTCCTGCCAGGGGATACCGTTCTGCAAGGCATGCAACATAAGAATTTAATTAGTAAGGTTAATCATTGCTCCAAACGAGAGGAGCACTCTCTTAAGCAATTTTTACGATTATTTCGATTCTTTCACCGAGGTCACTCCTTTTGTTGCTACCAAAACTACTTTATCATTTATTTTCCTCCTTTAAGTTACACATTACCAGTTGTATTGTACCAACAATTCGATAAAATAGTAGAAGATTATTTCATAAAGGCGAATAACTATTTTCCTTTATTACCGTGCCTTTTATGAATTTTGGAAAGACTGGTAGCCCCCGCTTTATAATAAAACCCCGTTTTATAATAATTTAAAAATATTTGAACGCGATTAAGCATTTTCTTGCCATATATCTACACAAATATCAGGAGTAACGAGAATCCGGAAATTAAAAAGCGAGAAGATGGTTTTAGTCCTTTACATCAAATTTCACATTTCACATTTCACATTTCACATTCAAGCCCAAAATAACATTTAATAATAATGATTATAATCATTATGATAATGATAATGCAGACAATAATAATAATTATTATTTTTATATCAATTCACTTCAGTTGCGTGTTAATATTCATCTTGTAATGTTAAATCAAGTGAGTGTGTGTAAATGATTTATGGAATGTTGAATATTTAAGGTATAAATCTTGTTTTCATTTATTTTACTTATTCCATCAATTCAAATTACTTACTATTAATACAAGTAATGGATTTTACTACTTCATTATACTCTTTTTCCTTTCAGTACAAGTATCAAGTGCGTTGAACAAAACATAACTTTCTCTTATAAATTTTTTTATCAGGCAGCCAAATATGGTTGCAGTTATTTTTATGGCCATTGAAAAATTGCATTGCTTAAACAAATTACTTAAATATTGAAGCATGGCCTTAATTTCAGTTAAGTTAAGAATTCTTTACGTTAACTTGAACTCATTTTCCATTAGAGCAAATGTTTTATATAAGTAGATGCCGTGATGGCTTAGAGTAATGTCATTAAATGGCAGTCTATTTTGGAGAAAACGTTAACTTAGAATATGGGCACCACATGGCCATTTAGAAGTTAACTCTACTACCACTAAAAAGTACTAAAATTGATGTTCCAGTAAGATCACATTAAATCTACGAGGCGGAATCAAACATTATGATACATGACCACATTCCGAATTGAGCTGAATAATTCTTGGGACTGGTAATCATCACACCATGGAAGCACAAAAGCTTTACACTTAATAATGGTCTACTCAGTTGGTCTGTTCATGTAAATAATTGATGTAAATAATCGCCCTCTACACTACTTGGGCTGTTCAGGACGAAACCTCATAGTCCTAAACTACAAAGTTTTGATCGGTATTAGAAAAATAAACATGTTTAAATAACAATTTGTCTGAGTAATGTATTTTGTTCGAAAATTATACTAAAAGGGCAGAAGTAAGAATTTACATTCTTTTAAAAGTAATTTTGATTCGATGAGGTTAACTGAAAAAGTCATTTAATAGCAGTGTAATTTAAAGCATAAGCAAATAATGCAAAATCGAAAAAATTAGCATAAACAACTTTAGTGTTAAAATTTATTTGTTGGTGCCAAAAAACAAAAACCCAAATTCAATAAGAAAACTTAAAACGAATCGTTGAAATATTGTAACAGCAATGCGACATATTTGCTAGACGTCACAAAATAAGAAGATTTACTATAAAAGAAAAAAGATATTGATAGAATGGAAGGCAAACCGAATGCAAATAAAAAAATTTTAGTGGAAATAAGAATAATAACATTGACAAAGGGCTAATGTCATTCGTTAATCAAAGTTACGGTAAAAGTTACGCATAGATAAGTAAACACTTTGTTCAAGTTTAGGCAAATGTGTTTGGGCTTACTTGTATTTAAAATTTTATCCTTTCACCATCTGCCAAAAGTAATTTTTCATGGTTTTATTAGAATTTAATTTTATTTCAGTTATGCACTTTTTGTATCCTACATTCCCTTTAATACAAAGTATTATAAGTTTGTGCAGAAGTTAAGGAATTCAAAAGGAGTTAAGAAAGACCTACCTTCAGAATTATTTGTTGATTCTATTTAAGAGTGTTTGTTCGTGTTTCCCATATGTCTGTCTGTCTGTCTGTCTGTCTGATGGGTGTCCATGTTAATTTTTTTATCCAGCTACATGTCGCAATTTTTGAGATATTTCACTGATATTTGGTACATGGTGGCGCTTATATTCAAAAGCGAACTCTATTAAAGAAGGGTAAAGGCAAACTATTAAATTAGCACAGAGTTGTATTTAAGCATAGTACCTGTACAAAATTTGATCCATTTTCAAAAATAAAATGCCATTAATAAAAATGGTATAAATAATAAAAGAGAATAGTAGTGATTTAGAAGTGTTCAATGAAAGAAAAAATTTAGGAAAAATATATTGAACGAAAAAAAGTAAAAAATTGAAGACTTTTTTACTCAACAAGTCCTAAAATATTATTTGATAGGATCAATTTTAAAAACAAAATATTGGGAACCAACATTTTCACATTACATTCAATATTTTTGTGTAAAGTTTGTTTAAATGAAAACACTGAAGCACCCCATAAAGAAGTAACAGTTACCATACATTTATATATAGATATATATGTACACTTTATTGCTCTACAAAAGCCACAATAAAATACCACTTGAAAGGTTTTGCAATTACTTTCATGTACTTTATTTACATAACCAAAATGATGATAATTGAAAATGAAGGATGAAAGTTAAGAAGAAAAGGTATGAGTAAAACTGTTTAAACTCAGACAGAGTAAATAACAACAATAACAAAAAAAAAATGATAACAATAACTAACGTCTGTAAGAATAATAATTAACGTAAATGATTATTTTGTGTTGTGAGGTTTTATGTTCAGAGTATAAAGGATGTGCACATCCTTGCGCTCGCTTGAAACGAAACTTGAATTATCTTAATTATATATATGTACCCTACATCACTTGCGCTATAAGATATTATAAGTTTGTGAAGATGTTTGTAACATGGCTTCCTTAAAAAAATTGTTATATGGAAAAAAATGTACAATTTGAATCATATTTTAATGTAAATTTGTGCTGAGTTGTAGAAAATGTGTACCATAATCCAGATGGGGTCAATTTTTACGGTTACTTCCCATATAAAACATTTTTCGAAAAAATTCTTAATATAGACTAAAGAAAATTTATGGAAATGAACTATTAGTGAAGAGAGGCAAGAAAATTTTCATTTTCATAGGAAGGAATTTACGGCGATTCTCTTAGCTATTATATCCATTTATTTAAAGGCATTTACTGATTTGACTTAAGCCTGTTTATTTACTCGCCCGTCCTTCCAAATACTTTAATATCTGTCTACATTTCTAATGGTACGAGTTTGGGCCGATTTGATATTCGTTATATTTGAAATTTACCTCTTATTTAAATTTGCAAATATTTTACTTTTTCTTTTATGCTTCTTATAGCACATTGACCATTTGGAAAAGTAGGAAAAGATGTCTCTTATTCATTGTTCTAATATCCCGTACAAGAAAATATGTTGCCATAATTAAACACCATTCAGCATTCCATCAAAAACAGAAAATATATCAAATATTCTTAAAATCAGTCGACCGTTTTAAGCCTCTTTTCTACGGGTTTAGCTCAACAAAATCTTTATTATCAATTCATTCACTGCACATCTAACACTAATTTATATTTAATGCCTTTAAATTGCCATGTTCAAATATTATGAAAAATAAAAAACATATAACTTTATTTATAAAGTATTTAGGATTCCATTCTATTCGAAATAAAATAGTTTGGACGCATCAAGCACAAGCACTTTTTTGCTTTATCCTTCTTTTGAGTCTTTTTGTTATTGCGTAGTTAAAATACACTTCAAAATCAAAAGATAATTATATTTAAGTGTGTCCCATTTTAAATTTAATTTTCTTATTTCCAGAAAGTAAAATGAAACAGCGTTTTTATAATCACGACTTAGAAGTTAAAAATCACTCTTCGCTATGTTTTCAACCTTCAGAAGGGCACTTTGGCAACTCTATAAAAAATACATGATCTTTATCTATTCTTGTGTTCATCTTTTGAAAACATGGTCAGTCGGTCACAAAAAATGACAAGTCGACGTTAAATTTCAAAGTTTATGCAAGCAGGTTGATATTGAAAAAGAATCAAATCGTTCAAAGAACTTATAGAACTGTTTAAATGGCAACTACTTGTCGTCGCATTCACTATTCTAATATTGGAGTTATATAACTGTGTTATAATGTTTTTAACGGCTAGTGGGAAATGTCATAGACCCTAGAAAGGTACCTATGCTCTTGATTATTATCGAATTCTTTTGGCATGTCCATTTATGAGTTCTCTTTTGTGTGTGTCCATGGATTGTTGCATTTCTCCTGGTTATAAAAACTACGATATAGACGGAAATTTTTTTTAATAATATCTTAAAAGCAATTTGGTATTGTAAGCGTAGTAAATCAGTCAAAAACTGCGCTGACCAAAAGATTTGTGAAATGTTTCCTTGGCTTCCTTTAAGTCTTCGTTTTACTCCATTTATTTCATTTTACAAGAGTCACTTACTTGCATCCACATAATTTCGCATAGATTGTAAAATATATAACACGTCTGCTAAGATTATTTAAATTATATAAGTGAGGATAAACATTTTGTGCGGGAATATGTAAGGAACCTCATAGAATTAATTTTAAAAGAGTTGATAGGAGTGTTCAAATGTTTAAGATGCACCTTCATACAATTTATGTTTAGAAGTTGTGCAGGACTCTGTTAAAAGGAATCAAAGTGAACATTTGTAAACAAAAATTAAATACAAATTGTTTGAAGTTGTATGAACCAGTTTTTTCTACCGCTCTCTGTAAACACGTAGTACTTGTTAAGTAGATCAGAGCCCTTTTTTAAAAATGTTTATTTAAACTAATCACTCCTTGTAAAAGTAGCTAAGAATTAATTTATCGAAAAAAATATTGGAAGTCTCTGTTCATTTCATTTTCACTTTAATATAAAATACTTGGAAAACGTTTACCATTATTTTCCGTTTATCAATAAGTAACTTTATTTAAACAGCCAAAATATTTTTTTATAAGGGCTTATCAGAAAAATTTTACTTTGAAAGTCAAAGTTATTTTAAATGTATTTAAAAAGAAGTTCCGTTTGAATGGATGCAGTATCATGAAATTTACTTTAAATTCATAAATTTTCTTCTATTTTCTTTTAGAAAAGTACTTTTTTTGAAAATGAATTGAGATGAATCACAAAGTGTGTCTTATAATTGTAACACAATATGAAAAAAATTGGACTTGAATTTAAAAGTGATTGATTAATTGGTCCATTTAAATTCACTTTTGGTTTTACATTTTATTCCATTCCATTCTAGAATTGAAACTAGTTAATAAAATAACCAATGAAATCAAACATTGAAAACAAAAAAAAAATGAAACATGAAAAAATGAAAAAAAAAAACTGCAAAAACTGCAGGGGGAATGACTAGTAGAAACACGCATACACTACTGACTGTTTTGAAATGTGGTATGATGGACAAGAGAGAGGCGCGAAATGGGAAATAGGAAAATATTTATGATTTATTTGCTTTATTCATTTTATGGGAAATGTAAACAAATGTTGTAGTTCATGTTGTCCATGCATGTTCATACAAGCATACATATTAAAACTGCAGGGCAAACAAAATCAATAATATTTCCTGTAATCAAAAACAAACCCACCCGATGTTTTACTTTGTCTTTTACTTAATCTGTCAGTCTCTTTATAAAAAATTTATTGTGTAAAAATAATTAAATTAAAAATAATATATATATCGCGAAAGCAAGATTAGTACATCACTGTTAACATTTAAGTACCATAAACGTTGTTGGCCTATTTATCTACTAACTCAAAATCTTGCATGAATTCAATTCAGGAAATATTTAAAATAAAATGGAAACTTTTATTGCCTTGATAAAAAGTGCATTTAATACCGGTAAAATTATGGAAGAAGGATTAACTTCCTCCTAAATTATTTAACGTAATATTTTTGGGTGATTTTATTGAAGTTTGGGTACACACCTGGAATCCTGCTTACTGGTTTATTCTCTTAGAAAGTGTTTCCAAATGTTTAATGAAAAGAACAGGGTTTGCTTCGAATCAATAACCTTCAATTAATAGTTCATGACAGTCACTTCAATTCATTTCGGCCAAAATGACGATACATTGTCATATGCATTGATTTTATAATTGATTTCTAAAAAGAGGGTAAAGTCTAGTATTATTTAGCAGTAGGGAGCAAATTTTACGTTAATGTTATACAAAATTAATGGCTTTTAGAAAAATTGCGCCTGCATCAAAATATTATTATTTGTTTAATTTGCAAAGTGTTAACACATTTATAATTTCCAGATTCAGTGAGTAGAAACTTTTTCCAGTTTGCACTTTCAAAGGGTCATCGCTAAAGCAAACGTTTATTTTGAGCACTTTGATAAAATCGATTAAAAGTATTTCAGTTTACATACAATTTCAGAAAAATTTGAATTTGATTAATCGACTTTTCCTGTAAGTTCATGATTGTTTGTTTAATCACACTATTCGTTCCATTCTTATCTCTACTTTCTGTGTTATTTTTGTTCTTTTATATTTTGACTTCTTTCTTTTCTGCACATTTTCTTCGTTATCCTTTAATTCTTGTCATGGATACATATTTTCATTGTTTGTGTTATCATGTCGTTTACTTGACATCTCTATCCATAATGTCACATTTTAATGTTGAACATAAAATTCGAAATTTACTTGAGTTTCATTACGATAAATTTACGACTTTTTAATATCATTCTAAATCCAAGTGACATTCAGAGTATTGTTCAAGTAGAAATTCAATTGAAATTTAATGTGACGAGCTCTTATTGTACTACAATCCTCAAAGAGAGAGGGTATTTTCAAAATACTTCAATTAAATTCATATAAATAGAAAATTGAACTGAAAATGGAAAAATCTCAAAGTATTCACAATTTGCAATGGTTGGAAGAGAAATGAGAAAAAATTTATATCAACATTAAAGTCACATTAATTCGATGAATTTTATTTGGGTGAGAAGACACTGCGTAAGGTAATTTTATATGTTCTAAATAAAAATAAATATGGTTAAGGTCGGCCAAAGCTTACTTTTTCATTATCCTTAATGTAATTAGAAAAATCACCCAGTGAAAATTGTTAGTATATAATCGTCGTGCTTCGAATTTCATGAAAAAAAAAATAAAATTTGCAAATTCTTTTTCATATGATGATTATTGTATAAAGCTCGGTGAATGTAGAGTCCCAGAGTTGTTTTGATTTTAATCACTTTCAAACGTGATTATCGTGTTGCGAGGGTAAATATTTGATTAAATGATTCCAATTAAAAAGTTTAATAAAAGAAAAATCAATCGTTATGGATCAGCGTCAGAATCGACTCTTAAAATGCATCGCTTTATGTAACTAAAATATTGAGAAAATGAATAAAAAGTCAATAATAAGCGTCATATTGAAATACATTAAAAAACTCGTTATATGAAAGATACTCCAAAGTATGGGCTGATCTGGACCAGTACGTCAAATAACTGCTATGTACTGATTGCCCTTATAAAGTATCCAATATTTTCATATACCGTCTTTTTTAAAGAAAAAGAGACCGTTTTTCAAATAAAGCCACAAAAATAATCCGTTTCTAACTGGAATTCGTTTTTTATTTAAAACATTTTATTTAAGTACCTCAAAATTGCGGAATGAATATTGATTACAAAATTTTTATCAGCTTATATGAAACAGACAGACAGACAGAACTGAATATAATCATTAAACGATTTTAAATCGATTGCTTTAATGAAGTGTGCATCTGCCTCGAGGTCTTTTACATCCGCATCCATATAAATTTTAAAAATCTTCTACCACAAGTACTGTAGAGCATAATTTTATTTGGGCATTTGTATTTGCCTGTATATGCAATTGTATGTATGTATAGTTATAAAATTTTTATTTATTTTACTTAATTAAACAAAAAATAATGTAACTAACTAATAAATATTCATATTTACGTTATTTTATTATTTATTATATTTATATTATTGTATCAATATTTATATTATTATATATTACATATTATTATACGTACCAACCAGATGTTGGGGGTATATTTACTTAGTCACTGTGTTTGTAATGTCTAGAAGGAAAAATCGTGTATCTATTCTTTATCAGCATTAAATTCTGAATCATTCTAATCATTTTACTTGTCGTAGAATTTAAGTTACCCAGCTCAAATTAAGCCTAATCATTCGAAGTTCTTGCACGCAGGTTCGAATTTAAAATGGGCCAATTCGATCGAAAGACACGCCCACAGTGCAACATATAGTGAGAACGCCTCATTTTTTTAAGTTAAATTTTATAATTTTTGGCCGATCATCTGTAAACTGCAAAAGATATAAAACTGAAATTTTGCACAAGTAGGAAGATCTACAATACCTGCCCAAAAATCATGCAAAGCGGGTACACGCACAAGTAATTGTATAATAACAAACTTTCAGTTCTTATGTTTAGGTTTTCAATTTATTCTTGAAAAATTGAATCAAGTTCTGAATCGCATTATCATGGTGCATTGGTGGTTGGTATTTAAGATTTACAATATTCCTATTTGTTCTATTTTTATTTATTTGGGTCAATGAAAAATTGTGATTCCATTTTAACAATTTACAGGCACTTCACTAAACCTACTTAAAACTGCTTTTAAGTTAACACTTCTCTCAAATATCACTAAAATTATGGCCCAAAGCACAAATAAACAAAATCTCATTCGAAATTGATTTTGAGAAAAGTAGGTTAATCCTAAACACTTCTGAATGTTACAAATATCCTCTCAAAATCAATAAGTGATGCAGCGTGTAAGAAGCAAAAATTATGGTAATCATCTTAGAATTTCAATTTTAGTTAAATATTATTTAAAGATTAAATAATATTTTTCAAAGGTAAAAACTTAAGCTTATTTCTGCGTAGGCAGCACTACCTCCATGGAAGAATAGAGCCATGGAAGAATAGAGAAAAGCAAAAGTAAGTAAAAGAAAGTGCACGTAAAGTGATGGAAGCTAAATAAGTATTAAAATTATGTTTGAGTAGGGCCAAAAGTTGGATACCCACCAGCCAGATGCCATATTATTTTATAGTTATTTCAATAGTAAATAGAAAGCGTAAGGATAAAGAATGAAAATTTGGTTTCGAGTAATTTTTGTATAGACATTGAATAAATAAATATCCTCTTTTTTGTGTAAAAATTTCACACAAAAAATATCTTTCGATCTTTTGCAGTTTGCAAATGGTGACAAAAAAAAACTACGAAATTTTTTTTTTAAAGATTCAGTATTTTTAGCTTATATTGCGCTCTAGATGTGTCCTTTGAACGATTTTGCCCTTTATTAATCCCAAACTGAGTGTAAAGACTTCCAATGATTCTGCCAAATTTAAACATGATATTTCAAATTTTACAACAAAAAGAATATTTATAACAGACACATCTAAAGCGATTCAGAATTTATTGCTGATCAAGAATACACATACTTTAGAGGATCTCCAACGCTTCCAATTAAACGTTTCATACATAATGACAAAGTGCATATGCCTCCAATCTCTGGGTAGTAGTTATAAAAATAAATAAAAGAAATAAATAAAAAAATATACCGAAATACAATTGCAGATACAGCAAGAGATGTTAAAGTCCTTTCAGAATTTGCAAATATCTACTTGTCAGCGATAAATAGAATGATGTTTTATATTGCTCTGTTCATGTTTTACGTCATATTTTTGTTCCAACTGCCTCTTCAGGATGTATGTAACATCCTGAAAGGCTTTACATATTCCTTTCTTTTATTACACTAATCGGTCACTTTCAGATTTAATTTAAGCCTCTCTGCGCATCTGTCCGTCCGTTTATTGTCTTTTAATGTGTATTTGTTACTAAAGTACAGGTCGCAATTTTAGATCTATTTAAAATGGTTAGTAGCATTTGTGTTGTCCATCCATTTTTCGAATAATTCACTCCCTTGTGCAAGGCCTTTGTATGGAAAAAATGTACAATTATGAAGATTTTTTTACTAAAATTTCATGTAAAGTTGCATTTTAACGTACTTAATTTATATAAAAAATTTGGATCATATTGATTTACCTTTCACACTACGCTTCATATGCTACACTACTCATCTTTATACAGAAAACCCTTGCATTTTTTAATATTTTTGATTCATTTTCACACTGCACTCAAATTAAGTAAAATAGTGGACCGGTGCTTAATAATCGGTTTTGCCAACTGTTTATTTTTGCTTTTCTTACCTTCAAAAATTTTATCACAACATAGAAATCTATTATTTTGTTTGGTTACGTTTGATTTTTAAATTGAAATTTTTTTTTTAAAAAAAGTGAACTAATAATACAGAGAATAGCAGTACGGCATGTCCATCAAAAATATATTTGTAGTACAACATGGACAATGAAAAACCTTTATGAAAAATGTAAGAAACATACACACTAAAAATCTTTGACATTTTAAATTTATGCTTCAATATAAAAAAATATAAATATTTCAGCAAAAATGCCAAGAGCCTATGAAAAATGAACGCAACAAGTATGTCTGTCCTTTTGTTTATATAAGCAGTTTGAACATTGAAATCTGGTACGACCTGAATTGATATGAAAACTTGTTACCCGATAAGTACATTTTTTAAAAGATTTTTTAAGAAAAAATGCTACCCGTAAATCTAAGATATTTTGAAGAATTTTTTCAAAATATTAATCAATTGAATGAATTAGTTATGCAAAATTTTGACTAAATTGATGATGAGCATTTAACAATTTTTCCTGATCATTTATAAAATTTCTACTTTTTTTTATTAAATAAACAAAAATGCATGTTTTATTGGAATATTCTCATATAATTTTAAATTCCTCAAATGCTCTCTATGTGGCATTTAAATGCATTTGTATTTGTGTGTAAATACATTTTATATTTACATTACTTTTATATTTACATTATGCATCATTTAATTAAGTACTTATGCATAATTAAATAGCATCGATTTTATTTGAATAATTTGAAAAATTTTTTATATCGAAAGAAGCGCAAAAGTGAATCAAAATTGACCAAATTTGATGCGCTTATTTATTGTGGTAAATACTCATTGTGTTTCAATTCTCTTGAAGAAACATTTAAAATTAAACTTTTTTTCCATAAGTCGCTAAATTTTTTTCAAAATAAATCGTTTTACAAGAAAAAAGGTTGTAAAAATTATTTGACCTTGCCCATATATGAGGCCTCTGCAACAAATTTACATGGAGAGGTATTAGACTGACAGACGGGCGGATGAGCAGGCACTTTTAAATGTGATGCAGAAAATAAGTGAGAATTCTGTTAAAAGAATTGAAGACCATTTTAGTAGAATCTACATGCTAACTGAACATTAAGTATAAGCAAGGTCCGTACACGTTTAGTTTTTGATTATTTATATAAAAATCAATAAAGTCCAGGAATTTTTATTGACAAAAAAGAGAAGACAAAAAAAAGAAGTTTTTATAATTAACTTTCAAATTATCTAAGCAACTGCAAAACAAATGTTGAACAACGTCCAAGTATTAATATTTTAAGCATCTTAGTTGCCTTAACTTTTCCTCCCATATTTCAATTTTTGAAACTTTCCCACTTGAAGCTTATCAAATCACCTGAATATTACAATTTTTTATTGCTTTAATTTGTAATTAATTTGTTTTGAATAAAATGATTGACATTATTTTCTTACTTGTATTTTTATTAAGGAAAATAGTGTCAGTCAACCTCGACTAATTATAAACTTTTCACTTGTATTTTCACAAATTTATTTATTCATGCCGCTCCATATTCATATGCATATTCCTTGTAGACACGTCAATCACTTTCCAATTTAAGTGATAAATTAAGCTAAAAAATAATGTAAAAAATAATAAATTAGCGAATTTTGAAGTTTTTTTTGGAATTAATTTGATTTTGAACTTTACAGCGCTCACAGAGTTTACTTATACGACTTTTTCCTACATTAGAAATTTAAAGATTTTAACTGCAATCAGTTGCAGCAATTTTTATTTGATCATGGTATTTTAAGCAGTAGCAAATCTAAATAAAAATGTGCTACTTAATTGAAAAGTTCTTAATCATATAAATGCTATGCTTAATATTTCAGGAAGAAAATAAGTCCTGTTCTTGGAAAGAATAATTGTTCAAATTTACAATTTAATGTTTTAACGGATTGACTCATTGTTCTCTTAATTGGCTGAATTATATTTTAACGCTGAATTGTATTGTAATGTATTTTTTCGGGAAGCATCATTATATGAACAAAAAATTTAATTTTGAATATCTTTTAGCTAAAATTGATACTACCTTGTGTTTCGATATAAAAAATGTAACTGTGATTCAGATTGATATATTTTTACGATTACTTCTCCTATAACGTCTTTTCCGAATAATATCATTGTATGGCCAAATGGTTTTGTCATGAATTTTGAAATAGAAAATATGCGCAGCAAATTTGATACAGGCCGATCAATTTTTTGAACTCATTCTTATATCACGAACTTTGTAAGTAATTTACAAGTTACAATTTTTCAGTTTAATTGGCAGTTCAGTTATTCAGTTATTTGATTCAACTCACATTAAGGAAAGTGGTATAGGGTGTTTAAAAATCGGGCTTGGCCAACTACATAGTTTTATTTGCTTATTGTTAAATTTCGTTTGTCACTTAACAAAACAGGATAATAATGATGGCGATGTTGTTTCTATAATTTAAATTAAACTTTAAAGTATAAACTTTCTATCACGTTTTATTCTTTCTTTTGCTTCTGATTTTTATTACTTCCAACTGTTGGGGGGGCGACCAATCCCGAGAAGCACCTGCTTAACTGGGAGTGGCTCATGAGATGGTCTTTGTTGATACTTCCGTTACCATCATGGGTTCATCATGAGTTTCACGAGATCCGATCCAAAGATTTAATTTGGTACCACGGGATCACCAGTTTCATATTTGCCCATGTGGTGATGTTGGAGTTGGCTTCGTGGGGGCTGTGGTGTCCATGTCGCGGACGTAGCTCGACCTATTATGTTTATACCACTATTATAGTTTTGTCGAGCAGGGTGCCATTTCCCGAATAAAATGGCTAGCTGGGTAGGCTTATCGGGCTAAGCTAATCTAAGCCGGGGAGTAATAAGAAGGCTCCGAATCCTTACACCAAGGATTAAGCCATGTAGATGAGGTGCAATACTGGCTTTAAATTGGAAGCTAGTCGGGACGGTGGCATGCACGTGATGTGTCGTGTTCACCAGCGCTAGCGATCATTAAGTATGTTTATACCATGCATTTGAGCCTTCCAGGCAGGTATGCATGTAAAACTCTAACTGTACTTCCAACTGTTGTTGTCGTTGTCATTATTTCACTTTGAATATCCAACTAATTTGATTTCCTTTTTATGTGCATATTTAAATCTACGCTAAAATGTCGAATTATTTCTAACACTTATGAGTCTGCCAGAAGAACTGGCGTATTATATATTTCGTAGAAAAAAAAAAATAAATAAAGAAGGAAATGAAAAAGATGAGGAAATGAAAACAAGCGGAAAAAGTTTTTGGTAAGCGTTTCATTATAAGAGAGAAAATGCAAATTTCCGTTACATTTTTGTGCGGTTTGTATCGAATACTGTTAAACATTTAGTTTTTCTATTAATTGAAATTTACTTTGAAAATTTACAAAAAATTTTCAAAAGAAAATATAAACAAAATCTGGTTGAAAGTTAGGAGCACATCGTCCATATTTACCTTTACATTCTCTCTTCGTATTTTTTTTTTATTATCAATTTTGATATTTCTTGTGAAATATGCACTTTGGTGAAAACTTATAAGAATGAAAACCTTATTCGACAAGCGTGGAATTTAACCTTTTCTTTTAATATCAACTGAAAATTTTTCATATTTCATTTTTACAATTTTTCTGTGAAAAGGAGACATAACTTTTAATTTATTAAGTATAAAAAACTTTCTGCAGAATTTTTTATGAAAATGTTTATATTAATTCATTGAGAAATTAAACTTGTTTGGGCCTTTTTAATGTTTCCTTAAATTATTATTTGTTCATATCACATTTAAAGTGTTATAAAAGTTTAACTTAAATGAAATAAGTGTGTTAAATGAAGAACATTCTTAGTGTAATTTTTACTTTTCGAATTAAATGCACTATGAAATTATTATCTGAATGAATTGCAGTTAAGAAAAAAACCAAAGAAAATCTATAATCCATTATAAATTATAAGCTCTAAAGGCGGTTTTAAAGTACTTTACTGATTATCGTGGTCTAAATATTTATCTTATACACTTTAGGCAATTTAAAGCCAAATATATAAAATAAGCTTTCATTATTTATAAATTACTTATAATTCACGTCATTTTCATATCCGAAAGATTGAACTTATATTCACCTTATCATTTTATTTGTAAAGCCTAGAAGAAAGCTTTTGGAGACACCCAAAAGTGTACATATTCTTGATCCAGATTAAATTTTGAATCAATTTAGATATGTCAGTCCGTCTATGCTTGTGTGGTGTACGCATTCTCCTGAAAGTAAAATTTGAGATAAATTTAGCAGAATCATTGAAAATTCTTGCATGCAAATTGGTATTAAAAATAGGCAATAAGGCACGCCCACAACGGCATATGAACTGAAAAAATCTCAAAATTTGGAAGTTTTCATACAAATTGGCCACGCATATGTGAAGTTATACAATACTAAATTTATATTTTTTACGTTTACGTTTTCTATCTGTTGCTAAAAAATTGAAGCGGACTTTAAATTCGGACTTTAATATCACAAACCTAAATAAAATTTTCTTATTTTTTATTATTATTATTATTGTTGTTACTGTTATTAATGTACAGGACAGTACACTTCGCTTCATATTTAGAATAAATCTATTCAGATTTTATAAACTTTTGTAGTTTGTTTATTTTTTGAATGCTTTTTCATAGAGTACACAATTATTTTATTCAACTCTATGAATTTTTTGTGTGCTGTAATATGTACAAATGTACGTTTGTATGGTTATGCGTTAAGCATATATAAGTGTCGTGTTTACATAATATTTCTAAATCGTTATCTTAAGAAAATACGCATCTTAAGAAGATGCTTTAAGGATAAAGGAAGCACTAAACAAAAAAACAAATATCAACCACAATAGAACGACAGTAACAAGAAAACAAGTAAAGGCGTTATAATTAATCAGAACCGGCTTTTGAATACCTTTCATAAGTATATTATATATAATTTACAATCAAGTGAATAAAAATTTATGTGAAAGTAATAAAATGTAAGTTCATTAGGTTCGTTATGTGAGAAGGAAGAATTTCAAAAATTGAACCGATTCAAACCAAATTTAGAACATCTAAAAGGCTTTCATATATAAACATTTGCCTGAATAAGACGTTACACGAAGAGTGTAACGTCGAGAAATTTTCGTCAGTACTTTAATTAAATTTCATTTATCCTTGGCCGAAAATGTGTCCTTGCATCTATTGTCACTAATAAAACTCTTAATTTACAGCCTATATTTTGGCAAAGGTTTTTCAGAAATCACAAAAATAGGCCTGGCAGACAATTCAATTGAAAATCGAAACAAAAATTAATTTTGTGTCGCTCAGTCGCACCTAAAACAAATAGCTTAAAATTTTATAAGTTAGGTATTCTAACCTAACAGCCACTTACCCATTGTACCAAAAATGATGTAAAATAAAAATAAACAGCTCATGTAAATTGTGATGGTAAACAACGATTAGCGTGTTGATTAGTTTTTGAATATTACATGAGATTATTTATCTTTGCAATAGCGAAAGGCAAACATTAACGCTGATAACAAAATTTGAAAATTACAGCATAAACAAAAAGAAATCCTTATAAGGAAACGCTAAAATGATGCTTTCAATATAGGAAACTTTATGGACGCCTTACGGCCTTATTTCTAAACGTATGTTTGTACAAATGAATGTGATAGTTATTGGAATAAAAGAAGCAAGCAAGAGCTTCATAATCGGCCATGGCCTATTCTTAAATACCCTACATCATTTAGCTTAATGTGATTAAGCTTAAATGCACAAGACCTACATGCCAATAATCTTGGAAACAATACATAATTGAGAAATCACTAAAGCGATTTGAAAAAAATTTCAAATCATATTTTTAATGTCAAAGCACAAAACTACCAATTTTTACTAAAAACATATTGAAAATTGAAGCTTTTGTCCGTAGAATAAGTTTTTCTAAAATTTTTTCTTTTATAAAAGAAATGCTCGTACAAATAGACCTATTCGAGTGGAATTTGGTATATATGCTTTCTATGTTAAAATATAATTTCGTGCCAATTAACATTAAAATATAATTAGAGTTTTATTTAAAAAAAGGGGTGTGGTCATAAATGCGAACCGCTTTTACAAAATTTGAGTAGGGTTTGCCTCTGAGCCAAAGCACACGATAACAAATTTGCATAAACGGATATCTGATGGACAGACAGACAGATAGTCGTAAATCGAAACAGGGAGTAATTCTGAGTAGATCGGGGTTATAAAAGCTCGATGTTGCAAATATCTGCACAAACTGATAATTTAATTGGTGTTGGGTATAATCAACAAAAGTTGAAAGCATGCAAGAAGGAACTTATTATATTTCTAGAAAAAACGGCTCTATTTCCTTTGTAAAATTTCACAAATATAACGATTGCTGGTTATACTAAAACATTGCCTTAAACATGTTTTGCAAAGCACAATAAACAAACGCCAAGAACAATTAAACATAATTCAATTCACACTAAGAATTTATTTCATAATTTAAACAAACATTTTAAAAATAAAGCAAAAGATAATGATTCAAATTTCAAAGAAACCAATAATAAGCAATATCATTAAAAAATGGATTAAATTTTCTGAATGATTTTCTTTTGCAATTTTTGTCATATATCATAAAATTTTTGTAGCATTAAATGATTTTTTTGATTTCTGCATATGTTTCTTATTCTACTTCATTACCATTCATCATTGTCATCAATAAAAATTACTATAAACTTTACACGTTCTTATATGAACCACCCAGAGGTTATATTCATTTATTTTGTCCTTATGTTTGTAACATCTAAAGGGAAGTAGCAGAGACCCCACAAAATTATTTACATTCTTAGACATATCTGTCTGTCTATCCGTCTTCTGTCTGTGTATTATTATAATTCTCGCATTTACTTTAATAAATATTAAACTCAAATTTGATTGCAATCTGTGAAATATCTAATGGTACAGATGGTGGATAAGCAGATTTTGATCCCATCTAAATATAATTTTTTTTTACTTGTTTATATTTCATAACAATTATTTCCCATAAATTGCATTTCATTCAATTTTATTTAACCAATTTCATTCTTTTAAATTTTAGTCAAGCAATCATAATTTATTTGTATTTTAAAGAAAGATTTTGATAAATAAAATATAAGCAATATAATGCCATTAGCTACATATATTCAATTATATATACGAATGGTATATCTGAGTTATTATCCAATCAATTCATAAAGTTTAAGTAGGTCATTTGGCTGGATGAACATTAAGTCTTAATATTCTTTTCTCCATTTAAATTACAAATTTACAATATAAATATAATTCTTTATAGATATAGCATAAAGGAAATTTATTAAAATATCTTAATCTTTAATCTGTCTATTTAGAATATTTATTATATCATTGTTTCAATAAAAATGAAAATATAAGTTTATATGAAGTTAAGGAAAAACACTAGAAAATCTTCTGAGTCTGGGAAGCAATCTAATAATTCCACTTTAAATTTATATTTGTGAAGATTTTAAATGGCCATATAAAGGTTTATCGTTGTCGAAAGTCTAACAAAACAGCAAATCAATTTTAAAATAAATCTTGTTCTGAATTTTTTTGCAACTCTGAAAAACTTTAAAACTTTAACTTTCTTATATTAAATGTTTGTAAAACAAAATGAACAGAAATTAATTGTTTAGATAAAATAATGTTACAATATTATGCCTAAATGAAAATTTCAAAGATAATTTAAATATGAGTGCATAGTATTTTATTGCAAACCCAATAAAAACTGTTATGATTTTATAAAATTAAATTATTGTTGAGTAAAATAGATGCATGTTTTAAATTATATTTATATGCATGATTCCTTTCATTATTTCTTTATTATAGAATTTGTGCTGAAGTTGTTTAATTCTGTTCTTTGATGTTCAATAATACTTGTATATATGTGAAAATAAAATTGTTCAAATTATTATTTTATTTTCTATAGTATTTTGTTTTGTTTTATTTATTATTAAAGTTAAAGGCCACAAATGCCACAATATAAATGCATTAAATTTACATTTTCTTTGTTATTTCTTCATTAATTGATTTTTACATTTAACTGTTAGTCTAGCAATCAATGTTTGAAATACCACAACGGCTGCTGCTGTTACTTTGCTTTTAATAAAGTATTTTATGAAATTTATAAACTTTATGTAAACAATTTTCAACTTTGAAATAAATAAATATCACTCATACGCCCCCATAAACAAATTATAACAATGGTCGAGAAATTCAACATTTTAAATTGTACTATTTTGGATTTACACGATTTTCTTTCTTAAAACTTTTACAGGAATTCAAAAGGTATAAATTAAGGGATTTTAGAAGTTTATATATCAGCTAAAAAAAGTATAATAAAGAATATTTTAGTAGCATTTTAACATTTTAAATTTTGCATAATACGCTTAAATTGATTTGCCGATTTGAATTTGCTGTTGCACAATTTCCATTTCACAAAATTTGTCATTTTTACACTTTTACGCTTCAACTGAAACATCTGTACATATAAAAGGCAACAAGAAATTATATGAAATATTCAAATAAACTGGAAATATATGTAAATTTATTTGCATACAAATTTTATTCTTGTACACAAATAAGAACTAAACTCGTGAAAATATTCATCAGCAACAACAACAATTGTGATATCGGTGATGATGGCTACTGAAGTCAACTCAAACAGTAACAGTTAAAGTTTTTCATGATATTATATCATGAAAAACTTCCACATCCACACATGCATAAATATGAACAAGAGAAAACCAGATTAAAATAAAATAAGAATGGCGATGTAATTTTGATCTATTTATTAAGTATGGAAATAATAGAAGGGAACAGATGCAATTGGTTGACACAGAATAAATTTTGGAAAATTGTTTGCCACGTACTTTTTTATTTTTGTGTGAATAAATTAAGAATATATAAACAAAAGACCGTAGCTTTTCGATTTATTTACAAATCTCTCTTTTTTTTTGAATTTTTTTGTGGCAAAAAATAAAAACTAAATCAGTCCATTTAATACGAATCAAATCATTTTATTTTCTCGATATTTTGTGTTTTGATAAAAAATACTATAGTTAAGTTTTGAAACAATAATTTTAATAAGCACTTTTTTTAATTGAGTGTAGACTTATATTTGAAATTTTAGTTTAACATTTTAAATTTTTTATTATTAACCAAATATATCAGTACTTAAATTCCTATTTTCAATACAATTTTTTATCAGATGTTGTAGATCAATGGTCTTATCATTTGTACAAAATGTCAACTTTCTTTGCAGTTAGCGACTAATAAGTCGATATGCCGATAAACACTGATTTGCTCTCAGTATGTTGCCCATTTTCAATATCAACTTGACTGCAAGAATTTCCAATGTTTCTACTAAATTTAAACTCAATATTTCTTTTATAAACGAACAAACGGTAAGGCAGACAGACATGTCTAAATTGATTCAGAATTTGATGTTGATCAAGAATAAATTCTTTATTTTTCTTATCTGAATAACATTAAGCTTTTCATTAACCAATTTTGATTATTCTTAAACATAACTAATCAATAATTTTAGAGAAATAATTTGTAAATTTTTCTTTAGATAAAATAATCGCTCAATTTATTCCTTTGAAATTTTCTCTAAATAATGTAACAACTTCTAAATCGCAGAATGAATTTTGTAATATTAAAAAAGAGATTATAGTATAATTAGCAGTAAATAATAATATTTATTATAAACGCAAATCATATAAAGAGCCTTAATATTCTTTAAAACTAATAATCATCTAATCTATTCACTTTAAATCTTCTCTAATTAAAATAATGGTTTTTAAATTGTAGAACCAAGTTTACAATAACGAAAAAAGATTCTTCTAACTAATTATAATAGAATTAGCGGTTAGTTATAATATTTATTGTAAACACAATTCACATAAAGTACTTTAATGCTTTTAAAAGTTAATAATCGTCTAATCTGTTCACTTTTAATCGTCTCTTCTTTAAAGCGACTTGTATATGGTCTTGTATATTGTGGTATATTATGTTGTTATTTGAATGGAAAGCCTCACAGCATACATTAACCATCTGGTCTAATTATTATTTTTTAAATATTTACCCTTTCCAAATTATTAAACACACTTAACGAATTTCATTTGGACCATTTCCATCTATAACTTTCTACGAATTTTCTTATCATCCTTTTAGCTATATAAATAATGTACATGAAAGTAATTACATAACCTTTCAGTGGAATTTTATGGCGGTTTTTCAATTACTGTATAATTTTCATTATACACATAGAAAATAAGCTACAAGTAGAAAATGTGTTACATGTTTATAGAGCCTTTCTATTTAATTCAGTATTAAATAGCAAAGCATGTTTATAAGGATTATGACCGATTAATATTTGTAGGAAAAAGCTTACAGCTGAACTTAATTTTATATTATGCAATACATTTCACATTTCAAACGTTATATAAATTATTAATATATCTTAAGTTTATAGATCATTCTTGAATATTTGGCATCATCTTACAAAGTATTGTTATTAATGTACCTTTAAAATAAAATTCAGAGGTTTAGACATGCATAAATCGCTCCAAGAATTGAGTCTGAATCGATTGATATAATAAAACTCCTTCTGCGTGCTTCAAACATTCACCCACAGTTACAATAATCTGTGCCACAAGTAGCGTACTTTGAAACTTGGCATATTTTTGTGTTTTAACATAAAAAATATTTGTGCCAAATTTGGTCCAAATCGCTTCATTTTTTATCCTCTCCCAAATAACAAGTTTTACAAATCATTTAAAAAAAATTATAGTCTTTTACATTTTACAATTCATTAATCGGTGATATAATTGTCGGTCTCAACCAACTTTTTAGTTAGTTGAGGCCCTTTTTTATTTATAATTTGCTATAAAATTTTTATGTTAACTTTAAAGATCAAATTAATGATTTTGTAAATGACAACTACTATAATAATAATAGATTTGATAAATTAAGAAAAAAAAAAACAAAACCAAAGAATGAAATTTCTACTTTAATAAATACTTAAACCATTCAAGAGTATAAAAGAATCTTAAAATTTTTAACTGCAGCTTTTTATACAAAACAACTCATCAAAATCATTTTGTCCTTTCATTTCTCACAATAAAGACTTCATACAAAAAACACACATACAAACAAACATTTAGATTTTATGTTTTTGGTTTTTCTTACTTTACTTTAATCTAAACAAATAATTTCATACAACATGGACATGGGAGGATGCTGTCAAAAATTCAGACAACATGAAAACACATGAGTTTTCTTTGCTGTAAATAAAGTGCAACTAGAAAATGTGAGAGAAAGAAAAGCATGTATTTTTAATTCAATTTTAGATAATAATAAATTTTATTAAGTTCAATATCTGAAATATTTCTCAAGTAAATGTCGTAATTGCAATTACTGCAGTAATATGCAAATTAAATTTCTACTTTTCCTTATCGCTGTCTCTTTACCTAAAGAATTGAAAATATTTCTTATTTGTTAATATTTGCTCTTCATAATTTATGATTGTAATTTTCTACTGCAACTAATGAATAAATAAATATAGAAATATCCAATATTATAAAGTTTAAATGAAATATACCTCTCGTCCAAACTTCAGTATCAACTGGGCAATATTTTCTGTATGGCATGTATTCATTAGTCTGTAAACATTGATCATTTGGGGCCTTCTCTTAGACTATTAAATGATTAAATAACACGTTATCAAAAATCTAGAAGCATCTTTCTAAAAATTATTTTAAAAAATTATTTCAATACTTTGAATACCAAAGATCTTTTTATTTGACACTTTATTTGAACAAGTGTAAAGATGTGGCACTTCCATTTCAAATCCAAGTCCTTTGGCACTTATAATCCTTGTGTTTCATTCAAACTTTTTTTGTTTTTTTTTTTTTTTTTGATTTTTCTACTGCATATGTCACTTTATACTTTTTGAAATATTTTATATTAAACTTTTTACCTAATTCACAAAACTTTCTGACTAATAGTTTACACTGAGAAACTTGATAAATACTACATATGTTAATTCCTCTTTGTACCCACCACCCAAAATTACGTGGTATATTCCCTTTGCCATTATATTTGTAATACTGAGGTGAAAGCGTCTAAGACCTTATAAGGTATTTATATATTTTAAATCAACAACAAACTCTGAATCAAATTTAGACATGTCTCCCTGTCTATCTATTTGTCCGCATTTTTGTTCCAATAAGAAGAGATGTCAAACTTAAATTTCATAGAAACATTAAAAGTTTTTGATGCAATTTTGTACTGAAAATTTGAAATATTATTCAAAGGACATAACCATAACGCAAGGGAAATTAAGAACAACACTGCTTTTACAGCGAAATGTGCTCATTGGTAGAAAACTGAAGTAGGAATGCCTTTGATCTATTCTATATGATCAAAAATCAGGCAAATCGATCACGCCTACACAAAATTTTTACTTCTATGTTTACATTTTCTAATTACTATTAATTAAAAAAAACTGAATCTGGTGGTGGGCATCCGCGATTTGCCTCGGCCAAATGTAATTTTCTTATTTCTTTTCCGTGTTACTTGTAAAATATTACTTTTCAAATATAAAATGATTACTTTTTAGTTATTTTTTTCGAGAAGGTATAAAAGTGTTCCAAATTTTTAATATTTTTTTTTTCAAACATTTTTACCAAATAAATTAAAATTTAAGCATGTAGATATGATTTGGAAATAAATCATATCTCCACGGAAATAAAAAGTCCAACCACCTAGGAAAGCGAAGGAAATAAATAAATTTATAGAAATTCAATAAATGAGACAACCATAATTTAATGCTTTATATGTGAAGTATAAATAATTTTGATAGCCAATAATTTTATATGAATGAATTTAGCTATGTCAGTATCTCTAACCGTTTGTGGAGTGAAAATTCTCAGACTTTAAATTTGCTTAGATTATTTCAAATTCTTTCAGAAGGATTGATATTAAAATCGTTTAAATCTATATATCAAGTTATGGCACTCTTTTCACACTAATACTACAAATACTACAAAAGTTCGACTGCCCAAGAATGGGTAAATGCATTTTTGAGATACAATAAAACGAGTTGATCGATGAAATGGAATAAAAGGAAGCAAGTAAGAAAACTTTGAAATAAATGAATGAGAAAATTAGTTTTTAGATGCTACTCCGATTTTTTATAGTAATAAGGAGTTAGGCAAGAAAATTTTAGGCCTCTTCTAAGTTTGGCGTCTAATCTATTTGCATTACGGCATTTTTATTTTGCTAATATTTCAACTAAGAAGCTTTTCAAAAAGCCGGCACCAAAACCACGGTAATTGAAGATATTTTGAGAAACTTTAAATGAATGAAAAGTCTACCCAATCATCTTGAATTAACTCTTTCTGGACGTACCTTGTGGCTAAATTTTATTCTTAACTGTATGATAAATGTATACTTTGCTATAAATATATGAGGCATGTTAAAGGGACATATAAATGGCCAAATACATGTATTTTGATATTTATTTATTTACGCAAATATTAACATAAAAATTGAAAGTTTCATTTATGCTAGTTTGACATTGAATGCTTCTTTTGCTATGGAGCTCTTAATCCATGAATAAAGACATGAAAAATTACTAAAAAGACAAATGGCAGTTAAGTGATTTTAAACTTCTTTAGAATGTTCCAATTTAATAGGATCTTCCTCTGCATTATACATGTATTTAGCTTTCATTTTCCTTTTTTTGTTTTATATCATTTCTTTGTGCTTTAAACTTTTTTCTTTTCTTTAGAGTTTTTGGAGGAATGAATAAATTGACACAAATTTGTTAACATGATTTTATGTCTTCTTAAAGAGACAAAAAAATAAAAAGGACGAATATCAAATAAATAAATGTGAAACATTGTTTGGTGAGTTAATAGAAAACACTTTTAGTGATCACTCATTTATTTAGAGGAAGCTCGCAAATTTCTATTTTCATTTACTAGTCACTAGAACATTATACATACAAAAATACATTGAGAAAAGTTGCAAGCCAGAAGTTTCTTCTTAAAGCAATAGATGGTGAAATAATTTATGCACATTTTCTTCCATTTGACTGACGTAAGTTTCTATTTCGTGAATTACACCTCCCTCATAAAAGTTTTAATCTTTCTTTACTCTCCTTTTATGCTCCACTGTTAGTTTTCTAAAGATAAATATTTTGGCAAGTTTTCACAAAATATCTCAATTGCAATTACTGCTTTTCTCATAGTAAACTTCATGGCAACAGTTCCAAGATATATTTTATTAGAAGTAAAAATATAACAATAACAATCAAATCTCTTAATATGATTTTCCTGTCTCGTATGTAGTTAATTTGGTACTGTTAGCGTTCAGGATTTGAGCATAAAATTACTTCCCCTTTTCATGCTTTGCTCGTATTATTGCTTGCTTTTAATAGTCCTGTCTGTCTGAGATAATGAAAAGGTATGTAAATATATTTAGAACAATTAAAGTAAAAGAGAAGCCAAAGTAAGACTTAGATATAGACTCAATAAGAATTAAAGCAAGACTTTTTGTAATGGAAACAAATAGGAAAGGCCTCTTCAAAGCACTTAGGAAATTTTGATATTTAAGCATAATTTCCAGGCATATATAAAAAATTTTTCAATTTGAATGAAAAACATTTAAAAAAGGTATAGAAATATAAAATTTTAAAAAAATTGAATCAATAGAAAGTCTTCCTAAATGATTGAGTTAATCTGTAGCAGTTATATCAAAAAGAGTTAAATTTTACAAAATTCTACTACAAATTTTTTGATATAGCATTTCCGAATCAATGCGTTACGTAAGGGGTAAAAAAAAAAAAAACAAAAAATGTTTTGAAATGAGAATTTTTCATATATAAATTTGAGTCTCTCAAAGTGTTAAACAACAAAAAGGCAAAAATTTTACATAATTTCAGAATTTTGAAATATTTCAAAATTATCATTTTCTGCTGATTTGTATATCAATATGCCAAAACTGAAATATCATGGATATTGCGAACTGTATCTTAATAAATTTACATAAACAAACGTAAGGACAAGCAGACTTAAATCGTGTCAGAAAATGGTTCTGAGACGATCTGTATATTAAAAATTGGTCTACCTCAACTTTTTTTGGATGTTACAAATAAAAATCTACAGAAATTTATAATAACTTGTACAACGAGAGTATAAGAGCCATAAAATCCACTCAACCAAATCGGTAAAGCAAATTATATCAAAATATCGCAAAAATTTCGATCTAAAAACTTACAATTTTTCCATAGTTTATCTAATGTAAATGTAAATGGATGTTAAGAGAAAGAAATCAAGTCAACATTAACTCCAAAATAATTTTGCATTTTGAGAAAAGTAAAAGGAAGAAATTTTGTAAAATATGAACCGATCTACTGATATTAATGACTTTTACAATAAACTTTAATAAAATCATCATATTATGTTTTATATTAAAAAACTTAACTTTAAAATATTTTATACAAATATAAAAATAAATTAAAAGGCATTTATGTACAAATGTGAATGCAAATGGAAATATTTTGATTTGGAAATATTATGAGGACAAATATTTCCAAATTAAATAAAAATGTTATAGATGGTCAGGTTTTGGCTATTGCGTTTTGTATCCAAAAGAATTTTGAAGAGTAAACCTAATTTATCATTTAATTTTTCCATAATTAATTCAAGGGGCAGATTAACATTTTAATTTTTTTTTTTTATAATCAATTTAAAAATTCTCTTGTAACTTAAAATATCTAAGAAATATTTCTTTGAATGAAAGATACTTCTTGACTTTAATTCAGCCAATCCAAACTTTTTATACAAGTCTAGCCTTTTTTAATATTTATCAAAATCATTCTATAAATTTGTCAATTAAGCAGAGAGGCCAAGTGGGCATGGTCCATAGTATACAGAGAATGCAAGATTTCATTATTGAAAATACAGTAAAAATGAACTTTTATTAAAAGATCTTTGTCTTTTTTCTCAATTTTGATTGCTTTATGTAAAATTTCTTTTATGAATTCAATGAATTATTTGAAATAGTCATTTTTGCATTTATCTTTCAAATTATAAAGTGAGAGAAACTGAAATAAAAGAAAAATTTCTCATGCTTAATTAAAATAAATGATTTCAAATGATTTTCTAGATATTCCATTGAATGATACAAAAACTACAGAGCATGTTTATCTGTACTCTGTACTGTATTTTATTATTTTATACATATATAAAATATAACGAGTCTGTTGCATGAAATTTACCAATTTTAATTTATGTTTTCTTCATAATAATTCATTTCTATTATTTGTTGATTAGAATCATATTCATTAAAGCAAGGACAAACTGAAAATATATTTATGTACGCATTTTATATTGTGCCCAATACAAAGTTGTAGCTCTTTGGAAATTCATTATTTCCATATAAATGTAACAAGGAAATAAAATATTTATGCTGAACATTTTCTTCCTTTGTTCTGGTCTTCTATATCCTTCATCTATACAAATAAAAGTAGATCTTTTGTATTTATCGAAATAGTCATTACCTCGACTTGCTTTAAATGAAAATTTATTTTAATTGAACTATCTTCGCATATTCAAAGACTTAGACGTTCCTTTATTATTTTAGAGCCCATATGTATATTTAATAGGCTGCTAACTTCCTAAACCTTCACTTCAGGTTTTGGGCATATCAAGAAAGTGAGATATTCATGCCTACTTTTTATATCGATTTAAGCCTAACTGTCCACCTTTCTTTCTATTTGTCTGTTTGACATCTCTACTTTGCTGTATTTTCATTAACTTTATAGAAGTAGCATTTGATCGATTGTATTGATTTTCTTATAGATTATCTTTTGATACATGAATGGAAATTAATTATTAATACTACGTACATGTACACATATTCACACACATATATACATTTAACTGTAACAAAAATGACTACGTATATTTTAGGTTTACGTTAATGGTGTTCAAATATTTCAGTGTATGATTAAATAATAGAAAAATGACAATGTTGCAAAGAGATAACTTGGATAAAGTTGAAAAAGAGATAAACAGAGTTGAAAGATAAAAAGAATGTTAAAATGCCTGTATAAACTTATGTATGTGTTAAAGACAATGTCATTATGAACACTTTGATTTTAATGCATTCTGCATTTGTCGTTTTTGATTTATGAGAGTGAATGGAGTATGAGAAAGGATACGACCTTCAAGGATCAAGGTGACATCACTGCACTGTTGGTTGTTGGCTTTGCTATGTTAAATATTATGTTTTCGGAACTTTCTCCATTTTCATTTAGCACTTTTTGGAAGAGTGCATTGTTCATATAGAAATCGTCAGAGTTTTCAATTAGGTCTTTTCAGATTTACAAACAGGCCAATATATTATTCAGAATTTATAACAACAACAACACAAAATCTTATAATAATTATTGTTGTAGCAATTGTAATTGCATTGCAAATCTTCACAATTGTGAATTTTATATAAGGAAATTATTCATAATATCTTTTGCATTTTCCCTTCTGATTAATTTAAAGCACTTTTAATCGTATTTGCGGTTTGTAATTTTGGTTAAAGTAAAAGCCTTAAATATGATTTAAGGAAGAAAAAACATTAAATTTCGAAAAATTTTAAAAGCACTTTAATAGAAGAAAGCATATAAATTTATTATGGGACGATTTCGATTAAAGAACATTCCCTTCAATATATTTCACGTAAGAAAATTTTTTTCGGAGTAATGTACTACGTAAGGAGTGATTATGTAACGACAGTTCCATCTTAACAATTCTTAGTAAGGAACTTCTTCAGATCAAAACATACCTCAGTTTTTTTTATTTTATCGATATTACGATATGCAGCCTGAAGGGAGAGACATCAGATGGATAGACTCTGACTCTTTTAAATATTGACTAGATTGGAAATAACGTCTAGTATAATAATAATAATCAACAATGTTGAGTAAACATGTTTGTACAAATTATTATACATGCACAGAAACATTTCAAAGTTTATGATAAACACTTCAAAGTCTTCACTTGAAATTGCTCATTATTACTCTTTTGTGCGAATACGTATCTCATAAGTTATCGGATGTTTTACGGTACATACATATGATTTCACACGCTGTTTTTAAGAAGTAGAGAAATGAAGTTATCATTTAAAATGAGTAACAAAATTTTTGAAAACAAGTTCGGATAAAAAATATTGAGAGAATACTGTAACACATTTTGTTGCATTTTAAATAAAATATTTACAAACAAATTATTACTTTTACATAAATTAAATTAAATATATATTATTTTAATATAAAATATGTAGATTTATTTAAATCAAATATATATCAGAATAATATTTCTGATATATGTACCATATTAAATTAAACTTAAATAACAATCACATAAGTCATAAAAGTCTTACAGTCATAGTTTACTTAAGTCTTTATGAGTGCCCTTATGATTTATGATAAAAATGTATGGAAAACTTTTTTTTTTGTAATTCTACGTATGCCAAATACATTTATTTATTTTTATACAGTTTAAAAACGGTAAAACGTATCTTGTTAAAAAAATATACCGCTAGATTTGCATGGATTGCATGAGTGAATTAAGATTTTTAATAAAATTATTAGCTAAATAAATTGTATTATCATTATTATATTAATATTCTTTTTGAGTGCAAATATTTTTTTTCCCATAATATTTAAATTTCAATTATGTCAAGTGATAGATTAATTAATATGGAAGTAATACAAAAATTCCAAGAAAGAGTGGTAAGCAAAAATTGTACAATGTAGCAAAGTAAAACGTAGAAAAAATATGTAATTTTTTTGTTTTTTTGTTTTTTTGTTTTTTTGTTTAATATCATTTGAGTGCAGGTGCTTACTGAAGAAGAATTATTATATACATTTAACCAGGATGAGTTAAAATTACTCTGTGAGAAATATAAATGTAAAGTTGAAATGTGGAAATGGAATCCAGTAGATGATATGCGTGAAAAATTGGAAAATGATGGCCGTTTTAAAGGTCGCACACCAAATTATTGTTTACGTTTAACAGCAAAAGGTATAAACAAACATAAAAAACGTCTTATGTACAATCGTAAAGATATAGAGGAAATACGTGAAGAAGATTGGAATATACAAAAAAGAGCTTGCATACGATTTATTAAAGAGTACAAGGAGAAGATTAATCAACAGAGCAAAAATTTTATAGAAAAAGAGAATGAAAATTGTAATAGAAATGAAAGTTGGAATAACTTGGAGGAGCAATGCCATTTAGTTAGTAGTAATAATTCAATAGATGAAACTATTTATGAAAATACACCAGATATGATTGAAGAACATTTATTTGATTCTGTATCCGATTACACTATGGGTGACACTGAAGTACTTTTACAAACTAATGAAAAAATTCAACATGAGCAACAATCAAATAAAAATGATATACAACATACCATAATCAGTTCATCTCAATTAAATTCACAATTGAATAATCAAAATGAAGATATTAATTCAGAAATATGCCGAAATTTAAATTATAATACTCAATCGTTGACCTTAGATACTGAGGAAATGCATCTTAATGGCCCTGATAAGCAGCATATCAATAAAGATTTTGATGATTTTATCCATTATGATACAGACGCTTTATCAGCCGATTCACATTCGCAGACTAATGAAGCTGTACATATTCAATCAGAAGATATTATATCAGTTGATTATGCACAATTTGGTAAACAGATACCATTAACATCTACCCAATCGCAAGAATAGTAAAAAATTGAAATGAAGTTGAATGGTGAATGTGAAGTGAAATTTTATTAATAAATTAATTATTGAAATAAAGTTTAGATAAAAGTGAAAAAGAAATATAAAATTTATATTCAATTGGAAAGGTCCATTTATTTTATTGTTCGTTTATTTTATTATTGTTGTTTTGTTCTTGTTGTTGCTGCTGATTATCTTTTTTCCTTTTATTCTTCTATTTCACCTAAATATAAAGTTTTATCACTGGAAGCGGACAATATTAATGGTTCGATGGGGCTGAAATCGACATCATTTACACTACCACTATGACCAGGTAATTTATATAAAATTTTACGGCTAGTTGTATCCCATATATAAACGTAACGATCAGCAGATCCTGCCGTGATTTTGGCACCATTGCGAGACCATGCGCAACGTAATAGATTTTTTTCAAAATTATGTTGATGACCTTGAAAAATTTTTACACAACGCTCACCGGGCACATACGGCCGTATATCCCAAATACGTAATGTATTATCCATTGAATTACTTAAAACATAAGAACCATCTGGCGATAGAGATATACCAGTTATTGTATCGGCATGACCCTTTAAATGTAATAAAATTTGTTGGGGCTTTCGTAAATCCCAAATTTTGATTTCATTATCAATACCGCCGCATATTACTTGCTCTGAGGTATCATTAAATATGACAGCAGTCATGGGATATTTTGCATCTAATATATGGACGGCAGTTTTTTTACGTGCATCCCATATGCGCACAGTACGATCATCAGATGTTGAACAGAATATTTGTATGCCACGTCTACTGCTCTGCGTTGAATTAACAAAATTTGTATGACCTTTAAAGCGTTTTATACGTTGACCGGTAACAATGTCCCACAATGCTAACGTTTTATCTGTAGAACAAGTTATAATTTGTGAGCCATCTCGATTAAAGTGAGCTTCTAAAACGGCCCCTGTATGCCCAGACATTGCCATAATATTCTCACATTCACCATACACATTCCATATATACAATTGGCGGTCATAACCGGATGATAATAACATTTTACCCTCAGGATGAAATTCTGTTGTATAGATTTCACCTTGATGCCCTTCCAGTTGCATAATTGGTGCCAACAGATTCGAAGTTCGTCTTACACCAGACTCAGCAAGAGCTTTATCCCGTTTTGTATATGCCATCAAATCATGCCTAGATTTTTTAGAATTTATTGCTACATTTGTATTGTAATAAGGACGTTTTGTACCCATCGTACAATTTATTTTATAAATTTTTTTTTTATTGTAATGGGAAACCCAATGGGAATCCAAAAAAATTTATATTAGCAGATTATAATATGTTGAGATAAATGTTAACAGCGTTCACTGTAAGGGCTTTGCAGGTAGTAGCCTTATTATTTATAAATGTTTTTATGTTTTTTTTAACTTTTCAAATATAAATTATTTTATGAAAAAAAAGCAACTTACTAAAGCGTAGTTAACAGTGCAAAAAAAATATTGATTGATTGAATATATTAGAAAATTCATAATAGCCAAATTAGTTTATTAATATTTAATTCATTTGCGCATCTGCAAAATTGTGCATAAACTTTTACTTCTGCACTATGTAAAATGTGCAAATAAAAAATAAATTACTGCTTTTAGATTGTTTTATTTTTATTAATTATAAAAATATTACATTTATATAAAATTATACAAAAATGCAATTATAATAAATTTGCTAAACATTACTACTACAGTCATATCTAGATTTAATATTAAATAGGTAAGACAGTAGAATTTCCGGTACTAACAGTACTTTTGAATAGAGAACCAAAAAATTGTATGCCTGTGGGACCGCCAGGTATTATCCCAATAATCATAAATGCTGAAGCCATCATTTGTATTAAAGAGAATAAGACGGTTAATGGAGTACTTTGCATCCAAAGTGAACAATATAATGTTATAAATAGACTGCCAAAATATGCTATCGATATGGGAAAACGTTGCTTGGTGCATAATGTTTTGAAAAAAGCTACGAAACCGGAGAGGAAGCAAAAACTCAATATAAAAAAAAAACTGCCAAGTGTATACAGCATAGCAAATTTTCGAGGTTTCAACAATAAAACGGGTACATAAAATAACGATAGGCTTATACAGAAAGTTCCCAAGCCAAGAAACGTCACAAAACCAATGATCCTTTGTAAACGGGACAGTTTAGGACAAAAGCAGTCTTGACTATCTTTCAACCAACCATTGACTTCTGTGTTTGGTTTTCGTGTGAATATTTGACCAAATTCAGGTATTTTTATGTTAAACTTTTTCTTTTGTTCATTTTGTAGTAATAAATATTGATCTAAATCCTCTTTTATATTGCCCATTTTTATTTATTTAATTTTCTGCTTACCTATTTGCTTTCTTGATATTATTACTTGATTGTTTTTTTTTTATGGTACATATTTATAAATTACATACAATTGCCACGAAACAAAACAGCTGATTAAAATTAAAATACAACAATCCTGTATTACTTTGCTTCTTCAAAGTACTTGTACGTATTCAGATGGACATGATAAGCATGATAAGGACATTTTTTATTTTACCTTTTTCATACTTAGAATGACAACTCCAAAAGTTTTCTGAAGAGTATATTGACACTAGCATTCTATTAAGGCCTAGTAAAGGCAAAAAAAAGCAAAAATACTTTTATAAAATAACAAAATAGAGTACAACTGAAAAACAACAGCTTTGTAAATTTTGTCTTACATGTTTTCAAATTTTCACTGTTCCACTGTTGATCATGATCAATCTTGAATCTATACATATACAAATGCTTTGCTTTAGAGCACCCTATTTTATTTTCTCATTTTAACAGAATATTAAAGAATGAGATGTAAAGAAAGAGATTCTGTAATTGTGTTCAGTTAAATTAGATTTTTTGTAATAAATAAATACATAAGTACATATATATATATATATATATACATATATATATAAATATTTTTAATGGCTTGTTTTACTTGAAATTAAATTTTGTACCTCTAAATTGTTGTGTGCATGCTTTTAAAAATGGCACCAAGCTAAAAGAGTGACGCAGTTAGCGATTAGTTATGTGTGAGAGAGAAAACGCTAACTGTAAGAATATATGTTTTAGGTAAAAAGCCGAGAGAATATTAGCTTAGATATATATATACATATATTTGCAAGCCCATCAAGAGACATAGTGAGAGAGAGAAAAAGGCCAAGAGCCTACGAAATATACAAAATAAATTACTCACGGCTCATGAAAATAAAAGGTAATTGCTTTCCCTCATCTTTACATATAAAATGGTGGCGGCTAATGTGATGAATACTCTCTCTCTCTCTCTCTATCTCACTCTCTCTCTTTTTGCTATGATAGACTGTATTTGAGAAAATTCAACTCAGTCATTAAGTGCAACGCGATGAGTATGCTTCGTTAAATTACTTGATGCGTACGCGTTTTTGTTTTTTGTGATTTCCATCTATAATATAAATAATAACAACAACGATTATAATAACAATAGAAGCAATATAAAAAAAGACAGAATTAATAAGAAGAGAACATTTACGGTATATTAATTGTAGGTGAATGTATATAGATGTGTGCTTAACTGTTGTTGTATTTTCAATTTAATTAACTCTATATAAGTACATATATATACATGTCGCAGCAACAACATGTGAGCGGGTTAGTACATATAAATGGATTTGATTAAAGCAGAATAAGTGGATAATTTTCACAAAAAATATATTAAATAAATAATTAAATGTAAAATAATGTAATAACCAACATTTGCAACAACAACTACAACAACAATAAATAAAACTCATAAAACTTCAAATAAGAGAATAAATTTTGTGTGATGAGCCATAAAAATCTTCATTAAAGCAGAAAGAAAGAAGAAGAAGAAAAAATATATAACACAACGCGCCAGGCACACACATGCATACATAGACCAAATAATGTGCAGGCTACACAATAATAAAGATAAAGAAAAGAAAGAAAAAGGCAAAAAGCATAGGAATAGAAAGATGTAGTAAAGAAAAAGGCAATCAAAAGAAAAAACAGATGAAATTATTGTTTATTGTTCACTTTTACGAGAGAAAAGGGCAAAAAGATGTGAAATGTAAAATATGTTTCTTGTTTTTCTTTCTTGTAGTTTTGGTAGAAAATAGTTTGTGCATTTGTATGTGCAAACTGTAAAACGAATGAGCGTTAATTTTAATTTAAAGCTATAGTTGTGTGTGTGCAAAAGAAAAAATTTTGAAGTAGTGAAAAAAAAGAGTGGGAAAGAGTAAAAGAAAGAAAATTTTGTTAAACGAGTGATGGAGTGAGATGAGTGTGAATAATAATACGACTGAGGTAGTAGCAGCGGCAGCAATTACAACCACAACAACAAAGGCACCAACAGAAAGCAAAGAAGAAAACCTGTATCTGGTTTTTTGTGTTTTGTTTTCTTTTTTTCAAAATCAATTCAGTTCATCAACAAAATAAATAAAAAGATGAAGAAAAAAGAAAATTTATGTGTGTGTGTTTGAGTGTTCATTTATATATTAAAATGTCATAAAGAGGAAAAGCAAAAAAAAAATCTTTTCAATTTTTGGAATAAAGTTTTTTTGTTAATTATGTGAAATAAGCAACAAAAAAAAGTCAAACGACAAAATGGCAAATAATAACAAAATAAGTAAAGTTTAAATTTCTCCCTTTGCAAAGGAAAATTTAAATTTGAATAGAAAACAAACATACACACATACATTACATACATATATATATATATATATATATATATATATATATATATATATATATATATGTGTGTGTGTGTGTGTGTGTGTGTGTGTGTGCTTAATTTAAATCAATAACAATATAAATATATAATATTGAATTTTAAAATATTGCTCACTTGTGCGTGTGTGTTTATATGTTTATGTAAATGTTTTTGTATGCATATAGTCATTTAAGAAAAAAGAAAAATTAAGTTAATAAAAATGTAACAACAATAAAAAGGTAATGCTGTGAGAAAAAGCAAAAGCAAAAGCACAGGTAAAATAAAAATAAAAAGAATGAAATGAAATAAAACAACAAAAATTTATAAGAGTCCAAAGTAAAAGCGACAAATTTTTTCTGTAAAACACGCGGTAGTGTGAGCAAGACAGACAGAGAGAGTGAGGGAGAAAACGGCAACTCTCAAGCAGAAAAGTGATTTTTGTCTTTTGCGTATCTTCTTCTCCCCTTCTTCCCTTCGGCTTTGTGCTCATCATTTGTTTGTTGTTTTTTCTTTTTTATTTTTGTCTTATACAACAAATCTTCGTGCATCTTCTCAAACAAGGATAAAAGTAAATTTACAATGAAATACTAAATAAATTAAATTAAAACGATTAAGAAAAGTAAAAAGAAAAACAAACAAGAAAATACGACAGAAAAAAGAACAAATTGAGAAAAGTGAAAAAGAACAAGAAAAAGCACAAAAATAAAGAGAAATTTATCGTTCATGACACATATACAGGTACGGTTTATGTATAAATAAGTATGTATAAAGAAAATTTCCGAAAGTAGAAAAAAAAGATAAAAAAGATTAAGTAGAAATTCATCAATATAATAGAAATAACATTTAAATTACTGATTAAGATTTTAATTGAATTGAAAGTCTCAAGAAAAACAAATAGAAAAATTAATTAAACACATGCAAACGTACTATATTTATATATATAAGTGCGCACACGTACAACTCCACTAATATATTTAGTCATGGAAACCATAGTTCAATGTCCCATATAGAGGACAGAGAAGCTCTTTTTGCTTTTACTTTGCTTCATTTCTTTCCATTGTTTGTTAAAAATTTCTTTCTACACATATTTTTCTATTGTTTTCTAATTTTCTATATCAATTCTAATATCTTTTTTTTTTTTTGTTCTCTTTCACTTGTGTATATATAAAGCTGTGAAAAGAAAATGTCATACCCGAAAATCTATTAAATTTTAAATCTAGAAATTAATTTCTAGATTTAATCGTAACTGTTGGTGTTTTATTTTTTGGTTTTTTTTTATTTTTTTTTGAATAAAATAGATCAAAATAATCTCGCTTGCACTCGCCTTCTTATTCCCTTGTATTGAATATTTCATTCTCTTACTCCAACTACTCTCCTAAAAAAAATTCAATTCAATTTGACGAGAAGTGCCATAATTCTTTTTCTATTTATTTATATTGTTATGTAAATAAAAATAAATGTGTAGAGAAAGAGCGGCAGTTACAAAAAACATAAAACATCCAACTAACGTGACTTAGCCGCCATTTTGTAAATTATTATTATCCGATTGAGGCCTTTATTTCGTTATAAGTTAATAATAAATTTTGTTTGATAGGAGTAAAAAAAAAGAAATTTGTTATAAAGAAAATTATTATAAATATATTTAATAATTCCATGTGAAATCATTAAAAAGGGAAATTATTCTTCAAATTAAAGTAAAAAAAAAGAGGGCGTTCATTGCCTTGTGTTCGCTTTTTCTTTGTTCATTTAATATTATTATGCTTAAACGTTATCAGTTTATTGTGAATGATTAACTAAAAATTGTTCTTTTAGTTGCAGGAAAAAGCATAGAAAATAAACTATTTCAGAATGTGAGAACTCTTTTTTTTTTTTCTTTTAAAAAGAAGTAGTATATTGTAAAGCAAACACATACAAGCACAATAAATGTTTGTGCTCAAATTACCCATATATATAGAGTGGAAAAAAACCAAAATAAAAAAAAAAATATTTAAAAGAAAGAGGCAATTTTTTTTTTGAACACATTTAAGCAGCAAAAATATAATGGCCATCCAAAAAAAAATCAAAGAATACATTAGGACTTTAACACTTGGAGTTATTCATCATTCACGATAGGAAAGTAGTCCTTAAAGTATTTAAAATTTGATATATATATATATTTTGCAATTATTAAAAAAAACGATTATAAAAATTTATATATTTGTTCGTGTATCTATGTACGTATGTATGTACACATATGTGCAGAAAATGAAAGATTTGATCTGAATTGAAAGGAAAGTAAAATAAAAAAATAAAATCGTGAAACCGTTGCGGCAACGACAACGAACGACGACAATTAGCGAATGAAGAATGATGATGAAGCGACTAAGCAACAGAGTTGGTTGATTTAGGTAAAAAATTAATGTCTACGTTTCTCTTCCTCTTTACCTATTTCACTCTGTCGTACTCTCTTTGTACGAGTACGAAATAACACGAATGCAGGCGAAAATTTTACAAATGAAATTGCTTTTTTATTATGAGGTGAAAACTTATCTACAGATACTTATATGTATATACATGCATGTGTGTGTATGTATATACACAAATGCTTTAAAAACGAAGAATTTATTTACACACATGTGTAAAATATGTATATAAACGTATATATTTTAGATGAAAATATCAATAAATTAGTTCGCTTATGCCGTCGGTGTCTGTTTTCTCCTTTTCTGTTGCGACAAAAATTCAAAATAATGTAAATTCAAGACATAAATTGATGTTAGTTAGTATTGGTGTGGAATTAAGAAAAACACAACTACGAAGAAACAACAGCAATTAAACTTGTATTTTATTTTAGTAGTTTTTCGTTTTTTAATTTTTTTTTTTGGAGGTTTCATTGTTTTTTCAAATTTATTATTTTGAAAAGCATAAAGAACAGACTAAGCACTAGAACCAGCAAAGGATTGAAGAAGGAAAAAAATACGTTTTGTAAATATTTTTTAGTACCAAAAATAAAAGTAATCAAAAAAATTGTTTCTTCATGTTAGGTTTTTTAAACATTTCTTGTGTGTGTGTGTGTGTGTGTGTGCGAGTAGCCAGAGAGGTTTCAAAACAGTCGAACACATACATACCTGAGAGTTTGAGGAAATTAAAGATTAAAATTTCTACTTTTTCCGTTAATTTACAATGGCTGAAAGGTAAAATGTTGTTGGCTTACCCAACACAACATTACAATGCTTATAAATATGTACATTTTGTATTCATACTTAGCAAAAATATCTTGGAAGAAAAGACATTTAAAAAAACACTACTAGTGAGAGAAGCAGAAGTAATCGTTTCATTTCGACAAAAATAGAAAAGAAAAATGACATAAAACAAGAAATAACAAGATTAACTGTATTTTATTGAAACACGACTGCAAAGAAAATTAGAATATAGGGAGATTTAAATAAGCAAAAAAGGCACCATCAAGTATTCTCATTTCTATCATATAAATGCACGCAACATGCAAAGTAAAATAGCAATAATAGTAGCGGCAACTGTAACGTGTTTGTATGATTCAACAACTACTTAGAATTTTATATGCAATAAGAAAAAAAGAGCAATATATACAGAAAAAAGGAAGAAAAAAACCACTGGAAAATACTAATAACGGCAACTACAACAACCACAACTACACAGCACATTTAAACACATCCCATAAAGCTACAAAAATTTTGTATGAATTTTTAGTGTACACACAGCGCAACGCAAAAAAAAAGTCAAGCGACAAAACGGCTTTTATTTTTGTATGTTGCTGTTACTCATCTGTCTATTAAATTTTATATATTGGGTACATGTTAAAGAGAGATAGATATATCGAAATATTTTATGTATACATACATATGAATGAACAAAGAAGACATAGAGAGAGAGAATGAATGAATGAAAGAAAGAAGAAGAGGAAAGATGTTTTATATAGTAACAATAATCATTTTAATGAGGGATAACTATCAATAATACTTATAATAACAACAAAGCAACAATATCATCATCATCATCATTATTAATAATAATAATGAATAAGAAAATATTCTTTGGCAATTTTATTTTGATATTAATTCGTGAGAGAGCATTGTATTATTTATTATATGATGCAATCGAATTCTAATTACCCCAAAATTTCAGCCAATTGTGCACGTCTTGTTTGTTTTTTACTAATTAATGCTTACAATGTTGATTTTTCTAGATGAAAATTAGACGCCTATAATGTAGAACGCCCATTGAAAATGTGCGTTTTCCTTAATGCTTTCGATTTAAACCGATTTTCTTATTTAATTTACATACAAAAAAAGAATCAAGCGGTTAAATTTTTAACGAATTATTGGCAAGTGATATCTGAAATTTCTTTAACCAAAAAAAAAAAAAAAAATTTTAACGATATGTGTCTTTGACATATGCTTTTGAATATAACAAATGTTGCAAATGCATAAGTGGAATCGAATATACCACCAAACTTTGAATGGATTAGTGCAAAAAACACAATACAAAAAAAATATGATGGTGAACTCGTTTAACACGTTATATTTGGTCTTGCCTCTCACTGTTTGTCCATCTATCTATCACTTTCCTACCTTGCATATGTTGCGTATATATGTGTGTGAATATTTCTATACATACATAAATATGTTTTGCCTCTCTCTATCTGCCCTGGCGCTGCACAAGAAGAATTTTTCTTATATAAATTAAATTGAATGAGAACACACATTTCTGCCTCTTTTTACTCTTTAAACGTTTGTTTTTTTTTTTTTTTTTGTTACTCTTTATACGTTTGTTGTATTTTTTTTACTCTTTAGACGTTTACGTTTTCTTTTTACAATAAAATTAATAATTAATAGAATATATGTACAAATAATGTCTGAATAAAGAGTCGGTTGAAGAAAGGAAATAGTGTTTAGTGTGGGATACACAAGAAGAATGAATTATGAACAGAACTGTTGTTTTTGTTTCATTTCTTAAATTATATAAATAATCCAATTTATTATCGGTTTTTTTTTGTCTTGTTTTTATTTGCTGTTGTTGCTGATGACAACACTCAATAATTTCTGTGTCTCTTTTTCTATCTCTCTCTCTCTCTCCCTCTCCCTCCCTTTCTCCCTTACACATTCTGCCTTTTATATAAAATTCCACAAATTTGTACTATGAACTGGCTGGCAAGAAAAGTACAAGCAACATTTATACAAACTAAAGAAAAAGTAGCGGAAAAAATGAAGGCGCAGCTTTTGTTTTTCTTTTTTAATTAGTGATAGTGACAAAATTATCATCTTTTTCGATTTGTATTTTTGATAGACGAAAAATGAATTAGAAAAAGAAAGTCTCGACTTTAAATAATGCTGGACTACTTTACTCTTAGAAAAAATTATATTATGAGGACTAAATAAATAAATAAATTGTATAATCACAATATGATTCGAATATGATTGATTGCTGCTCAATTTATTTGCTGCAACAGTAATTTTTAATGGTACTTTCTTTAAAACGTAATACGATTTTAAATACCAAATTTTGTAATAATACACAGATTTCTAATCAGTATAACATCTGCTTATCTATCTCTGGTTAAACAAATTTTTTTAAAAAATTATATGCTTCTCGAATTTTATATATATATAACTTTCAAATGGTTCAAATCATTTGGGAAATATGTGTCTTATATTTCGTACTTTTTTTAAATAAATGCAAAACATTATTAGTGCTATAAGTGGAACTAGCGGCGAGCCAATTTGTATTCAAAATTAATTTTTTCACCCATCAAAACCGTGTCTGATGACTTCTACTCTTATTATTTTATGCTAAAACATTTGAGTTAGTCTAATAAAAAATGTTCTTTGTATTTTATAAAACTCCCTAAAAAAAGTTGTTAAGTTAAGATCAAATGAACTTCTCTGGCAAATTATTTGTTTCAGGGTATTTTTCTAATTTAGATTGTTTTTAGTTGATGCGAATTTAACAGCTAAAAAAATACAATCATATTATATTTAAAAAAAAATTATATAATCGATTTTTGACTCCAAAAGAATCTTTAAGATATTTTAATAAAATTTCATATCCAGTTTCAGCAGTCGAAATATATTTTCCACCACTCTCCACAAAAAAAGGTTTTAATTAAAAAAAAAAAAGCAACAAAATTATACTTGGCTGTGGGGCCAAATCTCGCCACCCACATATCATGATAATTTTACTTAAAAAAAGTCTTTTTCAGTTTTTCAGCATAAAAAAATGTGTATATTCGCTTAGGCGTACCCAATATGCATTGTAGATCAATGGCCAGCCTCCTTGTGCATAATTTGAGCTTTCTATGGGTGTTCTCAGTTTATGTTACACTGTGAATGTGTTCCTCCTCTGATCGATTTTGCTCATTTTAAATCCCAAAATGCATACAAGAATTTCCAAATTTAAGCACGTTATCTCTAATTTTACGACCTGGAATATGTTTACAACAGACAGGCAAACGACATGTCCAACTCGATTCATAATTTGATATTAAGCAAAAATATATATACCTTTTTTTAAAGTATTCAAAGCTTCCTTCTAGGCATTACAAACACAATGACTAAGTGAGCGCCCCAACTCTGGCGTTGGATATAAAAACTTTTACGCAATATCGGATCCTCTTGTATATAAAAATTGCCACAAAAAAAAAAAAAAAAAAGTGTTATCTTATGCTAAATTTTAAGCTAGATTAATCTTATTTTGAATCCCCCTACCAAAGAACGGGCACCTTTTTCGGAATAATTTTTCTCACTTTTATGACTTTCGATTCATTTCTTTGACTTTTATTCGACAAAATATAATTATTGTAAGGGATTTTTAAAAGTGGGCCATTATCGAGAATGTAATGAATGCTTACGGTCGACAACTAGATGAATATTTGTCTAATAGTTTACACTCGCACGTTTTATACACATTTGTACAATAAATTCAACTTGATATCCATAATTTTTATTTGTGGTAGATAATATAAAGAATGATCTGATATTTTTCAAATAATAATATCGTATCCATTATAACAAAAAATAAAATAAATATCATACGGAATTTCAAAAATTGTGGGTACAGCAGGTAGGTAGGGCAGCAATATCAATGTTATAAAATTTCATCATTCTGATTTATCAGTAAATTTCGATCTATAGTTTGATAAAGCAAAGTAAACAAACAAAAAAAAAAAAAAAACAACTGTATGAACTGGACAGACAAACTGGTTAAATCTGCTGGGAAAGAATAACATTAACATCCATATTAAATAAGAATTGTACTAAAGCAATAAGTTTGCAAGACGATTGGAAGCAAAAAGTAAAAGAAAAAAAAAACTATAAAAACTAGAAATCGACAAAATTTATCAATAGAAAAAAAGGAAAATGTTGTAATACACGGCCATGGCTATACAGTCAAATTTAGTATACAATCATAAAAATTATCGAATCTAAAAATGATTTTTAAGATGTTTAGGAATCATGGAAGTTTTTCAACATTTGCCAACTAAAAAAAAATATGCTTTTTGAAATATAAAACAATAAAATGTGTAATAAATTTTATAATATTTGTCCAGACCATTTCGAAAACTGCATGAATGCAATAAATACATGAATACAGATAGTAGATAGTAAACTACCCACCATCACCATCACCATCACCATTCATCATATCATCAGCACAAGCACCAGCACACAGTCACCTAAACAGCGTGAATAGAAATTTACAAATATTTTCTTGGGAATATATTAATCAGAAATGCCACACATAACTACATGCGCAGATGCATATACATATAAAGAAATATATTGTCGTATTTAGTACACAAACAACAAATAAACAAACAAAGAGAAAAGGAAAAAAAAGGCAAATGAGATTTGTTTTTAAATGAAATTGCAGTTTTGTAGTAAACTTTGCATTAATGATCATTTGTTGTTGCTGATTTTGTATATATATATATATATATATATCTCTTTCTTTCAGATAACTAATCATAACTAATGAGAGTGTGTAGTTTAGTGAAATGCATTTTGTGTGTGTGTGCGTGTATGTGTTTATATATCTATAAATGAATGCGCTTCCTCTTATTCATGAGAATGAATAAGAGCTCGATACGTATGTATGCATAATGTATACATGTAAACGTGTGAATTATCATCATGTATATCGCCATTACTTTTTAGCTTTTCTTTTCGTTTTTTAATGTGTGTATCGATGTTGTGTCGCTGCATGAACGAGCGCCTGTACTCTCATGCTCATTTTACTTGGGTCAACTTATATGTTTGAATGTATAGGTTTATATGTATATTATAGCAATACCAATATATTTCTCTCTCTCTGTCTCTCATACCACTCTATGCTTGAAGGCTTGATTTACGTTTTTGTTTTTTATGGTTTTTCTTTATAATAATAAACTGATTTTACTGTACAATGTATTTTGCTATGGGATGTTATTGTTATTGTTGCTGCTTTATATTATTATTTGCTTAGTTTTCATATTTCATTAAATTGGTTAGACAACAATGGGCTGCAGTAGCAGCAGCAGCAGCAGCCGTTAATGGCAACCATGATTCCATGCAAAATAAATGTGAAAAGAAACAAATCTTTTTTTTTTGTATAGTAAGCTGATCATGTATTTGTTGTATTATTTTTTTTTTTTATTTTTTTTCTTTTTTTGTTTATAATTTTATTTCTACATATGGTGTGATGCAGTAGCAGCATGGTGTTGGCCTACACAACCTCAACACCACAACACAATAATAATAATAATAATAATAATGATAACATTTTATCAAATATTTTTATTTTAGAATCGTTGAAATTTCGCTTTTTTACATTTTGTTGCTTTTATGTTTTATTGCTTTTGTATACTAATTGATTGCAATGATTTATCTATGCCAACCGTCGTCATACCAAGAAATAGATAATAAAGTAAAAATTCTGAAATAATTTGTTTTCCTTTTTGCTTCTTCTTCTTTTGAATGATATTTGTATTTATTTTATTTAAAAAATAATTCGCCAATAGAGAATTTGCCAAATTTTAATTTAATTAATTTAATCCAATTTTTTATTATTATTATTTATTATATTTTCCGGTTACATTTTGATTTAGCAAATTTATTGATATTTTTAAAATAATAATCTCCTTTATGTGCATCCCACCTTAGTTTACATTTTATTTTATCTGACGTATTTTGAAATAACTCATAATAATTTTAAATCGCATTCCAATCGGATTAACGAAAGTTGGGCAAGTGATTACGTTACGCTTTATACTGTGACGAAATGAGAGACATGAATATATTTGTCCTTAAGTTAAATATTTGGAACTTTTTGTTTTTTCGTTTTATTTAACCTTGGATTAAATTTAGGTAAATCCATTCTTAAAATTTTACTCAGGTAATCAAGCAAGAAAATATATGACAATGGATTTAGGTATGCTGCTGCTTTTTCTTTCTTTTTTTATTCGTTGCATGAAATAAAAATCATTGAATAATAAAAGATATTTTCATTAAATATATCTAAAGATTTCTATCTAACAATTAATTCTGTTGTAATGCATGCAAAGGGTAAAATATTTCCCTTGAAATTAATATTAAAATTTTCAAATGAATTAAAATCGAAATAAAAAAAAATCGAAAGAAAAAATTACACCCCATACATTGGGTGGAGAAAATTTCCTTTCTTTTTTCTGCACTTTAAATTGATCCGTAAATTAAACCTTTAAAATATATAAAAAAAATGGTATGTAGAAAGCAACTGAAAACACCGTACGCCTTTTAAACTAAAAGAGAAAACAAATGTATCTCTTTTTCTTATGACTAAAATGACTACAAAATAATTACAAAACGAATCCTCTCATTCTCTGTTGTTTTGTAGTATTGTACGTCACATTTAAAGTAAAATTGGTGAATTCGTAAAAAACTCAACAAACGTAATCTCCATATTCACCATTTATCATTTAACTAAGGGCTTTTTATTGAAAACATTTTCACCACACAATAAAGTCGTCGGACTACTTAAACTAAAGATTATAAAAACGTAATTTATTTGAAAAAAAAAGAACAAAATTTTTCACAATTCATTCCAATCATTACAAAAATATTTCTCATCTACTCATATTTGCTAAAAAATTCATATAGAAATAATTTTATGAAGAACAGAATTGCAAAGTGAAACGATTTTAGGGCCTAGAGAATGTTAACGAACAGAGCACAGGCATACATCGAGTAAATTCATTTTTATATCTTATTTCAATTATTTTGATTATTAAATTAGTAAGTGTTCAAAAAGTACACTGAAAATAATTTTTAACATATGTTCGTCGCTGCTCGTTTCCAGAGATTTTCAAATTTCTTTTTTCTTAGGGTGGCTCCTTTAATATTTTTGTCTTATTGAAATTAAAGAAAAAAAACTATGGAGGAAGGTATACAAAAAAAAAAAAAAAAATTAGAAAACGTAAAATGTAGCGGTAAATCCACATGGGCAAATTATACAACAGACCTCAACGGTTGCACTTTAACAACTAAACTCTCGCATTAATAAAACTCGCGACTATAGCGCTAAGTACTTAAAAATGTAGTAATCATAATTTTTAGCTTCGTATTTTATCATGGGACTTGTTTGTTTTACTGTTTTCTGCTTCGTAATCATATTTCGTTTCAATAAACACAATGATTAAGATCGTATATATTGTTTGTGTGTGAATTATTTCTATAGAAATTTGGAAATATGAACAACATTTTGTATGCACGAACCGAACAAAGACCGACCAAATGTTTTTTTCCTTATTGTGTTTGTTATTTTCGTTACTTTGCCTTTTGAAATGCTCGTCGTCTCGTTGTCGTCGTTGTATTTTATATATACACGTCATCCATAATATTATATTTTATTCGTTTTTATTGTTGTACATTTCTAAAAAATAAATGAAAATATTTGTGTGTAGAAATAAGAGAAAACGTGGCTGCGCACAAAAGCTATGACAGCTTGAACTAAAACAATACAACGCTATAACAATATTTTTTCTATGTATGAAAGAAATAAACGAACAAATGAACAAACGAACAAACGAACAAACGAACAAATGAACAAACGAACAATAAAACAGAAATACGCGCTTGGTTTGCTGCCATACACATTCAGTTAATCTTGCCTTTCCTACCCACTTATCAAAAAAAACATGTATATTCATAATGCATAAGCAGCAGTATAAGAAAAAAAAACTTATAATTTCAAAACAAACGAATAATAGTAATAACATTAAATGGATAGGAAAAGAGAAAACTAACGAAATCATCGATAAAAATATAAATGTATATAATGTATTCATATGCCTCAAATGTATATCCATATATTTATATATATATATATAAAAATTGAATCTAATAGTTACGAAAGAGACCGATGATATTGTTTTGTTGCTCCATTTCGTTGTTATTATTTGAATTTCTTATTTTTATATTATTCGTTTTGCTAAAAAAGAGTTTGCGCATTCAATCGCATACAATTTGTTGTACACTACAAAGCGACAATATTTACGACAATAATATTTGTATATTAAGTTTTCTTTTACTTACGTTTGTTTGTATCTTTGTTTGATTGCTTTAGTTCAGTTCATTTGCAGTCTTTTTATAAATTGTAGTTACTACAAAATTTTACAAATATAGACTTTTATATTATGTATATATAAATATATATACATACATATTCTCAATACACAACAGTAAGTATTTAGCTAGCTGCCTGCTAAAGCGGTTTGCTGCTGCTTATAATTCTGCCTACATTATTAAAATACACATAACATTATGCATATGTGTTTCTTATATATATATATATATATATATATATATATATATATATATATATATATATATATATATAATAATATATATATAAACGTAAATATATATAAAATCAACTTATAGTCCATTTCCTGCCAGTAAGGCTCGTTTTTCTTTTCAATTTCATTCTGTTTATATGGAATTCTGCCATCTATTCCAAGAAGAAACACTACACTACACTACACTTACTATATTTCTTAACAGTTTTCACACAATATTTCAACATGTTTATATACAAGTTGTGTATCTCATTGAGAATGAATAATGATAAATAAATAAGTTCACATGTATCAACAACATTGAACCCCGAATCTTCTTCATTTATTTTTCTTTACTATTTAAAGCAATATGCGAAAGAAAAATATAATACTTGGTAAATAAATAAATGCAAATGTATGCAAAATTATATACAGAGATATACGAGAAATAAGTACATGTTTATATGTATTAGATTATGAAGTTTAAAAGCTGCATGCTTTGGATCTGGCATGATTCGTTTGCTATGTATTTTTTTGTAAATTCGTATAGTAGTATATATATATATATATATATATATATATATATATATATATATATATACATATATACATGTATATATGTATGTATGTATTTAATATATATATGTATCATGTATAATGCCTGTATAAACGTGAATGGGCCTGATTTCCTGTTTTTAGTTTTTCAAAGCAAATTTTTTTTTATAAACAATTATAAATATCTATATATCTATATATATATATATATATATATATATATGTGTATATATATATGTATATATGTATGTATATAAATATGCACTCGCATGTCAATGATAAAAGTATGCATATGTGAATGTTTATGTAAGTACATCGAAATTCCTCTTAAATGTATTTTTTTGAGAACGTTCTTCAATCTTCTACATTTGTAAAGGTACCATAAGTTTATGCGCCAAAAAATTCCCGGTCATCAATATCCATTTTTGAATTTATATGTATTCATATTTTTTTTAAATATGAAATTAACTAAGTTATTTAGAAACATTTTCTGAAATGGCTTCGTCTTAATTGTTTCGCTGGTTAATGCGCATGAAATTTTTTATGTATAAAAATAGGAATAAAGATATTTCTCAGAACTTAAAATTTTATAGTTTTAACGTTCATTTTCTTGTCTTGCTTATAATAACATTCAAAGTTTTGGAAGATTCTCAATAGGCAGAGATATCTGGCTGAATCTAATTAAAATTACAATTATTTACATTTACATTTATATTTTACAATGTTTTGTCCAATACATAAAATCGATGGCATTATTTACGATTATGCGAAAAAAAATAGGTAAAAAATTTTTGTAAATAAAAACAATGCAGAGGATTTTTTTCCTTTCCCTATTTGTTACGTAATCAAATAATAAGCATCGATTATGGAAAAAAAGTACCGTTATGCTTAACGGTAAGAGAAAAAAAAGCAGTGCAACAATTTGTTAAAAAAAAAAATCTTTAGAAATAAGGAAAAAAAAGCAACAAGCAAAATCTATGGAGAAGTTTAGATTCCATTAGTTCTGAATATTCCTTTGCCATGAAGATTCCATTAATTTTTCAATCTACTTTACTTAAATTTTATTTCAATTTTATTTCGATTTTTTAGCCGGAAAGAAAATTGTCAATTGTATTGTAATCTAAAGCAGTTTCGGTTGTATTAATGGAAAAGGAAAAATCTCTTTCAGTATTGAAACTTAAATTTAAAGTTTTCATGGTAGTTATATTTCTCTAAACCCTCCAGAATTCCAAATTGGACATTTAATATTGCTTCACATCTAAAGTTCTATTTCTCCTTTAAATTGTTTATAGAATATTTTATTATTATTATTATGAAATATTATACTTGTTAGTTGTTGTTGCTTTTGTCATTGTTGTCATTGTTTAATAAATAATAAAAATTGATTAGCAAATGTGTTAGTTCTGTCGTGTCAAATTTCTATTTGCTGTAAATGTCAATAATTTATATATTTCTTATTCACTTGGATGTACATGTATGGACTTGAATGTTTTGTGTATGTGTGTATTTTATAGATATTTGTAATAGAAAATCGCTCGCCCTTTATAATATCACTTAGGTACAATAGATTCTGTAAAATATAATTTTCATAATAAACATTATATCACATTGCACGATTAATTCTCATTTATTATTATTATTATGTAATAATGTTATTCTTAATTCTGAGGTTTCCTTCTTTATTTCTTTTTTTTTTACTTTTTTTAGTTTACTTATTTATTTACATGTAATTCATTCCAAAATAAAAAAAACCAAAGAAAAAAATACCGAAAAAAACTGTGAAATTTCCAATAATTATAAATTGTGCACATACACACTTGTACATATATATATATATATATATGTATATATTAGGTTGTATAAATGTTCAGCATTATTGTGCTTAATATTGGATGTTGTGTTGTGTTGCGTTTCATATTGATGAAGTAGTGTGTTGTTATGTCGAATAATCATACAAACAATAATTTTTTGTCTTAAATGAAAATTTATCATGTTGTTTGATTGAAAAAGAAGTAAAAGAAGAAAAACAGAAAAAAGAAATGTCGTGGTCGTTGTCATCAACATCAACATCAACATCAACATCAACATTAGCATTAACATCATCATAATCATTATTATTATTATTATTATTATTATTATTATTAATAACAAAGACAATAATTATTGTTATAATTGGTTGCGCTGATAATTATAATGTATCGTGTCGAGTCGTGTCGTGTTATGTGTGTTTGTGTCCTGAAATTAATGACCATACAGTGATGTAGCATTACTCTGTCTGTTTGATGTGTTTGTATGCGTATACTAAATGTTTCTTTTTCTTTCTTCCTTTTTTTTTTTTTGGCTTATTTTATATTATTTTTCTCCTTTGCACAACATTTTTCGTTTTCATATACAGCAAGTTTTTCCATTCTTGTATTTTCTACATTGTCCAACATCTTTCAGCCAGCTACATCTCAACTATATTATCTATAAGTAAACAAACATACACATTATGTATATATACATCTATAAAAAGAGAAAGAGAGAGATATGTACGTATGTATAAATGTCAAGTAAAGAAACTGAACAAAAACTAGAAATCGCTCATTCTGTTGCAGAGAGAGAACAAAAAAGAGAGCAAGCAAGCAAGCAAGGGAGATATTAATGAATGTGCAAAAGAGTCCAAGCAACAATGTCGACATACATATACATATACACCTGCATATATAAACGTTTATATATATATATATATATATATATATAGTCCATAAAAATATTAAATGCTAGCAATGTTGCCACTTTTCATCTATTACTAAACTAAATTAAATAAAAAGCCGAAATAAAATATATGCAACGTAGCAATTTAAAATTTTAATTTACAAAAAAGCCCAATATAAGTTGATAATAGAGGTACGCGCGATTCACAGCAAACAAACGTACTCGACCTGAATGCATTGTTGCCATATTTTCAGGTGACTATTGAAACGAAATTTCATGTAGATACACAGAGAGTATGCCGTCGCCGTCGTGTACGTATGTGTACATAATATGAGGAATTCGCAGTTTTTGTACTTGTGCATATATATGCACATATATATATATATATATATATATATATATATATATATATATATATACGTATATTTGTATTTGTGCGGTTACCAAACGATTTGCACGTTTGGCTTTGCTTTTTGTTCTCCTGCTTGCTTTATCGTGTGGCCGACTGAGCTGCTGCTGGTATTGTAGGAATTACTTCCACAGTTGATTACATATACACATATTTATTCCTATATATCTATATAACTTTCATAAATATATGTAGATATATATATGCATATATACGTATGCACATACACAACAAATAAAACGTTGACGACTTTAAATCGATAACAAAAAAAAAAGATACCAGTAACTATAGCTTTGGTTTTTGTTTTTGCTAGTTTCACTTCACCTACACTTCTAGTGGCATATATGTACACACATGCACATATATATGAATCATATAGGTTATACATATAAATGCATAATACACATACAACAGATATGATAAATAATATGAGTTTAGTTAGGAAAGAGAGGGGTGAAAAAAGAGATTAGAGAAAAGTAGAAAAGAAAAAGTAGTTTTCTGCTTCTTTTATTAAAGAGGTAAACGATATATTTAAATTAAAGAAAAAAATGAAATGTATGAATTGTACTGCTATTATTTTTAAAATATACAAAATCTAAGGGAAATCTTATATGATCAACCTATGAATGACAATGATGATTATGATGATAATGATGATAATGATGATGATAATGATTTTATATGGTTTTTTTAAACATTAATAGTTGTTATATTTCTATATGCATATTTGCCTTTTTAAGCAGAATCTCGATCGAACTTTAAATTGATTGATTTATTTAATGAGTTTTTTTTTTTAAATAATGCGATTATGTATACACACTTCTAATATATATCTAAATATATAATCTATGATGAAAATTTCTTTGCATGTTTCAATGAATTTAATTGGAATGTCTTAATATATTCATATACAGCGGGAAACTTGCTTTGATCATTAATGGGCCATTAAAATAGTATTTGTAAAACTTCCTTATGGGTAAAAAAATTGCTCGATGCAGGCACCGTTGAAAATCTTTTGATTAAGTTTTGCCTTACTAGACAAATTAAAATCTATATCGATGCAATTATTTATTGCCGATTTCATTGTTGATTTAATATTAATATTGATTATTTATTTTAAGAGAATTTTAAATTCTGAATAATATTATGGATGGACATTAAAATAGGCAGAGATCAAAATTTTAGATTTGAGAAAAATCTTTAAAGGATTTAATGAGTTATTCAGACCATAATGCTGATTTATTTTTATACAAATTCCTTTTTTTAATAAGTGAACCAACCTCCATTGAACTCTGATTTTGAAATTGAAATATGCCGTTTTTTTTTTTTGTTTATTTATATTTCTTTTTTATAACCTACATCTAGTCTCGATCGACTATAAAATTCTTACTTGTTTATTTTTATTATTGTAATAAAATTATGTATCGATACTTATGTGAAGTATCAGCTAAATATACGTAAAAATCCAAAAATTTTTTATTCATTTATTTTACAATTTTTTTCTTTTCAGATTATATGATAAATATTACAGCAGCACCGCACCAATCATCTTAAATCATCGTAGTAACTGCAAAAGCACTTAACATTAAATTAAAATTAATAATGTGCATTATATGGATTTACTGGTTGCAAATTGGGTTGTTATTGCAACTGTGATTCCATATGAAGTTTTTCAACCCAAGAAGTCAACCAATAAAATGGTACGTGAGTCCAACAATATACATTTTGGAATGATAGCTGATGAAAGACAAATGGTTGTATTAAAGAACAATAAAAAAACGTGTGACAATTTAAAACGGTAAATAAAAACAAAACCATACAAAAAAAAAAAATCATTGTACTAAAAATCTTATAACATTTTTATAAATTCTAAATTCTAAATTCTAAATTCTAAATTTTTGTATGAAATCTGAAATGCATATATTTTTAGTGGACGAAATTTATGACATTTTAAAATTGCATTCTTAATATTTGTACAGCTTTCTGTCTATCTGTGCTATGAGGGAAAGATTATAAAGTTTTCCATAAAAAAAAGGTTTTACTTTATATTGAAGTATGGGTGTGTCAAATGAACTAATTTGGCCCAATTTCAATTCTATTCCACTTACAACAATTTTCAAAATTTCTACCAAATTTAAGCTTGTCCAGGAGATTATTTACAAAAGGCCAGACATGGCTAAATCGTGTCTCCATTTCCGACTATATTTACATTATGGAGGCCTTACAAATATAATGACAAAATGTGGGGGTATAATAAGGACAAAGAACATACCCCAGTTTTAGCTACCGTTGTTGTTATGTACTTCTATAACATTTTCTACAAATTCCAAGATATCTCATTGAATTAAGACGTAATAATATTAAAAATAAATTAAATCAAATCAAATCAAATCAAAATTAAGAGAATTTTTTAGTATATTAATAGTTTTATATTGATTATGCATGCTTTAAATAAGAAAATGTAATTGAAATTTTACGTTCCCATACTTCTGAAGGTGGTTTGATTTTTTTCAAATTTTATTACAATTTAAACCAAAATAATCTCTTAATAAACTCTTAATCTCTAATCTCTAACAATTTTATATAATTGATGATAGACTTTTTGTGCTGTAGATTTTCATCAATGATTGAGTTCCATATTTTGGGGAATTGTGGCAAGCCTTGGTTTAAAAAAAGTCATATAATTTGTAATTCGATAAACCGTCAAGGCATTACTAATAAATGGATGGTGTGATTCTTAAAATTGGCCTCGCTGTTGTATCAGTGCATTTCAAGTAAAAAAATCCCCTACTATGATGGCATTAATTTAAAGAAAATATTTAACTTTAATTTATGTTATATGTAATTTCACGGAGAGACAGAAAATCATGATTAAATCGATTTAATATTGATCAAATTTATACATATTTTGTAGGATCTCTGATATTTCTTTTTAGGCGTTACAAATATAATGACAAAATGAGTATACCACCATCCTGTGGATGATTGATATAAAAAGGTACCAGAAATGTGGCAACAATGTATATGTATATGTTGACTTGTGATTCGTTGTAATTTGGTTGTACATTTAAAAAAAAAAAAATTTTTTTTTTAAATTTCTTTATTACCTTTTTTTATGCATTCAATAATACAATCGATTTTTTATGATCACTCATCCGTTAAATTGTCTACCAACTGACTCCAACGTTGTTGATTATTGATGGTGGTGGTGGTGATGGTGGTTTCATGAAGATTTAATACAAAAATAAATGATTCAGTTTTGCTATATTTGATGAACAAAAGAAATATATTAAACAAAAACAAGAACATAATAGTCGATTGTACCTTACGCACCATTTTGGTCCATGAGATTAAAAGGTCAAATAAGTGAATTTCAAGTACGAATGTGTAAACAACTTTAATTTTTAATTGATTTAATTGATTGGAATGGATTGAAAAATTGAAACCATCTGGACCAAATTTTGGTGCAAATATTTCTAATGTCAAAACACATGAACACAAAAAACATGACAATTTTTGTTAAAATATATTCAATGACTTTTTAATAGTGGTCTAATTTTAATTATTTTCAAGAAAGTTTGTTTCGTGTACAAAATTTTAATAAAATAACTCCGAGTTACCATCTGATAATAAATACCTGGATGAAGTATAGTATAATAAAGAATAGGCCTATCTTTTGGGTGTTACATATAAATAAAAATACCGGTTATTGCTCAATTTGGTAGATTGAGCATGAGTCCTTCTCCAATTTTGTTTAGATATTACAATACGCCCGTTTTCTTTTTTGCTTTTAGGGCATTTTAATTCGAATCAAATAAATTGGACAATCCACATTTCTTATACAGCATTTGAATCTATCAAAAAAAAGTGTAAAACATTTTTGAGAAAGCAAAGGTCCTTTAAATTTGCTCTATCACTTATTGTGAGTTTTTACTTATTGATTATGCTTGGAAGGACGGACCCTTACAAATGTAACGATTACAGCTTTTTATTTACTTATATAATTTATATTTAAGTATTAATGAACTTGTTTTTGTTTTGCTAAGACTGTCAAATAAAGTAAATAAGTGAGGAAACAAAATTAAATTGTAAATTACGGTAGCGGCACTTTTGTCACATTAAAATATGCAATAATTACGTAATGAGTCATGTTTGTATACATTTATTAAGGCAACTTACCTACATTTGCCTACCTGCCTATACGACGCACATGCATTCATATTGCTGACTAAATGAATTTTCATGGGTGGGATTGTTTCCTTCAAAAGTACAAAGTAAAAAAATTTCTAAAGAGAGAGAAAGAGAAAGAAAGAAAGAAGAGAGAGAGAGAGAGAGAGAGTAAGAGTGAGTGAGAGAGATAGATAGTATGTTGGGGTGGGTCATTGAGTATTGTGGTAGAAGATAGGCATAAGCAGTCAAGTGAAAATTGAAGTAAGAAATGATAGAAGAAAATTTTTTTTACTCATCTATCAGTTTGATCTGTTTGACTTGACTCTATGATAAATCATTTTTTATATACTACCACGCGGTCATTTGTAACGCCTAAAAAGGAAAACTCGATTTATTCTAAATCGATTAAGACAAGTCTGTGCGTCCGTCCGTCTACCCTTTTGTGTTCAGTTGTAATAGTCATTCTCCTGTTTGGAAAAAAGAGATACATCCATAGTTCCATATAAATTGAGAACACTGCTGCGTTTAAGTTTTTTTTAAAATAAAAAATTGTAATTTTTTTGTTTATATTTTAAAAACTGTAAGAGATAGAAAGTTGAAACTCCTGCAAGAATAGTAAGCCCTTTCAAAAGTCATGTAAATTGATCTTCATCGCCGTTAAATTAAACAACAGTAAACTATCATTATTTTTTCGATATTTTCTATT